>CM019168.2:23672163-24382819 GCA_009739505.2 Apolygus lucorum | reverse complement strand
TTGCCACGTTCGCCGGTTAAAAATATTACATTAGATTTGAACCTCAGATGACGAAGATGAGGAATTTCACTCAATTTCAATGCAAACCGCAAACTTCAATAAATCAGGAATTTATTATATAGAAAGAATTATATAGAATATAACTATTTATTTATGGAAGTTCGAATTTATGGTTCAATAATTTGTATTCCTACTTCCTCGCTACCCATTGAAGAAAAAGAATTTGTATTCCTGGGAGCAAGTAAAAAAAAAGTCTGCCGAATGGGTGTGGCACATAGCTTCCTCGTATCCATAACCCGATTTAATAGATGATCCGATGCATAGTAGTTAATCTCAAACACCAATCTCCAGTACTTACCTTTCACTACCCTCATAGGGGACCATCTACACGCTAATCTGGACAATCCTAGAAAATTTCATCAAATCCGGATGAAAACTTAAGTGAGTAGATGTATGTGATTGGATCAAAAATATTCTTAGCATCGACTGGGATTCGAACCCGCGATCCTTAGAGCACAAATCATGACTCAATCCTCTGCGCTATTGAAGCCTCGTCTCTCTCACAGGAGACCGTTCCTCTATGAATAAATCCCTCTATGAAAACCAATTCTCTATGATTTTCATAGGGGACCATCTAAACACTACTCTCTGACATCCCTGAAAATTTCATTGAAATCGAATGGAAAATGTAGAAGTTATGGCCGTTACATGGAAATTCACGTTTGCGCATGCGCAGTGGCTACTATCAATCCAAAGGTGGCGATTTTCATAGGGGACTATCTAAATACTAATCTGTAACATCCCTGAAAATTTCATTGAAATCGGATTGAAAAGTGTAGAAGTTATGGCTGTTACAAGGAATTCACGTTTCGCGCATGCGCAGTCGCTTCTATGAGTCCGGGGATGATGATTTTCATAGGGGACCATCTACAACCTAATCCACATAATCTCTGAAAATTTCATCGAATCGAGTGGAAAATGTAGGAAGTTATGGCCGTTACAAGGAATTTCCACAGTTGCGCATGCGCAGTAGCTACTATCAATCCCAAGGTGGTGATTTTCATAAGGGACCATCTAAATACTAATCTGTAACATTCCCTAAAAATTTCATTGAAATCGGATGGAAAATGTAGAAGTTATGGCCGTTACAAGGAATTCACGTTTGCGCATGCGCAGTCGCTTGTATCAGTCCCGAGGATGATGATTTTCATAGGGGACCGTCTACACACCAACCCGCACAATCCCTGAAAATTTCATCGAAATCGACAATAACTTCGTATAGTTATGCGCGTTACAAGGAATTGATGACAGACGGACAGACAGACAGACACGGAACCAAATTGTTCAGAAAGGTCTAAAACGCAAAACCGCGAGTGAAATTTTGATTTGGAGAACTTTTTTTTTTCGTCCTTGAAAAGTGAAAACAAAGCTTCCGCTACCTTGGTAGACTCGGAAGCAATAATTTAAATAATGTGTCCCCTCGAATCAAAGTTTTCATTTGTGATGTTGGTTGTTTGGTTCAAAGGGGAACCATTTGTATTCCAGTCTAGAGTTGTGTTGAGATGACGATTCCGCCCTTCCAAACCAGGCCCTTCTCATCTTCATAAAACCGCAACTGTTGCCGCACCGTGACTCTGTACAACATTTCGACTTTAATTATTTATAATTAAAATTTTGTTTTTTAGCTGTTGTAAACACCGCCCACTAATTACCGATTAAATGGTGGATGTTACTTCATACATGACCCAGGTTTATTAGTGTGTGTAGGTTCTACTTCAAGCGGAAACATCCCAATATACAATTCTAGACTTGAATAAACTCAACTGGAATAATGAAAACTCATTCCCCTCTAGTTGAATTTTGCGTTTCAGAGCTTTCTGACAAGTTTGGTCGAAATTGTAAGTCTTTGAGGTATAACGTTGACAAGTTGGGAATATTTCTGTCTTCAAGTACCTTTAAAGGGCGTCCCAGTAACTACACCCCCCCCCCCCTCATGTCATGAACATTTTACCTCGACAATTTTTTTTTGAACGCGAGCAACCCGCTCAGCGAGCGCTCAAATATGCGCAACCTGGGATTGTGCCAAAATTGAGAAGAAGGTGACCTCAAGTGTGGCACATCACTTAGCACTGTTTTTCTACGATGAATTTGCGTGGTGATATCCCTTTCTTGATTTGATTTCGTTTTGCCGCATTTACAGCCCAAAAAGTTACTTTTTGAGGAGGAAATCATAGATTTTCCGTGGAATCTTTTTCGAGTATCGTTTCCTTCACGATTTATTTCCCCTTTGTGGATACGTAGAAGTTACCTGTTATTTTATTACCTATACAATTTTATAAATTTTACAATTGTTTACAATTTAGTGGGATTGATTCATTACCCTTCATAAGAAACAAACAATGCAATTCAGCGGATTTCGGTTTTCCTTTGCGATTCAGCGTAGAAAAACAATGCTTAGTAATGTGCCACACTTGAGGTTTACCTTCATCTCAATTTTGGCACAATACCTGACGCATGTTTGAGCACTCGCTGAGCGGGTTGAATTATGAGAGGAAAAGTAACATTTGTTTAATTCCATGTAAAATTAAGTTTTTTGAAAAACGTTGAATGACTACCAACCTACTATGCCTTGCATAGTCTCAAAGCTCTTATGAAGGCGCTGCGATCCACTACAACTAACGTCCATATTATCTGTCTATCCTAAATACAAAACCTGAAAAACATGATTCAGTTAGCGCTAGATACGCATCGGAAATGTTACCCAAAGGACGACATCACAAAAGGCATCAAACTCGTCGAAATCCGTCCACTTCGTGGAGGATTCAAGCGGAGCGGTGTAAACACATGTCGGGCACACGTCCGCATATCCAGGTGTGAACACGTCCTTCGAGAGCTGGGAAAAGAAGCTCGCGGTTCATATTATATTAATAACTGGATAGACGCGAGTCGAGGAAGTGGCCCCACAATGGAGGGACATGGTGACACGTCGCGAAAAGTCCGTTCCTAATCCAGCTAACCCAACGGTCCGACCCCCGGGGCATTTGAATTCAGATTCATCACGTGAGTGGGTTTGCTTTGAGTTCATCTTCCTCGGATCACGGTCTTTTTATATCTCTCTTATATAAGTTATAAATAAATAGATAAATAAAAAAAGAAAGAAATAGAAATAAAAACGGCGATTTAAAATATTTTTCAATTTAAGAAGGTAAATTTATTTTTAGAATGGAACAAGGTTTTAGCCTTGACCTAACTGACGAAAATTGTAGGTAACGTTGTTCGGGAACGGTAACTAGGAACGGTATCGAGTCACGAAATTTTGCTTAGTCGTTGATACGGAACTAAGGATCGTGTAACGTGGTGTAACCTATGCTATAGGGCTGTTTCAAATTGTTGCAATCTCGATAAGGAGCATCTAGGATGTGAGGATGGATAAAACGGCATCAGCGCTGCCCTGGCGACGATTAGATAAACCTTCCGGAACTCAAAACCTACGTTATCACACTTATCAATCGGCCGATGTTGATGACAGCTCGGTACATCGTTGACACATTTTACCGTAGTTTCGCCTTGCTGATTTTCCGCGTGTGTTTTGCCTGATTTTGCGAATCTCCCAGTGCGAGAATCTGGACGAAGAGTTCTCCGTATATTACCTCGCTGTGACGAAGTGCTTGCCCTCAACAGAGTCGTACAGCAAAATAGTTAATAGTACATAGTGCTATCCCCCGAGAACTAGAACAGTTCCACTTCCACAATGCCATTACTGTGCATACATTGAGTGCAATAGCGACCGTGCAAAGTTGGACGACCAGGATATAATCCGCCCACCAAATCCTATCGATTTCCTTTGCCCTGTTTGCTGTTACCCACGTGAAATTGTGTTATACTGAAGCGATGTAATGATGAGGAGATTCACATACCTAAAACCTTGCGAGAAGCACTCAGAAATCTTGCAAGATGCACTCTCTGTAGAGTATTCGTAATATTGGCGATAATCAGAGGAGCTAATGTTAGATTACAGAAGGCACGGAATATAGATGCATAAACAAGATACCACCGTCTGCTCCGAACACTAGGATGAAACCCCAGAAAAGCTTGACTATAAAAGGAATTTCCCCATCGTCATACCGGCAAACGTAAGTAAATGTATTTACCCGTCTATGTTTACCTATTTAATTTTATCTAAAATAATAAATAATGTTCTGGTGATACATCAGCATAGGACTTTGCAAATCTCTACCTAAAATGCTTGTCTGGTACCAAAAACTAATGAATAGGTAGGTACTCTTTCTTTTCTCTTTGCAGGCTCCATTCCATGTTAGAAGGGATTTCATACTGACGACACACTTGGGACTTACTGGACTCAACCTCTAGCATCGACCAAGTGGTAAGTATACATTAAAGCATAGGTACGAGTAATTTAGAAAACCGTTTATGCACAAACTAGCATAGTGACATAATTGAATAAGTTATAATTGATTTAATTACTCAGTTAGTAATTTGTAACTAACAAATTTGGATGGTTTTGAGTACTTTTTTTCCTTATTTCGTTTTTATTCATTTTTTCTTGGTCATGATGGTACCTGCGGACGAGATTGTGACTGCTGGAGATGACTGCAATGAAGAAAACCGTATTCTAATATCTCCTGAACAGATTTTGTACCAGGAGAAATAATTCGTTAGGATGTTCAGGTTTGTTTGGCTTCTTCAACGACCAGTTCAATTAGTACTCAAACATTGCCAAAATCTATTTGGTCTTTTCTATTTGGGACTGTGTGGTGCAAGATGGATTTTGTAGAGTCTCAGGTTGGCTTAAAATTCATACTGAAAGTCAAACGAGTCCAAAATGAATAAAATTCATTTTGTACGCCTTTAATGGATATACTTAATTCAAATATATTATAAAATTTTATTTAATTTTTTATAAAAGTCAATATAATCCGTTATGATTAATCTCATGACTATGGTTAATATTAAATAAAATATAAAAGTACAATATGTGTAATACTATATTATATCCCCCCGGAGGGGGGCTACCTGATTCTGGGCTAAGGAATAGGTAAATTGTAGGTTTATATTTTGGGTGAAAATTGATAGATATATTTATATCTATTGATATAAATATATTTATTTATATGATTTATTGTATTATTTATTATTTTATAATAAATAAATATAAAATAATAAAGCAAGCCAATAATAAATCAAATATATTATTTATTTATTTTATTATAATCTCACTGATGTCTTTATCTAATGAAAAAAAAACTGCCTTTATCAGAAGAAATCTCCTGACTTTTCCAAGTTGTGTGGCTACTCTGAACTTACTTCATGTCATCAAATCCAAAATTGGTAAGCTCTGTAGAAATGATGCCTGCTTGGCGTAGTCATTTTATTGATTCATTTTGTACTGCACCCCAAGTTGTGATTGTCAGGTAATTTTATTGTGTAGTAATGTATCAAGTGTTTATTAATTCATGATTCTCAGTTGAGAACAAGGTAATTTGTTATCAATGACCGGAAGTTCCCAACTGCATGTATATATCAATAAATATTTTTGTTATACATTTCTTTTAATTTTAAATGTTTTCCTGTTAGTTTAATATCATGATTAATCCAGAAATATTAGGGTTGAGATAAAGTTGTGGGTTGATAATAATCTAACTAGCAAACCTTTTCGGCTCAAATGTGTTCAGATTTAGTTTTATGCCTAGTTTTAATTCCAAAGGTTCATTATTGAAAGTAATAATTCAAAACACTGGCTTGTTTTTAATCATGGCCATCAGCAATGAACTTGAAAAGGTAATTATCACCCCGATTTTCAGCTATCCCACACCATTAACTATTCAGGAAAAATGCAAACAGAATTCCGTGAAATTCCTCATTGTTCTTATAAAAATTTAAACTCATAATAATAATTAAATTATAATTTAATAATAAAATTGTAATGTAATAATGATAAAATTATTATTTAACCCTAGAATGCAACCCCATTTTTTGTGCTTATTGCAACTCATTCGTCGATGTGACGAATACCAGTAAAAAATCGTGTTAAATGGATCAAAACAAAGGTCGTTTTCGGGAAATTGGGGAATGAAATGATTGAATTCCACATCGGTAATGGTTATTGGATTTATTCAATGAAAAAAATCCCAAAAATAATCACCATTGAGGTCATTAGGAACATTAGTACTTTTAGTAGGTACCTAAATCATTTTAAAACAATACTCATTTTCCGGGTGGAAAAAAATTCCTGGACAGTCTAAAAAAATTGTCATTACTACAAAACGATGTCTGTCTTACAGTACATGCATATAGGAACAAACGAGTCAGCCTAGACGTTTCACAGTATCAATATGACATTTCAGGGAACTTACTTGGTTACATTGTCTAAAATTCACAATTTCTCTCTAATTACGAAAAAATAAGGCATCACTACAATGGTATCGTAGTTATGTCAAGAAAAACAGGCACAGAAGGAACATATAGTGTAGTGAATTACATACCTACTGAACAGTAACTTTTATATCACCTTTGAATGAACTACAATCCAAAAGTCAATAAGATGAACTTGAACATCTATAATTCAGACTTTTGTCTCAATATATCACAAAGCTTAATAAGCTTTGTGATATATTGATTTAAGTGATATAAGCTTGAGTAAGACTTTTGATGTTTATCATAATATGATAAACATCAAAAGTCTTACTCAAGTAAAAAAAAGTCTTACTTTTCTTACTCAAAATAGGTAGGTACTAACTAAATTACTACAGTTAGTGCAGGAAGAAGGTAAATAAATTACGAGTTTTATCGCCTACCAACTAGTTGCCTTAATGCTTATCCTATGGAATGTCCGCTGGAATTAATGAATTACTAAACAATATGTTTTTGATCATGGTTCGGAAACAACCAGAAAGCAAAACGAAATAACGTTCGAGTGAGATCGAGTCGAACGAGTTGTAAGCAAACGACAGGAGTTCGTTACGAAGTTTATCAAAGTAGCTAGGTATGTCCGTAATTCGTAAAATAACTGATTTTCCAATACGCAACACCCTCCTTCGAAAGTTAACATCCGCGAATCCTATTAAGCACTACGGAACCCGGCTTTAGGAACGCGGCACACGATACCTACTTCACAAATCACATCGGCCGATTGATAAGTGTGATAACGTAGGTTTTGAGTTCCGGAAGGTTTATCTAATCGTCGCCAGGCAGCGCTGATGCCGTTTTATCCATCCTCACATCCTAGATGCTCCTTCTCGATACAACTATAAAATACCTTCCTACTGAAGACTGATTTTGGTTTATTATTTTCAATAATAAGCCTTTGGAATCGAGCAAGAAAAAAAATTTTTAACCCCCACTCAAAATTTGATGTTTTACGTTTCAAGGTACGTAGAATACGAAAATCGAATAAAAAAATTTCCGTCCGTCCGCCGTACGCCGTCCGCCGTACGCGGCACTTTTCTTAGCAACACTGGACCGATTTGGTTCAAATTTGGTATATGGGCTCCATTTGGGGTCTAGTTGTGCCGCGAAGCTTTTGGTTGATGTAGGTCACTTCTAAGGGGTGAAAATTAAGGGTTGAAATTTTCAAGAGTGCCCTAGCTCGAAAACTCTCGAAATAAAGGTATCGTTTTTTCACCAATTTTAAATAGTATTGAATTTTAAAAAACTTTTGAGACCACCCGGAGCTCTGTAGGACAAACCGTTCGGTCCCTACGAGTACTTGAAGGTTTTCCTTCGATAAAACAGAATCATGAGTGTGAATCGCAAAAGAGGTCTAATCTCCATTCAAATTTTATCGGACTAAAATGCGATCGCTGTTCATTTCTTCGATTTGTATACAGTTTTGCCTTCTGCGTAACCAGTAATCAAATTTCCATACGAAGCTTTCTATTTTTCCAATCGAGTGTGAAGCGTTTAGTTCTTTCTAATAAACTTGATTGTGAGGGTGTGAAGCCAGTATGGTGTGGTAGGTAGTACCTAGCTGGTAGGTAAAAAAAAGTTGGTGGGTAAAAAAAATGTTGGTGGGTAAAAAACGCTGCAAATCATTGCTCAAAGGCTTCTTCACTCTTCAGATCACTGATCAGCTGAGTGAGCTCCGAAGCCATTTTCAATCCTTGTGTAAAATTGAGCACGCACTTGAAATATTTATTATTGTAAGGTTTTTCGATAATTAGCAGACTGTATGATGGGTTATGATTATGCGTACCAATCCTAGCACATTCAAAAAAAGAGTGTATTATTGATGTTATGATATTGACAAAGAAATACCTACAAGATCTGATGGAAGAATGCCGATGTGGACCAGCTAGAGGACAGACATGCAACAAGAATATTATAAAGGTAAGAAAGAGTAGGTACCTTTTCGAGGCAGGGAAGGCCCTCGAATATTACTGCTGCAGCGTCGCTGGTCGACCAGAACATCGAAATATCCAGAACGTCCGAACTTGGAGGTGAGAAGAATTTGAAAAGCCCGAGACAACCGACTTCAAATAGAAATTTTGGCGGAGCGAGGGGCATGCGGTTTGTGCGGAAGACAAAGACACAACTGGTGGTAAGAAGCTCAGGGAGAATAGAGTATAGGAAGATAGGAGAGAAGGGGGTTTCTTGTTGATGCCTGAAAACAGCCTCTTCCAGCACGGCAGGTCCATCAGACAGATAATCCGAGACGGAACATACCCCCCACCTCAAAATGAGTGATTTTGATAGAGAGCAATAAGAATGTATAAGAAAACTAAGGTAAAGAGAACAGAAAAGATAGCTCTTGGAAATGGCAAAAGGGTGAAAAATAAAAAATTAAAAGAAAGGGAAAGGATTAAGAGGAATTAGTTGTTGAAGGGGAGAGGGATCACCTTGTCAGTGGACCGCGTCTCAACCCCATGCGGAGTTTGGATGCGCACCACTCTCACGGTACCGTCCTTCCCCGGCATAACTTGGGCAATACGTCCAAGTGGCCATTGAGATGGAGGAAGCTGAGGCTTGTGCCAGAGGACCAGTTCACCCTCTTGGATTGGCTTGGAAGGCTGTGTCCATTTCGGACGATGAAGCTGCGTATGGAGGTAGTCCTTCATCCAAGTTCGCCAGAACGATTGGGTGAGCCTTCTGGTCAATTGCCACCTAGAAAGCCTATTAACTGGCAACTCTAGAAGATCTTCTTCTGGGCGTGCGAGAAGTGGAGCACCCACCAGAAAGTGTCCAGGTGTGAGAGTGTCGAATCCATCAGATGGCGAATTTGGAAGTTCTGCGAGAGGCCTCGAATTCAAGATAGCTTCAACTCTGGTGAGGACTGTGATGAATTCTTCAATTGTAAGACGCTGATCTCCGATGATTCTACGAAGATGTTTCTTCACCGACTTGATACCTCCCTCCCATAGACCACCAAAGTGAGGACTATAGGGCGGATTGAAGATCCAAGAGATTTCCCTTTGAGAAAGGTAGTGAGCAATGGCTGGAGACACATTTTGAAGACTTCTGGTGATGTCGTTCAACTCTCTGGCGGCTCCTCGAAAATTCCGCCCTTGATCGGAGTATATGTGCGTGGGAAGACCTCGTCTAGCGATAAAACGATCCAAACAGGCAAGGCAAGCATCTTCTGAAAGAGAGGTGGCGATTTCAAGATGAACCGCCTTGGTCACCATGCAAACAAAGAGGGCAATGTAGACCTTTTCATAGCGCGGATTTTTCTTGCTGCTCATCCTGACGAGAAATGGCCCGCCAAAATCCACTCCAGTGTGAGTGAAACAACGAGCCGGAGTAACACGCTGAGCTGGAAGATCAGCCATTTGAGGCTGAGAGGGTTTTGCAGTCTCCTTAAAGCAAATGAGGCATCTGAAAATACGTTGCCTGATAAGGCTTTTGATAGCTGGAATCCAATAACTTCGGATGATCAGAGACTGAACCAACTTGGGTCCGCCATGCCCCGAATATAAATGATAGTGGTCACACAAGAGTCTTGCAAGGTGGCTCTCTCGTGGGATGAGAAAGGGGTGCTTCGAAGAAGGTGGAAGCGGCGAGAAGCCTAAGCGACCCCCCACCCTGAGATAACCCGTAGAGGTGACAAAAGGTGTGAGCGACCATAAGTTCTTCGAACATGGTCGACCAACTCGAAGTGATTCAAATTCTCGGAAGAGGTAATGATGCTGAGTCACTTCAACCATGAAAGAAATCGCCTCACGATACTCAGCAACTGTAACTGGACCGAACAACCATTCACTCCTGGGGCGCTTATGGCGTTTCAATATGAGATTGTACAGGAAACGTACAACGTAAGTGATGACACGTTGTGACTTAAGAAGAGAGGATGAACGCTCCATCACACCATTAAACGATTCAGTTTTCCTTTCTACGGATAATGACACAGCAGGTAGTCTCTTGGTCTCTGGAAGGTCTGCCAAATCAATCAGAGGTTGTGATGGCCAGAGCTCCATAGGCTGACACAGGAATTCGGGACCATGCCACCACAAGGAAGATACAATTAGCTGCGAAGGAAGAAGACCTCTACTTGCAGGATCTGCAGCATTGTCCTCGCCACAGACATGTCTCCATGATGCGTCAGAGCAGTCATCTAAAATTCTGGTCACTCTGTTTGATACAAACATTTTCAATAGATACGGAGGAGTTTGAATCCACGAAAGTACGGTTGTGGAATCTGAGAAACAAATGATCTGATCGATTGATAGAGTGCTAGAGATGGGAAGAGTAGTCCTTATGAGTTTAGCCAAGAGACAAGCTGCTCCCAATTCCATTCTGGGAATAGTCCAGGTGTGTAGAGGAGCTACCTTCGTTTTGGACTTTAGAATGTGAGTTGCGATTCCAACATGAGTTTCGAGACGGAGGTAAAGTACAGCGCCCATTCCAAGAGAGCTGCCATCTGAGAATCCAATCAGCTGCGCTCTAAACCAAGTGTCTGAAAGAATATATCTTGGTATGGAGATGGATTCCAAAAGTGGAAGTTCCTGAAGAATTTCCTCCCACCTTTCATGGATATCAGGAGGTAAAGGATCATCCCAGCCCTTTTTGGATTTCCACAAATCCTGGAGTATAGTTTTCATGGCAAAAATTACTGGACCTAAATACCCATTAAAATCGTAGGTCCTGGCAATTCGACTCAAAACTTCACGTTTTGTTGCCGGTCCTGGTGTGGCATCAATTTTATATTGGAAAACATCAGCAACAGGGTTCCACCATAGTCCGAGGACTTTGACAGCAGAAGAGTCCAGAGGTACGAATTCCTTGGGGTCTTTTGAGAGACCTTCCAGAAGTGAGTTGCTGGAACTTGCCCACTTGCCTAGTTGAAACCCACCAGCTGAGAGGAGGCTGATGAGATCATCGCGTAGTCGGAAGGCTTCTTCTTCTGAGTCTGCGCCAGTTAGAAAATCGTCGATGTAAATGGACTCCAGGACAGTCCTAGCAGCTAGAGGAAATGATCTGCCTTCATCGGAGGCTAGTTGCTTAAGGACTCTTTGCGCAAGAAAGGGACTTGAAGAAACACCAAAGGTAACTCGGCGAATTTCCCATTCTATAACTGGATCTTGAGGGGAAAAGCGCCATAATATGTGCTGGAACTCACAATCTTCAGGGTGAAGGAGAATTTCTCTGAACATCTGTTTTATGTCGCAAGTGAGGGCGACTTTGAAAGTTCGAAATTGCGTGACGACTCTGCCAATATCTGGTACTAAATTGGGACCAGCTAGAAGACAATCGTTCAGACTACGACCCTGGAAATCCTTTTCAGCAGGAGAGAATACAACTCGAATCTTTCTGCCTGATGTAGATTGCTTACTGACACCATGATGAGTGAGGATGTAGTCAGATTGCTTAGTCGCTGGCACCATGTGACCCTGATCGACGTAGTCTCTAAGATTTTCGGAGTATAACTTGAAGTACTCATGATCCCTAAAAAACCGAGCTTCCAGCCGGTGTAAGCGGTGAAAGGCTCGTTTTCTAGTGGAACCTAGGCAAGGTCTTACACCATCACGGAATGGCAACCGTGTAATATAACGCCCAAGTGAATCACGAGATACAGTTGAAGAAAAATATTCCTCGCAGTAGATCTCCTCAGGTGAGAGAGGGGGTTGTGTACAAATTTCCTCCTGTTCCCAGAAAGCGCGAAGGGTTTGGTCTAAAGATTGTATCTCACTAGTTGATTGCGAAGTTTCGACCAAAAGGGAGGCCTGAATAATGGCAGACGATGAAGGAGCGGTGCCCATGAGTACCCATCCCAATTTGGTCAATAAGGCTGAAGGTTGTCCCTTGATAATGGAAGGACAAGTTGGAGTGAGATCCAGGAATGACTGAACTCCAAGAAGAAGATGAATTGGCGCACATTTGTGGAAGTTGGGATCAGCGAGCTTGAGGAAAGAAAATTGCTCTATCAGTCCTTCAGAAAGAGGTGCAGTGGGAAGATCTGAAGTGATCTTTGGAACAACTGCTGCGTCAAAGCAAAGTACAGTTTCCGAGGAGAATAGTGGTGATATTCGACAGTTGACGAGTCCTCGAATAGAAGACAGCGGTGATTGACCAACTCCTGTAACTTCGAATGGACACTTAGACCGCGGTAAACCAAGAAGATCAGCCAGACTAGTGCAGATCAAGTTCGATTGGCTCCCAGGATCTATGACTGCTCGACAAGAAACGTAGTTCCCTTGAGTATCCAAAATGCGAACTTGGGCAGTACCTAAGATGGGCATGAAAGCTTCAGGCTGAGCAAGTTGAGCGTTTGTCAAAGAAACGTGTTCGGTGTCATTACCGGTCCGCTGCATGGAGGAGGAGTGTGGTGAACCTGTATTGTGTTTTCCCTTGAATTTTGGAAAGGCATGTGTAATGGAAGCCGATACATCATGTAGTAGGGTGTGGTGGTTACCTTGTTTGCATTCCCTACATAGGCCAGTAGAACGACAATTAAGCTCATTGTGTAGACCGAAACAATATAAGCACCGATTAAAGGTTTTACAAAACTGCAAACGTTCTTTAGGTACCGCATTGATGAAGACAGGACATTTCTGAAATCGATGACCTCCCCTCAAACAGGGACACCTACTCGAAGACGTCGGGCAAGAGTTGGGAGACATCGAGGAAAAAATCTGCTTTGAAGAGAGAGGAGTGAATGTAGAAGTGTCCTGTTCCTCCCTTGGATCATTGGTGGTCATTAGAGCACGTCGTTTTTCCCGAGAATTACGAATTGGTGATGTCTCAGGTTGACCAGAAATTAAATTCGATACAGTGCACATATCATTCAGACGACTCACCAAATTTTCAAATTTAGGAAACGTTGTACTAACGAAGGTCTCCTCAAATGTTTTACGTGTTGAGAAATCAAGACAACGTAAAGAAATGTGAAGTAGAAAGAAATCTCGAAAATCGGGAATTTGGATTTTGAGGAGCGCTGTGACATTGGTTTGAATGCAGTCAAGAAATTCCCTAATGTCCATGGGGGAATTTGACTTTAAACGAGACATGTTCAACAATTTGTTCAGGTAGTGAGACGCTATCAGCCGCTGATTAGTATAGTGACTTTTCAACAAATCATAGGCTGCACCATAATTTTCGGGGGCGTAAGTGACGGTCCGAACGAGGCGAAGGGGTTCATCATCCAAGTACGACAACAAATATGTGAAACGTTCTATGTCCGTTAATTCAGTATGATTGTGAATAAGTGTATCAAACATACTTGAAAATGCGGAAAATTCCTCAATTTTCCCGGTAAATTTCTTGATTTCAACTCGAGGCAGTTTGATACGGCGTTCTGTAAGGGGATGTTCAGCCGTTTGTACAGGAAGAGAGGTGTGACGACGACGTACTGTCTCCGCCCTAGCTTGAATTTGGTAATATAAATGATCAAATTCCTCACTGAGAGATACGGCATCAAGCTTATTTGCAGCAGCAAGGTCAGGAGAGTCTTCTATCTCATTCAAAATATCATCATACTCCCTATAAATACCAGGAAGCACTTCGACACGAGCCAGAAAAATTTCAAAGTTATCAGGCAACTTTTTAATCATGTCGTAGGTAACTTTCAATTTGGTAAGTAGGCGAATACGCTTGTTATTGAGTTTGCTGAACAAACGATGACGATCAGAACCGCCCTCAGCACCGTCGCCACCCATGATTTGATAACAATAAAATTGCTAACAAAAGGAAATCGCCCAAGAAATGCACGAGGAAGGACAGAACCTACGGAGAAGCAAGTGTTTCAACGTGTTTCCAGGAACGGGATTTATTTCGGGGATAAAGGATGGCAAAAAAAAGGGAAAAAAGTGCAAGCCTACCTAATATTGCTCTCTTAGAGGGAATTTTATTGTGTATGTAAGGGAAAAAAATCGTACAGATGAGGGAACTGTACGGAAATAGCGATTTCTATTGGTTGTGAGTGATCGATGACGTCACACACGGAACGAGAATCTGGAATTATTCCCCACGTGGAACACGAAAAAAAGGAATTGAATCAGAAATAAGTTCACGAACTTCAATGAAATCGTATTTTATCGTACGATTATGAATGGAAAAGGTTCATGAATGATAAATACGGGGGTAATAATGCTACAAGATCGATATATTAATGAGGAAAATGATATGAAAGATATTGAGGTTAGCGACAAATTTACTTATTTGCCCTAACTTTGACTAATTTTCCCAGTCAATTGTGAAATTTCGCTGACAATTTGGCTCGCATGACCAAAAAATGTGTAAAATTGAGCACGCACTTGAAATATTTATTATTGTAAGGTTTTTCGATAATTAGCAGACTGTATGATGGGTTATGATTATGCGTACCAATCCTAGCACATTCAAAAAAAGAGTGTATTATTGATGTTATGATATTGACAAAGAAATACCTACAAGATCTGATGGAAGAATGCCGATGTGGACCAGCTAGAGGACAGACATGCAACAAGAATATTATAAAGGTAAGAAAGAGTAGGTACCTTTTCGAGGCAGGGAAGGCCCTCGAATATTACTGCTGCAGCGTCGCTGGTCGACCAGAACATCGAAATATCCAGAACGTCCGAACTTGGAGGTGAGAAGAATTTGAAAAGCCCGAGACAACCGACTTCAAATAGAAATTTTGGCGGAGCGAGGGGCATGCGGTTTGTGCGGAAGACGAAGACACAACTGGTGGTAAGAAGCTCAGGGAGAATAGAGTATAGGAAGATAGGAGAGAAGGGGGTTTCTTGTTGATGCCTGAAAACAGCCTCTTCCAGCACGGCAGGTCCATCAGACAGATAATCCGAGACGGAACAATCCTATTGAATGGAAGTGCTCTTCCAGGCGTCTCCAGCATTCGAGGAAATCTTCTTCACTCCTCAGATCACTGATCAGCTGAGTGAGCTCCAGAGCCATTTTCAATCCTATTGAATGGAAGTGCTCTTCCAGGCGTCTCCAGCATTCGAGGAGATGTTCTTCACTCCTCAGATCACTGATCAGCTGAGTGAGCTCCGAAGCCATTTTCAATCCTATTGACTGGAAGTGCTCTTCCAGGCGTCTCCAGCATTCGAGGAGATGTTCTTCACTCCTCAGATCACTGATCAGCTGAGTGAGCTCCGAAGCCATTTTCAATCCTATTGACTGGAAGTGCTCTTCCAGGCGTCTTCAGCATTCGAGGAGATCTTCTTCAGATCACTGATCAGCTGAGTGAGCTCCGAAGCCATTTTCAATCCTATTGAACGCAGGAAGCTGAAATTTGAGAGGGAAGGTCAAGGGAGAATACAGATGGTGGTAGGTGCTATTGATGGAGAACCAGTGATCTACTCAGAAGGGTGATCTATACAGAAAATAATAAACCTTTGAGCAATGATTTGCAGCGTTTTTTAAAAGGGTATCGAAATAGCAGAATAAATTTGATTGCATTCTTCCAAATAAAAAAAAAAAATTAAACAGAATAAGAAATCGCGGCTAAAGCATGTTCCATGTTTCTTGATTTTAGCCGTAGGCTGTAAGCGAAAAGCATCCGAGCGTCCAGGTGGCTTGCCCCCTGGCCAGGCCTGAAGGGCCGAGTTTTTAATTCTTTATTGCATCAAGAATAACTCATTAACAATATTATTTTGAAAATATGGATAAGTGTTTAAAACTAAGATTCATCCCTGAGTTTTGTTAATTATGGTGGATTTCACTTCACTGCTTCACAAGTGAGCTAGGTCGAACTGATTCGTTTTGGTACGTTTCAATCTTATGATGATATCAATTGTATCAAGAAGTTGGACAGCTTCCTCGTTGATGTGACATCTTAGCCGATGTAGGCGTCTCACAGGTTGTCGCTTTAAAGCAGCGTTTTAAGTTTCGTTCCGAAGCTCATGATGGAGACGTTCGTTTCGAAAGTACCTGCCACAGTGCATCGACAACCGTTCTTATCACGTTGTTCTGAAATATTTGGATGATGTCTCGGTTTGATTAAGCCGTATAGACATAAAGCAGGACTCCTTAAGTCCAGACTGAATTTAAAATTGGAATAGAGCAAAATTTAAAATATTTTTTTCTCACAAAAAAAAAAAAAAAATCAACAATAATAATGAAATAGAGCCTGGCAGAAATAGTATCCTCGGACTTATTGGTGGAAGTCCGTTATTCGTGAAGTCGGGTGATTTACCGTTTCAACCTCAAACAGCGGTATTTCAGTCGGCCCACGTGTCCGTCCTGAGAGAGGAAACGTGTGGGCGAGTGAAGTAAAATCAGCTCGGTCATCCTTTCCATCGGTCCTCCTTCGCAAACGTCTTCATTTGACGACATCGTTTAATGGATACCATTCGATGGATTCAAGATCCTATAAGATGGATCCCATATTGAAGAATGAATTGAAGTGGAAGCATTTAAATGTTTGATGTGCAACTTTGATAATGACAATATTATTGATAATTTCAAGTCTCCGCATGTAAAACCCATTGAATGCACCAAACAGATCAATAAATAGCCTTAATGACCTCAGATCTTGTACTAATTATCATACTTACAAGCTTAGTTTAGTGATTTTCGTCTTATCACGTGGGTTCCTTTGAAACCACTTTCCTGCCCACCCTACACAACATTTTGTCATCAGCATATGAAATTCAGAGGTTTCACCCGTATAATTAATGATTTAAGTGGAAGAGATGTTCTTCTTCTCTCATAGGTTCTCAGTTTGGTAAACTGTTCACAGGGAAGAACAAAAAGTCTGAAGGTTGCTGTAGAAACTCCCTTTGGATGTATACTGTTAACAGGAGTTGAAAATGACGCATCCCATTGCAATCATCTACGACAATTCCCAACTGTTATAATTTCTTAAAACGTCGCCCCTCGGCCCGGAGAAAATTTAATGTCTGAACACCGTTCATAGTAGGAGGAAAAGTGGAAGTACATGTTGTCAAAACAATCACAACAAAGCCGAACTAGCATGAAAATCGGGAACTTGGCAACTGCCCTCCCGGCAAACTGCCCTCTTACCTCTTTAGGTCAGTTTAAAACCCCGGTTTGAAACTGCCCTCCTAGGCCATCTCGAGCGACTGCCCTCCCGGTAAACTGCCCTCCTGTTTTAGGAGGTCAGTTTCGAACCCCGGTTTTAAACTGCCCTCCTAGACCACCTCAAGAAACTACCCTCCAAACTTCCTGCTTCCAACTTTTGAGGGTCAGTTTCGAACCCCGGTTTTAAACTGCCCTCCTAGACTACCTCGAGCAACTGCCCTCCCGGTGAACTGCCCTCCTGCTCGGAACAGATCTCCTGTACCTGTGCGACTTCTCATTTCTGGGACATGGGTCTCTCAAAAGTATAATGAGCTGTCAATGATAATGGATCTTCAGTCACGATCATCAGTATACATTAGGAATAAAATAATTAGAATATCAATTTCATGGAGAAATCGAGTTTTTACGCGAAAATCGGAGTTTTTTCCATTAAATCGGCATGAGACTTGAGGGCTGGATGGTGGGCAGATGGCTGGAAGGGGGTGGACTTTTGCCTCCGAGACGGTGATTTCGCTGAAATCAACAAGAAATCGCAAAGTCGACCTTACCATTAGGAAGTTGATTAAATTTGCAAGTTTTCCTGAGATTAGACAGTTTTCAGCAAGTTTTTGGTTTATTATTTTCAATAATAAGCCTTTGGAATCGAGCAAGAAAAAACAAAATTTTAACCCCCCCTCAAAATTTGATGTTTTACGTTTCAAGGTACGTAGAATCCGAAAATCGAATAAAAAAATTTCCGTCCGTCCGCCGTACGCCGTACGCCGTACGCCGTCCGCCGTCCGCCGTACGCGGCACTTTTCTTAGCAACACTGGACCGATTTGGTTCAAATTTGGTATATGGGCTCCATTTGGGGTCTAGTTGTGCCGCGAAGCTTTTGGTTGATGTAGGTCACTTCTAAGGGGTGAAAATTAAGGGTTGAAATTTTCAAGAGTGCCCTAGCTCGAAAACTCTCGAAATAAAGGTATCGTTTTTTCACCAATTTTAAATAGTACAGAATTTTTAAAAATTTTTGAGACCACCCGGAGCTCTGTAGGACAAACCGTTCGGTCCCTACGAGTATTTGAAGGTTTTCCTTCAATAAAACAGAATCATGAGTGTGAATCGCAAAAGAGGTCTAATCGCCGTTCAAATTTTATCTGACTAAAATGCGATCGCTGTTCATTTCTTCGATTTGTATACAGTTTTGCTTTCTGCGTAACCAGTAATCAAATTTCCATATCAAGCTTTCTATTTTTCGAATCGAGTGTGAAGCGTTTAGTTCTTTCTAATAAACTTGATTGTGAAGGTGTGAAGCCATTATAGTGTGGTAGGTAGTACCTACCAATAGTTGGTAGGTAAAAAAAATTGGTAGGTAAAAACAATGTTTGTAGGTAAAAAACGCTGCAAATCATTGCTCACTGATCAGCTGAGTGAGCTCCGAAGCCATTTTCAATCCTATTGAATGGAAGTGCTCTTCCAGGCGTCTCCAGCATTCGAGGATATCTTCTTCACTCCTCACATCACTGATCAGCTGAGTGAGCTCCAAAGCCATTTTCAATCCTATTGAATGGAAGTGCTCTTCCAGGCGTCTCCAGCATTCGAGGAGATCTTCTTCGCTCTTCAGATCACTGATCAGCTGAGTGAGCTCCGAAGCCATTTTCAATCCTATTGAACGCAGGAGCTGAAATTTGAGAGGGAAGGTCAAGGGAGAATACAGATGGTGGTAGGTGCTATTGATGGAGAACCAGTGATCTATACAGAAGGATGATCTATACAGAAAATAATAAACCTTTGAGCAATGATTTGCAGCGTTTATTGGAAATGTAGTTAACGTACCTACGTACAAGTTATTTTAGGAACTTTTTAGAAAAATGTTAAGAAAATGTTCAATGTTTAAACTGCAATTGCGATCCGTTCTTGATTATGAATGTGCTTTAGGCGTAAATCCTATATTGAGGTCAAAAGTAGAAGACATTGTTTCAAAGTGAAGAAACGTGGGTTTTTCATGGCCAAAATGTGGTTTGCTTAGCAAAAAAAAAAATTAAAAATCATATCTCGGGAACGGATTGAGATATAAAGGTTTGGTTGGCGGCGTTCTACTAGGCAGATTTCCAGTCTAGTTTTACCCAATTTTGGTTTATTATTTTCAATAATCAGAAGTGGGCATAATCTCATCTAAACATTACTGATACTTGATAGATGACAGATAAAAGATAATCTAATTATCTCATCTTTAGATAAATTTTGTACGTCATCTATGATCTTCTTCTGATTTTCTTCTCGGAAAATCATCAATCATCGAAAGATGATTAGAAACGGTATCTAAGATTTTAGCATGAATATGCTTTAGCCGGGACCTAACTGCCGAAAGTAGATACCGATGAACTTCCATTGCTAGGGAGTGATGTCCGCTAGCGACCTGGTATAATATACACTCATAATACTATGACAAGAAAAATCAATAATGCAAATATTATGAACTTTAATAAATAATGCAGGACGAATGAGAGCGAAAGGGAAGAAAGTTACGAAATCATGAATTGACGTGACGTGACTTTATGAATTAATGTGACGGGGACGGAACATCGTCCTCAGATGCTGGTTCAATTTCACCGATCGATAATTAACTTCCTGGATCGATGGCTGATCGATAATTAACGTTCTGGGCTGAAGCATATTCATGTTTCTTGAATTTTAGCCGTAGACTTTAAGCAATAGCATCTGGGGGTGCAGGGGATCTGTATATAATATTAATATATTTTGAGTACTTATATAAATACAGTCCAACTCTTTCCAAATTGTCATGTTGGTATGTACCAATATGTATTTTGTATATCTCTTTGTCGGTCAGTCTATCCTCATCTGATTACAGTCAAATGGTGCTACCATAATCAAATTTGATACTTTTTGACCGACTTCATGCGCGGCGAAGCCGTATACAGTTCGGTATACGACGACGATGTTTTTTGCTTCCGAGTCTACCAAGGTAGCGGAAGCTTTGTTTTCACTTTTCAAGGACGAAAAAAAAAGTTCTCCAAAATCAAAATTTCCACTCGCGTTTTGCGTTTTAGACCTTTCTGAACAATTTTGCTTCCGTGTCTGTCTGTCTGTGTGTCTGTGTGTCTGTGTGTCTGTCATGAATTCCTTGTAACGCGCATAACTATACGAAGTTATTGTCCGATTTCTTTGAAATTTTCAGGGATTGTGCGGGTTGGTGTGTAGACGGTCCCCTATGAAAATCATCATCCCCGGACTGATAGAAGCGACTGCGCATGCGCAAACGTGAATTCCTTGTAACGGCCATAAGTTCTACATTTTCCATCCGATTTCAATGAAATTTTCAGGGATGTTACAGATTAGTGATTAGATGGTCCCCTATGAAAATCATCACCTTCGGACTGATAGTAGCCACTGCGCATGCGCAAACGTGAATTTCCTTGTAACGGCCATAACTTCCACATTTTCCACCCGATTTCGATGAAATTTTTAGGGATTATGTGGATTAGGTTGTAGATAGTCCCCTATGAAAATCATCATCCCCAGACTGATAGAAGCGAATGCGCATGCGCAAACGTGAATTACTTGTAACAGCCGTAACTGCAACTGTCCCTCCAGGGGTCGCGGGTTCAAATCCCAGCCGAGGCTAAGTATTTTTTTGATCCAATCACATACATCTACTCACTTAATTTTTCATCCGAATCTGATAACATTTTCTAGGATTACCCAGATTAGCGTGTAGATGGTCCCCTATGAGGGTAGTGGAAGGTACTTGGAGATTGGTATTTTGAGATTAACTACTATGCATCTGATGATCTATATAATCGTGTTATGGATACGAGGAAGCTATGTGCCACACCCACTTGGCAGACGTTTTTTTTTGTATGTTCGTACCACTAGCTTTTTCTTATTCGGGCACTAATCTGCCTGATTCTTTTTGAAAAGTGTTCTCCAAATATCCATAGTGGTCCCGTTTCAATCAGATTTCATTCTTCAATAGTTCAAAAAACGTGGTTTTCGGGAAGATTGTTCCGCATCCTCTCCCCCCGCTCGACCCCCCCCCCCCGCCCACCCCCACCCCCACCACCCCCCACCGCCATATTCTCGGACGCCTGCCGCCCCTCAACAAATGAAAGGGGGACCACCCTCCCATTCATTGGGGACCATCCTCCCTATTTAGAGTGAAACGCTTATTTCTTCAAAATAAAGTGGATTGTGAAGCAAAATTTTAATTTCAAAAAATGTTATTGAACTCAATTTTGAAATTAACTTTAACATTTCATTGAAAGACGAGTTTCCCGACTGATTATACATTTTTTGTAGATGTTTGTGTACATTCAAATTTAAGGTCCGATTCTAAGCTTCACAAAAAATGAGATGCTTTATGAGGGGGTTCCGATAACCATCAAATTCCGGTAGACTACCAAGTGGGTCAAGTACATAGCCTTCTCATCATCCAAAACATGTTGCAGCGGGCTAAAATATGAAGTTCTAGTCCGATTCCGACGAAATTTTCAGAGATTGTTGAGATTGAGTTGGCGTGTAGATGGTCCCCTATGAAAATCATTGCCCCCGGACTGATAGCCGCTGCGCATGTGCAAACGATAATTTCCTTGTAGGAGCCACCATTTCCACATTTTCCATCCGATTTCAAGAAAATTCTCAGAGATCACGGAAATTGGCATATAGATGGTCCCCTATAAAAAGCATTGCCAAGGAACTGATAATAGCCACTGCGCATGCACAAACTTGAATTCCCTGTAAGAGCTATACTTTCTACATTTTCCATCCGATTTCGATGGTATTTTCTGGGATTGCGCGGATTTGAGTGTAGATAGTTCTCTACGAATATCATCGCCCCCGTGTCACTTACGTTGAGTGAAACAGTTTGGTGCAGGAGGAAGCGAAAACACAATGCGTGTTTTTTCGCTCACCAACAGGTTCTAATTGACTTAATGCTTATCCAATGGGACGTCCCCTGGAATGCATGCATTACTAAACAATATGTTTAATAGTTTTTTGGACTCAAATATAACTACCTACTTTAAACAGTAATACTGTAGGTATAGGTACTAAAATGAAATGTAAAAATTAAACAATAAAGGTACCTACTACCTACATAAAAAAACCTCAAAAAGTAATAAGTAATTCCATATTAAAAAAAAAAATTAGTAATTAAAAAATACAAGTGAAAGATTTAACAAGAAAAGTAGCGAAAAATGTAGAAAAAAGGTTAACGGTCGGTAACTGAAATAATACCGACTTTAAACAATAGTACTTGGTAGTAGGTAAATTAAGTAAAATTAAAACGAATGATTTAAAAATTTAAACAAAAGTACTTGGTAGTAGATAAGTAATGTAAAATAAAATAATTGAGTCGAAAAAATTAATAAATTAAAAATTAAAACAAATGATTTGAAAAATTAAATTTTTAAAATAAATTTAAAAAAATCACTAAAAAGTAAAAAATAAAAAAATTATGAAAATACAAAAATTGTAAAATAAAAAACTTTTTAACAAAAAAACGGACCGACCTCAAAACTGAAGATGGCATCCCACT
Organism: Apolygus lucorum; assembly: GCA_009739505.2. Classification (NCBI taxonomy): domain Eukaryota; kingdom Metazoa; phylum Arthropoda; class Insecta; order Hemiptera; family Miridae; genus Apolygus; species Apolygus lucorum. Next base: position 24,359,849 of record CM019168.2, on the reverse strand, counting down.
AAAAAGGAAAAAATAATAACGACAACTTATTCAGATAGGTTGGTAGGTAGGTACGCATTGAAGTCGCCGCCGTGCCCATCTGCAGAGACAAACATACGCAAGTAGATTCCACTTCCATCTGGAAGTTTTAGTAGTTTTTATTTTTAGTAGTAGTTAGTTTTTAGGTTAGTATTACAACATGGGTCGATAGTGCAATACAAAACAGGAATGAGAGTGGGTACCTATCATTGAGGTAATGCATGTGTTCCAAAACTATTTGGTAGTACGTCACTGCTGTCGTATGAAGGAGGATGAGAGAGTGACAATAAGTGTGAATCTCAGTAAGAATATTTCTTTTGATAACAGCTGAAGACGTCTGCGTCACCAAAAATGGCAGTTGGATAAAAATTCAACATGAGAAGGTTGTTTCCTTACTTACCTACCCTTACTCTTGTTTTGTATTGCACTATCGACGCATGTTGTAACACTAGCTGGTTCATTTGAGTATGAACCCATGTCACAAACCCACATCATGATTTAAACAATTCTACATTCAATATGCCATACATGGAACATATAAAAGTTTTTTATTTTACTATTTTTGTATTTTCATAATTTTGCTTCCGAGTCTACCAAGGTAGCGGAAGCTTTGTTTTCACTTTTCAAGGTCGAAAAAAAAAAGTTCTCCAAAATCAAAATTTTCACTCGCGTTTTGCGTTTTAGACCTTTCTGACCAATTTTGGTTCAGTGTCTGTGTGTCTGTGTGTCTGTGTGTCTGTGTGTCTGTCTGTCTGTCTGTCTGTGTGTCTGTCATGAATTCCTTGTAACGCGCATAACTATACGAAGTTATTGTCCGATTTCAATGAAATTTTCAGGGATTGTGCGGGTTGGTGTGTAGACGGTCCCCTATGAAAATCATCATCCCCGGACTGATAGAAGCGACTGCGCATGCGCAAACGTGAATTCCTTGTAGCGGCCATAACTTCTACATTTTCCATCCGATTTCAATGAAATTTTCAGAAATTGTGCGGGTTGGTGTGTAGACGGTCCCTTATGAAAATCATCACCTTCGGACTGATAGTAGCTACTGCGCATGCGCAAACGTGAATGTCCTTGTAACGGCCATAACTTCCACTTTTTCTACCCGATTTCGATGAAATTTTCAGAGATTATGCGTATTAGGTTGTAGACGGTCCCCTATGAAAATCATCACCTTCGGATTGATAGTAGCCACTGCGCATGCGCAAACGTGAATTTCCCCCACCTTCCTCATCTTCCCTCATCCCTAGGGCCGGCGTCGGGTGAGTCCTGGGCGTTCTCCCCATTATATTTGATTTATTTATTTATTTTGTTTTATGGCGTGCCCCCTCCGTCAGAGAGACCTTTAGTCTTTGAGGGGAGATTATTAAAAAAAAAAAAAAAAAAAAAAAAAACGTCCATAATTTCTACATTTTCTATCCGATTTCAATGAAATTTTCAGGGATGTTACAGATTAGTATTTAGATGGTCCCCTATGAAAATCACCACCTTCGGACTGATAGTAGCCACTGCGCATGCGCAAACGTGAATTCCTTGTAACGGCCATAACTTCTACATTTTCCATCCGATTTCAATGAAATTTTCAGGGATGTTACAAATTAACTTGTTTTGATGTTTTGAGATTAATTACTATGCATCGGATCATCTATACAATCGGGTTATGGATACGAGGAAGCTATGTGCCACACCCACTTGGCAGACGTTTTTTTATTGTTTTACTTTTTAGTGATTTTTTAATTATATGCCATTCAGAAGGAAATTTACTTTTCCATATTTCTCAAGGCCCTGTTGACTATCATTATGTAATATCATAATATGTACACCCACGAGAGGATTTTCTGGGTCACAAACCATTTTTCTACCCTTGCATTGCCCAGGAGAGTTTGTCTGTCTTTCGACGATAGTTAAATTGTATAAACATGTATGTATAAATACAGGGTGTCCAAGTTTTTTTATGCTAATACTTCAAGGATCGATTCAAAACTAATTTGCAACAAAAAATGTCTCATATAGATTTTCTTTCAACCCCCTTAAAATCCGCCTTTTTTGACTTTCAAGCTTTTTTTCGTGTTTTCGACCTTACACCATTAAAACGGCCATAACTCCCTTGAATTACACTCAAAAATTAAAAATAAGGGTACTGTTGGAAAGAGCGTTGAATTTTCTATAAGAATTATATCAGACCGATTTTTTAAAATGGCTTCTGGGAGCCAAAAGTTCTTTTTGAGCCCCAAGTTCTTTTTGAGCCCAAAGTTGAACTTTTTCGATTTCTACATTTCTGAAACATTTCACAGCGATTTTAACAAGCAATTTCATACTCCCCACACTAACATCCATCTCGTGATCTCCGTAATGAAATAATTTCAAGTGAGAAGCGACATGAAGGTAGCCAGCGTGAACAAAGGTACCTGAAATCAAAAAACTGATTTAACTAATAAAATCGAATGTTAGTGGTAGGTAGGTACTTGTAGATTGAAGTTTTGAGATTATCTTTTTATGCATCGGATCAGACACACAATTGTGTAATGGATACGAGGAAGCTATGAGCCACACCCATTTGGCCGACTTTTTTTCCTGATCCCAAACCGAGTGGGTTTCCGCCCCATGATCCCAACCATGCCACTGCTCTCTTGAACGTCGCCATTATCACTAGATGATAAAAGACTACTTTACCTCACTATCATTCCTCCTGTACATATATGGCAATATGGTTGTTCAGTTTGGGGTCTGGCTAGCAAAACTCAGATCAAACGGGTCCAGACACAGCAAAACCGTGTGCTTCGCATTATGACCGATGCCCCTTGGTTCGTGAGAAATGATGTGATATACCGCAATCTTGAAGTACCTGAGGTTGAGAACGTTATACTTAAGGTCTACAATGACACGAAAGCAGGGTTCCTTCCGAACAGCAACTATGTAGATCGACCCAACAAAACGGACTGTGTCAATTGATCGGGATTGTGGTCAAATGGAAATATACACCTTCTTCGCCGAGCTTTCGGTAAATTTATTACCTTCTTCAGGGCTCCAAGGATGTTTATTTAGCGATACCACCAAACGTCGATATGTAAAGAGAAGGTGGAGACGCCACCATAATTATAAGAGATAAATTTACGGAAAAATGATAAAAATTAATTAAAAACACCGGCTTTATAGTACAGAACAATAGAACAACAAAAACGCAATGACTCACTCCAGCTCACAGAGAATTAACGCCTTCCAAGTTGGGTGGGCAGTATTCAATCCTAGTGGTAACACGCGGGCCTGTATTTTGGCAAATTTTCACAAAAAATGAAGTAATCGCTTTTGACCTCAGTATTTTCAGCATTGGGAAATTTTGTAAATTTTTCACTGAAATCTATTTTTGGACATCCTTAAGCGATTCCTGAAATACTTTTTCATTTGATGGTATTCAGGGAGTCTACACTCAAATTGGTCAACACTTCAGGGTTCGATTCTAGTTGCAAACTCCTTGTTTTTCCAAGTTTTTTTTATTCCTAAAATTTTTGTGTGTTTTCCAACTTATGTCATTAAAACTGTCTTAACTCCTATTATTTGCCAGGTAAATTCAAATTTGAGGATATCGTTTGAAAGAGCCTTACATTTCCGAGCTATCAAGTAAATGTCCTGCTATCTATACAGGAAATGTTAGGTATGAACGGCGCCATTCGATATTTAAGAATTTCTAACAAAAAATCTTATCACAATCAAGTTTTGCTTCCGAGTCTACCAGGGTAGCGGAAGCTTTGTTTTCACTTTTCAAGGACGAAAAAAAAAGTTCTCCAAAATCAAAATTTTCACTCGCGTTTTGCGTTTTAGACCTTTCTGAGCAATTTTGGTTCCGTGTCTGTCTGTCTGTGTGTCTGTGTGTCTGTGTGTCTGTCTGTCTGTGTGTCTGTGTGTCTGTCATGAATTCCTTGTAACGCGCATAACTATACGAAGTTATTGTCCGATTTCGATGAAATTTTCAGGGATTGTGCGGGTTGGTGTGTAGACGGTCCCCTATGAAAATCATCATCCTCGGACTGATAGAAGCGACTGCGCATGCGCAAACGTGAATTCCTTGTAACAGCCATAACTTCCACATTTTCCATCCGATTTCAATGAAATTTTCAGGGATGTTACAAATTGGTAATTAGATGGTCCCCTATGAAAATAATCACCTTCGGACTGATAGTAGTCACTGCGCATGCGCAAACGTTAATTTCCTTGTAACGGTCGTAACTTCCACATTTTCCATCCGATTTCATAAATTTTCAGGGATGTTACAGATTAGTGTTTAGATGATCCCCTATGAAAATCATCACCCCCGGACTGATAGTAACCGATGTGCATGCGCGAACGTGAATTGCTTGTAACAGCCATAACTTCCACAATTTCTACCCGATTTCGATGACATTTTCAGGGATTACGCGGATTAGGTTGTAGATGGTCCCCAATGAAAATCAAGGCCTTAAAATTTACACTAGCCTCTGCGCATGCGCAATCGTAAAATCCTTGTAACAGCCGTAACAGTTGCGTCTGAGGTGAGGATCTCAGAACCATTCAACCAACCCCTTTGTAGATCAGTGAGCGAAGTACAAGACTCACACCCAAGAGTCCCAGGTTCGATTCCCAATCTTGCTAAGAAATTTTTTGATTCCAATAACTATCGCTCTTACATTTTTCGTCCAAATTTGATGAAATTTTCTAGGTTTGTCCAGATTAGCGTGTAGATGGTCCCCTATGAGGGTAGTGAAAGGTACTTAGAGATTGGTGTTTTCAGATTAACTACTATGCATCGGATCATCTATTTAATCGGGTTATGGATACGAGGAAGCTATGTGCCACACCCACTTGGCAGACGTTTTGAAGATGTTTTGAAGAAACCACATACAATCAAGTTTGTTAGGAAATGTTTGCATACGAGTCTGCAACAAATTGAGACATTTTCATGTCAACCACTACACAACAAGGTAGTGAAGTAAGGTTGTTAGTTCATGTACCCAAGCATCAAAATAAGAAAACAGTTGATTGTTCTCTACGCAACACAGTGAGTCTATTTTATTTATTGGTCGCGTGAGCAAGACTTGCTTAGTTTTCGTGACGATTTTTCAGTTTATGTGCCAAAGCAAAGACACGAAAATGTCAATAACTTTGATCCAATCCTCCCCATCTCACCAATCTACAGTGTTCGATACACTGCTCTCCTCATGGGAGAGAACGAGACTCCCCCGACGTCTTAAAAGAAAACGGACCGCCGATCCAGTCGAAACCTAGTCATTCATAAATTTATTCGTGTCATTGTTCTTGTGTAGTAGGTACTGATATTTCCAGTCTTTCGTCAAATTCGTGTCATTGTTCGAGTCTACTGTTATTACTTTATAGTCATTCATCAATTCGTGTCATTGTTCGATTTTGTTAATGTTATTACTTAAAATTAATTTACCAACTTTACGTTCTCATAATATATGTTAACGAGCTCCACTAAAAGTTACGAGGGACTGTCACTGGACAGATACCCTCTTTCACGTTCCACTGTACTAAGTGCAAAAAATTACATCTTAAAATTACCACAACATAAAAGTATTTTGTAATATACAAAAAGTAGAATAAAATATTTTAAAAAAATGATCCCAAACCCGGATCCTTTATTACGTTGCGCTAATTAAAAATATTTAAAACCCACATAGGTTATTTAATTCCTTAAGTAATTGTATCGTAAATGTAGGCAAGCAATGCCCGTGTAATCTACATTAGCTTGTTGTAATGTCAACATTATGTTTCGTGTTCTGCAGGAATAATATCTAGTCGGGCTTGTAAGGGCTAGGAGGCCAGTTTACCGGGAGGGCAGCTGCCAAGGAGGGCACTTGCCACGGAGGTCCATTTGTAAGGACCGATTCGATGAGAGGGCCCTTCTAATACGTGGTGTGAGCAGGAGGGCAGTTTCTCCTGACGCACAGTAAAAACTGCCCTCCGAGGAGGGCAGTTTACCGGGAGGGCAGTTTCACGGGGCGCACATTTGTGTTTCGGGTTGAAACTACCCTCCCGCAGGAGGGCAGTTTGCCGGGAGGGCAGTCGCCACGGGGGGCACCTGCCCTAGGTCCCTTTATAGTAACACTCAATTATAAACTTTTTAAATGTTTAATACAATTTAGGAATTTTCAAAATTGCCTTCGTTTTAATTCATATTTGTTCAACTAAGTATGTTCAAATGAAATACACAATACAAATTTTTCATTTTTTGTTCTACTTTTAGTGATTTATGTTGCGGTCATGGAATCATAAAATCGGATGGATAGAATCTTGTTATAAAAATATACAAGAAAGCTTTTTGCCACTCGAACTCAGCAGTTGTGCAAACTTGGATTGACCAAATCTGCACCTAATCACTAGATCTAAAATTGGTTATCATAATTCATCTCCCAAAGGGAATTCTAGAAGGAGTTTGGCAGTCCTTTCCATTCGTGCTTCGTCACCCTCTCTACAACAGCGTTCATCGATGAGTTTCGCGAACTTCTCAACCACCCGTTGATGTCACCACATAAATAGTATGATTCGCATCGTTAGTAACCCTCCATCAGAGAGTCACGAAATCCCTTGATTGGCGCTTAAAAAGGAAAATCTTCAGTTCAAGGTAGAGTTGAATTGCGACATACTTTGAAAACGATAATAGTAGGTTCTCAATATTCAAGTTGTCTCGAATAATGAGATCAACGATCATTCCCTGTCCTGGTAAGCCATTTCGACAAAACCTCAGTAGGTGACTCCCCTTAATTTTTGGCTCTTCCTTGAGACGTATGAGGTCTGATTAAAAAGATCCAGGACTTTTTCAAAAACCCTCATCACAACTTTTTACAACTATTCAAATTAACACCCATCACAGTGCTCCCCTTGGCACACACTTTTCCCAGCAATGAGTTTGTCAAATTCGTCATAACATCTGTTCGTAGGGATTCGATCAGGTCAGAAAGTGTACCGGTATTAGTGTAACTCAAGGTGTTATGTATCTGTTCTCCTGACGATGACTGGATATGAGGCTCATGGCTCACGTACAGGGTTGCTTCAAAATGGATCAATTTGAAAAATCAAAGATTTTTCATCAATAAAAAGCTCTTTTGTAACAACATGCATGACATATAAGTAATAACTGGTACGTATATTTCAGACAATACATTTTGCGCCAAATTCGCCATAACAATCATCTGTTCGGAGGGATTTAATCAGGTCAGACAATGTACCCGTATTAGTGTAACTCAAGGTATTATATATCTGTTGTCCTGACGATGATTGGATATGAGGCTCATGGCTCACTTAAGGGACTGCTTCAAAATGGATCAATAAAAAGCTCTTTGGTATCTCAAAGAACACTACAACATGCATGACATATAAATAATAACTGATGCGTATATTTCAGAGAATATATTGTACATTTTACATGAGAATGATGAATCTTGAACCCACGACCCCCGCAGAAGTCGTTTCAAAGTCCACCGCCAAACAACGACGCACCAACGACCGTAGCCACACCGGAACCCTATGAGAAAGTTATAATATTTAACTAAGTAAAAAAAAATTATAATAGGAAAAAAAAGGTAGGTTCCTTGTTTCTGCTATAAAATTGGATTGTAGCAGAATTCCATTGATTTCTATCACTATTCTTCCGAAAGCGTGTCGTTAAGAGCTTCCCAAAACGTGGGATCCACCGATCAATAGTGAGCAAAAACTGGAAGAATCGAAGAAGTGAGAAATGAAATGATGAAACTACCCAAGTTTTGCGTTCAATGAAGTATTCTTGGGTCTGAAGTTGATGAACCTCATCCACGTACAAAATGATAAACTTCAAGTTGATTGCAGATAGAAACGTTGCTTCCTACGTAGTTTTTATGCCAACAGTTCAAATAATGTAACCAAATATGAGGTTATGTACCTATCAATAAAATACGAGTATGACATAATATGTTTAGGAAATTTTCCATGAAGCTATCATTAGCAGAGATTTATAAATTCTAAGGTTTTCAGCAAGCTTAAGAACTTAATGTTAAAGCTCCGATATCAGCACAACAATGGCTGTTATGCAATGAGAAACTCAAGCCAATCTGATGGGAGACAGGATGTACGTTTGTTCGCCTGAAGAGCACATCTGAATCCCTAATCTAGGATGACTCACAGACACCACCTCGAGCGACTCGCGGGAAATTTGCAGCGGTAGGTAAGTGTGAAGAGGATACACGTAGGCGGAGCAATATGTGCTAAACGGAAGTTGTTTGTCGAAGGAGTGCTTTTTAGCAGCGGAGAGATGAACGAACTGTGTGAAGGAAATGGATTTTATGACAGGTAACTTGAAAAGTGCTTTCATTGATAAATAAAACATATTGTTTAGTAATGCATGCATTCCAGGGAACGTCCCATTGGATAAGCATTAGATCAGTTTAACCAGTTGGTAAGCGATAAAACTGTTTCACTCGATGTAATTTATTTATTACTTAAGTCAAGAAATAGTGATCCACCCTCCCCCCTCACCATTATCCACCTTAACATTTCTAGCGGCATGAGAGCCTCGAATCTGAAGAGCATTTTAAAATCCATGATCTACGATACCCAACTTGCGAATTCAAGTTCCTCCCCCCCCCCTCCCCTCAACCAATGGTGCAAGTCTGGCACCAAAGCTGAAATACGTCGTAACGTTGAACTTTCATCTATAAGTTTTAGTAGGCAGGCCGTCGAGGTTCACATCCGTATTCAAGGTGAAACACAAAACAAACCCACGAAATATGCGGTTTATGGTGTCCTGGCACTATGGTGGCACCACTATTAGTTCCATGGTGGTACAGAGAATGATTCATGAAAATCTGGAGGTATAATGAGAATTTTTCCTCAATTTCAAAGGTTGGGTACGTTAGTAAGCTGTAACGGAGCCAAAATATTGAAAAATCGGATATTTTGTGAATATTATCCCCCCAATCATCCCCTCCCCTTGGGAATTTTGGTACTCTGGTGAAATCATGTACAACTCGGAAGTTATTTGAGTCAAACAAAAAAAGAAACACACAAATCGGTTGGAAATTGAGGCCTGGGCAGAGTTTACAAGAATATGCCCGCAAACGCACGTTTTTTAAGCATTAACCCCCCCTTTTTCCCCCTTAAAAAGCAAAATTCGAAATTCCGACGCCGTAGTGCACAACTAGATAGTTTTCTGCGTCGAAGAAAAAAAGAACCACGAAAATCGGTTGAGAACTAAGGGCTGTGCAGACGACACAAGATTTTGTCACACACAAACATACACACACACACACCTAGACATACACCTATGGTTTTTTTTCGCGGATTTGGATTCAGAATGGTCTGAAACGGATTACTGTGTGGTTATTTTTTTTCTGTTGAGTGTTGTCCAATTTCACCCCAGATCGATCGCATAAGGACGCCCAAGTCTTACTGTGGGACGTCCTAAATCTATTAGAGCTTCCAAGTTTTGAAAATTGAAAAAATTGCAAATACGAGAGGCGCCGCACAGTGGGGCTAAATGGCCAAAAATCTGAAAAAATCATTATCTTTCGAACGAATTAGTGTTTCTTCTTGGGAATGGTTTCATTCGATTCCGAATACGAAAATACCTACATTCGAAAAATATGTTTTCTGACGTTTAAAGTTTTTTTGTTTAACTAAATCTTGAATTTTGAAAAAATAATGTTATTCGAAGTGGGAATGGGTGTGAAAAAATAGAAATACGGTTTTACAGGTGATAGGTGTGTGCTATATCGTTCTTTTCTTCGTTTTAGAAGTTATAGGATACAATAGTGATGATTGAATTGAGGTTTCTTTATATATGTACCTATGCAAATATTTATATATGTAAGTATATATTTCTATATTTAATTTTGAAAAAATTTTGTGTCATAAACACCTCTGAAAATTGGATAGTATGCGATCAAATTATGGAACGAATCCAAAATAAACGTTTGCTAAATCCGAATAAGAGATTTTCAACGATGACATGTTCTCGTTATGTCACGACAGTACGAACTGATGGAGGTTTGCCCGTTGACATCCGCCCTCGAAAAATTATGCTTGTTGACACCCACTCATTGCCCATTGACACCGGGCTGCGGCCAAAACGTGAGTGTGCTGTTGACACCCACAGTTACCGTTGACACCCGTCGTATTTGCGAGCAAGTGGCGCTACCCAAGGGACACGACGAGGAGATTGCTGTCAACCTGAACCTCTAATTTTAGCAGGCATTAGTGGTCAGGGTTAAAAACAAGTAGGTACCTACTTATACTACCTAGGTATACCTACTAGTATATCCGACATGCACATATCAATTAACACCCTCTAACTTGGCACACTCTTACCTTTCTCAAAGGTGACGAGGTGTCCTCAGCTACTTTTATTTTCAATGAAGCTCTGATTATAAATAACTCTTGACTGATGACATGCGAGCAGGAAAAGTCAACATCAATATCTTTCCTCCGGTGTCAACAGCAACTGACCAAAACCGAACGTCCATCGGTGTCAACGGACGCTACCATCCTTTCCTTTTCTTCCGCGTGTCTCCGTTTCGGACTTGCGGGTGTCAACGGGCATACCCCCCGAACTGACCAATCACTGCTACTGAAAATCCGAAGAACCAGGTTATGCTCAAACAGAACCTCGTTGATTTAGCAGAATTATTTAACGAAAACACCGCTACTTACCTTGTTTTGTACTAACAAAGAAAACAAAAAATGTCTGCCAAATAGGTGTAGCACATTGCTTCCCAGTATCCATAACCCGATTGTAAAACTGATCATTGTAGCTAACAACCCACATAAGGGACCTTCTACATGCCAACATTCACAATCCCTAGAAATTTCATCGAATTCGAGAGGAAAATATAGAAGTTACAGCCCTCAGAAGGGTTTTACTCCGAAGCAAAACGCTGCAAATTATTACACAATGGTTTATTATTTTTCTATATAGAACACTCGTCTACAAAATCACCAACCATCCAATATGAAGAAAAGAAAAAAAAAGAAAAAATAAAAAAAAAATTAAAAAAAAATTTAAAAAAATAAAAAAATCGAAAATAATTTTAAAAAAAATCGAAATCACCAACCATAGATCGAATTTTGGTCAGCTCTAATTTGAACGGAGATTAGGTCTCTTTTGCGATTCACACTCGTGTTTTGATTTATATATATATATATTTCAATATAAACCCTTAAATTTTAGTAGGGGGCGAACGGTTTGTCCTACAGAGCTCCGCGTGGTCTCAAAAAATTTTTTAAATTCTATAGAATCTTAAATTGAAGGAAAAACAATACCTTTATATCGAAATTTTTTGAGTTAGGGCGTTTTCAAAATTTCAAAATTGATTTTGGAACCCTTAGAAGTGACCTACCTCAACCAAAAGCTTCGGGACACAACTAGACCCCAAATGGAGCCTACATACCAAATTTCATCAAAATCGGTCAATGCTAAGTGGCAAAAGTGCCGCGTACGGCGTACGGCGGACGGACGGCCAAATTTTTATTCGATTTTTGGATTCTACGTACCTTGAAACGTAAACCATCAAATTTTGAGGGGGTGTTAAAAATTTTTTTTTCTTGTTCGATTCCAAAGGTTCATTATTGAAAATAATAAACCAAAATGAGTGGGATTTTTTTTTTCGGCAGGTAGGTGAGAAAATCTTTAAGATCCACAGGTGGAGTTGGATCTCGTAAGATAACCTGAAGGATCCGCGACTTCAAGGTTATGTGGGATTCAAACCCACTAAAAAAACACCTCCTTTTCTCCCACGTTGGATGATCAGCCTGGAACTGTTTAACACATTACTTCAGGCTGAAAAATGAGTGGGATGACAGCTAGGGATGGGCGATAGTCGATAGTTCAGCTCTATCAATAGGTCGATACTACCGATTAAAAACTATCGATACTATCGATAGTTTTTCGATAGTGGCTCTATTCCGTACCTACATGCTCGATTGAGAATTTAATGTAATAGAATTGAATTATCGATTACTTGCAAAATTCGGTATATTCATAAAATTACACAGAGATTTCAAACGAAAATGAATTTATTTAAAATGTGTAAACATAATTTTCAGTTTATTATTGCTCCTTGAGCCACATATCGCCTGCAGATAGATAGGGAGAGAGTTAGAAGGTAAGAGGTAAAGTCGATACCACAAATTTTGAGTCTTTGCACAAGTGGTGAATATGTAATTTCTCGAAATGGGGTACTCACAACATGAAGCAGGAAATAAAATACTGACACGAGCCTCAATTTCGAGAATACCAGTGAATTGAGGAGTTCTCTCACATGGAATTCCCGGAGTTGAGGCTGCACCGCTCGTCTCAGTATTATTACGGCTCTCCTCATTCTGAGATTTTCAAATACAAAAAAAAAAAAAAAAAAAAAAATAATAATAATAAAATTAAAATAAAAATCTATCGATACTGGATGACTATCGATAGTACTATCGGTAGTCATTAAATATCGATATTTCGATAGTAACTGTCGACTATCGCCCATCCCTAGTGACAGCAGAGACGGCGGTCTCGCTCTACTTTTAATCTCGCATTAATCCATTACACTTGAATTCGGTGGAATACGGCGGTGAAATGTTTACAACTTCTTGATAATAGTCAGAACTTCAAGAAAAAAAAAAGAGTCAGATCAAACGAAGGCGAAGCTTAGGTTTTCCAGGCCTCAAAAACAGTATTTTGCTGTAAAACCCCAAATCTAGAGCTAATTTCCAAGCTAAAATGTTTTGAAAAAATAATTATAATTTTTCTGGGATACTTCATAAGTATATCCAACATTATATAATTTAAAATTTTTTTTTGAAACACATAAAACGTTTTAGGAAATTTTCAAATTACACTCTCAAAGTGCTTAAAATCTCGAAATATCAGGTTTCAGCCTCCATTTAGTAGTGAAAACAATTTTTAACCACCAAAGGTCTTTCACACCCTAATTCTACAGGTGTGACTTAAAGAAAACCAAATTACATTTCCTTTTTAGTCACTTTGCAGAAATGGATTTTTTTCCACTCCCGCCCCATTGTGCGCCGTACAGGCAGTCTTCAGTGGTTTTGGAAGATTTGCGGAAGGTTTCATTGGCTTTGGAAAAATGGAAAAGGCTTCAATTGATTTTGAAATGGTTTAGTTAAAATTGGGAAAAAGGTTCATTTGATTATGAAATAGTTTTTCTCTTGATTTGGTTTCATTTGGCCTGGAAATGCTATTAACACGACCTCAGGCTTGGTTCAACTATCAGGCCTTGGGATATGAGTTCAGGATGGAGAAATCATTTTAGGAACCGCCTTTTCATACAAGTTTTTTTTTATTGTTTATGTGAGTTTATCGAGCCTAGAGTGACTTGTGTAAAATTTTACTTTGGACCACTTCTCACAAACCATGGGATTCTCATTGCAGGATCAATCAAACCGGGACGTTCATAGGATTTACCACGATCTATGTTATTACCTCGTTCAACTAGAAGATACTCCGAGGTTGGAGTCAAGTATGGTTTGATGCCTCAAGGCTCGTAGCTCAAGCAGGCCAGCGGTTTCACCGCACTTTGCATGGGTTGCAACAATGGTGATGATTTCGCGTACCTTCGTGTGTTTATGGGATTATGATTATGAGAGGAGGTAATGATAATCACAGAGCTGGTAAATTGTTGTTGAGGCGAACTATCAGGGAGTTCGCCAACGTCGTTCAACCGCTACCGTCCGGGGTGAAGGAACTGCCTCGAGGGGGCTTCTGCTTCCATCCTCAGACTCAGAAGGTGCCGCTTCAAGTGCAGTTTATCCGATAAATAACGGATGACGTCATTATTCTACAAATGATAGCGACCAAATCATAAGAATGCGAAGATTTAACCTTTTATACTCCCTAAGTTGGATTGAGAGTCCATTTAAGCTATTCGTTACATCTCTGGTTTGTCTCTATCATAATAATCCAGGCGGTCAAAATATTTTCATACTTGAAAATCAAAACTTATACTCGCATTTTGCGTTCCAGGGGGAATCATTCCTTGTCCCGAATATGATCCGCATCAAACTTTACTATATTAAAATCCTTTTTGCAGAAAATTGGAGCATATTTGAAAGTTTGATTTTTCCCATTGATTGCCCATCATTTTTCAGTGTCGACAGAATAGAAAAATTTACGGAGGAAGTCAGGTTCCAAGTACGCTACCTTCCTCCATACTCCCCTACTTTGAATCTAGTGGAGAAGGCATTTTCAAAGATGTGTCACGCTAGACATTTATTCAGCGAGCAAGCTGAAAATCACATTTTGACTGAAGTTGTTGCTCCAAGTGTCAATTCAATAACAGCAACTGACACAACCAACTCTTGGACATATTATGCTGATGTGAAAATATCGCAATTTAGCAACTGAACTTTGAATGGAAATTAGGCTTGCATGCGCCAGTGAACATTCATGTAAATGTATCATTCATTCCAACTTTGAGACTTCATAAGAAGGGAACTATTGGTCCTACGGAGTTCTGGGTGGTCTCATTCGATTCTAAAAATTGTATACTATTTCAAATTGAAGAGAAGACAATATCTCTATCTCAACAACTAAGGAACGAACGGCGTACGGGGTACAGCGGACGGAGGGAAACTTTTTTATCCAATTTTCGGATTGTGTGTTTCTTGAAACGTAAACCATTAAATTTCAAGGGGGTCTCAGTAGGTCGCCGTTTCTTCATCGTTGCGATTTAGTCTAATCTCTTAGGAACCAGCGCTCGGTCCCCCCTCCCCGTCTGAAGGAGCAGCATTACCACCCACCACCCCCAGTGCCTCTCCCATCCCCCAACCTTCTCATAGCAAGCAAGTTTTTCAACAACAGTTTTCCCCGTTTTCTCGGGAAATAATGATCCAATTTCCATGTTTCTTGCAGCATGCTTCTTATTTTTATAATCTCTACACCCATGCACTACTTTAATTCCAATAGTAAAAAAAGTGAAAAATTGTAGTATCTAAATTTGATAATTTCAAGGATTTTTGAAATTCATCAGTGCATCTACTTAGAGAATTAAAAAACTTGAAGATTTTTGTTTTTCATTCAAATTATAACAATTTATTAACAAGGATGAAGATTGCCGCAGTAAAAAAGAAGAGAAAAGCGGGAAAACAGTTTATTCACTGACTGAGACCCCCTTGAAATCTTATCACCATCAAAACCCCTCCCTGGATGAAAACAAACTTCGGTATTACCAACTAATTAAACTGTCTTAGAGTAGTAGTTGGTTTACCAAAATCACTCCGTGATCTGTGCTGATTGATTTGGAGAGATAGAGGAACCTCCTATTGAGCTCATAACTGTGTGGAAATGCTCTACATTAGCCAGTAACTGGGCTTCCAGATGCCTTTTGTAACATGCGCAAATTGACGTGTGGATGGCTTTCATAGGCTTTATGCACCGAGAAAATAACAGTGTTGATAAATAATAGGGTAACCACATTAATCATAAACTTGTTTATGGTGATTCAAACGTGGGGGAACTGTTATTTAAGGGTGGAATGTACATGGAGAAGATAACAATAGTAATAAGTTGAGGTCACTAAACTTACGTGGGAAGAGATGGTGAGAGGCACGAGGACTGTACGAGTTGGAACTTGATAAACCTTCACAAAACTACTCGCATAGAAGAAACTGCAGCTCTCCCTATCTGATCTTGGGCGCTATTATAATTTCCAGCATGCTCGCTGGGAGATTTGTTCTTTCTATTATGATTAGTGGGTACCTTCGGCCTCCGTGTGTATTCTCTCTCCAAGTAAATCACCGTTCAAAAGGCCCAAAAGGCGCGTTTGCGCAAGGTGACGTATCTGATTCATTTCCACTCCACCTGGGGCGAGAGATACCCACCATCTTCCAAAGGTTCGTTCGCACTACTATCGGACCCTGTGGACGCGATAGTTCAACGTCCCAATAAAGATTTCTCACATGCGGAACTCTAGTTTGGATAAATCGGACAAATCCTTGGGAACCTGCTAATAGCCTGTAAATCCTCTCCTCAGTTTCTTTAAACCTGCTCTTTTGAGCTCGATCTCTAGTTCAGCTTTGATGAGTTTAGCCACGTTATTCACAATTGGGGTGCCAATTCCTCATCATAGACTTGGAACAGGTTCATCCAATCAACTAAAGATACTTCTAATGAATAGTTTTGCTAGACTCGAAAGATACATATTCATTCTAATGTTTCTATTTATTTTTGTAATAATTTATTGAGGCCATTGTTATTTTACAATATTTTTCATTGCTAGGTAAAATCTAACTGGAAATCTAATCTTCCGGATTGCAGTACGGTGTCAACCTGGTAATGACAGAAAATAGATAAAGAGTTAATTTTATCATTAAGATGGATATGTCTTTTAACTTGCTGTCTGTGAAAAAACGCTGCAAATCATTGCCCAATGGTTTATTATTTTCTGTATAGATCCCTCCCTACTAACCATAGGTACCTACGTACTTACTACCTACCAGGGCATTTTTGAAAATTTCAACCCCAACCACCAATCAAATAGAAATAGAAATAAAGGGTTGACTGACTACAATAAAAAGCTTCGCGGCACAACTAACCCCGAATGGAGAACTCAAAACCCATGAGTAGGTCTGCTGATGGCTTAGGCAGAAGAGATACAATTCTTCATCTATCAATTCGGAGATAGCGAATCCAATCTGGTCGGGGTCGGATCTTGTACCCGTAAACCAAGCTGTCGAATGGATATGGCTGCCAAGCGCTAAAAGCGCTGATATACTTACTTTGATGCATATATCTATGTGTAATACCATCGATTGTGAAATATATTTCCAAATAAACTTGTTCAAAAGCAGCAAATAAAAATTTAGGCACTCTAAAATCTACTCAAATTTTCCTGCGAATAGACAAGTAGTCTGGTAGAAACGGAACCTGAATTGAACTTGAAGAATACCTGCGATGATTTTGATTTTTTGAATCCCAGTTCTTTTAACCTACCGTACGTACGCAGGACAACCCAGCCTTCGGTAGTGAGGAAACAAGAATTGTTCCGACCATTTCAGTTCAGTCGAGAGGTCATACACACTGGGAAGGCGTTTAAGTCTCTTCCACCGATTCGATCTCACAACCCGAACGAAAGAAACGAACAACACTAATGGTAATTTCAAAAATAGCTCAATCTCTGAAACGAACCTTCATCTTCAGTCTTGAAAACGGCAAAACGGAGGAAATAGTTCCTTTCCGACCTCCATTTTTACTGAACAGCAAAATAATGAACCCGGCGCTGCTTATTATGATTGAGCTGCCTCGTAAATTGGAAAAAGTACGAAAACTGGGGACAATGATGCTTTGAACGGAAAGAGTAAAAAACGGCTCGTGTTTTAATGATCCATAAAACTAGAAAGAAGGCATTTTGAGAGAGTCCAGTCCAAGAATTCTCTCCTTGGACTGTCGTATTTGTGGGACTTATCAGTCCTGCGCTCTACTTCTTTCTAATTCCCTAGCTCCTTAGCGCACAGAGTAAGGATAGAACCTTCGGGGGAGAGTAGTTTTAAAACATTTGGCTACACTTCTACGTGTTGAAATATGTGAGAGAAGACCAACCATTTCAGAAGATCATAATCCTTTGATGCTAGCAGAAGCTAAAAAATTGGATGACAAGGATGAGAAAGCAAAAGCCTATTTGATCCTAACGATTATACTCTCAGAGAATAAACACAAAATACTGCAAGACAGCGTATCTTCAGGGCCAGAAAGAAAAGCCACGTTGCTGAAGAAGTTGATTGGAATCCTCAACATTGACTATAAGTTGACCCTCATCGTTTTCCCGTGGACCCTTCAAGTCAGTAGTTCAGTATGATACAGTAGAACTGGATAGATAAAATGACTGGATTTTAGGAATGAACATTTCAAATAAATATAGGGTAATTTAAAAAATATGAAATTCTTGAAAAATTTCTGAGATTTTTCTAAAGAAGTGTGAGCAAAAAACTTCAAAATGTTCAAAATTTGGAACAAAGACAGTTTTTACTTACTTAAACTGAAACGGATACAATCACTCGGGTAAACTGAAAGCTGAAGTATCGCGTGCAAATCGCTGTTTAGAGAAGGTCTTATTCCCTACGAGCTTCACCCATTGACTAGGGACGATCAGACACAACCTGCGGGCGGCATACAGTACCGCTAGGTGACTTCACGTGACCAAAAACAATTAATAGAAGTGAAAGAAAAATCGTAGCTTTCGGGTATGGGTGTTCAGGTAGTTGATGGAAAGATACCTCGGCCCAATCAACGGGAAACGATTTGTAATAGTGAATTACTGGAATTTTTAGATAGTAGCGGCTTGGAGTGCCTTCTCGCAGGTTCCCGAGGGTTAGGCAACCATTTCTTGGCGTCCCTAAACGAGTTCTGCTCTTTATAGTATAGAGTGTTAGAGTATTATTAGTGGAGATATTGAAAATGAAATATGTAATTGATATGGAATAGTTTTAAGCGTCATTTTGGAAACTGCAATGGAATTAGTGATAAGGATACTGAGTTACTAGACTTCAAAGTTTGGTATAGGATTTCTGGAAGTTCAGCTTTTTTGGATGTACGTCGATTTTCCCGAGGACTATTTTATTGTGTACAAATTAGCTAGGAACTGAAAGAGAAGCAATACACTGTTCGAGAAGCAATGATATGACATTTACACTGCCGTGCTAAGCCAGAAAGTCGTATCTTGACTTCACCCAACTTTCGGGAAAACGACCTAATAGGCTTCGTGGCGAAATAACACTTCCGTGGGATTATTTTTCCTCCTTTTATCACAAGTAAAGGATTTTCCTAAAGGAATTTAGTAGCCGAATCGATTTCTGGAGTCAAAATTTAATATTTTTCAGTGTAAATTGTCAAAAAAAGGTATAACATTTTTCCATTCCTATCTTACTTACATTTAAGCAAGATATACTAAGCCTTGAAGTCGTATCTCGATTTTGCTAGCACTAAAAGTCGTATCTATGATTGATACGAGTTTACGCTCTCGTAAACCCGATGTTACGACTATTCTGTTCTGAATATGCAACCATGAGACTTTGGAATGCTAAGCACATTTTAATTCCTGAACCTATATAAATTATCTTTAGATCAAACAATCATTTCACCTTAATTATTTTGTCATCCTTCTTGGCTCATACTCATTCGCATTTCATATCTGTGTTCAGAGTATAAGAAAAAATAGCTGAATAAGTAAATAAACAGTAGCAAAGGTCAATCACCACTAAATGCTGAGTTTTCAGAGGCAAAAAGTCGTATCATGCCGATTCAGAATGCAAGAAGTCGTATCGTCGAAATACTAAGGCGGATTCCCGTATCAGTGTGAAGATACGAGTATTATTCTTGTGAATCGCTCTGATACGACTAGTTTCTTAGCAGAATCAAGTTAACATGCCTTAATGTGAACATCGGGAGGCATGTTTGAGGCATTTCTAGTAGAGATACGACTCTGAAACTCCGAAAATCGATAGAAATTGGACCCTAAAACCCCCGAGTACCAATAACTCAATTCGGTCAAATTTTCACGTTACGGCTTTCTGGCTTAGCACGGAAGTACACTCCTGCCATCGATAGTGGGTACACAACATCAACGTCTAATAATTAAAAGAAGTAATTTTTGTCGTAGCTGGATTTTGCTTATTCTTTGGAACTCATCAATTCAGCATGTTGAAACATTAGTAGTGCAATGACATTGATAAGTGGCCAACGACTATTTACTAGTGCGCAGATGTAATAATTCAGCTTCGTCTGCGGTTGAATTCATTCCACCTTCCATACTGATCATTCAGGTGAGCTATTTAATTGCACGAAGGCCCTAAACGAAACACCGTAGCCGCTAAAGGAACAACGGTCTCGTTAGATTTTTATAAACTTTTACCTTTTGCAAAAAGTCGTTTCTTCCTCGGAAAACGAGGTGGGGAGGGTAGATATAAGAGAGTAATAATTCCAATTAAAAGAAGCAAAAACTGTTTGTTGGAGAGGAGAGGGCGTTGACAGCGGAGTTATCGAGGGACGGAAGTGACCTGGGAGACATTCGACTCCTTTTGCGGCAGCCGATTAAGAAGAGAGGATGGAGGGAGGTGGAGGACCAGTCACCAGTCACCAGAGCTGGAGTCCAGTCGAGCGGTAAACCTGGAGGAACCCACAGCAATGGAACACAAGAAGTCTTTTAGAGTCGAGAACCATTTTGCCTTTTTTTCGTGGAAACTGCAGAGATATCCTCAATTCAGACGTTTTTAGAGTATTGATCTCATCTCCAAGCATCCAAAAAACACAAAACATGGGTTTTGTCAACAAATGTTACTTGACAACCTATTTTGGCTTATTATTTTCAATAAGAAAGAAATAAATGTTAACCTCCCCTCAAAATTTGATGGTCTACGTTTCAATGCACGTAGAATCCGGCACTTTCCCTAGGTACTATGGACCGAATTGAATCAAATTTTGTATACCTGCTCCTTCTAGTTGTGCCGCGAAGCTTCTAAGGGGTCAAAAATAAGGGATGTAATTTTCAAAACGCTCTGGCTCAAAAACTTCCGATATAAAGATTTTTTCCACCAATTTAAAATTGAATTGAAATTTTAGAATCAAATGAGACCTCCCAGAGCTTTGTAGGACAAACCGTTCGCTTCTAAGAGACTTACAATAAATCAGAAACACGAGTGTGAATCGCAAAAGAGGCCCAATCTTTGTTCAAATTTTAGCTGACCAAAATGCGATCGTTTTCGTTTCTTCATTGATTTATGGTTCAAATTGATCTGAAAAGGAAGCCAAACACATAGACACCAGTTGGTCTCTATTTTCCATAATTTATTGGTAAACTTGAAACACCAAGTATTGATTGTTAACTTGAAATAAGGTACCTAAAATTAGATAAGTGATACGTAGCGACAAAATCAAAACAAAAAAATAAATAAATGAATAAAATAATTTATTTTTGCACTTGAAATTTTTCAATGAATGGAGTGCCTAGCCATCTTTAATAAATCTTCTTCAATTTTTTCTAAAAAACTGAATGACATCAATAATGCTCAATTATAGGGAAACAGGAAAAATTTCACACTTCAAGTACACACACAAATCACCTCAAACAGAAATTGACCAAAGCGCTCTCGAGGTACCCAAACGATAGGCAGCTAAGTACCTAATAAAATAAAATACTAATTATTGTTATGTAATTTTGAGGTGTGCACTCATTTCATGTGCGAAAACGTGCCTCTCATCTCCGACGAACTCTTCATCCTTCAACTCCTTTTCTTGGCGGTACTGCGTCTTTTTAGTCTTCAAAACTCAATGATTGCTGATGAAAACCATCATATTTGGCATTTACTAAAAGATGAAGCCATTGCGCTATAAGATTTGAACAACAAACGATTGAAAGCAAGAAAAGTTGAGAGCAACAAAGAGTAAGGTAAACATGGAAATTACACATTGGTTAAAAACTAAGATCCAAGAACCCAACTGTTGGGACGTGTGTGCTCTCAGTTCTTTCGGTCCTAAAAGGTAGTGGGGATAAGTTTTTGCTACCCCCATACCCAATCGTTGGACCGTGTGTGTGCAGTCCTTCACTTGCACTCAGTTTTGCGTCCTTAGCAGCCAGTAATCAAATTTCCTAATAAAGGCACCCACAACTCTTTATATCTTAGAATTGAGTGTGAAGCGTACTTGATTGTGAAGCGAAAATATGGTTGGTAGGTAGTTCCAATGGCAAAGCTGTGTTCTTCGCAGGGGAGTGATCTATACAGAAAAATAACAAACCTTTGTGTAATAATTTGCGTTTTCATTACCGATCCGACGAATTCCGTCTGCACAAAAACCCCACTTGCTTTACCTTAAACATCGATTTCTCACGTTGTATTCATTCGATATGACCTAAAATTTGAGGGACAGTTAGAATTTATTACCAGAATATTAAACAATGAATTTCATATTAATCGAAATTTTTTGAAAATTGACATAAATTTAAAGTTAGTCCCATTCTAGGACTTCCATCTAAATTTAATTTTAGGTCGTATATTGTTTTGCAATTGAGACTGATTTTGTTCAGAAAGTAAAAATTTTAGAGTACAAAAAGTACAAAAAATTTTTTCAGGATTGTTCAGAAACCACTGAAACTGTGAAAATATTGATTTTGGAAGACCCACTATTTTTTACTTTCCCTATGATCTCTCTCTTCTGTACCAACTTATGAAGATTTAACTGAGCTCTAAAATAAATTCGTATACCTGAACTATTTGCTTCCCTCCCTGGCCTTATTTCTCAAGTCTCATACCAGCTGGTCGCACGAACAAGTCATTCATCTCAGTTTACCGATTCGTTTTGGATGGGGAATGTTTCGTAATTTCCGAAGACACTGTATAGAATACAAATAGGTTTATTTCTCTGTTCACTCGAAAATAACGACGAAGGTCGAGATTGGATATCTAAAAATAAATTTCAATCGAGGCGTCCGATTTCGGAGAGGTGATGCTCCTCCTGACTCGAGCATAATAAGAGCCGTAAGTCATCCACAGCCTTGAAGATGAGTCAGGAGTCGACGCAAGGTCCTAAAACGAGAAGCAATTCATTTGCTCGGTTGTGAGAACCGTTCACCCTGAATAATCTCGCAGGTCAAACAAACTGTTTATTGTTGCTTAATTACGTTTCCTCTGTATGGAATAGTTACAACCAATTGAATTTAGTTAGTTGATGAGCCCAAAACTGGAATTTTGAACAGAATTTTGAAATTGAAAATTGTCGATATGATTCAATTGGTTCAATTATTAGGCATTGAAAAATTGGGAATCGGGTATTTATTGATGTTTATTTATGACTTTTCTCCTCCCTCATTGCCCTCTTCCCATCCAAATGTCGGTACTGTAGCGTAGTAATGAACAACTGGGAAGATGATTGAGTCAATCACAGAAAAAAGGTGGATAACGGTTCTTTATTTTGATTTATTTTTCCAGAGAAGAAGAAAACAATTTTTAGCCCCCCTATCTGCCTCAAATTTTGATGGTTTACGTTTCAAGGTATGTTAAGTCCGAAAATCGAATGAAAAAGCTACGGATCACTTGCCTTTTTTCATTAATTAAAAATAGTCGAGATTTTAAGGAATTTAATGACTTCACCCTCTGTGAAGTCATTAAATAGTCTGACTGTCTACTATGAGGATAATTAACTACCTAATTATTGTTCCATGAATTTTGTTAATCAATTTCAGTTAAAGTTTAGTTTCTAGAAACGAAGGAAATGATCCAAACTATCAACTAGGTATCGTTAAATAAGAATTTATTGTGAAATTTATCAAAATACCAACCCACGTGTCAGTTTCCCCTTGAGCTAGATCAAGAGGATCCTTTCCTCACCCCACCTACCCTAAGTTCTTAAAATGGTCGGAAGTAGCCATGTTCTTTGCAGACGGCTGATCTTTACAGAAAAATAATGGACAATTGTTTAATAATTTGCAGCATTTACCTGTAAAGAGATTTCATTACGAAATTTGCTGAATGGTTGCTGGGAAACCAAAACTGATTGACACGAAACTATTCGAAGAAACGGAAAAAAAGATCGCAATTGATCAGATGAAATTTGGTTCATAAGTCAGCGACATTATTGTGTGATTTAAATTTGTGTTCCTGAGTAATTGTTCGTCCACCTGCGGAGTATTGAAGACAACTTTCAGACCAACGGCCCAGTAGGGGCCGCACTCTAGCGAGGAACCTGTCAACTAAGGATGGATAGACCTTAAGTTGATGGCAGGTAGCCATCTGTGATTTTGATTATTTTCACAATCAACGTCCATTTAGGCTTCATATCCCAATAAAGTGTTGGTTAACATTTTCAAAACTTTTGACATGAAGATATTGTGAGATACTGTATTCGATTATTTATTGTGTGAGATATTGTATTCGATTTGAATATGACCTCCCGGAGCTATGTAGGACTAACTATTCGCTCTCTGTATGGACTCAAATAATTACATATTATGTAATTATTTGAGTCCCAAATTATGACTTGAGTAATTTAATTATTAATTAAATTACCAAGTTATTGTATGTTCACTGAATTTTTTCTCAAGTTCAAGAAAGTGTTTAATTTTCAGAAACGAATGAGACTAACCACCCAAAAAGAAGAAGGACGGTATTTAGGGAAGGTTGGGAGAAAAGTATATTTTATAAATATCTAATTGATATAAGTCTTATTATAATAGGAGGTGCAATATTACTTCGCAATTTGCACAACTCAGTATAAAAATCGTTGGATTTTTTCCCCAGTACAATGATGAATCCTGGAATTTCTTCTTAGCTTTGGCTAGTCATAACGGTTCGATATGATAATGAACTGATAATATGCGTGATTTAATACTATCATCCTCGAAGAAGCTCTGAGGAAATCCTCCGGGGTGAGTTACTGCTCGCTAAATCCGTTTTTCTTCGCCATTGTCCAGCCTGATGGCTCACATTTCAAGTCCTCAGGTCGAGAAGTTCTGGGAGCCCTCTTGGTCCAGTCGAGGCAATCTTTATTTTTAGCGATGAGCCGCCTCAAACCCGACTCTTATCTCAGCTATTCTCGTGGAGACTTTGGACGAAAACACAGTTTTATCCTTTGAATTTTCAAGACTTCAAGGAAATTCACTCAAACTCTAATTCTAAACTGGATCCAACAATGTTCCGAATAATCAAAAACGTTGGTGTGAAAAAAAACCTGGGAATAACGGTTGTGGAAATTTAGAAAAGAATTATTAAAAAACGCTTAAATGTAAAAACAAAAATTATTGAGCAAACGTAAACAAATAGCTACTAATATAGAAAGAAATAAAAAGAAAAAAAATCTCGAGAACCGTTTAAAAATATACTTGAATAAAATGCCGAAAAATTGGAATGATTCATATCTGGATACGTTTTTTTAAATGTTAGTAAAACAGTATAAATTCTAGTTAAAAAACTTTGGTCTAGCGATGCTTTATTTCCCAGAAAAAATGTGGTTTTCTCTAGCCAAGCCTCGAAATTGAGCGACCAGGCCGTGAGAAATTGATGATACAGTAAACTTTCATTTTTGTTCGACGTTGACAGCTTTTATAGGGGACCATTTAGGCTACGATATACGTACCTAATATTTGAAAATGTTATAGAAATCGGATCATTTTTTAGTTTGGTTTTCCCGGATAAAGAGTAGAAAGTTGTGCGATATTTTGGAATGGTTTCCACCTAAAAAAGGGTTTTACAAAACACAAACTGACAGACGGACATACATACGGGAAGGCATACGAAGACTGAACTAAAATGATTTTAAAAACCCTGGAATGAGGGATGCGAATGAAAATGCTGCAAGTTATTTCACAAAGATACCTACTGCCTACCTACTACACCTTCACAATCAAGTTTATTTGGAAGAAATAAACGCTTCACCTTGATTCGAAAAAATAGAGAGTTTCATACGGAAATTTGATTAGTGGCTGCTAAGGAAGCAAAACTGGATACAACTCGAAGAAACGAACAGCGATCGGATTTTAGTTGACTCAAATGTCAACGGAGATTAGACCTCTTTGATGTTTCACACTCGTGTTTCTGATTTTTCGTAAGTCCAACCCTTAAGTACTCTTAGGGAGCAAACGGTTTGTCCTACAGAGCTCCGGCTGGTCTCAAAAATTTTTAAAAATGCAATACTATTTTAAATTGGTGAAAAAACAATACCTTGATTTCGAAATTTTTCGAGCTAGGGCATTTTTGATAATTTTAACCCTTAATTTTCACCCCTTAAAAGTGACTGACATCAAACAAAAGCTTCGCGGCACAACTAGACCCCAAATGGAGCCCAAAATAGTAACAAGATTTCAACAAAATTTTTTTTTTCAATTTTTGGATTTTACGTACTTTGAAACGTAAAATATCAAATTTTGAGGAAGGTTAAAATTTTTCTTCTCGCTTGATTCAAATGGTTCATTATTGGAAATAATAAACCAAAATCCGGGGGTGAAGATTTTCATTGGGGACCATGTATAAGCCAACCTGCACAATCTGAAATTGGATGAGAAATGTAGAAGTTATGGCAAGGATTTTATGGCAGGCACACAGACAGACAGACAGACACGGAACCAAAATTGTCCAGGAAGATCTGAAACGTGAAACCCGAATGGAAATTTCGATTTTGGAGAACATTTTTTTTTGAACCTTGAAAAAGCTTCCGCTACCTTGGTAGACTCGGAAGCAATTCATCCTGTTTACTTTGAATCCTTTCTTGCCCAAATTTTTCCTACCTTCTGAAGTGAGGAAGGAGTATTAAACTCTTGTGTAATAATTTGCAGCGTTTTAAAGATGGAGGCAAATAGATGAATCTTTTCAATAGCTGAACGTCAGACTGAAGGTGAGTGCGACCTTCGCTGGATCAACGGCTCGCCAAACGAAGTTTCGAGTGGTTTCGTTCGACACAAAAGCGCGGCTTCTTCGTTTTTCCCACAAGCGGAGGGCACGGAAGGGGCTTCCCTTACCAAGTCGCTGGCGAAGGGGAAGATCCGCGCTCACGATTCGATTCAACTCCCTCCGACGCGTCAATACAGGACGTCCTTGCATCTTTCACCGGAGGGCGATCTTCGGGGTGAAGTCACGTACGTGCTCTGGGAGTCACCGCCGAGGGGAACGTCTTCGTATCAGCCACAGACAGACAGAGAGACAAGAATCCATAACTACTGTTCAAATAGCTCTAAAACCCAAAATACGGAATACAATTTTGATTTTGGAACCAAACACTGCCAGAGACAGGCAGACAAGGAACCATAACTGTTCAGGTGATTCCAAAACGCAAAATACGGAATACAATTTTGATTTTGGAACTCAAACACTCGACCCCAGACAGACAAGGAATCAAACTGTTCAAATAGCTCTAAAACGCAAAATACGGAATGAAATTTGGATTTTGGAACTAAAACACTCTGCCTAAGACAGACAAAGAACCATATCTTTTCAAATAGGTAGCCATAATTCAGTACACAGTGACAGACTGTCTTGACTTTTTTACCAAACTGTTAAGGAAAATGAAGCTAACGCATAAACTAAAATATTTATCATGTACTCTTTTGATTTTTTTAAAAACTGAAATTCGTTTTGGAACATTCCAAAACGATTCCTGAAGTTTAAAGTTGGAGTTCAGAGTGACAAAGATAGTATTTTTGAGTTTTCAAAAAAAATTTTGACTAAAAGGTCCATGAAAAAGTTTTACTACTAATAATCGGGCTTCAACTTGAAAAATTCTAAAATGTTCCTCAGACTATGTATGACTGGTGCCTCTACCCGACTTCTTGATTTTTATGAAATTGTCAGGGTACATCCGAGTTAGCTTCGAGACGGTCCATTGAGATTTTTACCCCGGGTCAAAAAAACTTTTTTATGCTTCCAAGCCTACCAAGGTAGTGGTAACATTATGGGTCAGTTCGATCAACGCGGATTATTTAGGGTTAACCCTTTACAGAGGACAAAGGAACGCGTTCATCACGTTTACCACCTCGATTTCACCATCCTTCGAGGTGGTTTAACATCTCTGATACCTGGATCATCTTCGAACTCAGAGCTGTCGTCATATTGAAAATTCATTACTTTTGCCTTATCCTCGGTTGGAAATTCTTCCTGCAACGGTCGGAACCCTGATCCGCGGATTCTATTTCAATCTGATGAAATCGGCCTTAAAAATACATTTTTGAGGATATAAAAAAAAGTCCTCCAAAATCCTAATTTCCACTGGGGTTTCAGACCTTCATGAAAAATGTTGGTTTCATTTCTGTCTGTGTGTCTGTCAGCCTATCCAAGTTTACAAAAATCCTTGCTTTGAGCAAAAATACACAAAATTATTGTCCGATTTTGATGAAATTTCAGGGATTGTGCGGATTGGGCTGTAAATGGTCCTCTAAGAAATCCCCCCTCCCATTAAGATTGGGTAGCCTTTGTCCCTGCTCCCCATCCCTCACAATCGTGTAATGGATGCGAGGAGCTATGTGCCATAAACACAAATATTTTCAAATAATTCATCCCAGTCTTCTACCAATCAGTCAGTCACGGCATGATCCATGGCAAATCCGGTATTTCGATTCCCGAGTGCTGAAACTCAAAGATGGCAAAAAGACGAAAAAAAGTCTATCGAATGTGAAACTCCTCAGTCCACGGATGAACAGGAAGTTTCATCACGAGTTCGGGGGGTCCGTGAATGTGACTCCAATCAGTTAATTAATTTGATTTGTCACTGCGGAGGTGAGGAAGGAAAACTACTCAGATGCGCCCTTCGCCTTGGATCATGGGCGATTTTATGGGCAAGTTAGTTCCTTGTGTGGGTAGACTGAAGAAGTAGACAGAATCATCGACAACGAGATTTCGATGAAGTTCAAAACATCTTTCTCTTGCTAAAATTGGTTCTAAAATACCGTAAATGCAACATAAATAAACCAGACCTCTTCATATCGAACATGTTATCCAGTAATCCACAGGTGTACGTTTTACCTCAGAGAACAAGGTGTCTGAATCTAATAGTGAAATTGGTGGGGATCATACTATCCGCCAAACCCACGTCATTATAACGGTTTCGAGCCGGTTGAAAAGCTCCTTTATAAAACTCCAAGTAGATAATTTTCCATAAAATTAAATTTGAAGCCAAGTTCAAAGTCAGTATAAAATTCTGACTCTGGTATTCTGAATTCTGACTTTCTTAATTCTTAATTCTTAATTCTTCTTTTAACTTCACTTTCCAAACAAAAACGGCGTACGGCGCACAGTGGGGCCAAATGGCCAAAAAGCGGAAAAAAGTCATTATCTTTTGAACGAATTACTGTATCGTCTTGGGAATGGTTTCATTCGATTCCGAATACGAAAATACATTAGAAAAATATGTTTTCTGACGTTTAAATTTATTATTTTAGTACTAAATCTTGAATTTTGAAAAAAATAATGTTACTCAAAGTGGAAAAGCGTGCGAAAAAAACAGAAAAGCGGGTTTACAGGCGATGGGTGTGTGTTATTTTGTTTTTTTCTTCGTTTTAGAGGTTATAGGATACGATAAAGATGATTGAATTGAGGTTTCTTCATATATGTATGTAAATATATATATATGTAAATATATATGTGTAAATATATATTTATACATTTAATTTTGACAAAATTTTGAGTGATAAAAACCTCTGAAAATTGGATAGTAAGCGATCGAATATTGGAACGAATCCAAATTAAACGTTTGCTAAATCCGAAAAAGAGATTATCAACGATGACATGTTCTAGGTATGTCACGACAGTACAAACTGACCACACTACTGCGAATGACAATCCGAAGAACCTGGTTTGTTCAAACAGAACCTTGTTGACCCTTAGCAGAAATATTTTACGAAAACGTCGCTATTTACATCATTCTGTTTTCCAATAAAAAATAAAACAAAAAATGTCTGCCAAATGGGTGTGGCACCAATGTAGCTTTAACTTGACTCCGTTACTCTGTGATTGTAGCTAACAGCCCACATAGGGGACATTCTACATGTCAACATTCACAATCCCTGGAAATTTTATCGATTTCGAGAGGAAAATGTAGAAGTTACAACCTTTAGAAGGGTTTTACTCTGAAGCTGCGGTGACGACAGAGACGGCGTTCTTGGTGTATCTTTAATCACATTTTAACCCACTACATCTAAATTCGGTGAAATACGGCTATGAAATTTTTACAGCTTCTTAATAATGGTCAGATTTTCAAGAAAAAAAATGAGCCGAACCGAAGGAAGGCGAAGCTCGGTTTTCCCACTCCTCTAAAGTTGTATTTCGCTATAAAAACCCAAATCTGGAGCTAATGTTCAAGATAAAATGTTATGAAAAAATGATTAGTATTTTTTAGAGATACTGCATATATATATCCAACATTATATAATTTTATTTAAATTTTTTGAAACAAATAGAACGTGTTAGGAAATTTTCAAATTCCACTCTCAAAGTGCTTAAAATCTCGAAATATCAGGTTTGAGCCCCCAATTAGCAGTGAAAACAATTTTTAAACATTGAAGGTCCTTCACACCCTGATTCTACAGGTAATAGACTTTGAGAAAACCACATTACATTTCTTTCTTAGTCACTTTGCAAAAATAGAGTTTTTTCCACTCCGGCCCCACTGTGCGGCGGACGGACGGAAATTTTTAACATGGATATATTTTTGGGCTGGGGGTCATTCTAAAATTTGCGTAACGACACCAAAATTTGTGACGACCCGGCACTTCAGATTATTATTAACTCGAATGAAAACTGAAGGCGACCAGTATTTTGAGTCAGTTACCAAGTTACAGTTTTGCATAATTTTCCACTGCATTCTAGCGACTAAACTGTGAACTAGAGGTTTCCATTGACTAGAGATCTGTCATTCATATTTCTGATTAATTTTTCGTCCAACCCTACAGGGAACAAACGATTGGCCCGACAGCGCTCAGTTTTTATCATTCGATCGATTTTAAATTAAAGTGAAACTAGTATTCATGTATTGCAATGTTTCGAGTTTGGCGTTTTTAAATCCTTAGGATTGACCAGAGGTAACCAATAGGTAGTGTCGGGGCACAACACTAGACTCCCAATATGGCTTATTCATCAAATTTCATTGATTTTGGTCAACTTAAAGGAACAAAAGCGATATTCTGATTTTGGGAGTCTTGAAAAATGTAAAACTTGAGGGGTATTGAAGATTTTTTTGTTTGATTCTAAAGGTTTATTATTTTTTAAACGGTAATTGGAAATAAATCTCAAATTTACAGCTTTGTGGTTGTCGCAATGAAGACATTACAAGTTATAGGCGTTACCTTACTTCAAAGGACGAGGACAGTCGACATGTTTTATCAGATGGAAGCCAGTGTAATTCTGAACGATTAGGTGCCGAGCGACCTGTTATTAGAGGTAAACTAACCTTCAGTTATCATTAGGGTGTGCTCTGGGCATCTGACTCACAAATGACTCGGGTAGGTGTACGCCAAGTGAGAATGCTGCTTGAAAACTGAGTGGATCATGTCGAAAATAGTCAGTTGAAGGGAAAGTACTGGACTTTGGGTTGCATTTTTCAATTAAAATTTCAAAGTGTGGGAGCAGCGAACCTGTAGTAGCATGAGGTACTGGAATCCAAAATGTTTCTTCTAACTTTTTTGGAATTCTTTGCTCATATCGTCGTTTATCTGGAAAAAGTGATCAAGTCCACTTTTTTGAGAAATTGAGTTCTTGATATCAATGGACTCGTCTACAACTCACGTATATGATAGTACAGTTAACTCTTGTGATAGGATATTATCAAAAGTCTTAAATTCCTAGAAAACATGTAAAAATCAGCCCTTGATCGTTTCACCGGCAAACCAATCATCGTAGAAATGATCTCTGGCAAATAATCACTATTACAGACGTCCAAAAGAGCTCCAGAGCAGAGGACAGGTATTCTCTAAGGAGGCTACCATGTCCGAAGAAGAAGAAGATTGGATTTTATTCTTTTTATTTATTTTTATTTATGTATTTTTTCATTCTTTTATTTGGCTTTTTCCTACATTCCAGCAATATCAATTTTCTATAATAACATTATACTCTTGATAATTTCAATTTCGCTTGAAATATCAATAAAATTACATTATTGCTTTACCGATTTTTACGACTCCTTAACGAAAAACTTCTTTTTATAATTTTTCTTGAAATTATTTTTCCATATAAAGCAAGCCTAAGTATTCAATAATTGAATTATTATTCAAAGCCTAATTATTAGGCTTTGAAGGTTTAAAAAACTTCGAATTGCTCTAGCGTAAAATTTGTTTTTGCGGCTTGATCACTTTTTCCACGCAACCGACGATATATCAAATAGAAAAGTGAATTCGTCATAACAATTCTATTATTGAAGAAAGCCGATTTTTAAAAGTAAAATTGAACCAAAAGACTCGGTTTTTATTTCTCTATATTCGAAATTCGGATACTTAGTAGATCTCTCTGGATGTTGGTTCAGACGCCCAGAAAATAGAACTGACTCACCCCCCCCCCCCCCCCCCAAATCAATTCTGCCTCGAACCAGCTTCATTTCGATTAATGCTGCTCAAAATTTATGAAAAAAAAATGTCTAACATAAATAATGGTTGTCCAAAACAATTGAGGAGTGGCTACAGAGTATCAATGACTTAAGCTTTCAAGGAAGTAATGAGTGCAATTTTCATCAAATACCAAAAATGTTACATACCTAATTTCCTAATCGTAGTTTGGTTCATCATTTTCAAATAAATTTGTAGTTTTCGAAACATAAAAATTATTCGATATTTTTTGAAATTTCTTTTATTTTAAAATCAATTTTGTTTTTTCAAGAATTTCAAGCTTAAGAGTATGATATAAATTTTATATATAAATTTTCATTTAATAGTCTGTACAAAATCATAAAAATTGATTCTAAGAAAAAATGAAAAATTGAGGAGCATTTTGGGAAAGAAAGTGGTGGAACGGCCTGAGCGCTATCTAGCGACGATTTAATGAACCTTTTTTATTTTTTGGCAAAATTGAAGCACCAACGTTATTGTCCGGTGGTGATGTCTGTAGATCCCTGCCTAATCTATAATAAAAAAAACCCCAGACATTTGCCCTCAATGAATAAGGCAACCAAACCTGTTTTAGGCATCGATAAAAAAGGCACTCAGTCTGAAATTAAACTCTATGTACTCATAGGTAAACAACATTAATTTTTAAAGCATTCTATTACTTACGAAAGAATTAGAAACACAACACACGATACCTACATCACATAAGCCAACTGAAGAGAGAGATAACTTACGTTTTTATGCTCCGAAAGGTTCATCTTATCTTCACTAGGCAGCGCTCACGCCGTTCCACCACTTTCTTCCCCTAGATGCTTCTAAAAATTGAATCCAATTCCTATGGTTAAGATTGATTAGTTGAAGTGTCTCGAGGATTCGATCAGCTGAATGAGCCAAAGGGCTGAAACAGCGATAATTTTTTCTTGGTTATTTCACATTATTGAAATTTGCCACTGGAAATGATTTGAATTAAGGGAAAACGGATCAGCTGTGAGCGATGAAGACAATCTAGGTAAACCTAGCCTGTAAAACATATTTTTAGCATTCCTACGATGCATAAAAAAAACCAAAACAGTACCTGCCAATCATTGGATTCGTTTTATTTGTTTCGATGCGTACCAATCATAGTCCATCTTACGGGAGTACATTCGCGAAGGTGTGCTCCAATGGCTCTACCGTCTTCACTTGGTCTCAACTTCTTCTTCTTCCAGTTTTATCGTCTTGATGAGATTAAACTCGTTACGATAGTGGTTCTTCACTTTCAGTTCGAACGCCTTCTTTCTGGCATCTCTAATCAGTTCATTATCGTACGGCTGAAGGTCGCTCTCTTCCATCAAATCGAGTTGCAAAACATCAATCGGAATTTCGCTCGGATTCGGCTTCAATTCCGGATCTTCAAGATCGAAGAGATAAGTCCGACTGATGGTCTTTTCGTCAAACCGCGCATGTCTGTTGGGTTTTGGTTCAGTTTTGGATTCTTCCGTCTTCAAACAACTTTTGGTCGGCCGACCCAGTCTCTCCCTCGTGAAGTGAGACATCCTCCCGAACTTTTTGCAGTTTCGATTCCGTCTTTGTCCTCTTCCCTGTACTTTGGAGGTGTGGAATCAATGGCTGTTACTACACACTACTGATTCTTCATTACATCAACGTCATTTTTCTTCCGAACCGTACCACCACTTGTTTATGTGTGTTTATGTTCAGTTATTGGTTGCAGAAACGTTATACCAATCCTAGCTCACACCATTACTTTAAATCATACGGGCTAATTTGTATGGAGTTGCTCCAGTTCAAATGCAACTCGTAATTTTACCAGGGTATCAAGGTAGAATAGTTCTGAGAATACAAATCTCTCAACTTAATCCTCTGCTATTTGGGAACGCCAAAATAACGTTCTTTGATTTAAAACAAGTCCTATTCCTGGAGGATGGACGGGAAATTACCGTTTACCTGAAGCATCTGGCAGCAAGCAGCGAGACCAGGTCTGCAGTAGATCACGATGTTTTGGAAATTCCGAAATCATCTCAGAACAATCCGAATCAGTTTCAAGAGGCGCATGAAGATCTCAAAACAACTCCCCAAAGAGCTGAATCTCCAAAGAGTGGAAGAATGTGGTGATATTTATCCACTCTTTCAATCAGTCATATGATTCACTCATTGACAAATGATTCCATTCCTCTTATTTCACTCAATTACTTATTATTGTATTATTCTCAATGACATCAATTCAGATGAATAAAACCTAGTTTTTCCGTGAAAGGTTTTATTGCACATGGTTCCAGTCCTGTCCAAATATTTCTATTTTTTCGTTGTAGCTACAAAACTAAAAAAAAAAAAGATTATCAGGTAACGGAGGGTAACGCCCTGGAGGATGTGATAAACTGCCCGCGAAGCCAAGAGGCTTTAAGTTTAATCACGATCGATTTTGCCCACCTTCGTGATCTCCCTGCCAAAGATGGGTTTCCTATAGCGAGGGAACTACACTAAAATTTCACGTGTTACCGGACCTTCCCAGTAGAGAGAACAGAAGCGATCTCCGTAAGATTTATGTGGCGTGACTAAGAGACGAGACGTAACACGTTGTGAGGTCGATAGCTAAGCCCCTAGCCATCCGATTCGCCCTTAGGCTTTGGTCATAAATTGGGAAACGCCTGTGGAAAATTACTTATAGCCCGTGTACGTTTTATGGTGTTCCATGTACAGGGATACCTCCTCACTCCTTGGTTTATTACGTTCAATAACTTCAATAACGTACCTAAGGGTTCAAGAAAGAAAGTCAAATATAAACCCCTTCAAAATTTCCAGTCTTAAATTTCAAGGTACGATGACTAAAATGAATGAAATTTTGTTTGTGTGCTACTTTGGGTTCCTATTTTTCCCTGAGGCGAGAGAGCGATATAGAAACGATGACGATACTGTAGTTATTTTCTGCAGAAATAAGTTTCATTGTTTAACTTGCACGTTTGATGACAGAAAAATAATAAACAATTGATGGAAAAAAAGATATACAGGATTTATGGATGAATATCAAACTTTTTTTGTTGGTCCAACCAACACAAGAAGTGTGTTTTTCTTCCTAATAAACAGTTACAAAAATTATATCCCCTCCTCGTTACAGTTACTACAATAGGGCAGGTATTCGCTCACATGATTGAAGAACTTATGGTGATGGTTTAGTTTGAGAAAATCTTGTCGTAACCAATCATGGAGTAAATTCTACAACAAATTACGAGTGAAATCCGTGTTTTGATTCGGAGGTGAAACCACAGAGCATGTTGATGGAATATTACAATCACCAATTGGTTCGACCTCGTAGTTAACAAAAAAGGAGACAAGAACTGTCGACGACTGAAAATTTGTTGAGGAATCACTTTTCCCAAAAGGTTGGAAGAAATGTCGCATCACATGAGGGAGAGGCAGAGGGGCCCGAGGAAAAGTTGTTTGAAGAAAGAGGATTCCAAGACTGAACCAAAACCCAACAGACATGCGCGATTTGACGAAGAAAGCATTAGCCGGACCTATCTTTTCGACCTAGAAGAGAGAGAACGGGAGTCCAAGTCGAATTTGAATGAATTGTTCCCTATAGACGCTCAAGATTTACAACTCGGATTGATGGATGGGCGGGGTCTCGAGCCCTACGACGACGAGCTGATGAGAATTCGAGAGGCAAGGAAGAAAGAGTTTGAGCTGAAAGTGAAGAACCACCACAGAAACGAGTTTAATCTTATTAAGAACATCCAGCAGGAAGAGGAGGAAGTGGAGAGCAGATCTTGAAGAGTAGAGAGTAGAATTGAGAATCGTCCATTGAACACCTTCGATATAGTCTCGGAAGATGAACAACAATTTTGTGATGCATTGAAACACAAATAAAAAGAATCCGTTGGAAAACGTAAATTTTTTGGTTTGTTTGATGCAACAATGTACAGACAAGTCTAGGTTTCCCCTGTTTCGTTGAACCGTGGTTTGGAAATAGGCGAGATTCAACAGGAGATTTTTTTTCAAAAGGGAACATATCCTTTTGAAAAAAAATACCGTTTTTCAAAAAACGGCCAGAAGAAAGAAAAAACCAATTGCAGAGCCAATTTCATATTTTTTCAGGGTTTCTGGGTCTATTGTTCATTCAAGTAAAGAGTATAACAATCTAAAATATTACTGACTTAAATTCAAGAATA
Source organism: Apolygus lucorum (assembly GCA_009739505.2). NCBI lineage: Eukaryota > Metazoa > Arthropoda > Insecta > Hemiptera > Miridae > Apolygus > Apolygus lucorum. The sequence goes on along the minus strand of CM019168.2, from coordinate 24,323,641 downwards.
AAGGAGAACAAGCCATTTTAATTTCGGATACGTGCCTTTTTGCACGAAAAATGTCATTGTGTACCCTTTTGCTTGAAATCCTGAATCTTGAGTATTTTTATGATCACCCTAATACAAAACTCGTAGTAAAAACGTCTGCCAAGTGGGTGTGGCACATAGCTTCCTCGTATCCATAACCCGATTATATAGATGATCCGATGCATAGTAGTTAGTCTCAAATCACCAAAAAATTGCAGTCTTAGTGTTAAGGATTTGTGCGCTTTTGAAAAAAATTAGTACCAATCCAATGTGTTAAGCTTAGGATTTGTTCCTTTTTGATGGATATGATCAGAAGAAATTGAAGAGAATGGATTTGTTACCTTTGCTCATTAAACTAACTGTGGTACGTTCCGTTTGCGAAGCTACAGCCTGAAGGGTTCGATGGGGCTTATCCAGAAAATATTGAAAATTTGAAAAAAAAAAAAAAAATTCTCAAAAAAGTGGATTTTGTTCCCTTTTGAAAAAAAGCTGCATGGGGAGTTACTCCCCAGCATTCCGAAGATCACGTTGACGGGCTATTTTGTCCAGTAGCTTTAAACCTGATTGGAATAATTTCGCGGAGAAATCGGTAGATAGCGTCTTTCTTGTTGTAAATGCTATATAGCTGATGATAATATTGATTTCAAGGGTTCTAATCTCCCATCAATTTTTTTAGAAACGCATTTGTTTAGATAGGTATTGCAATACAAAAAAAGCTACACAAATGAGGAAATGCTACTCCCCACTATAAGTCGTAGACTTGTGCTATGGGAAGGAGTAGTACATAATTAGCACACTCATTCAATTTCTTATTCGATAATCATCTTGTAAGTAAATATAGGGAAATTAGAATCAATAGAGGTACATCAGGTAAATCAGAACACATAGGAGTTATTTAGTTACAATCTTAAAGTTTTAGTATTATCTAATGAGTCTCAGATTGCTTAATTTGTATATATTTTTTCAATACTTTTTTGAACTTTTAAGTTTTTGGAATAGAGCGGAGCTCATGGGGTAGGGCATAAAAAAGTTTTGCTCCCCGATAATCATTGGCCATGTAGAATCCTACGGAAAGGTAGTTTAGAAATAAATTTTCGACAAGTTCTTGTTTTTCCCTCATTTTAAAATTTTAGCTGGTTGCTCAGCTTTGTATATTTTAATTATAATTATCTTATCAATTAGCTCTCTCAATTTTAATACTGCAAACTCTTTAAAGAGAGCTTCTGTCGTATATCTTGTCCTTTTCTTAAGTAAGACTTTGATTATGAGCTTTTGGGTCAGGAATAATCAAGTCAGGAATAATCAATAGTCAGGAATAATAATCTTTTGGGTCAAGAAGGGTCGCGCTTCATCTTTCCCAACCAGATGCACCATAGATCAGGAGCGACTGAATGAGCGCATAGTATACCATTCTACGTCTATCAATGTCTAAAAAGTTGTCAGCTCCTTATACACATGGATCATATTTATCATCGAGGATGTTACTTTTTTCAGGTGTTTGTCCCATCATAGGTTCTGATCAACATCCACGCTTAGGTATCGAACAGAAGCAACTTGTATGACTTCACAGCAGCACTGAAGGTTATCTGTACATTCCAGTACAAATGAGCGGTTGCAGTTGGTTATTCCATAGAAACCTACTCCCAGAACCCCTTTAAGTTCGTTCTTTCCATATTTATCAGCAATTTATTATTTTTATTGGTTTAGCTTCCCGTTGAGGAGCCCTGTCGGGGATTCAAGATACTGTCTGTCATTTACATTCTTAATACGGTCTATGATGAACAAAAGAGGTCTTCTCGAAGAACCTATGAAAATATGCGAAGGTGTAAGAGGAGTTGAAGATTGTGCCCATTTCGGACCGAATGCGTATCCATATTAATTGTAGTTGCTCGCAACTCCACTCGAACTGAAATTTGGTCTGGTTGTATGGTGGTGTTTCTTGCGCGAGCCAATGGGCGTTCCTCGTGGCAAATCACCTTGTGCTTGTAGAGGTCTTTCGTCTGTCTTCTTTTATAGTTTCCGTCTAATACACAAGCACCTTCCCATTACTATTGGTTACGGCGATGCTTCCGCCAGGATTTTCAGTAATTAGTAAAGGACCTGCTGTCATCCAAACAGTACCTTCTTCTAGAGGTCAAGGAATAAAATATTCAATATTCCCAACGTTTCAAGTCGAAGAAGTACTCTCAGCCCGATCTTTTCCAAAGATCTACTTTTGGCTTTGGGTCCTCCGATTCCCCCAAGATTTTGCTTCTTCCTCACGAGCCTGCAGGGTTCCAAACCCCCCTAACAGTCTAGATATTTTTCATACCAGGCTATAGATCACAACTAGAATGATCACTTTAGAAAAAATTGCACAGGTATAACTACAATATTAGGCATAAAGCATTATTACGAAATTGTGCACATTACTTCAATAGTTTTCTCCACTTCACTTGGGTCGCTGAGCAGACTATAGCTCATTGTATAAAGCACTGCTAGGAAGGATAACAATGTAATGTAAGCAAGCAGTATGTCCTGTATTGGTCGGAGGCAAATCTGATATTGATAAAATCTACCTACTGAATCTCAGGTGGTTGTTGAGTGGATACGGTTTTTGTATGTGCCTTATCACATTTTGCTGAAATTGTTCGCTGAAATAGGTAATGAATGGGATTGAACGTCCATGCTCATTGAATGACCGTTGTTCAATATCGGTAGTTGTTTTTCGATTCATTACCGCGATAACCCTAGAAGATGTCCACCGACCCGATCCTGGAGCTCTTGAGCCCTAAAAGGAATCCGAAGTAGCTTCAGCCGGCATTGTCAAAGGCTTCTTTCACTATGAGCCTATTCTCCAAGTGTCGTTCTTCTTCCTGTATCAGATTGCCCCGCCCCGATAAGCCAGGGACTTCTAAGCTCTCCAACAGGGAGCGCTCATTATAACTGTAGTGAAGTAGGTACTTCTTGGGTTGACTCCTCCTTCTGGAAACATTCGAAGATTTATCGGCCTTCCCTTTTGCCGATTATCGCAGATCCTTATCTTCGTTCTTTGCCCCTCCGTCTAGTTTCTTCTGTCATATCTGTAGGTATCTGTTTTTGCCCACGCAAAAGGAAATGGAGGAGTTCGCAGTACGTTATGCAAACCCGCATCCTTTCACTTATACCTCATAAACACTCTTAATACCCTATTGTTACAACCACCAAATCAAAATTACTGAGTATTCTCAATGTCCCCATAATTTTGAATTGATTTGTACTGCTGCACAAAATTGGGAGATCGAAATTCAACGACCAGTACGTAGATTTACCCTGTCAAGATACATATAAATATTCTTCAATATTCTTCAAAAGGCGCACCTGTTTTTTTTAATTTAATTTCATTGGCATTGGAATTACCATACATGGTGGTATTACAAATATTTACATTACGTGTTATTGTTACATTAAGTTAAATTATTATTATTAATTTTATTTTTAAATATTTTAATATTATTAATTATTATTAAATTATTATTGTTATTAATATTATTGTAACATTATTGTTAAATTAAATTGTTACATTACATTATTAAGAGTACAATTAAATTGAGTGGAGAAACAAGATAACCAGAATGAAACTTTTCCTAAGCTTAATGCCCAATTCCAAATTATTCCGAATTTGTAAAAAAATACCTAGCTATTTCGGAGAGATTTTGACTGCTGTAATTTCCCCAAATTCATGGGGCCTGTCAGTTTGTCTGACTAATTCGAAAATATTGAACGATCTTTGTCTGTTTATCTTCTCTTTGACAAACTCAATCTGCAGGCTAGTTTTGAGAAATACCGAAAATCCTGCGTAATTTGACTTGAGTTCTCAATCGTGATGTACTTTATGGATTTAGGAGACTATTATCATGATTGTGAAGTTCTTGTTGCATTATAAAATAATTCAGGTATTTTTATTTGTCTGATCCACGTAATGTTCGAACCAACAGATTCAACATTAGTGAGGTACCAAATTTGACGGATCACCATTGTCAGTTCTGCCACCTTGGAAATTCATTGGGAACCATTCAATTCTTATCCATACAAAGACCACTTTTGGGTACTTCACAACAATTATCAAGAAAGAAAGGACGCTCGGTACACACCTCAAAACTCCGAAGGAACGCTTTGTCCTACCAACGAAAAAACCATAATTTCGTCTGTTTATCCGTTGTTGGGATGACCCATTGTATTATACTTCCCGACACCCTCTGCGCAGGTCCTTCACCCTTCAGAGTTTGTTATAACGCCCACTCTTTTGTCGTCTTCTTCCCCTTCTTGTTCGTCGACTAATCACCTCTCCTTCGCCTCTGTCCAGCCTACACGCGTCTCTCTGGTCTTTCGGATTTTTTTTCTCATTCAATCGACTCCATTTTGGGCGCGACTCACCTAATTGGCCTGCGGTCTCGATAATTCGCTCTGTAAGCAGCTCCTAGTTCGCCAACCAGCCGCAATCGAACACCCACAGCAGTTACGTAACGGGCCGGGCGCTACTGTTCCCACAGCAAAGAGTAGGCGGAAATTCATACCATGGCCCCACGAATGTTTCCATCTGCGAAATTAGATAGACAACTTGAATTTCCAGCTATTATGGAGTTATCACTAGTGGTTATTCGGTTACGTCTTTCGGACACCGTTGAAATGATTGATCGTGAGAACCATTTCAGCACCAACCAAACCTCATTGTGATCATAATTATTTTCTTTTTCTCGCATTACTTCCCACAGTTCAGTGTGGCTCTATTTCAAATGTCGAAAAATTAAAAAAGTTAACTTGAATCACTCTATTTTGAGAATTTGAGCCTGTCAAATTTTATTGAGATCCTATGGATTTTAACAGACTCAAGAGTTGGGTGCACTTGGACAAACATACTGAAGAGCAAATTCGTCCTTAAAGCTCACAATAACGACTGTAATTAAATTGAAGATGATGCTTTGTTCTATGTGAACAAGTAAGTTATGAGCTTTGTGCCACACATTTGGTAGGGTGAGTTGCAGTTCTGAAGACCTCCTATCCCATTACCTACCCAGCCATGTTATGGATGACGAGGAAGCTATGTGCTACACTCACTTGGCAGAGTACTCTCTCATCACGTAATTGCTCGATTTTTGGTTTATTATTTTCAACAATGAACCTTTGGAATCGATCAAGAAAAAAAAGTTTAACACCCCTCAAAATTTGTTGGTTTACGTTTCAAGGTACGTAGGATCTAAAAATCGAATACAAATTTGGCCGGCCGTCCGACGTACGCACTTTCCTCAGCTAGCATTGACCGATTTTGATGAAATTTGGTATGTGGACTTCAATTGGAGTCTAGTTGTGCCCCGAAGAGTTTGGTTGATGTAAGTAACTTCTAAGGGTTGAAAAATAAATTTTGCAATTTTGATAACTCAAAAAATGTTGATATAATAGCATTGACCGATTTTGATGAAATTTGGTATGTGGACTTCAATTGGAGTCTAGTTGTGCCCCGAAGCTTTTGGTTGATGTTGGTCACGTCTAAGGGTTGAAATTTTGAAAATGCCCTAACTCAAAACATTTTGATATAAAATATTATTTTTCCACCAATTTACGATAGTATTGAATTTTTAGAGACCACGCGAATCCCTGTAGGACAAACCGTTCGCTCCCTACGAGAACGTAAGGGTTGAGCTTACGATAAATCAGAAACACGAGTGTGAATCGCAAAAGATGCCAAATCTCCGTTGAAATTTGATTGATGTTTTTCTTCATGGTGGTTGGTGGTGACACTGGCAAAGCCGTGTTTTTTTGCAGACGTGTGATCTATATAGAAAAAGAATAAACCTTTGTGTAATAATTTGCAGCGTTTTTCGAATTTGGTAGGGAAAGTTACCTACTTGAACATTCATGAACAGTTTTGAAGCTCAAGGAAGTTCTACGCAAATAACCCACTGTAATTGCCACTGTAAGGGAGCTATGGTTGGTCCTACACAGCTCTGGTCGTTCTCATTCGATTCTAAAAATTCAATACTATTTTAAATTGGAGAAAAACAATACCTCAATACCAAAATTGTTTGAGCTAGGACGTTTTCAAATGTTCAACCCTTATTTTCCAACCCTTAGAAGTGACCGACGTCAACCAAAAGCTTCGGGGCACAACTGACCCCAAATAGAGCCCATATTCCAAATTTCATCAAAATCGGTCCATGGGAACTATGGAAAGTGCCACGTACGGCATACGGCCGACGGAAGGCAAAATGTTTATTCGATTTTTGGATTCTAAGTAACTTGAAACGTAAAACATCAAATTTTGAGGAGGGGAATTGTGTCTCAAAGCAAGTTAATGAAATCTCGGAAAGTAAATACGGTTTTGGATGGAAGATTTTTCTGTTTTGCAGGAAGTTGAATGATGATTTCACGCCAACGTAATAGCTATTGATACTTGAGCAAAGTGAGTAGACTGATCGACTGCGTCGGATGATCGTTTGTTAGTTCGCGTTCGCGCTCATACAAGCCGTGAAAAGGAGATGATGGGTAGCGGTCAATGTCTGCTCAGGGAATGAAGGAGATTTCTTACAGGTGACCACGGTGTTTGACCGTTAGAAAAACCCGGTGAACATTAGCGGCGGATTATCCACGGGAGCGCGCCGCCTCCGGAAAATGGATTTCCTAATAGACGATGGGAAAGAACAATAGCAGAAGGAAAAAACTTTTTGAGAAGAAAATGGATGAAATCTCGGAAAATCGGCGGAAGAACGTTTGTTGCAGACTCTTCGATTTGGAGAGTATCCTTCTTACAACAATATTACCTCCCGCGCGACTCCCACCCCCAACGGTAAGAAAGTTACACAAAATGCTGCACATTATTACACAACGGTTTATTATTTTTCTGAAAAAACTAGTCTGCAAAGAACACGGATTTTTTGGTAATAGTGCCTACAAACCAAATTATCGTGCAAAGTCAACTACAATCAAGTTTATTTTGACTGAAAGTGCCCACTTATCAAAAAAACTTCGTTGTCCTAAAAATTTCAATTTTTATGAAATAAGGATCTTGGTTGGTAAAAAGCACAACTGGCTGGCAAGAAGTATTGTTGTTATTAATTACTTGGACTTTATGATCTTCACAAAGCAATCATTTTGACATTTCGACCATGAAAAAAAAAAAAAAAAAAAATTAATCTCCCCCCTCAAAATTGGTTGATTTACGTTTCAAGGTACGTAGAATCCGAAAATTGAATAAAAATATTTCGTCCGTCTGCCGCACGCCGTACGAGGCACTTTTCTGGCAATATGGGTTCCATTTGGGGTCTAGTTGTGCCGCGAAGCTTTTGGTTGATGTCAATCACTTCTGAGGGGTGAAAATGAAGGGTTGAAATTTTCAAGAGTGCCATAGCTCGAAAACTCTCGAAATAAAGGTATCGTTTTGTCACCAATTTGAAATAGTATTGAATTTAAAAAAAATTTTGAGACCACCCGGAGCTTTGTAGGACAAACCGTTTTCTCCCTACGAGTACTTAAGGGTTTTCCTTCGATAAAACTGAATCACGAGTGTGAATCACCAAAGAGATCTGATCTCCGTTGAAATTTTAGCTAACCAAAATGCGATCGCTGTTCGTTTCTCCGCGTTGTCTTCACTGAAGACTCTTCAGTTTTGCTCCCTCAGCAACCAGTAATCAAATTTCCATATGAAGCTCGCTATTTATTCGAATCGATTGTGAAGCTCTTAGTTCTTCGTAATAAACTTGATTGCGAAGGTGCGAAGTATGGTGTGGTAGGTAGTACCTACCAATGGTTGGTAGGTAAAAAACGCTGCAAATAATTGCCCAAAGGTTTATTATTTTCTGTATAGATCACCCTTCTGTATAGATCCCTCCCTACCAACCGTAGGTACCTACTACTTACTAGGGCATTTTAGAAAATTTCAACCCCAACCACCAATCAAATGGAAATGAAGGGTTGAAATTAGAAACTAGATCAAAACATCCCGAACCAAATTTCTAAAAAAATGTTTTATTCGTACAGAAACTTCATCCCTGCATACAACGTTAATTCCAGTTGATAAAATGCCTGGTTATATTCCTTCTTTCAAATTTGTACTTATGCCATTTTCCATTTTCATATTCTTTCCAATAAGAACAAAACTAACGAAACATTGTTATCGATGAGCTCCCATTTCTAGTTGAGCTGGTTGGCCCAAATTTTGACAAGAACTTTTTTTAGTGTGTGGAAGAAATTCGAGGGGTGCTCTGGTTATTATCATAACTTTTTTTCTTTTGCCCCTGTTTTGGGCCACCCTAACCAGGTCCCTATGAATTTCAATCCACCCGATTATATAATCTGTATGACCTTGTACTAGGTTTGTACCTAACTAACATACTAATAACTGGGTGCAGGAGTAGAACCTTGACTCAACTAAACGATGTGCAATTTCGGAATTGATAAACATTTTTCTTTTAGCACGTCTGACGTAATAATGCAACTCAGAGGAAAATGGTACTGCCAATACTGAGCTCAAACTAATAATATGCGTCAACAGCAACCCGTTCAAGACGAGTGGTTTCAAAACGCTTATTTTCCCTTTCAATCAGTCATAACTAGACAATTGTTATTCCGATGCACCGGCACGAACGCGTCTAAACAGATGCATTTCGGACAATGTTGCAATGAAATTGCAGTGAGAAAACTATATGCAGCGGTTGCGTGTGGTAAACAGACGTTTTGCATTCGAAGCATCAACCGTGCATAATGGAAGTTTGTCTTCGAGAAAGTGACTAGGGTATACAAGGAGGTCATTGTGAAGGTAGGCGGGAGTTTTTATTCTTCCTCCTGGCTTACACCAACGAGCTGTAATCATTCCGAGGGCCGATAAGAGAATAACAGCCATGTTATGACATGTACTGTTGAAGTAGGTACATTGATAAATGATACATGAGATAGCTAATCTACGATTGCATTTGGGACACGTTTGAATGTGAGATATTTCAATTTAATAATATAAATTGTAACACACATTCACACTCTGAGATGACACGATGATTTTCTTATAACTGAAACAACCTCATCCACTCATTATATGTGAAACCCTGTTTTGTGTCTCTCAGGAACGTCGTATTTTCCAAATAAACCAACGGTACCTTTCCCTCGGAAACCAGGTCACCAGACAAAAACCTCAACGGACGCCAAGTCCGTTCTCCCGGGAAGAATAGAGCCCGGAGAGTAGGGGGACGCTATATAAGCCTGTTTCCCGAGGAAAAGCTACACACTTCGATTCCAAATCTCAAACTGCTGTCCTCATTTCAAACCACCAACTCAAACCTTAAAATTCTCAAACCAAAACTTCAACACTTAGGAAATAAACCTAAGTAGTAATCTGGTTTCCCAAAAACCAGGGCTACACTTCTGCAATCTCCAATCCATTTAAATTCTCGTTAAAGTAAAGTCAATTCAAGGTAATCTGGTTTCCCAAAAACCAGGAGCCTTTTCCCTCAATAGTTTAGTAAGCCGGATTCTATATAGCCCGGAGCTAAACTATTCAACAACTCCCTCAAAAACTTTCAGACACAACATCTATCAAAATTTAGAGTATATACTTCCCGTAATTTTATCAGTCATCAAATTTTAGAGTCAGATCTTTCACTAGTACAAAATTCGCAATAGTAGTGACCCGAAACACAACATTGGTGACCTCTACTAATCTGGATCACAACACCCTGATTTCGGAAACCAGAAAATTCAAAAAAATGCAAAATACACTTTTTTCATTTTTTGGTTCTTACAGTGTAAACTAGAAAGTAACCTACAACCATACCCCTTAGCCGGTTTTTGGTTTATTATTTTCAATAATGTACCTTTGGAATCGACCTAGAAAAAAAGTTTTAACCGACCACCCCCCTCAAAATTTGTTGTTTTACGTTTCAAAGTGTGTAGATTCCAAAAATTGAATAACAATTTTGCCCTCCGTCTGCCGTACGCGGCACTTTCCTTAGTTTCAATTGACCAATTTGATGAAATTTCGTATATGGGCTCCATTTGGGGTCTAGTTGTGCCCCGAAGCTTTTGGTAGATGTCAGGCACTTTTAAGGGTTGACATTTTCAGACTGCCCTAGCTCAAATACTTTTGATATAATCGTATTGTTTTTTCATCAATTTAAAATAGTATTGCAATTTTAGGATCGAATGAGACCACGTGAAAAGTTTCGTGAAACCAGGTTTCAGGAAACTTGAAAAAACGGTTTCCTGTTTCTTCAGTTTCACGTTTCATCTCGTTTTGATTTGTCCAATAACACTAGATTACAAAATTTAAGGGTGGTCTGGCTGCCTTGTTCTTTCACCACTTTTCTTATGGTATTTGGTGCGCTGAATCCGAATCTGACGTCAGTTTTTTTTTTCCACGTCGGATTTTCAAGATATAGCTAGTTTTACGATTTTTCTAGTTCTCAATTTTCTTCATTTTTTAGTGAAAACTCATCTTGCTCAAATCTCCTCAAAAAGTACTCAGACTTATAGTAAGTTTTATGTAGAATCCGAATATGTACTTAGTTTTTAAGTAAAGTTGTGTTAAACCCCCTATTTTCCACAAAACGTATCAAAAAACACCGGTTCTTAACGTTTTTCTTCGGGTTTTCCCTTACACTTTGCCACTTGAAAAAAAAATTAAGGCTAAAAAAAATGTTCTCGGGCTTTTACTTTGTAGGGGGGACACCCCAGAGGAGAATGAGACCAATCGCAGCCTCCTAAACCCATTAATATCGAAGGAATGAGCTTTTTTTTCATGGCACTGAGATGAAAATTCACAAAAATCGTTAATTAGTTTTTCGAAATAAGTATGTGCGTTCCTAAATCTGTTTTCCTCAAATGGATTTTTCTTTCTTCTACATTTTTTTATACTTGTCACCTAATAAGAGTAAGATCGAAAATAGGTACTCATAGGGGGAGTAAATCATAATTGGGAAACTCTTGTGATTTTAATTCAGTTTTACAACACAATTAACTGCAGAAAAGTTAACGATGTAAATCTGTTGCATGAAGGCTCAGATGAATCAATAGTTGGTACAATGTTTGGTTATTCCTCCACCTCAGAGGTTTCATCGCCGGCATCTATGTAGAGAAAACTTCGCCGCCTGAGGTAAATCTCTTTTTAAGGTCCAACAATAGTCCGCCATCATGTGAACGTCCCAATACCCTTTGTACCGTTCTTCCATGGTTTTCATATCTTGGTGAAACCTCTGAGGTGGAGGAATAACCAAACATTGTACCAACTATTGATTCATCTGAGCCTTCATGCAACAGATTTACACCGTTAACTTTTCTGCAGTTAATTGTGTTGTAAAACTGAATTAAAATCACAAGAGTTTCCCAATTACGATTTACTCCCCCTATGAGTACCTATTTTCGATCTTACTCTTATTAGGTGACAAGTATAAAAAATGTAGAAGAAAGAAAAATCCATTTGAGGAAAACAGATTTAGGAACACACATACTTATCTCGATAAATTAATTAACGGTTTTTGTGAATTTTCATCTCAGTGCCATGAAAAAAAAGCTCATTCCTTCGATATTAATGGGTTTAGGAGGCTGCGATTGGTCTCATTCTCCTCTGGGGTGTCCCCCCTACAAAGTAAAAGCCCGAGAACATTTTTTTTAGCCTTAATTTTTTTTTCAAGTGGCAAAGTGTAAGGGAAAACCCGAAGAAAAACGTTAAGAACCGGTGTTTTTTGATACGTTTTGTGGAAAATAGGGGGTTTAACACAACTTTACTTAAAAACTAAGTACATATTCGGATTCTACATAAAACTTACTATAAGTCTGAGTACTTTTTGAGGAGATTTGAGCAAGATGAGTTTTCACTAAAAAATGAAGAAAATTGAGAACTAGAAAAATCGTAAAACTAGCTTTAACTTGAAAATCCGACGTGGAAAAAAAAAACTGACGTCAGATTCGGATTCAGCGCACCAAATACCATAAGAAAAGTGGTGAAAGAACAAGGCAGCCAGACCACCCCTAAATTTTGTAATCTAGTGTAATTAATGTTTAGATCATGACAAATATTTATTTGCAAGTGAAGCTGGCTGAGGCTATGGAAAAGCGGTCCACTCTATATGATTGCGCTCAAAGCTAACCACCAGTTGGTGTCCTTTTTCGTTATTTGTTGTCCAATTGCAGCCAAAAAACGATCGAAAGTGGCTTTGACATTCTAAAATAATCCTTGAACTTGACAGGATCACTCTTGAACTACAAAGAGAGAAGTAGGTTCACTATCCCTGATCAGCGGGTGTGCCCAGTACTTCCGTTTTTTCTCCTTTTTTGCAGTCACCACGACAAAATAATTACATCCTCATCGGATTCCATCACGAAACTGATGGAAATCCGTTGCTTCTATGTGCATCTTCTCATGCAATAGGTTTCATGAAACTGGCTTCTCTAGTGTGCCCCACGCCTTAGCATCCAGTAATCAAATTTCCTAATGGAGGCACCCACAACTCTTTATTTCTTCCAAATAATCTTGATTGTGAAGGTAAAATATGGTTGGTAGGTAGTGGTAATGGTAGAGCTATGTTCTTTGCAGGCGATTGATCTAAACGAAAAAAAAACCCTTGTGTAATAATTTTCAGAGTTTTTTTTTAGAAGCTTTGAAATATGCGTTTATTACAGAGACCCACTAAGCGACAGCACAAGGGGCTTTCTCTGCTGAACTGGCGCTCACCAGCTACTGAAAGTTCGAACGGCCCATACATTCATCTCAAAAATTTGCACACACGGTCATTCTGCACACTACCTTCATTGAACTATAAAATCTGGAAGCTTTGCTATGACATGACTGATTGATATATCGGAAGAGCTTCCCACTTCGAAAAATGGGAAATGGTTGGTTAAAACAACATCTCGGTTGTTAGTTCGCTTCTTGAGATAAGATTTTCCTATATTCTTCCTCATCGAAAAGATACTCTAAATTGGTGCGTATCTATGTAACAATATATTGGAATGAAGCTAGGTTTTATACTGCTCACCCAGCTCTGTAGACTCTAGATCATCACTTCTCAAGAGAAAACGTTAACTCCCTCTACCTAGTGGATTGGAGAGTGTAGTGTCACTTCAGTAGTTCACGATCATCTGTGTTCTCGTTACCATGACACAACGTTTGTTAGTGATTTGTATCTGAAATATTTGATTCTTGTAAAAATCGGAAGATGGGAAAATACATCTATTGTGCTAGTTCGTAACCAGTTTTTACGATTCTTTACATTGGCGCTGCGGACCAAGTAGACCAAGTATGCAGTCCAGGAAATCAAGAAAGATGGGGAAGCGTCAATCGTTCGAAGGCGAGGCAAGCTCGGATGAGGAGATTTCAGTAAGCAATCAAGTAGCTCAAGTCGTTAAGAATTTTCGTTTCAGCTCGTATGATGAAGATGTAGAAAGATGGGACTACTACCTAAAACGGTTCGAGATAGAGTTAGGACGGCGGAGTTTTGGCGTTGTATTGCCTGATGAGGCTAAAGCTATGCTCTTGCTTTCGGTAGTAGGGCCTGGTCCTTTTAAAATCTTGGTGGATCACTTCCTACCACGAAACGTTGAAGAGATACCATATAAGGACTTGAGGGACGTGTTGTCAAAGTTCTTCGTGAAATCTACCTGTATTTTTGCCGAACGACGAGCTTTCATGAATTGCGTTAGACAGGAGAATGAACCTATAGCTCGATTTGTGAACTCGCTGCGCACGCTGGCAGGAACGTGTGAATTTGGTAGTTCGTTGGAGGAACGACTTAGAGATCAGCTAGTAATGGGCATAGCTGAGGAGAGGTGGCAAGAAGAACTTATTCGGTTACATCCCTCAAACGAAGCCACGTTCAAAGATGTTGAAGCGTCGGCTCGGAATTTGGAGAGAGCAGGAGAACAAACGAAGATGCTGAATTCGAGGCAGGACAGGGCAATTTCAAGTAATGTCAATAAGCTTGAGGGGTCAAGAGCAGATTCGAGGGGAGGGTCCATGGGTCCGAGAAAGAGGTTGGACCCAAATAAGCAATGCCTCAAATGTGGGTTCGAAAAACACGAGGATCCGGGGAAATGCCCAGCAAAGGGTAAAATTTGTAGCGCATGTCAGAAAGAACATCACTTCGCTCGAGTGTGTGTTACGAAGAATAGAGCCACCATTGTGAGATCAAATAAACCTGAAGGAAAAAGGCATGTAAGGCAACTTCAAAAATCAAGTTATGGTGAAGGGCGTGAGTCACCATCATCTGGGAATGAGAGCACGAGTACTTTGAATAAAATTCAGGGAAAAAGAAATAGGATTATGCTCAAAGTGCAGTTAAATGGGTACAAGATTGACATGCTATATGATCCTGGGGCAGTCCAGACGGTCATAAACTCCAAAGTGTGGAAGGCTGTGGGTTCGCCGGAATTGGAACCAACTGAACACTTATCAGCATATACCGGAATTCCAGTAGAAACTTTGGGTAAAGCCATGGTAAAAGTTTGCGCCTTTGGGAAAGAGTTGGAGTTGCCAGTGGTGGTGGCCAAGAAATACGACATTCCATTATTTGGGTTGGATTGGTCACTAAGATTCAACGTTCCAATGCCAGAGGGTGCACGTTTGTGCTCCATAGGAAGAGTGCCACAGACTTCGTCTAATCTTGCTCAACAGGGGGTACATGAATTAAGCAAACTGAAGGAAAAGTATGCCAAACTTTTTGACGGGACCACGGGCAGGATATTAGGGCACAAGGCAAAAATTTTTCTAAAGGAAAATGCAACCCCGAAGGTGTTTCGTCCACGACCTGTTCCTTTCGCAATGAGGGAACAGGTTGAGAAGGAATTAGAGAGGTTGGTGGGGATGGATGTAATTGAGCCGGTTGACACAACTTTGAATCCATTGACATGGGCATCTCCGATTGTATTGGCCATAAAATCAAATGGGGCTCTGAGAATTTGCAGTGATTTCAAGGTTTCAATAAATCCTCACATTATCACAGACATTCATCCACTTCCCACATTTGATGAAATCATTTCAAAGGTAGGAGGAGGAAAGATATTCTCAGTCATAGACTTGAAGGATGCCTATCTACAGTTGGAGGTAGAAGAAGAGTCTCGCCAATATCTGGTAATTGCTACACATAAAGGTTTTTATCGCTACAGAAGATTACCTTTCGGCGTCTGTTTTGCGCCGAATTTATTTCAGAAAATTATGGACACAATATTGGCTGGAGTGGAGAATGTTGCATGCTACCTCGATGATATCATCGTAACTGGGAAAACGGTGGGAGAACACCTGAAATCCATCGAAGAGGTATTCAAGCGATTGACAGCTGCAGGTATAAAGACACAAGAGTCCAAATGTAAGTGGCTACAGGAAAAGGTGAAGTATTTGGGACACATCATCGACAAGGATGGTATCCATCCAGCGCAAGACCACATCACAGCAATAAGCCAGATGCCAGCACCGAAAAACACCTCGGAGCTAAAGTCATTCCTGGGATCAGTAAATTATTACGGACGTTTCATTAAAAACCTTCAGCAGTTAAGTACTCCACTGCACAGGCTGACCAGGAAAGGGATGCGATGGTCATGGGATTCGGAATGTGAGAACTCATTCGAAATTTTGAAGAAGGAAGTATCAACATCTAGTTCGCTGGCACATTACTCTCTTGATTTACCATTGGTGATCGCAACCGATGCTAGCCTGAAAGGGCTTGGAGCAGTATTGTTTCATCGGATGGAAAACGGGGAGGAACGTCCTGTAGCTTTTGCCTCGAGAGTGTTGAAGTCGTCGGAGCAAAACTATTCTGCATTGGACAGAGAAGCGCTTGCGATCATTTTTGCATTGAAAAAGTTTGACCAGTATATCAGGGGTAGAAAGTTCATCTTGAAAACTGATCACAAACCGCTCATGCAGATCTTATCGGAGGATAAGGAGGTACCAAAACTTGCGGCAAATCGACTAATCAGGTGGGCCATCATCTTAAGGAGTTATGATTATACAATCGAGAACATAAATGGGAAGGATAACGGACCGGCTGATGCCCTATCAAGACTCCCTTTGGGTGAAGTTAAGCCCACTGGGATAGAAAACATGGGAGAAGCAAGGAGAGCTCATTTGTTGCATTTACGCCTCCAGGACACACCAGTTACAACCGCAGAACTGAAAAAGGCTATTGCCAGTGATCGCAACATTCAAAAAATTGCACGGTATGTGGAGTTGGGATGGCCAGAGAAAAAGGACGTAGAAGGCACACTCCTACCTTACTTTGAGAAGAAGAACGAGATATCAATAGAGGAAAACATTGTCATGTGGAATGGGAGAATAGTGGTTCCGAGTGCAATCAAACCGACATTTTTGGAAATGCTACACATGGGACACCCAGGTATCAGAGCAATGAAGGATATTGCACAAATTCATTGTTGGTGGCCAGGAATAAACACAGACATCGAACGTTTCGCAAAGAACTGTCATCCATGCCAACAAACAAGGGCCAAGCCGGAGGAACTTCCGGTTTATTCTTGGAATTTGCCATCTCAACCTTGGTCAAGAGTGCATGCGGATTTTGCTGGACCATTTGAAGGATCTTACTGGTTGTTGGTTGTGGACTCAACTACAAAATGGTTGGAGGTGATCCTAATGAAAACCACAACTGCACTAGCCACCATTGAAGCATTCAAAGAAATATTCTGCAGACTAGGTCTACCGTATTCGCTGGTAACAGACAATGGGCCACAGTTTTCGTCGTTTGAATTTTCTTCATTCTGCAAGAGTAATTCGATAAAACACATTCGGATAACCCCGTACCATCCGAGGTCAAATGGGTTAGCGGAGCGGGCTGTTCGAACCTTCAAGAGCCGAATGTCGTCATCAAAAAACTCAAACAGAAATATGAAGGATCGACTACGCGATTTTCTGGTTGGATATCGTAACACGCCACACTCCACGACGCGAAGATCGCCTGCAGAGTTGTTGTTCAACCGTTGAATGCGGTCTCATTTTGATTTATTGAAGCCAAATTTCGATCGTACGGTCGATGTGGCGATTTTAAATCAAAAGCAATACCAGGAAAAGGGAAAGAAGTTTCGGGACTTTGAGGAGGGAGAGGAAGTATGGGTTTTGAACAAGATGAAGAAAGGATATACCCTAGGACAGATTAGCAAAAGAAATGGGGATGTTTCATACTCCGTGATAGTAAACGGCAAAGAAGAGAGAAAACACGCCGACCAAATCAGGAAGAAATGAGGGAAGAAGTGGACAGGATCTCCATGTAGGGGGAGGAAGATGTAGTGTCACTTCAGTAGTTCACGATCATCTGTGTTCTCGTTACCATGACACAACGTTTGTTAGTGATTTGTATCTGAAATATTTGATTCTTGTAAAAATCGGAAGATGGGAAAATACATCTATTGTGCTAGTTCGTAACCAGTTTTTACGATTCTTTACAGAGAGCAATAAATTACGAACGATAATTTTGATCGTACATGTCTACAGGGTGTAAGCCTAACTGGTCTGCCATACGGTACCAGTCGATTCTGCAACTAATTTGCAACAAAAAATGTCCCTTAGCGATTTTTTTAAACCCTTCGTTTCCGAGTTATTTTAACTTTAAACTTTTTTTTCGTGATTTTGACCTTATGTCATTAAATTGGTCATAACTCCGTTAATTAGCTGTGTAAATTACAATTTGAGGATACCGTTGGAAAGAGCATTAAATTTCCTATCGGATAGATGCCTTAATTTTTTTTTGAGTCAAGGTTTGAGACATGAAAACGTCCTCTAAAAAGAGAATTTTACGTAATTTTGGAAACCTCGCATTCTTTCAATCTCAAATTGAACTACGAGAACCCATACTTTTTCAAGATGCAAGAACAGTGAAAACTGCGCCAGAATCTCAGCTTTCCAATGGTATAATCAAAACATATTCTACAACCGTATTTAGGGGAAACATTCGTGTTTGAACGCGGAAAAACGTGCATTTTTTTCAACGAAATCGGCGCTCCGCCTAGTCGATCTGAGGGGTCGGACGATAGCAGTGGGTGGGCGGGCGCCGCAGTAGACCGCGAGGCCTCCGGAAACAGGAGGCCAGAGCGCTGATTTCGTTGAAAAAATGCACGTTTTTCCGCGTTCAAACACAAATTTCTCCCCTAAATTCGGTTGTAGAATATGTTTTGATTATACCGTTGGAAAGCTGAAATTTTGGCGCAGTTTTCACTGTTCTTGCATCTTAAAAAAGTATGGGTTCACGTAGTTCAATTTGAAAAAATGCGAGATTTCCAAAATTACGTAAAATTCTCTTTTTAGAGGACGTTTTCATGTCTCAAACCTTGACTCAAAAAACAGTTAAGGCATCTATCCGATAGGAAATTTAATGCTCTTTCCAACGGTATCCTCAAATTGTAATTTACACAGCTAATTAACGGAGTTATGACCAATTTAATGACATAAGGTCAAAATCACGAGAAAAAAAAGTTTAAAGTTAAAATAACTCGGAAACGAAGGGTTTTAAAAAAAATCGCTAAGGGACATTTTTTGTTGCAAATTAGTTGTAGAATCGACTGGTACCGTATGGCAGACCAGTTAGGCTTACATCCTGTATAGTCCAGCTAAGAAACATCGTAAGGCCACATCGATGCTGTAATCTTTCTGATTTTGATTGAAAATTTGTGTAATTTCCCCGTTCCTCAGTAAATACATGCGACTGACTTGACGAAGGGTACCTTTTTCTGGCTCCGTGGCGAAAGCTCAGGTTCTGCACGCTTTCCTCTCCCCTGGCGTTTTATTGACATTGAGGTCTCCATCGACGTCGAACTACGAGCCGTGGCGGTTACAGATAAACGTATAACTGACATTGACTGCAGCGGCGTCTTTTGTGGCTTTACGCAACTATTCTCCGGTCCTTCCAGCTTTTTTTTTTGCGGAAAAACCGTGGAATATGGCAATGGATTTTCGAGAGCCACCTCGATGTGCGAATGAATAAACTGACGTCCGATTTTATTGTAAGTCAATATCGGTTTTACGATCTGTATAGGAACATTCGCCCAAGTTGAGGTCAACTTCTGTTAACGATATCAGACGAATTGTGCTGACATCTAGTGGATATCGGGTAAATAGTTCGAGTTGTCACCCTTGACTTACCAAAAATGGATTCCGCCAATATTGGGTCCGATATGACCCAAAAGAAGAGGAAAGAAAGAAAGAACCAAAATAACCCAAATAAGTTCAATAGTGTCTCCAGATGAGTCTTATTTTGACAGTTTATTTTTTTGAGAGAAAAAACACTTTATTGAACATTGTAGAAGTAATAAAGGGGGACAAGGACTTCAGCAGTTGTCGAAACGTAATGGATTTGCCGAAAGTTCAAAAGTTTGCCAAACATTCAAATTGAATTGAAATCATTCGTTTTAAAGTGAAATTAAGTTAAATTAATTTTCATTTTGGGACATGAAAGTCGAAATCTTGTTTGCGCTGATGCTGTACTTAAGCGATTAATATCAAAACCCTACTCCTCACAATAGTAGATAAATTTTCTCGTTGCGTTTCGTACGATTTTATGAGGAGAAAATTAGGAAATGACGTGACAATAGTCGAAGGTCTTCGATCGGTGCAAGAGGACTAATCTTCTGGCTTCGGCTTTTTGAACTCTTGGTGGTAGTGAGCTTTCTTCTTGTTTTCGAATGATTTCTTCCTCTCTTCTCGAGCCTTCATCTCTTCCTCTGTCATCTCGAATTCGGCCAACCGTCTGGCCAGCTCGCCCGGGTCGACGGGGCCGACGTCCGATGGTCGGTTCCGTTCGTAAGGCGTGTTGCACTCCGGGATCTTCATAAATCCGTAGTCTTTGTCTTCCGGATGTAGAGTCACTCTGAAAATCAGGATAATATTGTGAATCTATCTTATAATCTAATGAATTGCGGGTCAAAATGATCCAAAAATTGGAAAAGAGCGCGTGCCTTCTCTGGAGAGAGGACTGAGGGAGCTTTCTTCTGGAGTAGCTATCCACCAGTATCCCAGAAGATGTCAACGAGATGAATACTGTTTTGAAATCAATTTTTATGGCGAATCATATTAATTAAGACAATATTATCGTAATAAGTAAGTAAAGTAAATTAAACAACCATTTCAGGTTGGACTTTCGTCCGACTGCCATTCCTGACGTCGCGGACGTCATCAGCTGTCTTCCTAAGGGAAGATCAGAATTTGTTCTGATGATTTCGCTCATGGCTTCCCATTGGCCTCACCTTGGTTGGGACGAGGGGGAACTGCGACCGACTTGCCCGAAAATATGCTCCCGAGACTAGCCCCGAACTCACGGCCCCTGCAACCGGTCCGAGTATCGTCCCCAGAGACACATGCCGTAGCTCGCTCGGCCACAGCTGACCCCAATATTATCGTAATAATAAAAGCAAGAAAAGCTTGGCGGACCAGGAAAGCTCCCTTCCCGGTTGGGTGACCCTAGCGGGAAAACTATCCTAAGAGGACACTTCTTGCTAGCTCCCAAAGTATCAAATCTCTCTCATGTCCTTCACTCTCTCTCTCTCTTGTCCGTCTAGTGCGATACATTTAAGGGGGTAAGGAAAATCTGATTTTTAGTGTATTTTACCCCAACTTTGCGAAACGTTATCTCCGGAACTACTCATCCGATTTTGATGCAACTTCGCACACTTCATCATAAAACTATGCAAAATCAGCCGTGAATATCATTTTGGGACAGCGTTATCAGAAGATCGGTACAATTAGTGATAATGTTGAAAAAAATCGATATTTTTCTCCAACTTTGAAAAATTTCTAGGAGACTCTTCATCAATTTTTTCGTAATTCCCTATGCACCAGAGCTTCATTATAATAACACGCCATAAAAATTTCATCATGATAGCTCGAAACGTTTAGGAAAAAACGTTCCTTTTACGTCAAAAATGTTGATTTTTCAGGAGAGTGGTTTTTCAGGAGACACGTATCGACCTAGGAATCAATTGATTTATCCCATAATAGATCTTACATCTTCTTTTTCTTCAGTTTGGATATCTAAGAAAGCTTCTTCCAAGTAGACAGCGCTCCTTGGGCTCTTTAAAAAGAAGTGGAAGATGAATATAGCTGTCATCTGATATTGTTTTTATCTTGAGTTTTCACTGTTATCAGCCGTTTGTTGATTCTGTTTCAAGTCGTGCGCGGATTTTTGTTTATTATTTTCAATATAATTTTGGAACCGACCAAGAATGAAACGTTTACTCCCCCCCTGCCCAATTTGTTGGTTTACGTTTCAAGGTATGTAGAATCCAAAAATAGAATAAAATTTGGCTTAATTTAATTCCCAAGAACCGATTTTGATGAAATTTCGTAGTATTCATGACGAAACAGGCGAAGCAAGAGAGAAACTTGAAGAAAACTTTGAGCCCTCGTACGCGCCGAGCGGTTTCTAAAACTCTAAGTTGTCAACTTGCACTTAAATTTTGAACACGTAAGAGTTGATAAAAAATGCTAATATTTTGAATTATGATGCCTAATATTGGAGAGGCGTTTTCGTCATTACTCTTTGGTTGCACAAATACACTCATAAGTCAGCACATTATGACTTATTGCACATTAAGACACACTGACCAGCACAAAAACAGTTAGGCTGATTAAACCAATCCTAACTGTTTTTTCTAAATGCTAATATTTTGAATTATGATGCCTAATATAGTTTGAAAATGCTAATATTTTGAATTATGATGCCTAATATAGTCTACTATTGTAAAATGTGTTCTCAAAAATCTCAAAACTGACTTTTCGACCCAAAAAATGTCCCTTACCCCCTTAAACCAAATTCTTTAAGTTCTCATTTTTGCGCCTGATCAAATTTTGCTGATTAAACCTATCCTAAATGTTTTTTATAAATGCTAATATTTTGAATTATGATGCCTAATATTAGAGAGGCGTTTTCGTCATTACTCTTTGGTTGCACAAATACACTCATAAGTCAGCACATTATGACAGACTGACCAGCACAAAAACAGTTATTCTGATTAAACCAATCCTAACTGTTTTTTCTGAATGCTAATATTTTGAATTATGATGCCTAATATAGTTTGAAAATGCTAATATTTTGAATTATGATGCCTAATATAGTCTACTATTGTAAAATGTGTTCTCAAAAATCTCAAAACTGACTTTTTGACCCAAAAAATGTCCCTTACCCCCTTAAACCAAATTCTTTAAGTTCTCATTTTTGCGCCTGATCAAATTTTGCTGATTAAACCTATCCTAACTGTTTTTTCTAAATTTTCTTAAATCATAAATCAACAGTTTATCTCTTGGAAATGACGACGCCGTAAGAGCCGACCAGCAACCAACTGACGTCTAAGGACTGTTCTTATAACTTTTACAACTCGTAATATACATACAAGTTGAGTACCGGTAACTGGAATGCAACTTCCTATGCTCTGATCCTACCAACGACCGGTAATCGAATTCTACCTGCTTCAAATTGGAGTGTAGATTGTAGACGTCCACAGCTCTGTCACGACCAATTTGAAGCTCCATAGTGAATCGTAAATTCATGCAACAGGAAGAACAGTCTAGAGAGTGGAGGAAAGCATTAATATCTAGAGCAAATTCCCTAGAGTTAGAACAATTTTTATAAATGGAAACAGTTGTAGGTGAAATGCCTGAGCATAGAAAGGCGAATGGCGAATCAATAATGTATGGATGAAGCGGCTTTTTTACGAGAAGAGTGGCCCTTTGAATTACAGGTTAAACCCAATCAAATAGGACTCTTGACCAAGCTTCTATCTATCTGACTTGTTCTGTATTCATAAATGATATTATTTATTCATTTATCATTGTTCCAAATGATAAATGATGCATTATTGCAGGAATTTGCTTCAACCTAAAGTTGAAAACAACAACAAAAACGCCTTGGTCTCATCAAACTTGTACTTGTATGTAACTTGATGACTACCCATTATACCTATTGAATTTTTCCTATGAAAACACACCATGATGGTTCTGATAACCATCGTTGTATATTATTTGTTAAACCTGCGATTGGTCCCTGCGTCGAACATAATCCGATAACGCAATTTAGATTACTTGATATTGGCTTCGTCAAAGTGAGCTCGTTTCTCCAAAGACTTCCGCCTTTCTTTTTCCTTCTCAGTTTCCGGCTTCAATATGCTTTTTCTCGCAACTCGAGGTTGTTGTTCGTCCATCATTCTTATCTCGTTCGTCGGTGTGTTTTAATCTTCCTTCCTACGATCAACACCAAACGGGTGTACATGTTTGTTTATTCCATTGAAATTACATACATTAATCATAGTTCAACCTTAAATGACGATTGTAAATAGCCGATTGTTTTTGTTTTGGTTGGATGATTCGCTGTAGTCTTACTAAGTAACAGGGACATCATAACCGCGATTCATTATTGATTTATGTAACATTTTCTGTGAAAGAACAAAAAGAAGTTTCCTAACCCATAAATATCTATACTTGAACAATCAAGATAGGGGAAGCATTGTTTCCATTCTTGGAACGTGAAAGGACCTTTCGCCTGCCTACCTTTCATCAAAATTGGACCAATATTTCGTAGATTTGGCCCGAACAAGGAGTTAGCCTTTTTTCTGGATTTTCCTCAACTTTGTGGTCACATAACTAACAATTGATATCCAACCGTCAGCTGTAACCAAATAAATCATCCGAATTAGAGCGATTTTGGAGGATAGCCCCTGGGGCCTACTGCACAATAAGTGAATTTTACAAGTCTATTCGTTCTAATATTATTAGTGCTACTATTTTCTGTTACACATTGCCCAAGAACTCACTAACAATATTAGCGAAGTTTTACAAGTCTTTGAACAAAAAATATTAGTCAGCTGATCGAGAATGCTAAGGTTATTTGAGCTACTTGGGTTATTGAGGCGGAAGCTGTTGTTGTTTTCTGTTATTATTTTTCTGTTTTCTTACTTGTACTTTTACTTAGGCGGAAGCTGTTGTTGTTTTCCGTTATTGTTTTTCTGTCTTCCTACTTGTTCTCCTGGTTAGGGGGTGCACCGATTTTGATTAACGACCTGTCGATAGCACCAACTACCCGAGGAAAACGAGCGATTTGGTAGAATCTTCTAACTTCTTGCTCAAGGTCTTGAGGGAACGTTACTGCACGTGGGAGTAAACGGACGTTTACTGCTGCAATAACTCTCTTCACAGCACGACATACTGTGCTTTTGTGCACCCCGTGCATATCGGCAATGGTGTGGTACTGTCCACCACTACCTAACCAGTGGAAAGCTATTGTAACTTGCTGATGAACGCTTAGTGCACCACTTTTTTGAGTTCGATTAGCGAGGAAGGGTCCGACTTCTTCCACGATTAGCTGACATGCGGAATCTCTCCTTAAATTCAATATGAAGATATTGTTTTTCCATCAATTTAATACAGTATAGAATTTTTAGCATTTTTTGGGATCACGCGGAGCCCTGTAGGACAAACCCTTCGCTCCGTAGGAGAATTTAAGGGTTGGACGTACGATAAATCAGAAACACGAGTGTGAATCGCAAAAGAGGCCTAATCTCCGTTCAAATTATAGCTGACCGAAATGCGATCGATGTTTTTCTTCATGATGGATGGTTGGTGGCTTTGCAGACGAGTGATCTATGTAGAAAAATATTAAACCATTGTGTAATAATTTGCAGCGTTTTTAATATTAAAATGAAAAACACGAAACAAATTTTTTTTTTAAATCGGGTTAAATGGGTTTTGGGGCAAAAGTGTTGCAGCATAAAATTTGTTACAAATTAGTCACAGAATCATTCAATGAAGTTTGGATCAATTCTGGGACACCATATATACGATGGATTCCACATTTTCAGAACATTACCTGGAAAAACTCTAGTTGAAATCGAAAAAAATCCCTTTCTCTGGATGAGGGGACCCTTCTGTTCTCTCAGTGTCAGTGGAATTCCTTGGCCTTTTCCCATGCTTGTAAGAGTATTTTCTCTTCTTCTTTTTCTTTCTTTTAATTTTGAGGCGCCTCCAAAACCTCCGCCATTTTATGCGCCAAATGACGACGACATCGTTCACCGACTCTTCAAACTGAGATTTGCGCGAAGTCACCGAATCCCGAGCAGGCGCATCTAGTTCGTCGCTCGCTCTGTACTTCCGTGTCTCAGTTTTCGACGCTGGATTCAACAATTGACAAAAATAATTGCAAATTATCGAAACCACTCAACGAACAGTGAACCCTAAGCAATTGATTTTGTTGATAAATTTATGTGCAACAATGAAATTAACAAAATTCATTCATTTAGATTGTGTGGATTGTGTTAGTAGAAGTTACTGTTCAAATTCGGTACTAAATTTAAACTTTTAATTGACTAATTAAATTTAAATTTCGGAAAAATTTGGAGTGTCCAAGTGCTTTTTCCCCGACCTATCTTCTAAAAACTGAGGGTTTGTATTGTTTGATTTGTATTATTTTTATTTAATTTCTAGTGAGCAGGTTAACTATAAATAATCGAATATGTCCAAACAACACTTTTAATGTCCAAAGGTTGCTCTTAAAACTTTAATCTTACCTGGGAACGTAGATATTGGGATGGTTATATGCCTATCAATATTGAGCTTAGTTCTAGCCCTTAATTTATGGTATCTTTTACTCTGCTTCTATCCATCACATTATCTTCAACAACATGTCAGAATGTTGCGATAATCCTCAGGTATGCCATCCCGTTGGTTTTGTAAACCTGGGATGACTCACGGCATTGTTAATAAGGATTTGGTGCGGAAGCATCGCGCTGTCTCGTAAGAAACACATTGAGGGAAAATCGGACCGTACCTCCTATTTGAAACTTTCCCTTTCACCAGCCGAAGGAGTTGGATAAAGGCGTTTCCTCTCTACCTTCTACCTCTATGGCCGCAACTAGCTACAAAAGTTGGCAGTCGTCTAGGTATAACTAAACATACTCACGTCCAGTGTTGTTAGAAGTCCCGCTCGGGGGCTCGAGAGCAACATGCGCCTTATGTGACTTGCGAGAAGATTGGGAGCCGCGACGTTTCTACTGAAACATTTTTTTAGATAGTTTGCTTCCTGAACTATCTTAACCCATCAGTGCCCAGCGGGCTAGTAGCGGAACGGCAAACCTGGTCTCACAATTCTCCCAATTCTTGGTGTAATTTTGATTCTATCAGGTATTTACTTTTTGGTCTTACAAGCTATCTAGATTGCCTACCATGTTAGGAGTGCATTCAGTTTGAATAAATCAGTTGCTCAATGTAGTTTATTCAGTCTCCAAGAAGACTGACAATCTGGTCGTCGACGGGCTGAGACATTTACTGCCATAAGCACTTCAAAATTTGATTTTGACGGTATTTCTTTGAATAGTTTTAGATTATGGTTGTTACCCATCGAGAAAAGTTCATAACTGAGTAAATATCCCTTGGCACCACCGTGAAAAGCTGAACTGTTTCTTGGTGTTCCCAAATTTGCCCTCTTGGCGACTCTTTCGTATACACATAGTCATCATAAGTGTGCCGTGAATATTACTCCAACAGATCTGATATTTGATTGATTTTGATTTGAGATGACATTCTTTCGTTCATTATTGACATCTTTCGGATGATTTTTACCATCTTGTAATTTCTTATACAGGGTGTTTCACGAAAATGTTACACCCCCCCTTCATTTCCGCAAAATACAGCGCAAAAAATTGGGACCAAGCTCTTCTTCATGATTTTTTATGAGGAATTCAGGAAAAATACTTTCGCAAAATACTAGCGCGCAATTAAAAAATAAAAATTAAAAAAATACTAGTGTGCAATTGACACTAACTTCATTTTTTCAAAAAGAATACCACCTTTTTATTACAGATTCGGATTCTACGTCAAATTTCATGAAAAATTCATACCCGAACCAATTTTTTTTATTGCGCGCAACCTGGTTTTTTGGACGCTCTAAGTTGCGCAACTCCTCAATTGCGCAAAAATTGGGTTTTGGAGTACCCTAAGTGTGGCACATGTTTTTTCATCACTTTTTGACGCTGAATCACAGGGTGTCGTCCGTTTTGAGGAAAACCAAGATTTCAAGAGGAAAAATGAATATTTCTATCATATAATCATCAGTTTTATGGTCCAAATCATGTTTATTTTTTATTTTCTCTCCTCGTTTTATTTTTAACTCCCTCGTAGACGGTCCCAGGCCCGTGGTGCAAAAGGAGGAGATAAAATAAAAATGAACATGATTTGGACCACAAAACTGATGATTTTATGATAGAAATATTCATTTTCCATCTTGAAATCTTGGTTTTCCTCAAAACGGTTGTCAACCTGTGATTCAGCGTCAAAAAATGATGAAAAAACATGTGCCACACTTAGGGTTCTCCAAAACCTAATTTTTGTGCAATTGTGGAGCAACTTAGAGCGTTCAAAAAGCCAGGTTGCGCGCAATAAAAAGAATTGGTTCGGGTATGAATTTTTTATGAAATTTGACGTAGAATTCGAATCTGTAATAAAAAAAGGTGGTATTTTTAATGGCTGCGGAAATATGGATGCCAGAGACATTGACAAGTAGATATTTTAAGTAGACATTTTGAATATAGGAAAAAAGACTTAAGAATTAGAAAAGAGAAGGCGAGTTAGTATGAGACGAATGTGCTTTATTGGACACTCTGGCCCCCTTATATACTAGTTGGGGATGTGTGGCCAGTCCCCACCACATCCCCTACTGGAGGCGGAAGTGGGAAGGCTTCAGGCCTTCACCACAGTATTCTATTTGAAAAAATGAAGTTAGTGTCAATTGCGCGAAAGTATTTTTCCTGAATTCCTCACAAAAAAATCATGAAGAATAGCGTTGGTCCCAATTTTTACGCTGTATTTTGGGGAAATGAAGGGGGGTGTAACCTTATCGTGAAACACCCTGTATATTTCATCCTTTGTAGACCGGTGTGAATCTCCAAGACGTGATCATCCCTTTGTTGGGGAATAACGAAGTATATGAACCAAACTCAGATGAAACAAATTCAAAATATGCGCCAATTTCTGTTGGAGAATTTAAATGTTTTGTAGATATTTCAATCTTCAGAGGTTTATTGTTCTCCCCCAAAACCCCTCTGACTGGGAGCAATAGTCGGACAAGTACATTCTGCTCGCCGCATTGGCATAAGAAACAAGAAATGGTGATGGGCGGTATTTCCTTTGGGAATAGATGCATCTACCCAAAAAGTTTGGATATTGTCATAGAAGAGTTCCAGAGTTCTTCAACTACACTTCAGACGGAATTGGCCCAGACGTTTTTGATAGGCTATGCTGTTACCTGGAGACATCCAGGGACTTCTGGAAGATGTATTTCTAATATAGACCACCCCTTTTTTTATACGGAGAGGAAGAAACTGAAGAGATTCGCAGGAATAAACTGCACTGCTAGAGTATGCGCCATGTGCAAGAAGTTCAAGCAGGGAACGTCCATTGACAATACATATTTCAGTACATTCCACTCAACATCTTCGAGATATGAGATAATACGTTAGTTGCCAAATTTTTTCGTTTATTCGACAAAATTTACTGTTGTCAGCTTTTTTGTGACGGTTGTTTGGTGTTATATACTTCAATAACTGTTTAAAAAATGATTGTTCTTGACTGTGTATTACTCTCCCAAAACTGCTAGTGCTGAGTGCCCTGAGGGATAATTTGGGAACACCCCTTTGGACCAGCTTTCCGTATGCCGAAATTTTTAATATTATTGTTCTAGTGCTTCTAAACGTAATATGAGCCATCCATAATTGCGGTCACTAATGGGTTAGTAAAAAAAAACAAATAACTGGTACTGAACTAGAACAGGATCTGGGTGCATGCCAAAAACCACTAGCGCTTCCTTACGGTTACGAGTTTCAACTTTTCTTTTCACTGATGCGACTTCTGCTGGCCTACCTAGTTACCTGAAAAGCCAACTCGAATCAATCCATTAGTAAAGTTTTTGGTCTTGGCCGCGAGAAAGCGCTAATGTTCCGGACATTCGAAGGGCGGGAGTCATGGTCATCCTTTCCTTATTTCTTGGGGATAATACGTACGCTAGAATCGCTAGCAGTTTCCTCTCCTCCCTCAACAGGAGGTTCAGAAAAGACAGGTTCAGTATCAGTCATCTCGTTGAACCAAGTCAAAGTTTTCAGGGTTTTTGCAATAAATTGGTCTCCATGTTAGAGTGTCTGTCTTTCAAGACACTGCAATAGACTAGTTTATCACAACGTCTCCTCTACCGAACTGGTGGTCCACGTATCATTGTAAATGCAAATAGTGTTCCATGTTGAGGTACTGAATAGAAATAAAGAGTAATGTTGTTGGTGAAAGCTTTGTTGTGTGTGGAGATGTGACTCTAATAGCATGAGTATGTTTCTACGCTTGATTTTTGGAGAGTGAAATACCTAGCTACCAGGCAAATTTCGTGAAGCTTGGTTTCTGAGCAGTCATCAATTTACGTAAGGGATCATACATGGAAAAAAAGTCTGCCAAGTGGGTGTGGCACATAGCTTCCTCGTATCCATAGGCCGATTGCATAGCAGCTTATCTCGAAACATCAATCTCTAAGTAGGCACTTGCACTACCCTAATAGGAGACTCTAAATGTCAACCCTCAAAATCTCTGAATATTGTTGAAAATGAAGAATTTATGCCTGTTACAAGGATTTAATGTAGTTAATGGGTTTTGTGAGTATGCGCACAAAATACTTTTAATTTGGGGGCCATGATTTTTATAGGGGGCCATCTCCACCTTAACTCGCTTAGTTCCTGAAAATGTCATCAAAATCAGATGGGAAATGTAGAAGTTATGGCTGGAAATACACGTTTGCGTAGTGGCTACGATCAGTCTGAGAGCAATGATTTTCATGGAGGACCATCACGCCAACCCGCACTCTGAAAATTTCATCGAAATCAGACAAAAATTGTGGATGTTATGGCTGTAGCAAGGATTTCACGTTTGCGCATGCGCAGCGGCTACTATCTGTCCGAGTGTGATGATACTGATGATTTTCATAGGGTACCATCTACACGCCTACTCGCAGAATCCCTAAAAAATTCATTGAAATCAGACGACTACCTTGGTAGACTCGGAAGTGAAAGTTATCATGGAATATGTCGGCATTAGTAATGGTAAGCTGCTGTTATAGAATCACAAATCGCCAAGCCCATTCTAGAAAGTTGGACTTTTTGGACTAGGTTTTTTTCAGGCTTTTTTCAACTCTCTCCTTGATTGGTAATTGATAAACGGATAATTGGTAACTGTACCGGTTCTTGGCTTGCATTCCTGGATTCACCATCGTCAATTTCAATTCTAAATGGTTGGAGAGTACAAATTATGAACAAATTAAATTAATTTATACCCAGTTTATACCTTTCAATTTAGCTGTGAATACCTATAAGTGGATTTGGGCATAAAAAACTTAATCGCTTCTCGACGTTTGACGATTGACGATCCTGCTCCATTACCTACTATGTTTTGAACCGTTGCAGTACGGTATTTTGGTTTTCGACCAAGAAATTTTTTTTTTTAACACCCCCTCAAAATTTGATGGTTTACGTTTCAAGGTACGTACAATCCGAAAATCGAATAAAAATTTGGCCGTCCGTCCGCCGTACTCCGTACGCGGCACTTTTGCCATTTAGCATTGACCGATTTTGATGAAATTTCGTTTGTAGGCTCTATTTGGGGTCTAGTTGTGCCCCGAAGATTTTGGTTGATGTAGGTCACTTCTAAGGGTTCCAAAATGAATTTTGAAATTTTGAAAACGCCCTAACTAAAAAATTTTTATTTAAAGGTATTGTTTTTCCTTTAATTTAAGATTCTATAGAATTCTTAGAATTTTTTGAGACTACGCGGAGCTCTGTAGGACAAACCGTTCGCTCCCTACGAGAATTTAAAGATTCTACGTACGATGAATCAAAAACACGAGTGTGAATCGCAAAAGAGGCCTAATCTCCGTTCAAATTTTAGCTGACCGAAATGCGATCGACGTTTTTCTTCATGTTGGATGGTTGGTGGATCATGTTGGATCTTCGTTGGAGATTCCAACGAAGATTTTATTTCGGGAGAATCCAAGGTGCAACAGTGCGAGTAACTTCATTATGGAAAAATGGGAAGGCGGTAGAGTGTGGAAGATCTTATTTGATCATATCAAGGGAGATTTGTAGATGAATTTCACGAAGTCAAGTTTCTAAGAATACGAGGTGAACAATATGGCTAGTGGAAGCTTCTATTTTGATCGCATATCTCGATTAAAAACTCTTCCCGACGTAAGTCGATTTCTTAGTTAGTACTCCCTCATATTTCCCCTGCTAATTCGATTGCTGTGAAATTCATCAGCAAATATTCCAAACCCAACTTCTCAATCCGCAGGGGCGTCAGGTGAGAATATTCGTCTGTCAAACAGCTTGCACAGTCTTAGAGGAATACACAATAATGAAAAACAATAATCAGCAAATTATTACACTAAGGTTTACTAATTTTCTGTTCAGATCAAGCCACAGCAAAAACACAGCTTTGCCATTGTCACTACCTATCAACGCTGTTTTCGTTTCATAATCGAGTTTATTTAGGTGAAATAAACGCTTCACACTCCATTCGAAGAAAATAAAGAATTATTCATCCATTAAGAAATTTGATTACTGGTTGCTTAGGAGCAGTTTAAATTTCTGAATGGTGGTGAGGTAATGTGGGTGGATGGATATCTCATGTCTTGTCATGTGGGGGTTAGTTAGCATCCATGTTTCCAAGTTTCTCTGCACGAAACAGCTCCTCAATTGTTTGCCTTGGCTGATGCTGTTATAGTGGGGGTATAGCAATACTAGTCTGATCGTCGCCTGTCATCCAAAACGGTCCCGCAAAATTTTGCATATTTTTAATAAGGTAAACAGTATTAAATCCTAATAGCAAATTTTGCCATATTTGCCTGGAAGGAGACGCCACTGTTACTCCGATCATATCGTGAGAAATCGACATTTTAGGAAAATCTAGGTTGTTATGTAAGCACATGAGCGGTAATGGTGCTGAGACGATGAAGACTTTCATAATTATGAGACCAACTAGGGACTACTACATGCAGAACCTGAAAAGTTCTTCAACATTGAATAAATATTCTCACAGTTTCATCCATTAGAACGGTTTTCTAATCTCTGTCTAAAAGCCAGAGCGAATTCTTGGATTTCGATCGAACATGTCAGACTACCAATTGCTGCAAGGAATTCTAACTTTTTACTCATTCTCAAATAATAGTGCATGGAGTATTGAATTTCCCGCAGGAACGGAGAATTACTCAAGCATGTTAAACTTCTTATAATCCTGCTAGTCGTGCCGAACAAATCTCCCGATAAACCAACCATAAATTTCCTTGTATTTTATTAAGACGGCAGAAACTCAATTGAAAAATCCACGATCACTCCGAAGAATGCGAATAACTACTGTGGATGGAATCAGGCGGATTCCGTGAACGTTGCGTGCCGTCGACTGGTATGCAAGGTTCCCTTTGCGAGGGGTCTGGAAGCTTCAGAATCCAAAGCCTCCGGCTAACGTTGATATCAGCTAATTTTACCATTATTCTATCACTAGTGGACGGGTAATTATAGTCTCTAAGGAAATTACCCACCAGTTTACTACTGTATTTTCACCGTAACATTTGGTACAGTGTTTGTACAGTATTTTACTTTACTAGTATTTTCGAACAGTATTTTACTTTTTTTTTAAATTACGAGGTCTTTGCTGAGTTGAAGTACTAACTACTTCCACTGCGACCTAACGAGGTCTATTATGGAATGCCTCCAGGCTATATTAGCCTAATAAAAATGGTTTACTAAACACCCCTTCTCCACACTTTTTAGCTAAGCAGAGAAGATCGGTGTAGGCCACCTTAGAGACCGTGTCAGGAGCTAGGACATCATTTCCAAGGATTGTGTATCTTGCTCGACCCAGTGCTTCACAGTAGCACAGATTCTTGAGAGGGTCTCAGTCGGTCGCCATCCGTTCTTAGTATTTCGCAAAATTGAAGGAGTAAAAACTTTGTACCTAAATTTGAAATGTTAAAGGATTTTAGAAATTCGTTAGTGCACGGCCCTAGGGAATTGAATAACTGAAATATTGCCGCTAGAATCATAAAAATCAAACAATAGTTAACTGCCAAAGAAAAATTGGAAAAACTATGGAATAAACGGTTTTTTCCATCATCAAAATCGAAAATAATTTCCAAAGAAATAAGGGGAAAACAAAGGAAAAACTGTTTATTCCGTAGTTTTTTCCATTTTTCTTTGGCAATTATTGTTCGATTTTGATGATTCTAGCGGCAATATTTCAGTTATTCAATTTCCTAGGGCCGTGCACTGACAAATTTCTAAAATCCATTGAAATTTCAAATTTAGGTACAATTTTCAAGTTTTTGCCCCTTCAATTTCTCGAAATACTAAGAACGGACGGCGACCGACTGAGACCCCCTTAAAACTACTACGAATTCGTCACTTCAGAATGACGCACGGATTTTTCATGTCGAAATCTAGAGAAACTGCTCCAGAGTGTGAACTGTGCAGCATCCCTCTAAAGGTCCATCTCTCTCGTCCATTGAAGTTCAGGGGGGCTTGAATGAGGGTTTGGGCAACTACTCTGAAATATTTACAAAAACTTTCTCAAAAAATTGTCCCTCTATTATAAAATTTGATTATTTTTCACTTCATCGTAAAATGATTTTTTTTAAATCCATAATTTTAATGATTCGAATTTGTATTTGTCGTCCTTGACCTAAGGTTACAGTATGTAGATGTACATTATACAGAAAATAGGAAAAATAACAGTTTACGTGTAAGTACGTACTCTATGAGTTCGCGGCGAGTATTTTTTGAGGTTTTTTTTAATGTAGAGCTTCTAAGACGGGAATTTTGGTGCTTCGTCGGATTTTTAATGAAGTAAACCTATAAATAAACCTGCTAATTTATGATGGAGTTCAAAATTTATTCATATCAAAGACATCAGTTGGTAGACCGATGACTTTACTGGCATCAGGATGTGTCTGTTTAGTACCGATCGAAAAAATGAGCACTTTAAAAATTTGAAATCTTCCTACCTAGAACGTTCAAAAACAGAAACGATGAAATAATACACGACTTTAAACTATATTTATCTGGATATCCAGCGATTTATGTTGGATCGTGGGGGTACCAGTTTTCGGACATTGCCTCCGAAAACTCCCACTGGCGTTGCTGGTGCCAACGGCCGAGATCAAGTTCGAGCGTTTGCGATTGGTCACGCCAGGGTAGCATGCGAGAAGCGAGTGCCGTTAGTTCAGATGAAACGTAGGTAGGAAGGCATGTTTGTGGGCGTTTGATGGACCTATCAAGTCTATCAGTCCACTGTTTTAGATTCAAATAATAGAAAACGGGCATCCTTGTAGTGGTATGAAGGCCCTAAAATGACCTGTCAGTCCCGTAAATACCCTTAACGTATGATGGTTGTGAGGCCTCTTCATGTTGATTACCTTTTCTATCGATTCCTCCCTTGTAGTTTTGGACTCTCCATCGATGTCCAAGGAAAGTGACACTCGGTTGACAGAAATGACTCTTATCCAAATTCAATTGTAAGTTTTCTCTGGTCAGTCTCTCTATTACCTGGAAAGTCTTGAATGCACATTCCTCAATAGAGTAACCTCCAATAATGACATCGTCTATATAAACCCAAATGAGTGGATCATCCAAAAGTCTCCCAAGAACAGCTGTTGAGATAAACCAAAATCTAATAATAAAATTTGCATAAGTAAAGGCTTTATTGAGCTGAAAACTCGACGAGAAATGAAATTCGTAGTTAGGGGGAATTTGGAATCAACAGGTAACTTGGAAACTAGGACGTTAATGATAATAAATTATAGGACAGCTGTCATACATCTTTGGAACTTCGGAGGCGAATTTTTCCATCCAAACGGCAGCTTGGTGTATTCGAAGTGGCCAAATGGCAGTACGAATGCCGTGAGTTTTCTCGTTTCCTCAGTAGGACTTAACTGCAGGAAACCATCTTTCAGATCGAGCTTAGAGAAATGTGAGCAACCACCTAAGCTGGAGATAATGGTGTCGATCAATGGAAAAGGATATGGGTCCAATTCTGTAAAATCATTGATTTTCCTATAGTCCTGGCAAAGCCGTAGACTACCATTTTCTTTTGGAACAATGACGCATGGTGAGGCGTATTCTGATTCAGAATGCCTGATAATCCCTTTGGGAGTGTAGGTTCGAGTCCTACCGACTGCGCCATAATGTGATAACACTTTATTTCACTACATAAATTATGGAAATCACAGTAATATTACGAGAGAATCTGTCCATCCTACCGTATTGTTTTCCCACGTCAGCCTAATCCATTGTCTTGGTTACTTGTAAACACTATTAGAATGAGTAACGGAGTTGGGTCGCTACACTCTTTATCTAGGGATTATCTTGAGAAAGCAGGTGACAGTGAGGAAGCAAAGACTACTCCCCGAATTGGTAGAACACCTTTTTCTGATACCATTTTCTTGATTTTCTCTAGATACACATATTTCTACCATTTCTGCGAGACATGGTCTTGGAGCCCCCAGTATCTGGTCTCGGTAAATTGGTGCCAGTTTTTGACCAAGAATGAACGAGACCAAAATGGGCTAGTTGCGAGTATAACGGATAAGGTAACAAAAATAGTCGTCACCTTGTTAGTGTGTTCTACCGAAATTAAACAAAAAGATCCTAACTAGTTCCGTTGGATTTTAGCGTCCCGATAGATCCCAGTGAAGACTATAAAACTGAAATTCTCGGTGAAAAAATAGATGTGGGGAGATTCCATCCATAGAAACTCATTTTATTGGTGCCTAGACCTTGATTTACGACGCAAGCCGCGCTACTAATAGGACTCACGACGTTTGACTAAGCCGACAGCAAACTAGGCAGGAAGGTCGACGGGCTACAGAAGGACGAATGACATAGTCTGGGATTTCATCTTTGGACCACCAATCAGCGGAATTTTCGGCGAAGGGTCGTTTGGATATGATGTGATGATACCCGTGACCGGGTCATCTCATGTCAAGGCGAGCGGTGGGCTTCGTTTTGCCTCATCCCTCACGCTCGCTGCAACTTGCTTCCTGGACGCATCAGATCATTATAAGATTCCAAATAAGAAATAACTCCCGTACAAAACGAAGGGGAAGAGTAAAAGAAGAAGTACTGAGAAAATTTAGCAATTCTCGACCTATATATCTATAATAGGTATCTTGTGGTTGTGGACTTTTTCCAAATAAATGGGGGTTTTTCGACAATGAAAGTCCTTTCTTTCTATTTCCAATCATTTTATTGCTGGCGAGCTTTCGACAACCTTCTGTTTGTCATTCACAATCCAACAGCAAGAGGGTGAGATTACTGTGTAGACACTACCGCGCTGTGGTCCAGCTCGCTACGGCGTGCGTCTTTTAGTGACGAGTCTCAGACTGGCTACTGCGGGAAAGTCATGAGTTCGAGTCTCGCCGAGACGGCGTATTTTCGTGTGACCCTGGCTCAGCCCCCCCCCCCCATAGTAGTAATAATGATGATAAATAGGTATTTTACAATATGTACGTATTATTCTTTATAAATTCATATTGATGTTTGTAACATAACTGTGAATGGCGTCGTATATGGCGTCGTATACGCCATTAACAGTTATGTTACAAACATCAATATGAATTTATGAAGAATAATACGTGCACCATATTATGGTGCATATTGAATTGTATATAGTTCTCGACTTCTACTCCAAATGTTACTGAGTGTCATTCTAGACGTAATTGGATAGAATTTTGAAAGATCTTCCATGGAATCGAACAAGAAAAGGAGAGACTTCCTTTTTTTCGGTTGTATGGGTATTTTGGAGTCTGATAAATGGTCATCATATCAAATTTCATCACAACTTTTGATCTGTATGAAGATATTGAATGATGTCCATCCTGATCCTGATGACCAAAAGGACTATGAGGATCATCTCTTCCTTCTCTGGAGAGAGGGAGGGAGTTGATGAGAGAGTGGACGAAAATTGACTGTGAGAAGGAGGAAAATTATGAGAGATAAAAGCAGATACTGTGAGGGAGGGATTCGGTTTGATTTTTCGTTTAAAAAAGAATATTATCAAGAGTACAATTGGAACCATAAATGGTGTTCTTACACCATTTCCGGAACTGACTTGGCAATCGAGTTACGAAAATGTATGAATAATTAATATTTAACCTCTACTGCTATAATTTATATGGATAGTTAATTATAATTTCTAATAGTTTTAAAAGTGAATTCAATTTTTAACAATGATTTCAGAAAACGAAAATTTTTTCAAACGATTCCTGGATGGATCGAATTATTTAGATCGAAATAATTTCCCATTGAGAATGCATTTATAAGATTTAAACGATCTGTTTAAGAAACTTGTTTGATGTAGAGGCACCTGCAATAAACGATTTCCGTTTCTCTATCATGAACCTCGCATATGAATTTCAAGTTCTTAGTCAAGTGCAGCGGAGATGAGAACATGAAAATTTTGACAATAATTAGCGCAATTGCTATTTTGTGCCAATTTGGTTGGGAGAGAGAGAGAGAGTTTTTTCCAAGTTTTTGTGAATTGTCGGGTAGCAGCGGTAAGTTTAGTT
This sequence comes from Apolygus lucorum, assembly GCA_009739505.2. Classification (NCBI taxonomy): domain Eukaryota; kingdom Metazoa; phylum Arthropoda; class Insecta; order Hemiptera; family Miridae; genus Apolygus; species Apolygus lucorum. Next base: position 24,286,061 of record CM019168.2, on the reverse strand, counting down.
TTCCATTTATTGGCATCTTACTTTTTCTTGTCACAAATTTCCCATGACTTCCAACCGAAAAAAAAATCCATATTAAAAGTGTAGTCACAGCTGCTGCAGATGGTTTGAGATAATGGTTGGCACGCGATAACCGCTGATGCACCAAGCTCGGGCTTGTTTTTATTCCGTCGCTCGCTTTTATTGACCATTAGAGGCCGAACTAAGAGAATCAATTAGCCCGAGGTTGGGATTTACGACAGAAGAAGTTCATTTGACCGGAGGTCCTTACAAGGGAAGGTCCCGGGTGTTTGTCTGTGTTGAAGATCGCATGCTGCCAGGGGAGGTACCTTATATTTACCCGCCTCCAAGCACGCGATTGTCCCGGACAGCATGCTCGGGCCCATTACCTCAGTGCGCCACATGAAATGTGAACAGAAACGAAGATTTTTCCGTGAGACCGAAGAGGAATTTATATAAGAACGAGGCTGTGAGAATCTTCCGCTGGAGAGATTGAGTTGGATATACCTACCCTAGTCACGTAGCTTTACCTACCAAGGGAATCAAAAGACGTATAAACTGGAGGGTTTGCTGACCAGAAGCCCCAAACTTTGAATTATGGGCTAGACCCTCACTATCATAGATTAAAATTGGTTTCTAGCAGGAACCTTTTTCATATAATGATTTTTCTTTTATCTGGGAAAAATGTAAGCCTTGGTTCATTCCTCGACACTCAAAACGCATTTGACTTCCGTATTCTTCTTTGACCCTGGTGTTTTGTCAAAGGTAAAACAATTCTAGATACTCACTATCGGATCACTATTATCTAAGAGTGCGTATCTTCCCTAATCAGAGGAACTCACATTTGCATTTTACGCAGATGACGAAGCTGCTCTGTCGGCTGATGACGTCTAAGAAAGAATGCAACAGTTCATTTTTGAGGTGGACATCTGGTGGCGAAATCAGACGACTTCAACACATTCCATTCATCGCGCTTAGCCATCAGCCGATCTCAAATAACGCACCTGTGCGGTTCTTGAGGCTCCAGCTTGATCAGAAGCTTACCTCGAAGAACCACTCGGACCAACCGGTGAAGAGATTAAACGACAGATTTCGACGGACTTACTGCCTAGAAAAAAAAATTCCCGTATATCCAGATATTGCAGCAGTATATGAAACTAATCTGCCCCTTGTGGATGCTCTCCTGTGTTGTATGGGTTTCTGCAGATGTTTGCATACCAGAAGGATGCAGGCGGTACGAAACTGCTGGTGCTGAGAGCACCTTGGCACGTCCGTAACTCTTCCCTCCACTCGGATCTACACATCCCTTAGGTCTCCAACGTTCTTCAATCTTCCTGCATCAGACTACACTCCACCATAATAACCACCCCAATCAACTATTTCGACATATGGCCCAGGAAAACTCGGCCTTTCGGGGCTCGCCTGGTTACTGCTAGGGGTGTGTCGGTCCAGGTATTTCCCTGGAACGGTTCCAACGGTTACGGTGACAAAGATGTAACCGTTCCAAATTACCGGTACAGTTCCATTACCGATACAGGCGATCAAATCCCACTCACATGGCATGGATGAAGCAGGCAGTCAAATCCCTATCGTCCTTCTTCCATGCTTATGATCTCAACTTGCAATACAATAGCATCATTTTACTTGACAATTCGCTAAAAGGAAGGAATTTGAACAAGTGTTACAAAAGAGGCAATTTATTATAAATAATAGTTACCAAACAATTCAAGGAAAGAATTATGACGTTGCAGTTTAAGAACTTAACATGACAATAATAAATTAATAATACTGGAGACAACTTCCATGCTAACCTGTCCAGAAGATACCTAACTTCCCGCTCAAGAGCCATTCCATGAACCATTCTCAGTCCATGGAAGTAGTAAGGGCGCTTCCAGGTACAACATGGAACAGAACTGAGAACAAGATCCATGCTTACCGGTCCAGAGCCATTGAACCATTCTCTATGATATCTTATCGGTCCGGTTACATCCTTACCGGTCCAGTTCCATCCTCACCAATCAGAATGATCAGATTGATGAGATGATTGATCAGATCATTCTGATTGGTGAGGATGGAACTGGACCGATAGAAAAGATTCTCTTCCCGGTCCAGAGCCATCTTAAGATATCTTATCAGTCCGTGGAACTGGACCGGTAAGGGTCGAGTTTTTGTCACTGCGTGGAACCGTTCCAACCTGATACTCGGTTCCACAGTCCCGGTACAGCTGTACCGACACACCTCTAGTTACTGCTTAGAGCCTTCGGCTAAAATTCAAGAAACATGGAACATGTTTTGTTTGTTTGGTGTTTCCTTTTACTAGGAATTTGTTGTCTGTTGTCTTAATTTAGCTCTTTATGGGCCCACTTTTTGAATTGCTCGTCTTTTCATTCACCTCTTCGTGTTCCAAAAGTATTGTTATTATTAAGAAATCGAAAATATCTAAAACGTCGAAGAACACATCGCAACTAAAAGCCTAGGTTACAAGATCCTTTGATTACTTTTTGGTAAAAACGATGCCAGCCAACTATGTACTTAAATTAAAATCCGCTAAATCGAAGTTGGTTCTTACGATGCATATAGCTAACATAGCTTCGACAGAAAACGCTGCAAATTATTACAAAATGGTTTATTATTTTTCTATGTAGATCACTCGTCTGCAAAGCCACCAACCATCCAACATGAAGAAAAACATCGATCGCATTTCGGTCAGCTAAAATTTGAACTAAGATTCGGCCTCTTTTGCGATTCACACTCGTTCTGATTTATATTCTAATTCTGATCTGATTTATATTTATATGTTCGTTTCTGATTTATCGTACGTCCAACCCTTAAATTCTCGTAGGGAGCGAACGGTTGTCCTACAGGGCTCCGTGTGGTCTCTAAAAATTCTAAAAATTCTATACTATCCTAAGTTGATGGAAAAACAATACCTTTATATCAAAATTTTTTGAGTTAGGGCGTTTTCAAAATTTCAAACCTTATTTTTGAACCGATAGAAGTCACCTACATCAACCAAAATCTTTGGGGCACAGCTAGACCCCAAATGGAGCCTACATACCAAATTTCATCAAAATCGGACAATGCTAAGTGGGGAAGGTGCCGTGGACGGCGGACGGACGGCCATATTTTTATTAGATTTTTGGATTCTACGTACCTTGAAACGTAAACCAGCGAATTTTGAGGGGGTGTTAAAAAAAAATTTCTCGATCGATTCCAAAGGTTCATTATTGAAAATAGTAAACCAAAATGAACTTGGCAACAGATAAGGTTTATGATTACAACAACACAGAGAAGGAATGCTGAACCATGCAACGAGAAGGATTGTAGACCAAGGAACAGGAAGGTATCAGACTCTCGATCGGCAGAGATTGCACTATCAATGAGAATCTAATAATTCTATACCCTATATTCGTACCTAGCAGAGTAGAACACAGTGTTGTTAATATGCTTGTATTATTTCACGAACATTCAAATTAGGACTGCGGGGAATTTTGGGTTTGTTGATGTGACGTTACGATGTAACTATCAACAGGTGACCTTACAATTTCTTTACATTTATGACATTTAAATTTGAAATCTGTTCTTGAATTATGACCAGATTTTCCCTTATCATTTTTCTCTTTATGTTGCTCTTTGAAATTTCTGTTTTTAAATTTATAATTCGAGTAAAGTGCTCCTTCAGGTTCAAAATTTGACGAACATGCTCCACGGGCTTGCTCTTCTTCCAATATTTTGACCTTAATCTCTTCTGGAGAAGGCAATTTGTCACGCGTTTCAATTGCTACACGAAACGTTTCATATGCCGAAGGTAGACTATACAAAATCATTATAACTAGTAAATCATCGGGAATTTCAATTTCTAATTCTTTCAACCGATCGACTGTCTCCATAAATGCATTTAAATGATTTCGAACATCACTTTTCTCATTCATTTTCAGTAAAATCAGACGTTTGAGTAATGCAGCTTTGCGAGCAGGTCCTGAACTCCTATAAGTACTTTCTAGCTTTTCCCACATGTTTTTGGAAGTTTCACAGCTTTTAATTTGACTTAATTCACTAGGAGCTATAACTAGGATCAAATCTGACATCGCATTATTGTCTTGATTTTCCCAATCTAATATTTTTGCATGATTTTCATCATCATTGTCAATTCTAGTTGGCTTAGGAATAGCACCACTTACATATCCCCATAAACCGTTCTTACTAAGTATTGCCTTAGCTTGCATACGCCATGAATCATAATTGTCTCTTTTCAATGGTTCAATTCTATAGTTTATACTCATTTTCTTCTCTTTTCTTCTTCACAGTGTCCTTTCAAGCAAATCAACTTCTCAGCACTGCACTGCACATAACCTCTAATAATTCTATACCCTATATTCGTACCTAGCAGAGTAGAACACAGTGTTGTTAATATGCTTGTATTATTTCACGAACATTCAAATTAGGACTGCGGGGAATTTTGGGTTTGTTGATGTGACGTTACGATGTAACTATCAACAGGTGACCTGCACACGTGCTTTATAGTGGAGTTCCATTCCAATAGAGAACCGTATGTGGTGGTTCGAAACTCGGAGCTTCGCGCCTCGAACACCGGAGTGATGAAAAGGCCTACGTTTTCGGGATGATGAAAAAGGCGCGTGACCGATTTTCGTCCCCCTCCCGTGTAAAGTTTTTCGGATAGTTTCCCTAAGGCAATAACATGTTCCATGTTAAAACCCTCCAACCCTCGCGGTGCGGTCTGAAAAGAAAAAGGCATCAAGACTTCCTCATTGACACGACAGACTAACCCAGTGCCAAGTACTACTTAGTAGACCTTGATGATATCCTGTGGAGGACTATCAATGGATTGTACTCTCCTACATGTTTCATACCAAATAGGGTGTTGAAAGCATTTCTACCATATTCTTTTAATGTTGTAATATCACGTACAACAATAAAGTTATCTATTTAAAAAATCAAAACTGGGAGTAAAGTGGGAGCAACTGGGAACCAAACAGCCTATTTTAGTGGTGTATCCGCTTAGAATTTAACGTCTTGAGGACTCCCCATTGACCGAGAAGCCAGAAAAGTCGGTGATCTGCACACAAACATCAATTCAAATTTTTGAAATGTTCATTTCGCGACTAGGTAATGCTCACATGACACTATTTGTTAAAATGAACGTGGTAACGCTTCTTTCTTGAATCGTGATGTGACGATAAGAGGTGCGATAAAACTAAAATTAAGGTGCTATAAACCCTCTATTCGCCGTGACGTAACGGTCAAAAATAAAAATCATTATTAAATGCTAAACGTTCCACGTTTTAGATCTCCGTGAAAATTTTGAATTCTTGTCAATCGGTCTGTGTTGGCAAATTCGTGTTATGGGAAGGTGGTGCTGCTATACGAAGTTACTGTCCACTAAACGGTCTCTTAATATTTTCTTGTGACTCTTCATTAAATATTATAGCCACCAACCCTGAAAAAAGGTAAGAAATTTCAGGTCACCATGAGACGATAGCTTGGGAGCATTATTGTATTGCAATTCGCGTTGCACGAAACTCTTAGGTACTTTTCTGACGTAATTTAGGAAGAAAAATGTAAAATGCAAATGATAAGAAAGTTCAAATTTTGCGCCAATTTGGATTACTTGTTCGTGGAACACGGAGACCTCTTGAATAGGTATTGCAAAGCTCAAAAATTTGGTTTTGTTGGAGTTGAAACGGCTAACCCATATTGCGTCCCACCGGAGAAGTTAGCCAGCGCTCAGGCGACTTGCGGCGTGAACCAAGTGATGATCAACACACCGAAAGATGAAAGAGGCGACGGTAAGCTTCAATCGGAACAAAAAAGTTTAATGGTGTAAATATGGTGTAAGATGGTGTAAATATTAGCCCGTAAAGGCGTTCAATAAGCGTTGTGGAAGTGTATACTAGAATTTTGACTTAGTATTCAACTTCATTCAACAACCTTTTTGGACCATTAAATACACTCTATTAGGGATTAATCTACAATCATAACTTCATACCAATAAGAAAAAAACGTGGAGAAATGAAAAGGAGCTCGAGGTGGTTAGTAATCCAACTTTCATCAGTGGTTGATCAGTTATTACCGAGCAATGTGTCAACTATTGACATCTTTTCCTAAAAAAAAAAAAAACTTTGATTTTGAACATTATTGAATTTTATATTCAAGAACCACATTTCCCATGGAGTCTCTTCTCAGCTCGAGTGCAATACCGACGATCCAATTTTAGTATATGTACCACCGAAGCGAGTAAAACTTTTTTTCAGCCCGGAACCGTTTAACACATTACTTCGGAAGTAGGTACTGACGATAACTGATACTAAATGGTGTTCACACTGTGCCTGTCACCGCATCCTGGTGAACATCGGACCCTATTCCACAAAGGATTTCGCGACTTACAGAAAATAACGGTTCCAAAATAATTACCAATGTCGACCTCCTGAACCAGTTACCACCCCCTGAGATGATGAGCGCCCCAGTGTTGGTATACCCTTGTTTTTCACTGAATTTTCATTACGGTAGTACCAGAAACCTTGAAAACCCCGTAAAAAGCTTAATAATGTGCAAAAATTCATCAAAAACACCATTTTCAGCAAAAGACACTCACTAGGCACCAACAATAATTTTATTAAAATACATTTTTTTAAAGAAGTCTTTTAAACACCCATCGATTTTTTTGCGATATGTGATGTCTTCTTGGAACCAAGTGTCCAGAAAACAAAAATCGAAAAAAAAAAAAAATCCTGTAACACTCAATAACACAAGATGGTTCTTTTGAGGGAATATTGCCGTTTTAGCGAACGCCTCATCTCAGAGGCGATTTGCTGTGGCCTGATCTCTAAATTTGTGCTCTTGTGATTTTTTCTTTGGGGTTTGTTAAAATACCGTGTTTATGTGAACCGTTCAAGCATCCTTCAAGATTTAAAGAACGATATCAGGGAGGGATGCTATGCTTGAAAAAGTCATGACAAACGCCAAAAATCGGCATATTCAATGAATTGAGAATGCGGGACTTCGCCTAAGTGATTTTATCATCAAAGCTGTGTGAAACAAAACTTTAGTAGTGTATCTACATTGTAAAAACCAAATCACAAACTTTTCATACTATGCGTTTTATACAATTTTGAAAGAAGAAAGTTATGCTGCCGCACCCAGTAGGTATGACAGGATTTTCACTATCTTGTAAAAATACACACACTATCATCTTTTTTTACACTATCATGTAGATGATTTTTTGAGCTGGCAAGCAGAAACTCGTTTGAGAAGTCAACTGAACGAATCGTGAATCAATGTGCTTTACTCTTGCGCCCAGCCTCATACTACCTTCCAAACTTGTTCAAACGTTTTGCAACGGTTTCGCCATTACCAATTTATTATAATTTCGTCTATATATTTCATCAATAAAAAAGCAGAACCAACAGCCAGACAAATTTGGACTCAAGTTCATTAACTTTGTGGAAAACCGCAGATAGGGTTGAGGGGAAACCCTATTAAAGCCGCTACCCTCTAAGGCAACCACCATTCATCCCTTAACTGCTCCAGGTGTTACCTGGCTATTGGTTCCCACACTAAAACTAAAAGCGATTTTTTATTCTCTCTGCCGTTGGCCTGTACGTCAGATTCGTCTCGACGAAAAAACACAATTTATTCAAAATTTACAATCCCATAAATTGGCCCTACTAGTAGTAGTTAGTAGGAAACAGTAAAAAGTGTACGAGCTTAAGAAACTCTAACTGGGTTTATTGATTTTTACTATATCTCAGGCACGTTTCTAAGACATGAAAATACTATTTAACATTCTTCAGGAGAATTTGGCCACGCATGCGTTCCAGGCAGAGAGAAGGAATTCAAATATAGTTTCGAGCAGTCTCTCGTGTACGCCGTGACATTGAGATCATCATACATCCATATTATGTCAGGTTGTATCCCACCTGGGAGCAACGAGTCGGAATGTCGCAAAACCTACGTGTCCAACTTGAAATCTGCGGCCTCAGCGCTGTCTAAATTGGGGATGCAAGGTTTGATCGAGCCTATCAATTCGTACTCCATCCCGAATTACTATATGAACTGCTATGACAAGGCGATTTCCGTGATTAACTCCGTGGGAAGTCAAAACATCGGTCTGTTGTTGGACATTTACCATCTTCAAACGATCCAAGGTAACTTGACAAGGAGTATCGCCGACTACCTGCCGTACACGAAGCACATCCAGATCTCGCAGGTGCCAGGGCGCCACGAGCCGAATTCTCCAGGAGAGCTCAACTACGGGTACGTCATGGCTGTTCTGCAATTGGTGAGATACCAGGGATGGATCGGACTTGAATATCACCCGGCAAAAGGTACGGAAGAAGGTCTCAAGTGGGTCCAAGAGTGCTGCCCTACATGATGGAACTGATTCAACAATATATTCCGTATTATTTTATATAGTTAGACGTTATTTATGCTGATTAGTTTGTATGAAGATGGGGTTTTAAAGATCCCTAGCGAAACATAGGTAATTAAATCTATCGGCGATCAGCTTCTACGAAGTTCCAATTATGTTTGGTGAGTTATGAGCAGGCTCAAGCTGAAAAACCAAGAGATGGTTATTCTGTGGAAATGGAATTCCCATGATTAAGGAGCGCACCAATTCGATGAACTATAATTATGACTTCGTCTACACAGGAATAGACGACTTCATTACCTTTTTTGCTTCCTCACTACCGAAGGTAGGGAAGCTTTGTATTCGTGAAAGAAGTGAAAAAAAAAAAAAAAAAAAAATGTCCTCCAAAATCAAAATTTCCACTTGCTTTTTGCGTTTTAGAGCTTCCCGAACAATTTTGGTTCCGTGTCTGTCTGTCTGTCGGTCTGTCTGTGGTCAATCTTTGTCCCGGGCAAAACTATACTAACCTGTGGTCCGATTTTGATGAAATTTTCAGGGATTGTGCGGGTTAGGTCCTAGACGGTCCCTATCAATTTCAGCACCTTCGGACCAATAGGAGCGAGTGCGCATGCGCAAACGTGAATTTCCTGGAACCTCGGTTTCTAATGAACCGATTTTGCTCAAATTTGGAGGTTAGTTAGGGACTAACTTCTAAGAGACACCCTATAAGTTTCAATCAAATTGGTCAAGCAATAGCCGCTGCGCATGCGTGAACTTTAAATTTATTGTTACAACCAAAACTCCACAACTATTCAACCAATTTAGATGAAATTTTCAGGGATTGTGTGGGTTAGGTCCTAGACGATGGACCGCTAAATAAAATTCTACGTTGAAAACGTATAAAAACGTTTGAAAAATTGTACGTCCATGTTACAATGAGTGAGGAAGCTATACTGCCCACCCAACTTGGTAGACGTTTTATTACTTGCTTGTTGGTACTATCGCAAGGCTGGACAAAAACCATGAGGAGACGTGCTTTTGCTTCTCTCTTCAGCTTCAAAAGTTTTGGAGTTGCATGTACCTCGTGTTTTCATATCAGCGTGAAGGAGTAAGCAGGTGGGTACGTGACAGTTGATCTTGCATTATAATAAAAACGTAGTTGAGTAGAATGTTGTCTATTTCCACGAAAATAATGAGTTGCAAGTTAAATCGATTTCGACGGTTAGGTCATCATCAGTAACAAACAATAACTGAAGGTACATCACAAAGAGCATAGCTTATATAGGTACAAGTGAAAGGGAGCTTGAATCCCATTGGTCGAGAAAGTGAAAGTCATACCCAATCAGATAAGTGAAAGGAGAATCCTATTGGCTCAGAGAAGTGAAGGGACCTGGGAGGATCATCAAATGCCAATCAAGGCAGACAAAGTGAAAGGGGGCTCAAACATTGGTGAGGGTTACATTGTGAAGGGGAGACCAAGCTATTGCAAGAAGGAACCTATCAATGGTGAAACATGTTGAGGGACCGGTCCTCATTCAGACATTTACCAGACCTATCACTCTTAAGAATCTCGAACTTTTCAAGCTCATCCAACATCGCAAAAGCAGAATCACCTTTGCTATCCCTGAAATCCTTCTCATGCTCTTTTATTCTTTCCTTAAATTTCCTACCAGTTTGACCACAGTACTCAAGCCCACAAGAACATTTCAGCTTATAAACCCCACTTTCATGTCAGAAATCTTTCCATAATAAGGTATACTTATCCACTTTTTCTCTTCTAATACAACTTCTCTAGCCAAATTAGAAACCCCGTCTCTACACTTTTTCCTAAGAACCTTGTTCCATATGGAATCAATGAGACATCCTCCATATCCATTGCTTGCGGCTATACTCTTGATAATAATTATCAAGAGTATAGCCGCAAGCAATGGATATGGATATAACAATTATTGTTATAATAAGATAAAGATTCGTTTTTCAAGATGATCCATATAAATATCCGCAAGCAAAGGAGACAGCGGTGAACCCATGGCTACCCCTGGCTGAGTATAATATTTACCTTAAAATAGAAAATAGTTCTGATCCATACAAAGAGACATTATGGAAAGAAATGGAAAGATTTCTGACAAAATTGGGAAAATGTTATCATCTAGAGGTTTCAAAGTAGGGTTTAAAAATAAAAATAATCTTAAAGCTTCGTTGGGTTCTGTTAAAGATAAAATTAGCGTTCAAGATAAAAGTGGGGTTTATAAGCTGAAATGTTCTTGTGGGCTTGAGTATTGTGGTCAAACTGGTAGGAAATTTAAGGAAAGAATAAAAGAGCATGAGAAGGATTTCAGGGATAGCAAAGGTGATTCTGCTTTTGCGAATCACCTGAGAGAATCCAATCATAACTTTAGTTTTAATCTAACAAAGGCGTATGATGGTCGATAATACTGCCAGTTTTGCAGCAGTTCTTACATTTTGATCTTCTATTTCATTCCCAGAAATCCCATGAATTCCGAGACCCAGTAGGTACATGATGACTAGGGATTGGATTCATATGATTCCATGTATTCTTTTCTAGGCAATATATTGATGTTCTTCAAGAAGAAATGATCAAATAAGCAATTTTTGAACGAGTTAATCCTACTTTTATCTTACATATTTTCACATATACAACATAGCTTACATACCTATTTACAGGTAACTGATTAAACCACTTATTTTCTCATTTTGGGCAGTTTTTCATGATTTTGGTGAAGAGTCCCTCGTTTGAAAGATGATAATTTGTAGAGAGAGCACAGGTGGTTTTCATAGCTGAGAATCACGGATCAAGGACTGTGAACCACAGTCAAGGCCCCTCACCATCACCATTTCCAGCCTGTGATTTACAGTTGCGCTGGCATCGATAGGAGTGTGTGAGAATCACATGAATTTTCATTAAAATGCTGTTGTGACGCGTCGTTTTCATTACGATCTTTCTTGGTTTGGTTCCTTGGTTTTTCTGCAATAATTTTCGGTTTGGGGTGCGATTTTCTATGTTCTAAAAAAACCTCGAAGATCAATCTAAAACAGACAATTGATCGTTAAGTATCTGCGCGGAGGGTGGTTGACCATACGTCCTATTGCGGATATTCTCAAAGGTTCTGAAATCTTCAGTCATTGTGCTGCCTTCACCACCAACGATATCACCCTTCAAGAACGCACAGACAACTTCTGTGGTCTTAAATGCGATTTTTCGTCCTAATCGTCGTCGCTTCAATTTCCACCACTTGAAGCTCCACATCGTGGCGAATAATTTCAAATCGTGAATTCCACATTTCTCCTTTTTTTCAACAATAAAACCATATTTTTCTTCTTTAGAACAACTGCTCGTTTTGAGCTGACAAACAGTTTTGAAAACATTTCAATATTTTTACATATTTACCGCATATTATACGAAAATAAAGTTGAGTACCAAGTACAAGGGCACTTAAATAAAAAATCCAAATATAAAGGGAGGGGGTAGTCAAGGCCTTCGAGACGAAATAGATATTCTTGTAATTAATGGACATTTTCATTGTTTTTGGTTAAATCCAGCACACATTTTTGCAAATAAATAATATACTGTATAGCCCGTTTATTTTTAAAAATAAAGTCAAAGGTTCAAACACGTGAACGTCGAACGCTGATGGAAGATAACAGCATAAGCTGTTGTGGTCCCATTAGACTTGTAATCGACCATCTACAACGGATTGAGTTCTGCGGTTAACAGTAGTTATGAGGGTGGAGTGACCGTAGAAGTGGGTGCACTAAACTGTTCGTTCAAGCCTCCTAGCCTCTCGTCTTCTACCCACGTACTGAGATTCTTTTATTCGTTTTCCATTACGTACGTATAATTTACCGAAATTTGTTGTAGAAAACGATCTAATTTCGCTTAAAAATCACTTCTAAGGCCATTTTAAAAACATCTTTGTGGATTCAATGAAGACGAAAGGTGATGCTGTATCTCCCGCCTTGTGGTGACATCACGTCGCGGATCTTCCTTATCCAGGTTGCCGAATCGACACCAACTCCACGTCGTCCATCCCGTGGGCAGATGGTCCGTAGGAGTGAAATCCCTTCTTGGGAACCCGGCGAGATTTCTTTTTTCAGCCCAAAAGAAATATTCCGAGATGCGCGAGGAGTCCTTTCTTCGAAACCCAGTCTTTCTGCATTAGGAATAGCATTAGAAGGCTCGGGTGGCTGATGCGTTCCTTAGATATACAAAACTAGCTCCTGAACTCCTCCGTCTGTATATGGCCAATCTTATTCCGTATACAGGATACCGGAGGGTCAATTAGCACACTCTTGTCAGGTGAATTGAATGGAGAGATCTGCTTCCACGAACTCCCAGTCTCCACAGTTCGTAAAGGTATTTAGATCTAGACGTTAAAAGGATTCATATCCACAATAAATTATCCTTAATGGTAACACAGCAAACTCATTTCAGACTCAGACTGTAACATCGTATAACTTTGCCGTATCGTATTGATTTGCCTCAGACCGACTGACAGACACACATACAGACAGACTCGAAACCAAAATTGTTCAGAGAGGTCTAATACGTAAAACGCGATGGAGTAAGTACGTTAAAAAAGTGACTATTTTGAAGAAAGTGTTTCTTAGTGTGGATCACAATGTGGGAAGTTAAAAATTCGAAGATGATGTTCTGATGATATACTTACTTTAGGAAATTGGGTACTTTACGGAAATATATTGTTATGTTGTGTAAACACCTTCTACTTGAACTAGCAGGTATCTGTTTCCCAAACTACCCTTCGAATTAGAAACTATCAATTTATCCCTTAGAGGGAAGAACAATAGATCATGGATATGTCTATTGTTGTAGGTGTAATTTGAAAATTAAAATGATGAAATGAAATACACACAAGATAATTTATTTAAATAATTTATTAGCATAAAGTAGGTTGATACTTTATTTCAATTTTTGTGATCAACAACGTAGCATCTTTTCTAATAATATATACTTAACTATTTACTTTTTATATGAATAAACAGAATTCTTTTTCTAAAAAAAAAACTCTCCGATCGCACGTATTATCCTCTACAGACCCTGCGTCCATTTAAGTGGACACGTCGTGTTAAGTTCCTCTCCTGCCTACAAAATCCATCACTCAGAAATTCCCTCTTTTCCCAAATGTTTTGTCAACCCTGGACAACGTTGGTTAACCTGATTTTCATCTCTACTATCACTCAGAAGCCATTTACCACTTTTCAAATTGACGAGAAAAAGTCTCTTGTCCAGGACAAGACCAAGTGACTTGTGTGCGTTCAAAGGAACAACTATTTTATTGTCATGCTTAAATTATTCAAGGATTCGGATATACTGGGCCAAATTTTCGTCTTTAACTGACAAGATTTCCAGACATTTCTACTCTCAAATCCGGAGCAATCTTAACGTAGTCAATGACAATCTCGTCCACAGACGTCAAATGCTTGAACAAAAGTTCTGTAATATCCGTCCCACTGCTCAGAGGATAACATCAGGTAGTTTGGGGATTGCCCAGAACCAGATATGACTGAAAATTCGACGAAAATTGTAGAGAGTTTATAGAATTTACTGTGATTTCCGGGAGATACAGACCCAATGTCCACTTAAATGGACATTTTGTACTTTTGTACTAAATACATTTGTATTCAAGTTAGTAGGTACCTTAGTTCACTTATTTGGACCCCAAGGATCCCAAAAATGCAAAAGAATTTAGGGTGGAGATCATAGGGTACCCGTGAGTCTGTAGAGGTTATATCGCAGTATTCTAGAGAACCTTGCATCATAGCTACCGATATGTAGCTGATTTTGTTTAGTGGTATTTAAGGGTTGCATTTTTTGTGGCCAAAAAAAGTGTCGAAAAAAAATTCCTTGACAACAATGCTTCTGCTACCTTGATAGACTTAAAGTTAAAAACTTGAATGTACCACACAGATGTGATTAGTTCACGAATTTCGACAACTTCCTTTGACAAAGGTGAACTTAATCCCCAAAATCTTGTCTTGCGAAATGAGCCATAACCTAAAATCCCCCTAAATTACAGTAGAGGAGTTAACCTCCGGGCGGGCGCTTGGGCGGCAATTTTGCAGCCTTTTCATTAAAAACGATAATGCACAGACAAAAGCAATTCACTGAGCAATTCACTGGCTAGACTTCGGGACTTTGAATGATAGTCTGTAACTCTCAACTTTGTAAATTATCATAAGACATTCATCTGCCAATCAGCAGTGTGTATGTTGAAGATGTACCAGGAGTTGTGTATTTGAGCTGACAAAGCTCAGTAAATCGAAGATTTTCCTAGTTTTCCTAAAAATAAGTCTGAAGAACGAAAAAACGAGTATCTATACTGCAGGCAGATACATCTGTACATGGATATGTCTTATGATGGCAATTTAAATGATGAGCTCACTCAGCTGATCAATGACCACTCAGGCGCCTTCAGCATTCTCCATTGACCCGCCCTCTCAAATTTCAGGTTCCTGCGTTCAACAGGAGAGGAAATGGCCTTGGAGCTCACTCAGCTGATCAGTGATCATCAACTTTGATGATGTATAGAAGTATGTATCGATTGACCCTGCCTCTCAAATTTCAGCTTCCTGTGTTCAACAGCATCAGAAAAAAAAACGTTGCGTTGTTTTGTGTGTCGAAAATTTTGGAATGACCCCCAGAACTAAGACATATCCATGTCAAAAAAAAATTGGTTGATAATAATGGAGGAGTGGCATATTCAAAGGTGTGAAGTATTGTATCGAAAAAGGGTTGGGTATCGATTAATTGATTAATCGAAGTAATCGAATAATTGTACAAATAATCGATGCTTCTGTAATCGATGTCCACTGGGTACGAATAATTGGGTAATCGATTAATTTGTAACGATTATTCTCAGCTCGCGTTATCAATTACTGATTAGTTGGGTTATTTTTGTTAGTACTTATTCTGTTAGGTTATTTTTTACCTACCATTACCTATTTTACGTATCACACCTATTGTTTTTTCCTTTAGAAATCCCTTCATTTTGTCTTCTGTTTTGGACCGTCTGATTCGGGGCTCACTTTTGCGCTTCAACACCACTTACTCTCCAGCAGGTTCTCCGTACATTTCTCAAATAGTTACCACCCAAGGTTTCAACCATGGAGGACGTCGTCCCATTATTCCTCGACTTTCCTATCCTTCGCATGACCCGAAATCTTGAGGATGTGAGCTCGCCCATGACCCCACACCTCAGGTAACATCCTTCTTCGTCCACGATTTCAGCCAAGAAATTAACTGCTGTTGGGCCTATTCAACACCTTCGTTTTCCTGCATAATGCGCTCCTTTTGCGTACGAGTAACCACATTGTTCAAAGGTAAGTGTTTTCACAATTCCGCAGAGGTACTTGCAAAATTCCAGGTGTCAGATTGCAATTTCCTCCCTAACTTTCAGTGTTTGAAATTATTTGTAAATGAAATCTGTTTGGAATGAAACCACCACGGATTCAGGTAGAACACATTTCAAAAAGAATCAGGCAGGTTTGTACCAGAATAAAGAAATGCAAAGTGTTCAGACGTATAAAAAAACAAAAAAAAAAAATAAATAAATAAAAATATATCGTGACACACCGAAAAGAGAACCTCCTTCGTCGCAGTTGGGAAGTTTGTAGGAGTGTTGATCATAATTTTGTTCATTAGGTGTGTCGGAGTTAGATTTTCAAATAAATATGTTGTCAGTCTTCCCCAGGCGTAAGGCGCAGTATATTTATGTTCCAGTTCATAATAATTCAGTGCTTCACTTCACTCGTTTTCTCGGTCTTTGAGGCGTCAACATTTTTATTGCCCATAAGAAAATCATTCAGAATCCTTATAGGAACCTCATTGACCTGAAAACACCAAAAAATCTTGTCGATAAAATAGTCCTTTGTAAATTAGGCGCTAAGTCTATACCTTTACCTATCCAGCTGCTAAAGTCCACCTTTTATTGGATCCACCTTTATAAATCCACTCGTGACTGTGTATCTTCCAGAAAATTCTCTCATAGGCACTCCCCGATTAGGATATCATGGGATCTCATATAGGATTCCCCGAACTCGAAAATTCGCTAATAGGTCACGTTGCATTATGGGTACCTATATTCATTCTTAATTGTAATCGTAGAATAAAAAAAATTGAAATAAATCATGAAAATTAAAAAATTAAGTGAAGAAAACAACCATTTCAGGTTGGATTTTCGTCCGACTGTCATTCCAATTCAGCTGTCTCCCAAAAAAATGATGAGAATCGGTTATGATGATTTGGCTCAAGGCTTATTGCCTCACCCCCTTAAGTGGAGCGGATACCGTCATCGAGCGGTCACCAATCCACATAAAATCCCATTCCGACTGGCCTTAACTTCGATGATCTCAAGGGAACAACCTAACGGCCGTTGACCTCATGAAAATTATGCGTATATTTATTCTTAATTTCAATTGAGAATGAATTTAAATTATAAAAACTAAAAATTACAGTGTATTATGATTTTATTCATTTTTAATCATGAATTAAAAATTGAAATGAATCATAAAATTATAAAAATGAAATTAATCATAAATTTAAAATGAAAGAAAAAGATGAAAAAAAAAAGTTTGGTGAACTAGCTTCTTCACGGTGATATATGATTACGTTTTACGTGATTACGTTTTGAACTATTCGACTTCTTAGTAATGTGTAGGTGGTATACCACCATTATTTCCGATACATCGGAAATGGCGACTTATTCGGAAGTGTATTATTGATAGAAGCACACCATGAAACAGCCTGGATTTTTCTTTGACCAGGTAAAATACTCCTAGCTCAGTCGCTCGAAACGGAGGTATTCACTCGTATCCATGTTTACTGAGCTAGAATTGTTTTTGTCAACCCCCTAGGCCACATCCGATGATTTCATTTGGAAACCGCAGTAGAAGTGGGGAGGGAAGAGAAAAACTCGAATCACCATCTGCGGTGTACCGACACCTCAAACATGGAGTGCGCTCTCCAACACACTACCTCGAATAAGGAAAGTAATCAGTTCTTTGGAGGAATAATAATAAATTATCATCAAAGATTCCCAGGAACGACGGGTGTATCGATATCCCTTGTGATTTACACTTCTAGCTGACTCATGATCTCAGATTTCACTGGAAACGAAACAACGAGCATGGAAAATGTATGATGAAAGGAGGGCCTGAAACTTCAACAACACTCTTACAGGTAGTTCTATAGTCTAAAATATTATTTTAACCGAAAATGTATGATGAAAGGAGGGGCTGAATCTGTTTAACAACACTCTTACAGGTAGTTCTATAGTCTAAAATATTATTTTAACGGAAAATGTATGATGAATGGAGGGCCTGAATCTTCAACAACACTCTTACAGGTAGTTCTATATTCTAAAATAATATTGACATGGATATGTCTTAGTTCTGGGGGTCATTCCAAAATTTTCGACACACAAAACAATGCAACTTTTTTTTCTGATGCTGTTGAACGCAGGAAGCTGAAATTTGAAGAAGCGGGTCAATGGAGAATGCTGAAGGCGCCTGAGTGATCACTGATCAGCTGAGTGAGCTCCAAGGCCATTTCCTCTCCTGTTGAACGCAGGAAGCTGAAATTTGAGGAGGCGGGTCAATGGAGGATGCTGAAGGCGCCTGAGTGGTCATTGATCAGCTGAGAGCTCATCATTTAAATTGCCATCATAAGACATATCCATGTACAGATGTATCTGCATGCAGTGTAGATACTTTTCGGAATTTTCTCTAAAAAACCTCTCCGATCCCACGTAATACTTTTATTTTAGACTATAGAATTTATTATTTATTTATTTTATATTATTTTATTTTATATTTTGTATTTATTATTTTATATATTTATTTATATATTTATTTTATATTTATTATTTAATTATTTTAGACTATAGAACTACCTGTAAGAGCCTTGTTGAAGATTCAGGCCCTCCTTTCATCATACATTTTCCATGCTCGTTGTTTCGTTTCCAGTGAACATATTATGTTCTATAGTCTAAATTACCATTATTAAAACGGATCAGTTCTACCCAATCGTTACTCGATGAATACAGTTTATTCGTTTAAAATCGAATTTAATCCATCTAGTCTGAAAACGGTAATTAAAACAAAAAATTCAAATGACACTCATTCAGGTAGGTATTCATGCTAACATATTGCCTTTTTTTCTCTTCCCTCGTCTTCAACCCTAAACCTTGGTGTTTTAAGAACAAATCGTCCAGGATCCTTTCTGGACTCACAATCAAGCCGAGATTATTTTTCAATTGCCAAGATATAAGAAACCACCCTACCTCTACTGAGTAGTACTCAATTTGTGCCAAATTCAATTGACTTTCACTCAAGTAAGGTATTTTTGCCTAAATATCAATGAAGCATCCGAAATTTAGCAATTTAAAGACAAAAAACAGAGGTGATTCAAAGTTACCCTGAATGCCTGGGTAACTTTGAAACACCCTAAAAACAAGGATTTCGAGTATTTAACGGAATTTTTTTTTAAATTATTTTATTGGTCAACGTTTGGACCAATTACTTTTCGTTTTCGACATAAAAGGCCGGTAAAATGGAGTTTTAACACAATGCGAAGCCAAAATCATCAAAAATTGGTTCAAAATTACCTCAATTGACTGTACTTTTAGTGTCACACCAAGGACAGATTGGCGCACTCAGTGCCGCATGCCTTTTTCACAATTCCCACAATTCTTTTCGAACTTTAAAGCATTCCCAGTACTTGTTTTACTCTTTTCAAGGATTCAAAGATACGTTAATTACTACAAGAACTGAATTTCTTCAAAATAAACTCCAAAAACTTTACTCTACTTCTCTACTATGGTATTATTTACTCATTATGGTATTTTTCGCTATACGGGATGTCCCATATGTTATCCACCAAACTTCAGGAGTAGTTTCTACAACTAATTTGCAACAAAAAATGTATCAAAGCAATTTTCTTTTAACCCCCTTAAAATCCGACTTTTTTGACTTTTGAGATTTTTTTCGTGTTTTCGACCTTACACCATTCAAACGGTCGTAACTCTCTTAAACTAGACTCAAAAATTAAAAATAAGGATACCGTTGGAAAGAGCGTAAAATTTCTCAATACATGAGTTGTTGACCAGTCGATAAAAACTGAACGCTAGAGTAGTATTTTTACTTCAAACTTGAAAAATAGTCAATTTTTGTTTTTGGTGAAAATGTTGATGATTTTTCCTCATTAAAACAAGGTATTTGCCAGAAAGGCTCAAAAGCTTAAAAACTGCTCCATTTTATCAGCTTTCCAACGGTCACCCAATTTTTAGTTTTACTATGGAATTTGAGGGAAAAAATGGTGTTTCAATGCGAAAAACGTCTATTTTTTTCAACGAAATCGACGGTTTGATATGGGGACGTGGTGCTAAGGATGCGTGGCGGCGGAGCAGACCCGGGATTCCTCCCGTCCAACCGTCAATTTCGTTGAAAAAATTGCACGTTTTTTCGCATTGAAACACCGTTTTCTCCCTCTAATTCCACAGTGAAACTAAAAATTGGGTGACCGTTTAAAAGCTGATGAAATGGAGAAGTTTTTAAGCTTTTGAGCCTCTCTGGCAAATACCTTGTTTCCATGGGGAAAAATCATCAAAAAGTTTTGAAAAAAACCCAGAAATTGATAAATTTTAAAGTTTGAGGTAAAAAAATTACTCTAGCATTCAGTTTTTCTCAGTTCGTCAACGGCTCATCTATTGAGAAATTTCACGTTCTTTCCAACGGTATCCTTATTTTTAATTTTTGAGTGCAATTTAAGGGAGTTATGACCGTTTTAAAGGTGTAAGGTCGAAACCACGAAAAAAATCTTAAAAGTCAAAAAAGTCGGATTTTAAGGGGATTAAAAAAATTGCTAGGAGACATTTTTGGTAGCAACTTAGTTGTAAAATTGACTCCCAAAGTTTGGTGGATAACATAATATGTTATCCATATTATGGGACACCCTGTATATCGCTATCTATGTATTCAAATCCGTGACAAAAGAAATGGTTATCTGGAATTATTAGAATAAGAAAATTGTCTATCTGGAATGGTTATCTGGAATTATTAGAATAAGAAAATTGTCTCAAACAATTGTGATGAATAGATATGATTTTAATTAACTTCAACCTATTTGAACGACCATTTATTATGATGATGTTCCCAAATGAACCCGTCAACTGGCGAAACTTGGCAGATAGATTGGCACCTAGAGTGCCGCCTAGACAATTTTTTCTACACTTAACCCGTAACGTGCCAATGAACTATTACTTAACAACCCGTAAGTAATCTCAATGGTTGTGTGAGATCATAGATCTGGATGGGAGGATTGGGTTAGAGGTTTTTTTTCGGAGGCAGGTGTGAGAATCTTTAAGATCCTTAGGATCTCGTAAGATACCTGGAAGGGTCCGCGTCTTCCGGTTATGTGGGATTCAAACATACTACAAAACACCTCCTTTTCTCTCACGTTGAAACTCAGCCCGAAACCGTTTAACAAATGACTCATGATAAATAAGTCCTGGGGCGTTTAATCTGTTCTGGGTGAGGTGGCATACCAGATGCTCTCTCCTCCCTCTTTCTCGTTCTAAGAGAATCTTCCTTGTCAGGATGTTTTCTCTGTACTCTGCCACAGCAGTCCAGCTCCTTTCACCTTCCAGCATCCTGCTGACAATAGCCTCCGGTGTTGAACTCTGGGGAGCTAATTCCAGGCTCAGCTGGTTTCTTTCAGGCGCCCGTTTGGTGCACTTGAAGAAGGTGAATTAGAGGTTAGAAGGGGTGTAAATGGTCTCAGATATCGCAGATATCTCAAGATCATTGTACTTTTTCCTATATCCTTAGAGCGTTAATGTATTTAATCCATTCGATTTCCTTGCAACAGGTAGCCAACGAAATGAATTCTGCCCCCACAGTTTAAAGGGCGACATCAATTTGTTGAATTGACTTCCAAGTTTTATTACAAACCCACTCAACTTTTTTTCACCTTTTTCAACTTTAAGTTTAGAAACACACGCAATCTACCTCCGAACTATTTGGTCGGGTATAATCATCTCTCCTGTAACGAGGCAGGGCAGTGCCCTTCTAAAAGATCCTTCCTTGGAGAAGGACAACATAAAAAACAAAGGTGCTTTGTCGAACTACGTTAGAAAACTAATTACTCGGGTAGTTGAAACACATCTTTTATTATTGAGCTCATTATGGCGCGAGCAGCCTAGCATAGCGTGGCAAAGTGCGTGGCCCTTTCCTCCATTTCACACCACCTCCAACCGCGCCGAAACTAATGGGAAAGGGTCTCGATCGACCTCCCTCGACGAGCAGAATATCCAGTCATTTCCTCTGGATTCAACTCCCCGGAAAATGGGCTGGTGGGTGAAGGTGAATGAGTCTACACATAATTTTTGGGGTGCATTACGAGTCTGCCATCTTCTGGGGGGCTATTTTGTCGAACTTGGTAGGCTGGTAGAGGCCGTTCTCAAGCAATTATCTCTTCACACGAGTCGGTCAGGAGCAAATATTCGTGGAAAAGCTTTTGCTTTATTTGCCTTACCATATTTGATGTGCCCTGAAGTGGAGAAAAATAATAAAAAATGAGCCAAAAATAGAGAGGACAAATAGTGTTTTTTTCCAAAATGTGCATAATAAACGAAAAAACGAGTTCGTTACTCAAGAATATTGGGCTACCCCAAGGGGTCCAAAGTTCATAAAATATCTCAAAAACGCTGCAAATTATTACAATACGGTTCGTTATTATTCTGTAAGATCATCAATGGAAACATTGAGTTTGATTGTTAATAATCAAAATTATTTTGACCAAAAAACCTCTCACCCATAGATAAGGGTGCTCTCTCGTTAACCCAAAGATGAGGGTGCCTTCGAAACGAAATTTGGTTTTTAGATGTTGAGGAAGCACAACTGGCTAACTCCTAAAAGATCTCATTTTTGGCAATTGGTGAGTGTCGATACTCAACTACGAGTATTCACTCCACTCCAATGTATATCCATGTGATCGATAAACAATTACCTACTGTATTACCTACTGTATGATTACTATTATCCAGGGTGTCCAGCGACCTGGAAAACCGAGAAAACCGGGAACACTCAGAGAATTTTACTCTAAGTACCTACTGGAAAACTCTGGGAATTTGATTTTTTTCTCCGAAAAACCCTGGAAAAAGCTAAAAGTACCAAATCTTTTAGTGGAAAGTTCCGGCCGTTCCGGCAGTTCCGGTCGCTTTTCTCGAGCAAACCAACTATTTTCATATGATTTTAACGATGATGATTTTAACGTTCATTCTCGACTTTTTCCAACAATCGAAGGTGAAAACAAGCCTTAGAAATGGTCGTTTCTCTCAAGTAAACCAACAAGTTTCGATGATTTCAACATTCATTCTCCACTTTTTCGAACAATCGAAGGTGAAAACAAGCCCCTTCGAAGTGGTCGTTTCTCTCAAGTAGGCCAACAAATGTCGATTTAATGTTAACTCTCGACTTTATCCAAGAATCGAAGTCTCTGTTGTGTCTGTCATGAAATCTTTGTAACGGGCAAAACTATTCGAAGTTATTTTTCGATTTTTGGTTAATATTCAGGAATTGAGCGAATTTGTTTTCAGATGCTCCCTTATGGACCTGGAAGAGTTTATTATGGGATGCTTCCATGGAGAAAGGGTATAATTCCTGGATTTATGTCGAGCACCTTTCTACAGTACCTACCTGTCTAACGTAACTTAGACTTGAATTTTTTTTATTTTAACTTGTACATTGAGGCTGACATCTCGTGCAGAGGCGTGTGTGATACCAACTCGCGTCTAAAATCCAACGAGTCTCCAATAATTCACGGAGGTGGGAGGTGACCATATAAGTCCAGAGGTGCACGTATGGAGCTAACAACGGAGGTGAATTTCCAATGACGATCGTTTTAGGTGCTCGCGAGCCTCAATTAGAATTTATCACCGGTGTTTGCTCTGTCATGACCCCTGAATCCTTTCTTTTATGGCGGCACTGAGTCATACGAGTGTTTTATACGGCCGATTCCTTCTTCATGGGTTCTTCAAACTCGAAATGGAACCTTCGACCGAACCACCCACATCCGTTTTTTTTTATCGTTCTTCCATTTATGGTTGGTCTGAAGCATAAGAACAACTGATATCGTACTTTCACTTATAGATGTTTCTCCATCAACTTCTATATTTCAAGGATAAAGGCGACTTATTGCCAGCATGCCTGAGAGTGAAAACAATAGTCAACCAAATATGTATGTCCGGCGTGTGTGACCATCAAAACAGGAATCATCTCAAACTGGGTACATCGGACATGAGGTAACGACAAAACGATGCTCAGAAGCATTTTTTCGGATGCTCCATAGATTAACCCCAATTTGGTTACATTTAGGTCTAGAGGTCTTTTTTTATATAGATAGATAATATCTATCTAAAATCATCTATCTAGATGATAATAACATCTATCTAAATATTATCTATCTAGATAGATAATAACATAATAAACATATTATGTTTATTTGGCGCCATTTTGTACTCTTTTACAAAATGATAAATTCATGATGCGATGCGATTTGCTCAGATTTCCTACCCAACGTTAGGCTTGGCCCGTTTTGTAGGGTAGGGTCTTTGCAAAATTGCTCCATCTCGGTGAATAAATTGATATCTACTAGGTATACATTACAGTAATAATTAAATTACTAAACAATACATGATTGGACTGAAAAATGGACGCTATTTGATATTCTCCACTCCTTTTCGTATTGTGGTCTAGTGAACTTCTGGGTACTTTTCATGCTACAAACAATTTCTCTATGTAACATATATGTAGAATGAAAATCGGGCTGTGCGTTGTCAGAGTGAGTCTAGGTCTAGGGCCAATTACATTCCCTGCGGCGGCATATCTGGTTTCCTAGGTAATCTTATCGTGTGTTTGGTCTATATGGGGCTTCCAATTAAGCTCTTCATCCGGAACCAGCCCCAGATACTTATGCCTTGCAACTCTTTCTATCGATCCGCATGAGCATCTTTGATCTTCTACACAAGAGTGCTTGTGTATCTTTGATCTTCTACACAAGGGTGATTTTCAAGTGTTTTTCCTTAATTAGTTACCTACTTGTTTCCTTCGTAAACTATCAATTTGGTCTTGTTGGCATTCAATGTGAGATAACTTTTGAGAAACCATTCTTCCACTTTTTAGGACGTCCCACAGTAAGACTTGGGCGTCCTTATGCGATCGATCTGGGGTGAAGTTGGACAACACTCAACAGAAAAAAAAAATAACCACACAGTAATCCGTTTTAGACAATTCTGAATCCAAATCCACGAAAAAAACCATAGGTGTATGTATGTCTGTGTGTGTGTGTGTGTGTGTGTGTGTGTGTGTGTGTGTGTGTATGTGTGTGTGTGTGTGTGTGTGTGTGACAAAATCTTGTGTCGTCTGCACAGGCCTTAGTACTCAACCGATTTTCCTGGTTCTTTTTTAGTTCGACGCGGAAAACTATCTAGTTGTGCACTACGTCGCCGGAATTTCGAATTTTGCCTTTTAAGGGGGGGAAAGGGGGGGTTGATGCTCAAAAAACGTGCGTTTTTGGGCATAATCTTGTGTCGTCTGCCCAGGCCTCAGTTCTAAATCGATTTTTGTGATTCTTTTTTTCATCGACGCGGAAAACTATCTAGTTATGCACTACGGCGCCGAAATTTTGAATTTTGCTTTTTAAGGGGGGAAAGGGGGGGTTAATGCTTAAAAAACGTGTGTTTGCGGGCATAATCCTGTGAACTCTGCCCAGGCCTCAATTTCCAACCGATTTGTGTGTTTCTTTTTTTGTTTGACTCAAATAACTTCCGAGTTGTACATAATTTCACCTGAGTACCAAAATTCGCAAGGGGAGGGGGCAAGTGGGGGATAATATTCATAAAATATCCGATTTTTCAATATTTCGGTTCCTTTATTGCTTACTAATTGTACCCAAGCTTTGAAATTGAGGAAAAATTCTCATTATACCCCCGGATTTTCATGAATTATTCTCTGTACCACCGTGGAACTAATAGTGGTGCCACCGCGGTGCCAGGACACCATAAACCGCATATTTCGTGTTTTTTTTTTTATTTTTTTTTTTTGTGTCTCACCTTGAATACGGATGTGAACCTCGACGGACCGCCTACTAAAACTAATAGATGAAAGTTCAATGTTACGACGTATTCCCGCTTTGGTGCCAGACTGGCACCATTGGTGGTGGTGGTGATGAGGGGGGGGGGGGGGGTGAACTCGAATTCGCATGTTGGGTATCGTAGATCATGGATTTTAAAATGCTCTTCAGATTCGAGGCTCCCATGCCGCTAGAAATGTTCTGGTAGATAATGGTGATAATGGTGACTATTTCTTGCCTAATGTAATAAACCAAATTACATCGAGTGAAACAGTTTATCGCTTAACAACTGGTTAACTGATCTAATGCTTATCCAATGGGACGTCCCCTGGAATGCATGCATTACTAAACAATATGTTTATTACCTGATTGGCGTTGCTGAAATCGTTTTCCCGAATGTCACCTTCACAGAGTCTGCCGTGTCATCAGCGAACAACTATAATTTCGAGTTAGGTAAATCTAAATGTGCTAGGTACTTAATTTACGTGCATTAAAAATAGTATTGGCCCTAAAGTACTTCCTTGAACGACTCCAAAATCATTGATAGATTCCTCACTAGTGCAGTCGCCTATTGAGACTATCAGTCTTCTGTCTGTCAAGTAGCTTCTGAATCATTTCAAGGGAGGCCCCATGATTCCAAGTCTCTCCAATTTGTACATTAGTGATCCCCTAAAAATTTCGTCGAAAGCTTTTGCTATATCAAGCAGTATCAGTACACCTTTATGGTTGTTGTCTCTTTTTGTGGAGGTCAGTAGTTAAGGAAAATCGTGCATCGTTTACTCCAAGATTTTTACGGAAACCGAGATGATTGGGGTTGAATAATTAAACCCCAAGGTTTAAAGGTTTCATGAACCTTCTCCAGCTTGGGATGAAAGGAACCCTCTGGGAGGTACGTAGTCCATCGTATTGACACCTGAGAGCACGAAGGGCCAATCACTGGGCCAGCTGCCATCAAGGTCAAAGTAAAATGTGCCAATTTTAACTCCAGAAAATATATATTGAGCCCAATCTGAAAGCTATAATGTTCTGAGGGGCAATAAGTTCTGTGGATCCGACAGTTTCTCAAACTGGATATTAGAAATCCTCGATGAGACTCCAATGGAACCCACGGGTTTTCCTTCTATGGCAGGATAGAGGGACGGATGAGGAGATCTTCTTGCACAACGTACAAGTAGGTACCGCAATCTGCCATCCAGAAAGCTATTGTTTCGAGACCGCAACTCAACTCCTTGAACCCACTCAAATATCAAACTCGGCTGAGAGAGATTTTTTCATAATGAACCTCCATTTATTAGTGAAGAACTTTGCTGCATATGGTCACCATTTTAATATGCAGGGTGTCCAAAATTTTTAAAACTGTTTCCCAATAATTTTCCTTGAAAATTGAGACTACTCCTAAAATTGAGATTATGCCATTCTAAGAACGAGTTTCTCTCGTGGAATACGAATATGAAGTTTTCGCACAATCGAACGGGCCCAAAAATGTTCTTTGTCTTTCGAGATCCTCTATTGAGCAGAGCAGCGTGATATTTTGTACCATTTAATTATTCGCAAGGTCTTCAAACTCAGATGGATGCTCATTAAAAAAACGTGAAAAATAAGAAAACTCCTGAAACTGGAGTTGTTTTGTTTTGCGTCCGAGGAATTGCGCTAAATTGTTGTTGCTACGTGGAAAATGAATTGAAACGCTATTGGAAACTTTTGTCAGCTTCATTCTTCATACTTCTGTCGGACACAGCGTTTTTGAGTTAGGAGTGGCAAAAAATTGATCTTCTTCTGCAACTTTCGCCCCTCGCTTGAGGACTTCAAGTATGTTCCCCCTGGGTCTAACACATCCATGAAGAAATCTCTTCTGCTCTATACATTTCCAGAATGTTTTTTTTTTTTAATTTTTTTATTGGCTCAAGTAATAACACTTTTACGCCATATTATTTTTAAACGACAATGTTACAAATCTCCTCTTACACCATTTTGTCTGTTATATACATCATTCAATACTCCTAATAAACTTGTACAGTTCTTTGTATGCCGTCCGATTATTTGGTACCAGGACGTTGGAGTCA
Organism: Apolygus lucorum; assembly: GCA_009739505.2. Classification (NCBI taxonomy): domain Eukaryota; kingdom Metazoa; phylum Arthropoda; class Insecta; order Hemiptera; family Miridae; genus Apolygus; species Apolygus lucorum. The sequence continues at coordinate 24,258,466 of CM019168.2, read as the reverse complement.
GGCTGGAGGGTGATCGAACTTCCTTATGTATGGTCTGAGCAGCTGTTGACGTTGTAGCGTGAACTGTGAGCAATTTACAACAATATGCTTCAGCGTGTTTTCTTCACCACAGTGGTCGCATTCGTGGTTTGTTGTGTTTCCTATGTTGACACTATGTAGGTATGCGTTGCAAATTTGGTGCCCAATTCTCAATCGATTCATCACATGAATAACATTTCTGCTCTCTGAAGGAACCCAGGTTTCGGTGTAAGCACACAGACGATAGCTCTATAATATCCACCTGAATGGTGAGTTTACGGTTCCGCAGTTGATTTTTACAACTAGCAATGTTCGATAACGGAGATGAATTTCCGTCCTTTTTGTCTTGGGTTTCGAGTCTACTCTTCAGTGTTCGTACATGCCTTTCCGGTAAACTGTTGTTGTTGGTTGCAAACAATTTTTGAAGAAAATCAATGAGATAGTAGAATGGGAGGTAAGAAAAGCCCCTTAATCAGTAGTAAGTATAATTAACTACCCAAGTAAGTACCTATGTCACAGCTCCTTTTTCGCTAATTTTTGTATCTCCCGCATTCGTGATTAGACTGTGAGATGGAGAGTTATAATGAATGAGACCAAGGCAGTGCATGTTGATTCCATGAATAAAAGGATCAACTATGTGCAGCATTTCTCGATAACAAGGTCATACCGTATGCCAATGAAGCGAAAAATGTCAAACTAAAGTGGAAGTCCCACGTCAAAAAGAAAAAATATACTTTAGAAATGACAGACTTCATTACGAGCTGAAGATTGAATCTGTCGATGAGGTAATTCGCAGCCAAGCCATGAATCACCTTTGAGGTTCCAAGACCATGTAAATGAGGATGTCGTCCATCTTCTCAACACGGATAATCTGCTTAGAAGACTTAAGAGAACCAAGCCGCACGATCTAATCCACTTAGTGTGACCATCATGAAGTGCAAATTTCAGGCCAATAAGAACTAAGTGGAGTATCTTAGTTTTCTTATGGTACACTATAAATCAGAAAAATGTTGCTTATAAGTTGTAACTTGGTGCAAAAAAACAAGTTTAAAAAACTGCTCTTTTTGAAAATCTCTTATTTAAATCTCCCAGATAATCAATTACAATAAAACAACCAGAAATTGATCGACTGAGCTGGTGCACTTCCTCTTCTTGGAGCTTTCAAGCAGTCTCATGTGTCTTCAATCTTCCTGTTCCAACTTCGTTATTACAGGCGAACAGGAACCGAGAAAGAAAAAAACTCCGACTTTTGTTTTGCTACGAACCGAGTCCAGTGGAGGAATTGACCTCTGTGATTAGGGGTTCGGGAGAGGCACATACCGGGGAAATGGAAGGTCGAGCGAGCTTTGCGGTAGATTCGCAGCACGTTCGCACCAAAGCTACGAGTAGGTACGAGATGATCCTTTCTATCTTCTTACTGCGATTCCTCTTATCAGCCCTGTAGTGATGCTGCACCATCACCGGATCAATGATCGAAACTTCATTTTAACGCAAAAACAGTCATATTGTGTTTCATTCAAATATATAGCAATCAGCTGCAAAAACTTTGATTTCCTAGAAGAAGATGATCATAATTAATTCATTCAAATTTTAACCCTAAGAGGTCACACTGGGATCCCCAGGGACCCCAATTTTCCATTTTTTGTGCATCTTTTGGAAAAACATTTTCCCCTCTGTACGGTTTTTTTTTGTAAATTATGTTGGTGGTCCACCTGAGGTCCCGACGTCCCAACTTCGCTCAGTAGTGCTCTGTTTCTCGGGTGATATAGCCATGAACTGGTGTTGAAGGGGGGGGGGGCCTTTTGGAACCCCACTGTGACCTAAGTGGCTCTTTGGGGGCTTTATAAGTTTCAAATTTTGAAGTGGAACATCACAGAAAAAAAGGTTTCGAAATGGGTCAAGTTCGGAGGTTTTATGGCTGAACAAGTTGTTTTGTAATGCTCAAAAAGAATTTTATAATTGGTTCGCGAGGAAATTATATAACTTTTTGACATAGGGGTCATTTTGACCCCACTGTGACCTCTATGCCATAAAAACATACGTGTGACCTCCTAGGGTTAAGTGTATGAAAGAAAATTGATCTTTTATAAGGGCATTCTGCTCGTGGTGGAAGACAAGTGTTTTCAGTTATGCTCAGGGTTATAGCGCCGTATTTTCGGCATGAGAAGGAAACGATAATAGCTTAAAGTTTCAGGTTTAATATTGCAAAATACAATATTTAAAAGATATTTTTTTATTATTTATTTATTTATTTATTTATTTTTTTATTTTTTATTTTATTTTTTTATATTTTGAATAATATATAATATGATACTTATAGACTCCTACAGAAATATGCCAATTTTTTAATGATTAGATTGAGAATTAACTGAAATTATTGTACGACAACTTCTCCTTCCTTCCTGCAAACCATCAGTTGTGCGCCCTTACTTGATAGCCACTTTTCTAGAGTTTCAATTGAGAGTCAACCTCTAATCGTCTCTCCTTCCTCTACTTTGCCTAGTCAATCTCACAGGAGTAAGTAAATCACTTTGGGTTTTTGCGACCCCTTGTTAATGAGTCCACTCATTTTGTCGAAACCCCTTGAAGAAAAGGTGTTAAATAAAGTTCTAGCGAATGTTTTGTTCTTCAGTTGCATAGAAATGCGCCAATTTATCAGTGCTGTGAATGATAAATACAGCTATATAATTAAATATAGCTAGCAATTATATTATATAGCTATATTACACGCTGTGAAACAAAATTTTGTTGAAAAAACGCTCCCAAAACACTGAAAGGATATTTTTAAAGTGTCACAATAGAGTATTTCTTCAATTATCAGTCTTTTTATTGAGATTTACTCGACTCACTAGAAAGTAGTGTCATGGGTAGTCAAAACCATGAACCATCCGGAACAGATTTCATGATCTCAGTCTTCAATATTCAAGATTAAGTGTTTACCACTCCAACTATTCGACCAAGGCGTCACTCCCACTCTGCAAAGGGAAAGGAGCTTTTCAGACTTCTAAAATAACCTAAAATTATGAAAATAAGAAATCCTTCGAAAAAACAATAGGAAAATAAAAACGCCTTCTGAAAGGACTTCCGTTGAATGATTGATTTACGGCACTTGGGCTGATTATTCAAATAGCTTGGTGGGGCAGAGACCACTGCCCACCGATCGTCCTTGGTCGACTCAAAAGTTCCATCATCATGCAAATTTGCCAAGTTTCAAAAGAAGTCGCTAACAGATGAAATCAATGCGATTTTTCTGTTGGGTGGGCGCGCCTAGGAGGTTGAATAGAACAAAAAGGGGTTGTTGAGTCCTATTCATTTTTAGATTTCTAAAGATCGAAAAAATCAATTTCCTTTCATTTGTCGAGCTCGTAGGCGGACGAAGTTTGCTTTTCAGTTAAATCGTGAAGTAATGCATTGTGATTGAGTTTTCAAGAAATCATGATGACGAACCCAACATTGTGGTGTATGTCAGCGGACAAAGTTACCAACATCGCTTAAGCTCTAGTAGGTCTTTTATCGTTGAGGGGGTCTCAGTCAGTCGCCGTTCGTTCATCGTTCCGGGTCAGTATTTCACGAAATTGAAGGAGTAAAAACTAAAAAAGTTGTACCTAAATTAGAAATTTTCAAGGATTTTAGAAATTCATTAGTGCACGGCCCTAGGGAATTGAAAAACTGAAATATTGCCGCCGGAATCATCTAAATGGAACAATAATTGCCGAAGAAAAATGGGAAAACCGTTAACTCAGTTATGTTTTTCCTATAAAATGTAGCTAAACTTGAAATTTTTGAAGAATTTTAGAAATTTATTAGTGCACGGCCCTAGGGAATTGAAAAACTGAAGGATTGCCGCTGGAATCATCAAAACCGAACAATAATTGCCAGAAAAATAGGGGAAAACATGGGAAAAACCGTTTATTCAGTAGTTTTTCCCATTTTTATTTGGCAATTATTGTTCGATGATTCCGGCGACAATATTTCAGTTTTTCAATTCCCTCGGGCCGTGCACTAATGAATTTATAAAATTCCTCAATTTGAAAGAAACTTTTTTCACGTACTCCACTCGTGCAATTCGTCCTTGTGCGAAATCGTCTTGGAGCCCCTGAGTCAAGCTACAAACCTTTACCTGGTTCTTTGACTTAGTTCTTGTATTCTTGTTACGGAGCTTGATGTACGTGTCACCCTGGATTCGTTTCAAAATTTCCATAAAATTGTATATGTGAGGGTGTGCAGCGGTGAACTCAGCTTTGAATTTGGCGTTGGAATTGTTTTATTTTCCTCCACCAAGATTGGGCACGATCATGGAAGGTAAACATTGAGCAGGTAGGGGAGCCGATACAGACATGACACAGAACCAAGGTTCACAAATCCGGGAGCCCAAACGGACTCATTATCTTCTCATCGGAGCCGATGCAGTTCTTCTATACTGCCCAGAGTCGTGGTGTTCTGCATACTACCACTTAACCGTCGTTATACCTACTATAGAGTCTTGGCAGTCTTTTCGCTGCCTAGGGTCGTGGTTATACCTACACTTTAAACGATTCTCAGCCTTGGTATTTGGAACAAATTTTGCTCTCTTGGTAAAAATTGTCATTGACAAATTTCCTTCCTATTTAACTTTCAATCCGGATGGACGTGAGTAGTTCCCTGACGGATGGAGACGTCCCTGGGACGTTGACTCATAAATCCGCTGTTTTTCTTTGTAGTTTTTTTTTTTTAACACAGAATGTGTTTTTGCGATGACCTACCGAAAAAAATCGTCACGAAAAAGCGACAGAAAAAACCGTTACGCGCCTTTTATAATGATTTTCACGTGCAACCAAGCCGTTGGTAAGGAAATAGAACTCCCGCAGTGAAATTTGAGAGGGCGGGTCAATGGAGAATGCTGAAGGCGCCTGAGTGGTCACTGATCAGCTGAGTGAGCTCCAAGGCCATTTCCTCTCCTGTTGAACGCAGGAACCTGAAATTTGAGAGGGCGGGTCAATGGAGAATGCTGAAGGCGCCTGAGTGGTCACTGATCAGCTGAGTGAGCTCCAAGGCCATTTCCTCCCCTGTTGAACGCAGGAACCTGAAATTTGAGAGGGCGGGTCAATGGAGAATGCTGAAGGCGCCTGAGTGGTCACTGATCAGCTGAGTGAGCTCCAAGGCCATTTTCTCTCCTGTTGAACGCAGGAACCTGAAATTTGAGAGGGCGGGTCAATGGAGAATGCTGAAGGCGCCTGAGTGGTCACTGATCAGCTGAGTGAGCTCCAAGGCCATTTCCTCCCCTGTTGAACGCAGGAACCTGAAATTTGAGAGGGCGGGTCAATGGAGAATGCTGAAGGCGCCTGAGTGGTCACTGATCAGCTGAGTGAGCTCCAAGGCCATTTCCTCCCCTGTTGAACGCAGGAACCTGAAATTTGAGAGGGCGGGTCAATGGAGAATGCTGAAGGTGCCTGAGTGGTCACTGATCAGCTGAGTGAGCTCCAAGGCCATTTCCTCTCCTGTTGAACGCAGGAACCTGAAATTTGAGAGGGCGGGTCAATGGAGAATGCTGAAGGCGCCTGAGTGGTCACTGATCAGCTGAGTGAGCTCCAAGGCCATTTTCTCTCCTGTTGAACGCAAGAAGCTGAAATTTTAGAGGGCGGGTCAATGGAGAATGCTGAAGGCGCCTGAGTGGTCACTGATCAGTTGAGTGAGCTCCAAGGCCATTTCCTCTCCTGTTGAACGCAGGAACCTGAAATTTGAGAGGCAGGGTCAAAGGAGAATGCTGAAGGCGCCTGAGTGGATTAAAAATAAAATAAATAATTGTTAGACATTTAATTTGGTCTATAACCCTATAAATGTGCGCATCCACAAAGCAGGATATCCCTTTTATAATAACTTTTATTATAAAATCCCTTTTATTATAACTCTTCATTTTCATCTTCTTGGTTAGATGGAGCTCTTCTCTTGAAAGAAGGAAGAGAGATTCTCCTTTTTGGACGAGGTGTCATCTGTTCATACAGCATAAACTGGAGGTTCATATCAATTGAAAAGCATAGGGTTTTAAAACATTTATAGGGTTTTAGACCAAATTAAATGTCTAACAATTATTTATTTTATTATTGCCAAAGACTCCACATTTATTATTGTTGTTTTTTATTTAACGGATGACTAGCATCGCAAAAACACATTCTGTGTTCCTATGATTTCATACAGAGTATGGAAAAAGAAATAAACCGGGGGGTGCAGGGGGGCGGAGCCCCCCGCCGAGGCGCAAAGCGCCGAGTTTTTATATTTTTTGTTTTGGTTACTTGATCACTACTAAATCATCTTTCAATAGTATCAATGTACTTCAAGACGAATTAGGCACATTAGGTATCAAATCAAAACAAATTCATTCATTTTACAAAATTTTGGTACCCGAATTCAGCTTTAGATTGAAGTCAATTTTTTTGTATAGGTACCATTCTAGTAAACTATATCAGACAGTAAACTAGGTATGTAAAAACGCTGCAAATTATTACACAATGGTTTATTATTTTTCTATATAGATCACTCGTCTACAAAATCACCAACCATCCAATATGAAGGAAAAAAAATAATAATAAAAAAATAAATAAAAAATAAAAATAAAAAATAAAAAAAAAATTTAAAAAAATCAAAATCACCAACCATCGATCGCATTTTGGTCAGCTCTAATTTGAACGGAGATTATGCCTTTGCAATTCACACTCGTGTTTCGATTTTTAAAAAATAAATATATATATTTTAATATAAACCTTTAAATTTTCGTAGGGAGCGAACGGTTTGTCCTACAGAGCTCCGCGTGGTCTCAAAAAATTCTAAAAATTCTGTAGAATCTTAAATTGAAGGGAAAACAATACCTTTATATCAAAATTTTTTGAGTTAGGGCGTTTTTAAAATTTCAAAATTGATTTTGGAACCCTTAGAAGTGACCTACATCAACCAAAAGCTTCGGGGCACAACTAGACCCCAAATGGAGCCTACATACCAAATTTCATTAAAATCGGTCAATGCTAAGTGGCAAAAGTGCCGCGTAAGGCGTACGGCGTACGGCGGACGGCGGACGGACGGCCAAATTTTTATTCGATTTTTGGATTCTACGTACCTTGAAACGTAAACCATCAAATTTTTCATTATTGAAAATAATAAACCAAAATGATTGGACAAGGATTCCAGTAGTTTTTGAGGGAAATTGAGTTGCCAAACTTTCAAATTGGTATACCAAATGTTCAAAATGAGCTGCCAAAAATTATTCAAAGTTTGAGGGCTCCATCAAATTTTTCATCGATGACGAAATCGGGATCGAAGTTGGAATAGCCATCGTCTGATGAGTTGAAATAGCATGAACATCAATCTGCTGGTACCAGGTTGTGATGACTGAGGTTGAGACGTCCGACGGACTTCGCACTAAGGACGGACGGTGACGTCTATGGGACTCCTGTTTTCTCGAAAAAAAGGTTGAAAGAAGAAACTCAAAACAAGCGGAAATGGTACTTGCGCGTTCTTCGCGCGTGTCCAAGAGGGTACTGAAAACGAGAGCTGGTGATCCACCCTCTACACCCCTTCCCGACGAGTTTGAAAACTCAATCGTCGTCCCATGGAGTCCCTCCGGATTGAAGGTTGAAGCAGTGAAGAACAAAATGCAAAAATTCCACTAAAAATCATTCCAGTCGTTCAAAAGTTGCACACAATTGCCCATTTAAAAGTTTGCTTATCCACTAAAACTGCACAAATGAGTTGTGCAGTCGAAAGTCCGCATATTCCCGGGGAAAGTCGGTCGTATGCTCCGCCTTACCGTGATTGGTGGATTATTATCAAGAAATAATCATATTGTGGTTTAGGGCTTTCTGAAAGGTCTTTAAAGGCAATTTCACCCCATCTATACATAATGGGGGGCAGAAAAACGTCCTTCCAAGAAAGTCGCTCAGAAATTGTCGCAGTTCCAGCAACAGAGAAACTTGACTCGTCCGGCAGTTTTCCCAGATTACTCAATTGAAACAACCTTGACGTTCTTTCGGCAATTATTACTTTGAGGGTGTAAAATTATGATTATTACACTCCATTTCTTGTTACCAAGTGTCCACATTTCCCCTCACCTCAGACCGCTTATTTTACAACCAACGGCGCCCATCTTCGTTCAACCACCCTGAAAGTTTTTTCTGCTCGCTGGAACGTTGAAAATCGTTGTTTCGATCAGGAATCCGGAGAATATGTCTTGTCCGTTCTCAGTACGGCTGTTTCAAGTTCTAACTCTCTTCCAGGCGAGGAAAATGAAGATGAGAGAACCATTAACAGCTCATAAACCGTGTTCCAGCTTTGAAGAAGCTCCTTCCTCAAATGGTAGCACGAGTTTTTCTCGAAGTTTTTTCGCAACGGGTATCAGTGCTTCGTACTTTACTCTATTTGCACAAACTACGGACAACATGAGCCATTTCTCGTTTGTTACTTTTTTTCAATGTGTTCTTTTTTTTTACTGAAGCCTGTAAATTTGAAATTCATAAGATATCGAGTTGAAGTAGTTTTGAACTGGATATTTGACCAAGTTAGGGAAATCTGTCGAGCTGTAAGTATAAAAGTTCCAAATACGACCAAAATGGTTCCTCATAACGTGACGTAGAAGACGAGACGACGGTATATATGAGGATGGAGGGTACAGGGGAAAACCCCATAATTCCAAAAAGAAAAGCTGATTTAGAGAAAATTGCAAATTATAAAAAATGTCGCAAAAATTCTTAATGTGTTCCCAATCTATCTACCAACACATCGCAGAATGGAAAACCAATTTTCCTACAACCAAACTGAAGAAAAAATATCGTCGTAAACGACCTGCTCATTCAGCATTAAACCTCCCTTGGAATTTAGAAAATTCGATGAGCGTCAAGATTTATTGTTGATTAGTAAATATGGACGTGAAAAATCACCTGTAACTCTTGAAAATCAATGTAATTTACCAATTCACAAAAAATATTGGCACATACAAAATTTACAAAAAAAAAAAAAATTGGTACATTAGGTAAGTACCGACCAGCACAATTTTTTCCTCTTCAATACAACAAAAATCCCACGATAAACTGAACTGCAGAGCTTGGAGTTCAGAAAAAATTGTCTTACTCGCCGTCAGGGTCCGCAACGATAGGAAGATCGTCAATATATTCGTCGTTGTCTTCCTCCTCGTCTTCAGGGGACAACAACAAAGAAGAGCAGATCGCGTAGAATAAATGAACAACAGAAGAAATGACGTGAATCGCAGAGTTAGTAGCACTAATACCTACCCAGCCGGAAAGTCCTGAGCGGAGGACATTTATGCATTAAACTCCAAGTATGGGATTCTTCCTCACAAGCGTGCACAATGATGGGGTTCTTCCCCGGCACTGCCCCCTTTTTCACCTAACTTGACTGGTATATTCTGATTCCTCATCTGAACTCATGGGTTATTCTCCTGTACCTACCCTTCTTATGGAGCTGAGAAGATGAATCCTTCAACCACACGTATCTTCTGGAGGACTAGACATCTCACGAGTAGCCTGGTTTCGAAATCTCAATAAAAAGCTCTGCAATTCATTATTCATTCTCTTGGAGATCTGCACCATGGTCAGAGGATTCTTCTGAGTTGCCTGGTACCAAAAATTTGGCATTAGAGATTAAAAGCCTCAAAATGCACATAACTGGTTCAACTTTCAAACTTTCCATCCAACTTTTGTGAAACGTCCAGGTATTGTGACTAGGGGGGTCTAGATGATTCTTCTGCGCATGTGCAGACGAGAATTCCTCTCAAGAAGCAAAACGTCCATAGTTTCCAGGTCCTATAAATATGATTTTGAATATTGTTGGCTCTTTGGTTGATAGCTGCCTCTGAGCATGCGCAAAAGTGAAATCGTTATATCAAGCTTCTAATGCCCGTTGTTTTCATTCGATTTGAAGAGTACTTGGTGCGTTTTGGTGATTCCCCATACAACGGGTCGTACACTCAGCAAGCTATGTGCTACATCATTTGGCAGAAATTTTCCTATCACTGGATTTATTGCCCACCCATTTCCACTTTCCCTTCAAGACAGATTTTCATGAATTCAATTATCACGAATTCATATTATCGTTGCATGTCGTAACGTCGATACCATCCATGTTGGAGGTTTCATAGATGAGTACTGTCTACTATCAACTAATATAAGGTAATTTCTGGTTAACTCAGACGAGTCATTTGATGCACCAAAGGAAGGATCGTAGGCAGAAAATCACGTCCCACCGTCCGGCATTAAACCTATCAAAGGAAATACTCTCGTCTCAGCTCTCAACACGCCCATCATAATACTTTTCGCTTTTAACGCCTTAAATAGAGACGAATAGGTTGCCGACTCCTCGATTGTCGACCATTATTTTTTTCTCCTTTTGATCGTCCGTTGTAGGTAAAATAAAAAAACATCAAGAAGTTCGAGAGAATGACGGAATCACGATTCAACATTTAAAGGTTCCGTTCTTGGAGAAGATAGATAGTTTGAAGGTTCAGCGCGATCATCACCGACTACACGAAATGGCGTGATGACAAGATTTCTTAACCTTTAGCTTACAATAAGTCGAAAATCATGGTTTTTTCTCACAGCTCAACAGGTACATTGATGATTTTTGTACTTGGCATCTGCTCAGTGAAACGAAACTTTCCTTTCAGATTGAGGTATAAAACAAATTTGTTGGATAAAACATTTTTTCATTTTTTAACTATTTTAGTAGGGAAAATTTGTGCGGCACCACATACAAATTCGGTTCTTCCAAAATCAAAATCGTTACTCACAATCTGCATTTCCGAAAATTTTGAACAATTTTGTTTCTGGAGCTTTTGAACTTGATTTTTTGGTACCTACCCGAGATCATAAATAATAATAATTTCATTGAATAATATTAGTTGAGTATAATCATGAAAAGTGATGGGCCCAATGAAAAATGAATTTGTTTTTTTCATTGAACGAGAAAAATACTAAAAAGCACGATAAAATGTGAGTTATGGCCCTTCAAAATACACTCCATGTGAAGCTGGGTACCCACTTGTAAAAAATTTGCCGTATCGTAACAACAATCCGAACATTAAGGTGAACAAAACGTCGTTCACACCCTCAACGAGATCGTCGCCCTTCATCTCGCCTTGCAGGCATCCTGCACTGAAAGGATGGAATGAGATGAATCCAACTCCATTAATCATGTGTTTGTTATTTTGACATGTGGCTCCCCTTTTTACTTCCAAATTCACTCGTGATGTATTTTTCATGTTGCCACAGCAAGACATGTGCGTCTTTATGAGATTAATCCGGGGTGGAGGAGGACCGCAATCAAAGGAGAAACAAATGACCACATAAAAATTCAAAAAACACAGTGTTTTCATTACATTGGTTCTTAGAGGACTTACTAATGGAACAATTGCATTGAAATTCAGGAAACATAATCAATATACCTCTAGATTTTCATCAACTATTCTAATCACGATCGAACCAATGGTGCCATCATGGTGCGAGGACACCAGAAACCTCGTCAGAAAGTGGAGAGAGAGAGAGTTTATTCACAAATTCTATTTGTAATAAGTACAACAATAAAAATTATTCATACCTTATGTAACGAACTTGAATAACACTCCACTGGAGTCTTCATAATAACTTTTTACAATCGTTGCTTAGTAACAGCTGAATCTGTTGAATCAGCCACTGGACTGACTCCAGTGGCTGATTCAACAGATTCAGCTGTTACTAAGCAACGATAGTAAAAAGTTATTATGAAGACATTTTGGATTAGATCTGAGTTAGAATCAAATCATGAATGTTCTTAATTTTTATTTTATAGCTTAATATTTCTTATTGTGACCGCCGTTAATGCATTACACCTTATTTCAATAGAAGAATACAATTATTGGTTACAGCAACTAACAATATCTGTTCTATCTATAGTTCTTATAAATCCACACAATTTCGGTCCGACCCTTTTCACAAAATTGGAAATATATAATCTACTTTTGGTTTATTATTTTCAATAATGAACCTTTGAAATCGACCAAGAAAAAACATTTTAACTCCTTTTAACTCTTCAAAATTATTTGGTTTACCTTTCAAGGTTTTTACTTTTAATTTGCAATGTTCCAATTTTAATCGTAGTTGAATTCTGCTGTTAGTAAATTTCTACATTAAGAATTTTCCTTGATAAACTGTGCCACCGTTTCAAAGTTAACTGAAGTTCCGTTCAAAATCTCCACAATCTCTGATCGGATTAGTGTATTTTTCCCGTGAATCTGAATCTGAGTTCGCTCATTATAGGACATTTCGCCATGAAGTGGAGTGGTCTTCTCGCACATTGCACACACTACATTTGTTAGCCTGGCCCTATCTCCACCACCGAGAGTTTACTTTCACCATTTCTATCCAATCTCGCAAACAGTTTAATAAACTAGAGATAAAAATAGAAAAAATAATAAATAAATAATAATAAAATAGAAATTTTATTTAATGATAATAAAATTTTATTAAAATTTATAAAATTTAATAAAATTTAAAAAATATATTAAATTTTATTTATTTAATAATAAATAAAAAATAATAAAAATAGAGAAGGGGCCGACTCGGAACATCATAATATGATGTTCCGAGTCGGCCCCTTCTCTATTCAAGTTGGTCACCCAATTCTTCCTCACTTCCCGAATCAGAACATCGATACTACTCCGTAATATGGGCCTCAATTAAGCCTCAATCGCACTCTATCGCGATTACTTCTCGCTACGCTACGCGTAATAATAGATTGTTATGTCTTTACAAAACCACTTATTGATTGTCGTCTTCAAGAACAAGCGCTGAGAGACCCCACAGAAATCTACGTTTCTTTGTTCTTATAAGCGTTGTGTGCTTTGGGACTTATTGTGCCGCCTTCTGTCAAATAAATAAAATACAAGCTGTAGAGTAAAAAGGAAACTGGATCTAAAAGAACGAAAGGTTAAACGGATTTCATTTGGCTCGGGCCCGTGGGCGACCAAGGACAGTTAGGTACTCAGTGAAAAAAGTAAAAACCCAAATGTCTCGCTGAATACCTCCCCTGGCAACTGAAGACTGGGCAATCGATGGATATACAGCGGTATATAGTAGGTGTGCTGTGTACATCGTGTAACTGGAGCGAAGTGTGGTCGTGTGCGTGTTGTGTAAGGCCGGTCGCCCACATCTGGCGACCTCTTCTGGTGCCTCGACCCCTTGCATGGGCGTCCGCCACGCCCGCGGATCCGGGTATCGTCGAAGGATTTTCCCTATTCCTTCTTGCCGTCGTTACTCATAAGCTCAATTATTGTGACTTTAGTTCTTAAAAATTATCTTATAATAAATTGAAAATAATTGAATTAGTGACTGATGATGTTCAATTCACTCCTGCAGGACATGATGTAGCGATTCTGAACTGTAACAAATTCAATCTGGGGAGATAATCTTCCTAAATTTCCTAGTGTAAATCCATCTTTTGTACATTCCAAAACTATTCCTGGATTTCAACATAATTAAACATATTGAAATTGGTATTGGTTTCTCACTACAGAAGATACTGCTAATTCAGGGTGTCCAGCGACCTGAAAAACCTGGAATACTCAGGGAATTTTACTTTACTGGAAAACTTAGGGAGTACTCGGAGAATTTAATTACTCTCCCGAAAAAACAAGCAAAAGCCTGAGCGCCGAACATTTGCGAGGGAAGTTCCGGCAGTCTGAGAGGGAAAAATCTAAGCACGGTTTTAGTAGTATTTTGGTTTACTATTTTCAATAATAAACCTTTGGAATCAACTAAGAAAAAAAATTGTTAACCCCCCTCAAAATTTGTTGGTTTACGTTTCAAAGTATGTAGAATTGCTTGATTTTTCTCTCGAAAATTTGCTAAAAATGTTCATAAGGGCATACCTGCACCGCGTACCTATTCATTTCTCCTCAACTCACTAGGTAGTCTGATTCTGGTTAGCTTATTAATTTTCATGAGATTTTTTTCCGAGTCTACCAAGATTGCGAAAGCCTTGTTTTCACGTTTCAAGGTTTAAAAAAAAATGTTCTCGAAAATCATAATTTCCACTTGCGTTTTACGTTTCAGACCTCCCTGAACAATTTTGGTTCCGTGGTGTCCTTGTAACGGGCAAAACTGACTCGGAAGCAAAATTGTAAGTAGATACTTTTTTTCTATTTGACTACAACAGTACTACTGAAGTCCCTTTAGCCCAATATACTTTACCTTGTATTTACAACGAAAAATGTTTTGAAAGTAGGTACTAGGAGAGGAAACGAATGAGTCGCGGGATTGCATAACCTCATAAATTCCCACATGCGTCTGGCTCAACACTTGGGCCTTTTCAAAAAATGCACGAAAAACAATTTTTTCGCTAAATACTGTTTTTTGTTGCTTAAAATTGATAAAGAACGACACAAGAATATAATCGAATTCAAAAAGTGTTTGACGCATGGGGCGAAGTCCGAGATTTTGGCGTCGCAGTAAACTTGTTAAACATCGACTTCTTACAATTCAATGTCCAGCATCCTAAATTTGGGTAGTACCTAATTTGGGAATCCTGTCAAATTTGGGAAGCCTCCTACTCCGTAGGTTCGAATACTTCACTACTGCTTACGACATTTCTTCCAAAAAATGGCGACACAATCTTTCTGAACGTGGACAATTTTCTATACTTACTTCATAATTTTTTTATTTCGTTTTTTTTTTTCTACGCGAAATGACGTCACAAACCCTCGTAAAAGGAAAATTTTCTATCCCAACGCCTACAATACCTACCTAGGAATGGTTCAAAAAATCGATTTCATTAATATAACTAAAAAATTTTGAAATAGACCGATTTCAGAATGGATCGAATAAAATTAAGATTTGAACTGAAAAGAAGTGTTCACTGTTATTTAGGAATGACGCCATGTGGTCAATTTTCCTTCATAAGCCAACTTGTTATTTATCTTTCATGTATGATTACACATTTTTTTGTAAGTGAAGGACTAAAATTTGCTTGAGCTGGTGCACGAAACCAAGGCTTCCCTGTCGTCGATTGTGAGGAAGGTAAACTAATAGATTCCAATAATCGTTGTAGAGTTTGGATGTCTAATTTAAAAGACATTCATTTCGAAACATGAAATAACATGCATCTGAGTAATGGGCATTTTAACAACCTTTTGCTTGGTAATTCCACGTGAAAATAGCTCAACTAAAAACGCTGCAAATTATTACACAAAGGTTTATTATTTTTCTACATAGATCACTCGTCTGCAAAGAACATGGCTTTGCCAATGTCACCACCAACCAACATGAAGAAAAACATCGATCTCATTTCGGTAAGCTAAAATTTGAACGGAGATTAGGCCTCTTTTGCGATTCACACTCGTGTTTCTGACTTATCGTTAGTCCAGGGAGCGAACGGTTTGTCCTACACTGCTCTGCGTCGTCTCTAAAAGTTCTAAAAATGCATTACTATCTTAAATTGATGGAAAAAACCTTTATGTGAAAAATTTTCGAGTTACGACGTTTTCAACATTTTAACCCCTATTTTCCAACCCTTAGAAATGACCTACATCAATCAAAATCTTCGGGGCACAACTAGACTCCAAATAGAGCCTACATACCAAATTTCATTAAAATCGGTCAATGCTAAGTGGGGAAAGTACGGCGTACAGGGGACCGCGGACGGACAGTCAAATTTTTATTCGATTTTTGGATTCTACGTACCTTGAAACGTAGGTAAACCAACAAATTTTGAGGTGGGGTTAAAAAATGTTTTTTGTTGGTCGATTCCTAAGGTTCATGATTGGAAATAATAAACCAGAAGTAGAAATGAAAACTGCGGGTAATTTTGCAGTTTCAGGACGACCTTTTCTTTAGACCTTTTTCTCTATTTGTTTGCCATTTGTTCGCGAAAAATTAGAAGAAGTTCAGTTCCTTTTCAAACTGTAACGTGTCAAATTGGAAGTCTTTAACCCTTTGAACTGGAAGGATAGATAATGAGTTCTACGACGGGAGCTAAATGAGCTGGAAGATAGACTATCTTCTGGAGGCTTTAATGCACGTCCTAATCACAAAAATGAGGCTGCCGGCAATTATTTGAAAAGGAGGGGTGCGGTGTAATATCCCTGCAGAAGCCCAAGGTTACGTGGGATGAGGTTAGGAGAGGCCTGTGCCTCACCAAAAGGGTTCTTCGGCGGCTTGCAGTGAACTGTAATTACACGTATTTTCTCGGACGTTTCAGTTGGGTTTATAGGACCCGTTTCCCTAAAGGGGAAATGATGGATTCGAGTGGTTGAAGATGTCTGAGAATCGAGGTCTGGGGTTGGAAGTTCCAAGATTGCTTTTGGAATAAGCTTGTTGTCTTTTTGCTTTCCTCGGTCTCATCTGGAGAGGAAGAGAGTAACGTCAAAGTCGGCCTGGAAAATAAAAAATGTCCCTTAGGAATCGAACAAGAAGAAATCATCTCATATCATTATTATATAGACAATTATTAATAGACAAACTTAGGAAGAAGTAGGCTGGAAGGAAAAACAACGAAATTATATATTAATAGATAGGAACTCGTAATTTAACTTAATTTATTAGGGTGGTAGGTAAATAATTATCCTCACATACGAAGCGAGGAGCTCCGGATGGGACCTTGAATGATAATATCGTTGATAGGTGCTACCAATAGAAAAGCCTTGTTAATTGATGACATGATGTTGAAACACTCATATTAAACTGTTTCGTAATAATTTGCAGCGTTTTTCTACCTAAAATAGCGCTTCTCTACAGTGGAGAGCGAAAAGCCCAACTACGGGAGCTGGGTGGACGTCAACGCACGACGTACAAGCCTTGAAGGCTAGTATTCTCTCCGATTACACTACGGTGGGGTAACCATTTCAACGTACTCCTAATATTAAGTTGAATTAAGATGGAACCTCTGCAAAGTTAGGAGGGTAGGTTAGCTTTCGCTTCCTGTAACATGGGTTAGTATCCAAATTTTTAGACAATCACACGCTGTCTGCTTGCCAAGAGTGGAGACGGTTTGGCCCAAAATGTTCATAATAACAAACCAACAATCGAGTTCGTTAGCCAGAAATTTTGGACAGCTCTAAGATGTCAAAATTTAAAAATAGGGTCAAATAAGGGTTCCTAAGGTTTTTGTGGACATTAATATCATAATCATAGTAGGTACAATAATATTCAGAATCTCAAATTTTCAAAAATTGAAAATTTTTCAAAATATTATGTATAATGTAGTAGGATTATTAGGATAAGAATCATTAGGAAATGCTTGCATACGAGTCTGCAACACATTGGGACATTTTCATGTCAACCACTACACAACAAGGTAGTGGAGTAAGAAAACAGTTGATTGTTCTCTACGCAACACAGTGAGTCTATTTTGTTTATTGGTCGCGTGAGCAAGTTTTTTTCGTGACGATTTTTCAGTTTGTGTGCCAAAGCAAAGACATGAAAATGTCAAAATGTAAATATAAGTGTTTATAAACAATAATTGTTTATAAACACTTATAAACACTTACAAATTATTTGTATCAAGTATGCAATGAAAATTCTATGAATTCCTGGACATAAACATACCTTGTACAAACAGTATTGTAGTATAGCACTGTATACTGAAAATTCAAATAATAAACAAATGCGACTAGGTAACCTATAAGTTTTAGGTGGAAAATAAATAATTTTTCGAGGTTTTGAAGTAAAAAATTGGAATTTTGAAAATTTGCTTATTTATTCATATTGCACGGATAAGATTTCCTGGCCGATTTTCATGAAACTTACCATGTAGATAAGGTTTTACGTGCTGAAGCTCTCAACATAACATCAACTTCTCTCCCATTCGACCTTGAGCACTGACTGTCAATAAACAGCTTCTTGAACATCTCTAGATTGGAAGAGATGCTGTGCGAGCATAATAAATTTCGAGCTACGATTTCATTGTATGTATTCACCCGGGACAAGGGATTAATAGCAGACCGATAATCAGAACGGAACCAAAATTCATTAGAAAGCTCTGAAACCCAAAATGAGAGTGAGAATTTTGAAGGAATCCCTCATTTTATGACCATCTGCTCGAATGCAAAGCTTCCTATTCCCGGTACCTAGTGAAGAAAGTAAATAAAATATGAATAATTATACTACAGGATAATGATAGTTACTCGTACCTGACATCAACCTACTGTCTATTTGAAAAGAGTAGTAGAAAAATAGTTTCCTCAGTTTTGAAGATGCAAATACCGTCCGATACGCTGGTAGTGTTGGTTTCATCTAACAGTTTGACTGATCATAATCATGTTGGTACGTATTTTGATTGTGCACCTAAACTGTGTAGGTAAGTAATAGAAGGTTTAATGATGACCAGGAACTCTCGGTTAAGACGGAATGCGATTCAATGCGACTCGGTGAGGTAGCGTTTATTTTAATTTCCACTATTAGTTACGGCCGAGAATAGAATGTGACGTCATGTACGACTCATCCCGGGTCACTGTCGAATGAGCTCATGAGGTAGAGACGGCCGAATGTCTTCTCTTTGCATTCAGCACCATCCATCACTTCGGGAAGGTTAAGTCCACATAATGGAAGTAGGCAGAACACACAGGCAACAGGTAGGTACATACATTCACACATTGGAGTGATGTCACCTGCGTCCAGGAAGACTCGAGGAGCTCTTGTCCATGTTCAAAGAGACGACACGATCTGCCTCGACTCGACTTGGAAGAAAAAAGAATTTGCCAAGTTGGGTGGGCAGTTCAGCTTCCTCACATTGTTGAGAACGTTATGGCTCGACTCTCATGAATTAAAATTAAAATGATGTTGCTACTTTTTGTGCTACAGACTAAAACATTGAAGTTTCATTCAAATTAAAATTTTTTCCGTGACTGTCTTGCAAAAACCCTTTTTTCAAGCCAAATCATATGAAAATATTGATCAATTTTGATGAAATTTTCAGATGATGTACAGGTCCTTCACAGCCCTCGATGAGTTTCAGTACGATTAGATCGATGGTAGCGTGTACACATGTGTAAAAATTATTTGCTTTGGACTACTGGTTTTCAGTTTGTTTTGGTACAAAATTACCAAAATTTAGATTACGAGTTCAGGCCCTATGAAAACAACAAATTTGGATCGGTCGGAGGCAATTTATACTATCAAACTCGAGATAAATCGGCTCAAAGTCGTTATGGTACTATAGCATAGGGCTAATATAACCTAACTCATAGAATGTTTACCAATTGCTATGACATATGATTACCATCGATGTTTGAGTCACGTGTCTCATTATACGTTTCCCTCGTGACTAAACTTCTGGTGTTCCGAATATATTATATAATAATAATAATAATAATAATAATAATAATAATAATAATAATAATAATAATAATAATAATAATAATAATAATATTTTTCCTGGCTTTCCTCTATTAGCGATTTCCTGGATTTTTCGGTTGCGTACAACCCGTTCAGTGAGCGCGGAAACATGCGCAACCCCTGGATTGTGACAAAATTGAGATTGAAGATAGACCACAAGTGTGATACATGTTTTTTCATTATTTTTCAACTCTGAATCACGTGGTGGTATCCATTTTCAGATTTAACTGGAATTTTTCGCAACGGCGGCCGAAAATTAGATGGTTTTTTAATGAAAATCGCTTTTTTTCCATTCTTGTGTTACGACGCAATTTTAATTAGTTCGGGTGGCCAACTCCACCCCTAAATTTGAGAAGAGGGAAAGACAATAAAATGTAGGAGTAGAGTTACCCACTCGAACCAATTAAAATTGGGTCGTAACTCATAAGGATGGAAAAAGAGCTATTTAGGCGCATTTGAAATCATTTATACAAACTTATTTTGGAAAAATGATGCTAGAACTAAAGTTAGAACTCGAAAAGAACGATGAAAACATTCACAGCTCTTCCAGGCGTCTCCAGCGTTCGAGAAGATCTTCTTCACTCTTCAGATCACTGATCAGCTGAGTGAGCTCCGAAGCCATTTTCAATCCTATTGAATGGAAGTGCTCTTCCAGGCGTCTCCAGCATTCGAGGACATCTTCTTCACTCTTCAGATCACTGATCAGCTGAGTGAGCTCCAAAGCCATTTTCAATCCTATTGAACGCAGGAAGCTGAAATTTGAGAGGGAAGGTCGAGAGAGAATACAGATGGTGGTAGGTGCTATTGATGGAGAACCAGTGATCTATGCAGAAGGGTGATCTATACAGAAAATAATAAACCTTTGAGCAATGATTTGCAGCGTTTCAGAGGGTGCGGGATTCACCCAACAATTTTGCTGAATCCGCACTTTATGCGAAGAAATTGCCTCAAACCCGCTGGATCCCTTAAGTGCGAGACGTGAATGTCGTCTAATGGTCAGCCTGGAGCCTATTGACTCTTTCAACGTCATCTAGGTGACAATACTACGGTTTCTGCTGGATCGATAGAGTCAATTAAGAATACTCATTACGTCGTGACCCCTTCGGGACAACAGACCGGTGAAAACGACCGTTTTAACGGGGGTCGTGAGTGCTAACCGGTCACGATGGGACGCCATAATAATTACCGGATATCCCACACCAAAGAACATCGAGCCTCATTGTTCACGTCAAATTCATAGGGTCGAGGGGACTGAAGGTATTTCAAAATTCGTGAAACCTGGGAGTCGTGAGACGCGAACAGCGGATAAACACTAGATTCTAGACGCCTTTGATTATAGCTATTAAGCATAAATAATAGTCATTTCTTATCTATGGGGATAGAAAGGTACACAACATTTCCAATCTATCATCAGTAGGTATAGCAGTTTCAACTCACCAGACAGTCAGTTCCTTGCTAGGCTTACTTGTATAAATTACGAGAGAATTGGATCGCAGTTACTCCCGTTATGTATACAAACAACTCCTATACGCCCTAAGAATAGTGTATGTTTCAATATGGTGATTGCCTCAAGATTTTATCGCGTTTATATCAATATGAGACGCAAAGAGGTCAAGAGTAATCAGAAAAACGCTGCAAATTATTACACAATTTTTTTTTAAATGAAGATCACTCGTCTGCGAAGAACACGGCTTCTTCCGAACCAGAAGAGGATACTCCGAACTAGGGACATGTGGGCGAGGGGGGTTGAGGGACCCTCAGTCGAGAACCTTCCAGTCAGGTCACGAATTTAATTTCGATCAATTTCACGATCAACTTTAATTTAACCATAGTTCGTTGTTCGGAGCTCTGGATGGTCTCATTCGTTTATAAAACTTTGAAAGTTTCCTAAATAAATGAAAACTCCTTAGTAATTAGGTATTTATTCACTTTTATTAAAGTATTGTAATCAATTAAATAATTTATTGTATCATTACGTATTCATTATTTATTCATTCATATTATTCATCAATTATATCTTTCGATTTTTAGATTCTAAATACCTTGAAACGTAAATCAAATTTTGAGAATGGGTTACGTTTTTCTTCCTAGCTTGATTCCAACGATTCATTATTGAATAAATAATAAACCAAAATGGATTTTTCGATACTTTTGACATTTTGATACGTTGATCATTTTGATACATTGGACATTTTGTTACAGTGAATGTTTCGATATATTGGACCCATGTTGTTCATTTTGACACTGTAGTGTCCACTGTCTACATCCATGAAAGCAGCAAATCCTCCGCCAAAAAATCCTCCGGTGATGACCTTAACCGAGGATCCTTGTTTCAGAGTCGTATTGCTCGATTTGGGAAACCCTTGGCCATTGTAACAGATCGAAGATGTAATTTTGAATTGCTCCTTTTTCAGACTGTCTCTAAACTTTGGATTGACGTCCACCACACGACCAGCTACCATCCCCAGGCCAATGAGCTTATCGAGCGCCAGCATAGCACTATCAAAGCAGCTCTGATGTGCCCACTCACTACTTCCACTGACTCCTGGTCTCTAGAACTCCCTGTAGTCCTCCTTGGTTTACGCAACACACTTAAAGAAGATATCCAGAGCACTCCAGCAGCCTTGGTGTATGGAACCACCTTGCATCTCCCTGGCGACTTCTTTGATCAATCACCAGGCCCTTTGGCCCCATCTAGGGACTATGTCCAGCAGCTATGGGCTTCCAGCACATTCGACCCACAGGCATACACAACAAAGCCATTCTGTAACCCACATCTTGACTCAAGTACACACGTATTTTTGAGATAAGAGGAGGTCAAACCGTCGCTCCAAAGGCTTTACACTGGACCATACAGAGTCATTAAGAAAATTCCAAACAAATTCACCTTAATTATTTTCCAACGTCAAGTGACAGTCTCCTATGATCGGGTGAAGCCTGCATTCATGACACTGTCTGAGGCCAGCAAACATCAGCAGCCTTCACCATCACCCCCAAGTGCTACTTCCACTCCAGCAAACCCAGTTGCTGGACCTGCTACGACGACTGACATTACTGGAAACCTCACTACTGGAAGTGGGCGTAGAGTTCACATCCCTCCATACCTTGCGGAATATGACACTTCTCAATGGGGGGAGTGGTGTAGTGTCCACTGCCTACATCCATGAAAGCAGCAAATCCTCCGCCACGAGCGCTTTTGATGAACTTATCCAATGATCCATGTTATAACCTTGATTGTAATCTCCTTCATGCCATGCTTATCTCATACCTTTTTGTATTGGTTTTCATCCGCAATATATCTCAAATCTTTCTTCTCAATATATCTTCTCAAGTAAAGTGTCAAAACGCCTTTTAAGTTACCCCAGATAGTTCCCAAAGACACATTGGACATTTTGATACAGTGGATTTTGATACATTGGACATTTTTCCATGTTGGTCAATTTGATGCATTGGACATTTTGACACAGTGGGTTTCGATAAATTGGATATTTTCTCATGTTTGGTCATTTTAATGCATTGGAAATTTTGATACAGTTGATGTTTCGATACATTGGACTTTTTTTTGGTCATCTTGATACTTTGTATGATTCCATACGTTGAACATTTTGTTACGTTTGAAATTTTGACACTTTGGAACTTGGACTTCTTAATACTTTTGATATTTTGATACAATGAACATTTGTGTTACATTGAATTTTGAAACGTTGTGAACCATCAACATTTTCAAATCGTTCCAGGTCAGCGTATTCCTTCTAATGATGAATACGACTCAGTGGTTGGTGACACAAAGAAGATTTTGCAAGACATGACCTGGACATTCCTCGTGCATTCCAGATAGACTTAAAAAATGAGGAATAACGCAAAGGGGAAAAAATGGACGAAACGAGGAAAAACCTGACACTCTTCCCTTCGTCTCCACCAGGCACAACTTAATTGCGCTATCAAGGCCTGAAAAGAATATTAACTGCCTCAGAAAGTGGAGAAGGGATGGTGTGGATGAAGAAAAGGACCCGATCCTGGTGGCAGTGGATGAAGGCAGGAAGGGAGGGATAGTCCTGCGGATAGTTCTTAGGGCCTTGAACCCGCGGGGTTGAGGTCGCCTGCCTGCCCCTGCAACTCTTTGTACAGCCTTGATCCCATAAACTGTCGTTTTATTCCCCTCACGCCCGGTGCGATGCACTTTCCTCTGGCAGTAAAGTCGAGCTCACTAACGAATTCTCCTCTTTTTTCCGTGCTTCTGGAAGATTGAATATAGAAAAAGTCACATGATTTTCCATCGATGAGCTTGTGCTTGTGTATACTAAATTGATTACCAGATCTTTATAATTAGCTACCTAACAATTATTCGTACCTACCGAAACTCATAGAAATATCGCGGTCGGTGAGAAGAGTGACAGGCTAAGAAATTTATTCTTGTTTCATGGTTAATTATGATCATAAAGCTTTTGAATCGAGCACCAAAAAAAGTCTAATTTTGGTTTATTATTTTCAATATTTAAACTTTGGAATCGACCAAGAAAAAAAAATTGTTTACCCCCTCCCTCAAAATTTGTTGGCTTACGTTTCAAGGTACGTAGAATCCAAAAATCATATAGGTATACATTTTCCGTCCGCCCGCCGAGGACCGATTCTGATGAAATTTGGTATAATATACCTATTATGGGCTCACTTTGGAGTCTAGTTGTGCCCCGAATATTTTGGTTGACCATTCACTTCTAAGGGTTGAAAAATTAAGGTTGAAATTTTGAAAACGCCTTAGCTCAAAGAATTTCGATTTAAAGGTATTGTTTTTCCATCAATTCAAGATAGTATTGAATTTTTAGAATCGAATGAGACCACCCAGAGCTCTGCAGGACCAACCGTTCGCTCCATGTGAGAACTTAAGGGTTGAACTTAAGGGTATGAATCGCTAAAGAGGCCTAATTTCCGTTCAACTTTTAGTTGACCAAAATGCGATCGCTATTCGTTTCTTCAAGTTGTACTCAGTTTTTCGTCCTTAGCAACCAGTAATCAAATTTCCTCATGAAGGCACCCACAACTCCATATTTCTTCGAACTGAGTGTGAAGCATTTATTTATTTCAAATAAACTTGATTGTGAAGTAGGTATGAGGTAGGTTGGTAGTATCTACGATTGGTGGTGAAAATGGCAAAGCCATGTTCTTTGCGGAAGAGTGATCTATTTAGACAAAAATAAACCTTTGTGTAATATTTTGCAACGTTCTTCGAGTTTTTTTTTGTTTTGATTTTCATAAGTACAACATATGCGAGTGATTCTGTGAGACCCAATTTTTGATTGTTTGTTGAAACAGTGCAAAGCTTCAGTAAGGAAGAAGCTGAACTTGAAATAATTTTTGAGAGACAAAATAATGACGGCGTTTAAGGTGCTGAAGTTTCGCTGCATCCATTTAGGAAGGCACAGGTGGATAATGGCAGATATGACCATTAGTGGGCAGGAATAGGTTGGAACGTCTATTGGTCAATCATCGGAAGGTGAAAAGACTGAGCTGAAAAATAGATCGTGAAGTCATCTCCGCTCACCTGAGAACGTGATGAGTTTGATCGGGTCTGTTTAAATTGTCATGCCTATGCTGCAAGGAGGAAGAGTTGTTCAGGGAACACCTTCATACACTTTTAAATATCAGGACGTTATAAAATTACACCTTTCTTTTCGATGTCTTTATAATTTTCAAGATAATTTTTTTTTACTATGTCAATTGATCTTGTGATCAACTGGAGAAAGCAAGTTTTATTCGATTTTTGGATTCTACATACCTTGAAACGTGAACCAACAAATTTTGAGGGGGTGTTAAAAAAAATTTTTCTTGGTCGATTCCAAAGGTTCATTATTGAAAATAATAAACCAAAACACAACGACTCCAGCTCAGTCAGCAAGGAGCTGGAGTCTTTGTGTTTTGAGACATGTTTTGTGGATGAGGGCTTGGAGCCTTGGACCCATGCCTCTAATCAAGTTTTGGATGTCCTGGGGGATATTGTCCCATTCCTCTTTCGCTACTGTTTCCAGCTGCTGAAGATTGTCTGATGGTGGATCTCTGGCTCGGATTCATGACTGGACTCCTTGGTGGCCAGTCCAGGATACAAGAAGGAAGAGACAAACGAAAAAATGGATGGTGGTGCTTTAATTTTGAGCAGGAACACTCCAGGTGTGTAGGTGCCTATTTTACCTACTCATCTCAAAAAAATTAGATTATTCTAGAGCTCAGATTTTCTATTTCAGAATCCTTCGTCCATTGAACTTGATTTAGGCTTCTGCTGACGATGTAACTTTGGTAAAGATTTTGGTCCATCTGTGAAAAAGATCGTATGGTTCTCCACAAATAATGCAGTGGACAGGAAGTGAAATAGAATATTTATACTTGAGTCCGAAATGTGTAGTCGACTGTCCATAAAAAATTTTAATGATACGAATAAAATCACTCGCAATGAGATTGTGGAAAACGAGTTTAATAAAAAACGGAGTTGATAAGAACGTTGTCTATTTCCACAAAAATAATGAGTTACAATTTACAACTAGTTATTACTAAGTTATAACTAAGTTGTAACTACCTAAGCTATAACTTGTAACTTATTATTTTTTTGAAATAGACAACGTTCTTCTCAACTCCGTTTTTTTATATTTTTATGATGTTATTTTTCCTACTTTCATTTATTTGCAAGTCACTTTTAGGTAGTTCCGGATTTTGCTTCCGAGTCTACCAAGGTAGCGGAAGCTTTGTTTTCACTTTTCAAGGACGAAAAAAAAGTTCTCCAAAATCAAAATTTTCACTCGCGTTTTGCGTTTTAGACCTTTCTGAACAATTTTGGTTTCGTGTCTGTCTATCTGTGTGTCTGTTTGTCTGTCCGTCTGTCATCAATTCCTTGTAACGCGCATAACTATACGAAGTTATTGTCCGATTTCGATGAAATTTTCAGGGATTGTGCGGGTTGGTGTGTAGACGGTCCCCTATGAAAATCATCATCCTCGGACTGATACAAACTGCGCATGCGCAAACGTGAATTCCTTGTAACGGCCATAACTTCTACATTTTCCATCCGATTTCAATGAAATTTTCAGGGATGTTACAAATTAGTATTTAGATGGTCCCCTAAGAAAATCACTACCTTCGGATTGATAGTAGCTACTGCGCATGCGCAAACGTGAAATTCCTTGTAACGGCCCTAACTTCCACATTTTCTACCCGATTTCGATGAAATTTTAGGGATGTTACAGATTAGTATTTAGATGGTCCACTATGAAAATCATAGAGAATTGTTTCTCATAGAGGGATTCATTCATAGAGGAACGGTCTCCTGTGAGAGAGACGAAGCTTCAATAGCGCAGAGAATTGAGTCTTGATTTGTGCTCTAAGGATCGCGGGTTCGAATCCCAGTCGAGGCTAAGAATATTTTTGATCCAATCACATACATCTACTCACCTAATTTTTCATCCGAATTTGATGAAATTTTCTAGGATTGTCCCGATTAGCGTGTAGATGGTCCCCTATGAGGGTAGTGAAAGGTACTTAGAGATTGGTGTTTTGAGATTAACTACTATGTATCGGATCATCTATACAATCGGGTTATGGATACGAGGAAGCTATGTGCCACACCCACTTGGCAGACGTTTTTCACTCTATTTCTTGAGTTCTCCCTCTTTCAGCAAGGGGGTAATTCGTATGCTTAATTAAGACACAAGAGTCCAAAGAAGGAATAGGAAAAAGGTTTCATGATTTTTAAGCAAAAATATTTTTTTATTATAAAATAGATAAGATAGATAGATGACATGAGTACACAGTTTTAGCCAGATCTGATGATAATTAGTAAAGAATATGTTTTCAAAACTTAGCTAGGAAGGTACCTTAGTCCCTTCGTTCCATCGGCTACACCTGTATAGCAATGTACAATTGTACGGTTGTAATAAGTCATAACAGACGGTTTTGGGGTGTTTAGAAAGTATTTCCACGTAGTCGGGGAATTCAATAACAACGAAAAGAGGCCAGGATGTTTCCACTTCATATCTCCAGATGCCCAATCGGAATCTCGCGTTTCCCCTTGGGAAGTTTATGACTACTTAAACACCGTTCTGGAACGTGTGCGCAAAAGTGGAGGGGCGCCTCCGGAAAATATACAATTTCAGATAGAAACAAACGATCGAAACCGACTTAGACTGGAACCGAGCCAAGTTTTTCCTTCCCAATCCGAATAAGCGAAGGAATTGGGCACTCGAGATTACTCGTCTTGCAACACGTTCGAAGTTCAAATCGAATGCCGGCTTGAAAAAGCTTGGAATTGAGGTCGGACTGGGAGGGTCGATTTAGTTGGAAGATGAAGTAACCTGGTCCAGACACCTATTCGTAAAAGGTGCATCTGAATGCAATAATCACCTTGGAAAAAAAGGCCACATGAAAAACTGTGAATCGAATGCAAGAACCCGTTCATGTCCTTGCATCGCCCACAATCGAAATGAGTTTCTCTTGTAATTCAATTCTAAATGCTGTTATGGCCTAGTAGCATTGAATTTATTTAGTACACCTAGATAAGGGTTCAAAATCGTTCGATAATGTTCAGTTATTACTAAGGATTTTTCGATTTTGACACGACTGATATCGGGTATTGGTTTATTATTTTCAATAATTAACCTTTGGAATCGACTAAGAAAAAAGTTAACCCCCCCCCCCCCCTCAAAATTTGTTGGTTTACTTTTCAAGGTACGTAGAATCCAAAAATCGAATGAAAATTTGGCCGTCCGCCGTAAGCGGCACTTTCACAGTTAGCATTGACCGATTTTGATGAAATTTGGTATGTAGGCTCCATTTGGGGTCTAGTTGCGCCCCGAAGATTTTGGTTGAAGTAAGTCACTTCTAAAGGTTGAAAAATATAGTTAGAAATTTTGAAAACGCCCTAACTCAAAAAATTTTGATACAAAGGTATTGTTTTTCGATCAATTTAAGATAGTATTGAATTTTTAGAGACCACGCGGAGCCTTGTAGGACAAACCATAAAATTTAATGTTGCACGATAAATCAGAAACACGAGTGTAAATCGCAAAAGAGGCCTAATTTCCGTTCAAATTTTCGATAACCGAAATGCGATCGATGTTTTTCTTCAAGTTGATTGGTGGTAACAATGGCAAAGCCGTGTTCTTTGCGACAAGTGATCTACATGGAAAAATAATAAACCTTTGTTTAATAATTTGCAGCGTTTTTTATTTCGATTTGATATCAGATCATTTGACACTTTCGTTCGACACCATAATATACGATACCCTCAGCTCTGTGGTTGTTTTGGAGCTATTTGATTGCAGGTTCAATCAAATCGAGGAATGTCTTCCCAAAGGTTTTGCTACACTTAGACCCGATATTGCTTGCATTCAAGAAATCCATCAGCTCGTTGGAAACCATCTCTTCTCTCAAACCTTGTTGCGACTGTGGAGTCATCCTGCGAGGCTGATGAATCATCAAATTCTTTGAAGTTAAAGTCCCCACCACTACCCATGGTCGCACAATAAGAATAGAAATTATTGACGAGTTGGCTTTTATTTAGCGAATCCATTGGATTTA
Organism: Apolygus lucorum; assembly: GCA_009739505.2. NCBI lineage: Eukaryota > Metazoa > Arthropoda > Insecta > Hemiptera > Miridae > Apolygus > Apolygus lucorum. Next base: position 24,229,547 of record CM019168.2, on the reverse strand, counting down.
TCATTAAATTCACTTGTACAATGAATGACGTTCCTGCTATCCCTGGATCTAACAAACCTCCATGGGTTGTCGCAGGGCTGCCAAGTTTATCTATTTCATACCTTCCTGTTTCAACAACGTTGAATTGTCGTCAATCGTGAGACATTTCAGATCTCATGAAACCAGTGCAATAATTATGAACCTGAAATTTGCACTATTCGGAAATAAGTTGACATGAATGCTCATGCAGGTGGATGGTGAGTTAGTACCTATACAGTAGTCGAACGACGCATGAAGCCGTCTCCCTCGGTAGACGTAGACCTTTAGGGAGAGTCGGCTTAGCTAAGCCCACATGAGTTCGAAGCACTAAGCGTCCGATTCCGCTCAAATTCGGAGGGCTAGTTCAAATTAAAATTTTGATCATCCTCTAAGCTTAGGTCCAAATTGTGCCTCCAGGACATAGATGTTCGAATTATCAAATAAACAGTGGTCACGAGCAGGTGCAACCCCGACAGGGCAACCGTCATCCCATAACAATCACACTCAGAACAAATCGTCGCCAACCCTTCTCCTCCTCCCAAAAGCACAACCGAAAAATTCGGTATTTGGGAAGGAGAAGGGGTTTGACTATATAAACCTCTGTCGGAGTCTCACCACCTCAAACCAACGACAAAATCTAACAACTTATCTTCTCTCCCTCCCTGAAATCCTCTCAACAAACAAACATTCAAACCAAAAGATAGTCGGTTTCAATACTGACCTGACACAAACCTCTTTCTCACTCGACTAGGTTCAATAAAACTACAAGGCGGTTTTTACAGACCGAGTTTATTTTCCTAAATTCATAAATTCAGTAGACGCCAACCTGGTTTGCTACAGACCAGAACCAAAAGATTAATACAATTAAACTAAGTAAATTCCAAACTGGTTTCTTACAGACCAGAACCAAAATGTTCTGTATTATTTATCCTTCTAAAATTCCATTTGACAAAGTGGCCGATTAAAATCCCTCAGTAAATTTCTCAAGACCTTCATCTTTTTGTCCAAATTCAACGAGTCCAAGACATAACAGTCAATTTATTTAATCGTGTTTTGTATACGAGGAAGCTACGTGCCACACCCACTGTGGATCTCAGATTCTGTTATACAGTGCAGCAAATGTTGGAAGACATGATTATTAGTCTTGCTCACTCTTTGCGTGGTACTTCAAGGGTGGTATCTCAGTCAGCTGTAAGATAACTCGTATGGATTCAGTCGGCCTTGTTGTATCGAATTTCACGTGGATATACCGGTATTACAGTTCATTATCGGTGTACCCGCTCTCTTCCTGCTTCTCAGATCTCGACTAGGTCTCTTGCACTTCCATCCCAACATGATCTTACAGCCCAGGGACGAGAAAAACAACTCATCCGTGGAGGTCATAGACATAGTTCTCCAGTGACCGAAGTCGCGATCGAACTACATATTTCGCTTACTCACTATAGACGATTGGGGGGTCTTGTATTTGTACTGAAGGGAAAAAACATTTGTTTCCAAAATCGAATATTTTAGTTGCATTTTGATTTCAAGATCTTTTTGAATCCGTTCAAGATCTCTGTGATGCCGTGTCCGTCAATCTTTCGGCCTCCTCGTCTGTCTGTCCAAGGGATGTTCCAGTATTCTGGCCGAAACTAAACTATAGTAATATTGCACGATTTTGTTGAAAATTCCAAGAGATTAGTCTCTGGAATTCCTATGAGATTTATCCTTTCTGAATAACCTTAGAGAGTGAGTAACTTCATGAAAATAAGTAAACGTTAATTCCTTAAATTTCTCAATTTTAGACAGTCCAACTCCGTCCAAATTTGGATGGTTTTGGATTCTGGCTCCAAGACCATTGACAATGAATACCATTACACGTGAATTTCCAAAAGCCAGAGCGCTGAGGAACAGAAAAATAAAATCGAATTTTGAAATTTTAGTGGGAAGAAATTATCCGGTTTTGTAAAGCATACAATACGCGGATAAGACTTAAGCGCAGAAACATATAAATATGTTAAATTTAACAAACTTGATTACCTTAAAACATTGATTTCTTACGAACTAATCGCCAAATTTGGGGGGGGGAGAATGTGCATTAGGATCCAACATATTCGCTGCGGTTCTGCAGACCATTCCTATGACATGTAGACAAAATTATATACTGTCGGGAGAAATTCCTAGAATCTTTTCCTTCTATTTTATCGAATATGATATCAATACGATTGGAAATTTAACACTAGATTGATTGAAACACTGTAACCAATGTAACAATGTGTCGTCTGTAGACGCTCGAGAGAACCACGGAGTAACTATACTTAACTGGTTATATTATTTTACCTAATCTCTCTTGAGTAAGTATTCATTTTATTCTTATAATGAACGTTGTTGCTTAATTACGTAGGGTCAGTTGACTTGACACTTATTATTTAAGAATGTACTAAGTGGTTGAGGCTGCTTAGTTTTGTCTGTCTTGCATCCTTTTACTGCCTACTGGTGCCTTGAGTAGCTGCTATTCGCCCGTATAAGTCTTCTCGGTCGCCTTTAGACAGCGAATACTTTGATCTATAAATTTATTTTGTGAACAATAAGCAGACACTATTTATGATTTTTTTTTTGAAAATTGAAATTGAATTCATGTGGTGGAAGATCCCAACTGATCCGTCGAGACCCATGATGTGCTCAGTTACATTACACTTCCTATTGCATTCGTATATCTATCGAGAGGGGAGTGTTTCGACTCTGTCGAACATACAATCAAATGAAAACCTCATAATCGATTCAATTCAAAACCTTAAAATATTAACCCGAATTGGATCGTGGTGTCACTAGTGCCACCAAAACATGACAGGAACTCCACAGCTGTCCCAAGGGGTCAGCGGGGTAACTACAATTAAATTGGGATTTTAAATGTAATGGACAGCAGAATTTTTTGAGAGCTATTGGAAGTTTCAAAATAGATTTATGACAAAAATTTCCAAAGAAATCAAAGAAAACATTTTCAAAATGTTTGTCATAAGATCATTAATTTTTTACTTTTAATAACTTACAAATTAACATGGTTCAAAAAATTCAGCTCTGTCCATTACTTTTTAAATTTTAATTTAAATCAAGTTAATCTGGTGACACGTTGGGATAGCTGTGGAATTTTTAAGATGTTTTCGGTAACACAAGTGACACCAGGGTCCAATTAGGGTTAATTCCTTATGAAAAACGCTGCAAATTATCACACAATTGTTTATTATTTTTCTATAGATCACTCGTCTGCAAAGCCACCAACCATCCAACTTGAAGAAAAACATCGAACGTATTTCACACTCGTGTTTCTGATTTATCGTACGTAAAACACTTAAATTCTCGTAGCGAGCGAACGGTTTGTCCTAGAGAGCTCCGCGTGGTCTCAAAAAATTTTAAAAATTCTATAAAATCCTAAATTGAAGGAAAAACAATACCTTTATATCTAACTTTTTTGAGTTAGGGCGTTTTCAAAATTTCAAAATTGATTTTGGAACCCTTAGAAGTTACCTACATCAACCAAAATCTTCGGGGCACAACTAGACCCCAAATGGAGCCTACATACCAAATTTCATCAAAATCAGTCAATGCTAAGTGGCAAAAGTGCCGCGTACGGCTTACGGCGGACGGCGGACGGACGGCCAAATTTTTATTCGATTTTTGGATTCTACGTACCTTCTACGTACCGTAAAACCGTCAAACTTTACCCCAATATTTACTCCAAAACATTTCCAAATACAATTTCTCCCCACTCGAAATGGGTTAAATTGATTTTTTTAATAAGTGAATTGATCTTCAGGGCTTCCTGAACATTTTGAGTGGTCGAGCTCATTGATCAGATAATTGTAACCCCCCTATTTAATTGTTTAAATGTTGGAGTGCAGTTATCTACGAGTGCGTCTATCTTTACTCCACTCTGAAAAACTCACGGTTATCGCTACAGAAACGGGCAGTGGTGCAATGATATTAGTCGGGATTGAATTCATTACCCCAGAAATACTTGATAATATCAAGTATTTATAATATTATTATAAATATATTCTGAAAAATTGAACTTTTTAGCTTGAAAAATACAAGTTATACCTAAGAAAAATATAAATTCCAATGATCATTTATTCATCATTATTTTCAACGAATTTGCTTGAAATGCAATATTTCTGGTTAAAAGATCACAATCCAGTATAGACATACTTATGTAGGTAATCGAGCAAAACTTTCTACAAGTAAAGAAATATTAAAGGACAATAAAAGATAAACGAATGACTTAACAAAATCACAGAAAAAGTCTGTTTCACATTCGATAATTTTCGAATGAATTGCAATGGTAAATTTCAAAGTTAACCCACGAGTAAATAATATTGTAAATCACAACTTATGAGACCAAAGCACGTTTATTTTCATATCATAATGCAGGTGTCCAGTTGTAAAGTTGCGGTAGGGGCGCGTACCAAGCTTTTTCAGATTTCTTCTCCCCATCTCTAACTTCTGACATGAGATACACTAGAAACCTTACATTCAACACTGCGAAAATTATAAAACTCAAATATTTTCCGAGATTAAATAAGAAAAATATGAGTGAGGCTACCTTTATCCCAACCTTTATAGTGGAGTAAAGATACCCGGTTTTTGGAGTAAAGTTACCATCAAATTTTTGGTAAACAAATGCATAACTAAGAAAACACTTTTTTTAGAATTTGATTAGTGTATTTTGTTCAAAATAAGATGTTGAAAGTGATATGATGGGGGCTTGCCTGGTAAATCCACTCCTAACTACTGATATGGAAGAAATTTTGGAGCACAAAAAACAGGACAAAAACAGCTGAACAGGAAACTATGACTGATAACAGCTGATAACATGGATAAAGGCGCCATCACAAGCCACATCGATTCTCTGGGATGTGGAGAATAACGAAAACACAATAGCTAACTTTTATCGAAGTCCTACTACGTTTACGTCACAATTGAAGATTCTCACTTTTTGGGGTAAAGTTACCCCTGGTGGGGTAAAGTTTGACGGTTTTACGGTACCTCATCAAATTTTGAGGGGGTGTTAAAATTTTTTTTTCTTGGTCGATTCCAAAGGTTCATTATTGAAAATAATAGGGGTATTCACGGTGTTAACGTGTTATACGTCGAGAACGTCTTTAACGTCGAACGAATCGGTCGTAAACATGTTATCAAAGTGTTATCAGTCGTCGTAAGTTAACACACCCGAATGGTCTGTTAAAGTGTGTGCTAAACGTGTTATCCGTCGCAACATCAGAGAGAAAATGGCCGATAACTTGCCAGCTGTTTTTCAGTCAGTTTACTTGTGAGTTAATTAGTTTCTTCTTAGTTTTTTTGAGTTGGAGTCTGTTGAGTTGGAGTTCGTTTGTTTGTCTCGGTTATTTTGTGAATTATTTGAGTTGGAGTTGAAGGTATGGAGGTCTCATGGAGGTATGGAGGGAAGAGAAAGGTAGTTGGGAGGAACAAATAGATGCAATGAAAGTGAAGGAAAAATGCGAAAAACTGTTTTCTTGACCACTCCATCATCAACAAGTTCTTGTTTATAACTTTTCTTCGACATGACTGCAGTGAGTAATCCTCAAATTTTCAGTGTAAAAAGTAAAAAATCTGTAAACAATATAGGTGGTATAAAAGTTGTCTCCTGTGGTAAAAAAAACTTTGCTTGTTTCTTTGCCATGGAACAAACAATGATGGACGTTGTAGATTTTTTTTCTCCTCATTTTTACCGAATTTATGGCGTTTTCCCCTTCTTGTTCACACTTCCTCCACTTAATCATGCCACACAATAACCATACGACCCTAATGGCTGCGATCTAGCCAGGTAATCGAAGAAGAAGGAGTGATGAGACTTCAACTTTAGCACGTTTAACACGATAAGCTCAACCGTGAATACCCCTAATAAACCAAAATACAGCCCATAGTTTGTTTTAAATAATTGTGGTTATTTCATGACTCCCACGTCGTGTCCCACCCCATTGATGAAGTAGATGAAATTCAGAATCAAAACCAAATTCTACGTCATATATGTGTTTTTTTTTCTACGTATAAAATAGTCATAAAATCAATTTTTCATATATATCGGATAGTTAATTTAATCATTCTCAAACCAACATATTCTATTTATGTTCATGTTCTATGTGAGGATGAGGAAGCTTTATTGCTCACCCAACTTGGCAGACGTTTTTCAATTCCGTACCTACGCCTGTAGAGTATTTCTGTTCGATTGTTTCTCGAAACCGGATCTCAATCACACAATACTTATCGATATCAAAAAATAGAGAAGAGATGATGGAGAACTTCACTACCGATGGAAGATACCATCACAGCGGTCCGAAGTCGTGACCAAAGCTGTATTTTTAGAGGGAAGAGGACCTCATATCGAGCTGGAACACTGGAGTATCGACTGACGACGCATCATCTTCGCTCGCCCTGAAGGGCATATCATCATTGAAGCCAATCTGCCAACAATGAGATGAGCAAACAAGATCTGAATACTGCGGTCCATCGAGCTCCACTGAAGACTCTGACTTCATTTTCTCCACCTTCAGAGGCTTCCTTTGGTGGGTTCTGAGGTTGACAATGGTTGGTCGGTCTTTTGTTCTGAGGAGACCCTTCGTCACGCCTTATCCATTGTCCACCTTGTCATCTTCCTCCTAGAATAATCAAAGGCTCCTCGTGTACCACCTAATTATCAGACGGTCTTCCTTTTTCGGTCGTGAGCTTCCATTTTTTAAAGCTCCCAACCTCACTGGAAACTACGACGAAACTAATTACGGGATTTCAGAGAAATAAGACTGCAGGCTCATCCTACAATGAAATCTACTGAAGGTTGGTAGTTTCCGTACAAAATTAAAAGAAACCTCCTTCGAACGACGTTTCAAGGTCTTATTGTCTCTATTTCAAAGCCCCACATGGTTACTTCGTTATTCCTACAAAAATTCAAACAAAAACATTCAATGGCGATTTTTATTTTTGAGCAACCAAAATTCCATAGTTAATAAGTAGTATGTAGAATCCGAAAAATAAAATAATTCCATCCGTCCGCCGTTTCTCCCAAATAAACTTGATTGTGAACCAGGTATGTAGTTGGTAAGTAGTGACAATGGATCTATACAGAAAAATAATAAACCATTGTATAATAATTTGCAGCATTTTTACGTACAAAATGGAATCGTGTGACTTAATTATTTACCTCGGGTATTTGAGAAGTTTTAATTTTGGTGAGCGACCCTCACATCGGGTAGGTATCCAAACCTCACCTCCAACTTAAGCTCTCCAAAGCTGCTACTTTCCCTATGTTGAGGCATTAAATGTTGTGAGCATCTTGCAATCTCTTTCTCAATTCACGTGCGTACTGCGATCGACTCGTGCGTTCAGGTGCCAAACTTTATCAATATATATGCATACAGCTCACGACCAATAACCATCATTGCTGGAGTTATGCCAGTCGACTTGTGTTAATGCTCAATATGCGAGAAAGGTCAGAGGAAGCATTTGATCACAGTTCCACTGGTGGTATGCATAATTTTGACAGGACTTCATACTGTGTCCCGTCATTCCATCGCTTTTTGGACATAAATGGTTGTTTCTTGTCTTTATTATACAGTACTTAGATTCAATTTATAACGATGTCGGATAAAAGAGAGGTCAGATGTAACGTTATACCAACCCTGTCTTCTGTTCCGGGCATAATGATGTCCGTTTATAACGATATAAATATGACAGTCTTTTGAGCATCGTTATAAACGGAATCTAGTGTACTTAACTAAAATCTGCATTACTTCTTGAAAAACTCACGATCAGAAATTTCTACCCTGGTCTGCGAGTAGTTCAAGGGGAAACATACATGTTGCAATAGTCCCTTTGCAATAATAATAATAATAATAATAATATTTATTGCCAAAGACACTCATATTAACATAATATCACAGAGTAGAGCAACAAGTCATAAGTGAAGTAGGCAGGAGTAAGGCTATGGCTTATAAGAAAGGAATTCGGTAACTGTATAAAATTCATGGTTAATAAGATAAGCTTTTAGTTGTCTTTTGAACATCGGAAGTGTAGATTTGCTGATAATTTTTTGGAGAAATTGTGTATAATGATTGTAGATTCTAAGTGCACTGTATTCAAAACCACGCTTAAAAAATTCAAGGTGGTGCTCGGGAACTCGCAGCATGCAAGAGCCAAGTCTCGTGTCGTGCGTGTCGTCAATTTTGCAATGCTAAATAGCCCTTGACGTCTAGTTATGAAGCATAATGCTTCGTAGATGTACAGCGAAGGGAGAGATAGAAGCCGTTCTCTACGAAATAGTCCACGACACTAAGAATTTGGTGGATGGCCCCACAAAGAATTTGGTGGATGGCCCAGCAGTATTCGGGGGGCGCGCTTCTGAATTTTGAAAATTCTTTCTAAAATACTGGGGCTCATCCAAAAAATAATTCCATAGCGTGCCCTTAAGAGGAAAATCCCATGGTATGCAGTGAGCAAAGTTTTCATCGATACGACAGGTCGAAGCTTCCAAAGGCAAAAACACGCTACTCAACTTAGATTGGAGGTTGGTGACATGGGTGTGAAAGTTGAGGTTATTTGGGACAATGGTTTTGGTTATTTGATTTGGGACAATAATTACCTCTGGCCACTTTTTATAGTAATCCATTACAACCAGAAAGATGTTAACACTGACTTGGGGAGTAGCCCTACAACATCAACAGCTACACACTCAAACGGCACACCTACGGAGTATGTTTAGACTGGAGATTCTAGACATTCTAGAGATTCTGGAGATTTTGGCCAACCTACGAATAAATCCAAGCAACAATTTAACTAATCAGTCTTCTTTGAAGCCACAAAAATAGGACATTTTTGGTTGTCTGCGACCGGTTACTTTCAATTCCATATTATTTGCTGAAGGAAATGTTTACTGCCTTGGGCTGTTGGAGATCATGAAAACTGTCATCAGGGTGACCAGGGGAAGCTTCTAGTCTTACTCATTTTGTAAATTAAATCACGAAAGAACTCGCTCTGAGCTCCCACCATCTGAGGGTTAATACTCCAAAATGGGGAGGTTCTATCCTTCGTTTAGGAACTCGAACCGGGTGAAGTTTTTCAGTGGTCTTTGAAGACAAGAAAGTACTTGTCACGCTTGTCCTCATCCGTCTTGTACAAGATCTTCTCGACACGTCTTGGATCCGCCGGAGAAAGAAAACGCCGTCACACCATATGCGTGAATGTACACGATTCACGAAAGCGAAAAACGACGAAAAAAAACATCAGACAAGAGACTCCTGATAAAAACGGCTTGATATAATATGCAAGTCTTCCCGTTCCCAGATAGAGGATTCTGAGAAACCGACTTTATGTTGTCCACAGATGGTAGAGGTCTTCCATGCAGGCAAAGTCTGCATTCGCCCACCCTGCCTACGTGTGAATCTTGGTAATCTTTTTTGCCTCTTAACCATCAACTGCGATAAGGAAAGGCGTTTAAAACGCCGAAACGGAAGTGAAGAAGTTACGATCGTCAGTTCGAAGCAAATCGCCGATGATCTGAACGAGCAGTTGCTGGTAAGTTCCGCGCCAGGTGTCAAATGAAGAACAACCGTAATCAACCAGCTAAATGGATGTAAGAAAAACCAACTTGCCGAGGGCGAGGGGAATTTCAACTCCCTACACGGTCGAGCTATGCAATGCAAGCGTGATATCATCAAATGTCGTGATTCTCCGACTGGATGAGTCTCCGAGAATAGCTTGCTTGAGCCAAAGAGGAGAACTTAGTTAGTTTATCTATTCTCCTCGGTTCATTTACTTACTTGTTTCATAGTCAAAAATTTTTTCCAGGAGGAGACTTCTTATGGAGAAATTGGTTTACACCTGTAAAAAAGGGTAATTTCATGTGAATCGGTTATTTTTTCAAAAAACATCTATTATTGCATTAATTTTTAGATCATTCACTATCCACAGAACAGTAGCTATTAGTTACCAATTTATAAAATTCGTAATTATCCATGTTAGCCCCTCAGAATGTAAGTATAATCAGTCGTTTTAGACCATTCAACGCTAGGAAACTTGAAGCCGCTCATGCGTCAAAATTGAGTACCTAATAGAAGGCATATGGAATCTGTCCACACAATAATTTATGCAATTATTACACAATAGTTTATTTTTTTCTATGTAGATCACTCGTCTGCAAAGAACATGGCTTTGCCATTGTTACCAACCAACATGAAGAAAAACATCGATCGCATTTCGGTGAGCTAAAATTTGAACGGAGATTAGGCCTCTTTTGCGATTCATACTCGTGTTTCTGATTTATCGTAAGTCCAACACTCAAATTCTCGTAGGGAGCGAACGGTTTGTCCTACAGAGCTCGGCGTGGTCTCTAAAAATTCTAAAAAATCAATACTATCTTAAATTGATAGAAAAACAATACCTTTATATCAAAATTTTTGAGCTAGGGCGTTTTCAAGAGTTCAAACCTTATTTTTCAACCTTTAGAAGTGATTTACATCAACCGAAATCTTCGGGGCACAACTAGACCCCAAATGGAGCCAACATACCAAATTTCTTCAAAATCGGTCAATGCTAACTGAGGAAAGTGCCGCGGACGGCGGACGGACGGCCAAATTTTTATTCGTTTTGGTTTATTATTTCTAATAATAAGCCTATGTGATCGTATCGCAAAAAATTTTTATAACCCCCCCTCAAACTTTGTCACTTTACGTTTCAAGGTGCGTAGAATCCAAATTTGCAATGTCCGTCCGCCGTCCGCCGTCCGCGGCACTTTTCTTAGCAACACTGGACCGATTTGGTTCAAATTTGGTATATGGGCTCCATTTGGGGTCTAGTTGTGCCGCGAAGCTTTTGGTTGATGTAGGTCACTTCTAAGGGGTGAAAATTAAGGGTTGAAATTTTCAAGAGTGCCCTAGCTCGAAAACTCTCGAAATAAAGGTATCGTTTTTTCACCAATTTTAAATAGTATTGAATTTTTAAAAATTTTTGAGACCACCCGGAGCTCTGTAGGACAAACCGTTCGGTCCCTACGAGTACTTGAAGGTTTTCCTTCGATAAAACAGAATCATGAGTGTGAATCGCAAAAGAGGTCTAATCTCCATTCAAATTTTATCGGACTAAAATGCGATCGCTATTCATTTCTTCGATTTGTATACATACAGTTTTGCCTTCTGCGTAACCAGTAATCAAATTTCCATATGAAGCTTTCTATTTTTCCAATCGAGTGTGAAGCGTTTAGTTCTTTCTAATACACTTGATTGTGAAGGTGTGAAGCCAGTATGGTGTGGTAGGTAGTACCTACCTAGCTGGTAGGTTAAAAAAAGTTGGTAGGTAAAAAAAATGTTGGTGGGTAAAAAACGCTGCAAATCATTGCTCAAAAGCTTCTTCATTCTTCAGATCACTGATCAGCTGAGTGAGCTCCAAGGCCATTTTCAATCCTGTTCAAATCAGAAGGGTGATCTATACAGAAAATAATGAACCTTTGAGCAATGATTTGCAGCCGTTTTTGGATTCTACGTATCCTGAAACGGAAACCAACAAATTTTGAGGGGGTTACAAATTTTTCTTCTTGGTAGATTCCAAAAGTTCATTACTGATTATAATAAACCAAAATAAGCAGACCAGGTCGAAGACGATACAAATTATTTCAACTAAAGAATTTTCAACCTGAACGTCAAATTGACGTGTATATTCAGGCACATGCCTCCACCACCATCGATTCGATAGGTATGTTTGGAGAAGTAGGGATAGCCTCAATTTGACTTGTAGAGCATGCGGCGTCCTCTACTCGCAAATAAGCTTTTTTTAAAACCCCTAATATCCTGAGGTATCTTTTTCAATGTTCAATCTTTAAGCTTTCTGCAACACTGTTAAACTTTTATACAAAAACCATGTTTCGATGGCTACCTTCACTACTATCGATTGTGTGAGAAAACGCGGACAACATCGATTCCTTAGATAATATCGAAATAAGTACCTACTGACCCATCTCTACGTTGTTTCATGAACTCGCTCTGACACCTTATCAAATATTCTGCTAAATTTCTTTTTGAATCCTATACAAAAACGAAAGAAAGATAGGTACTTTTCATACTCTTGTTCATACTTGGTATTCATATGTGATGCATTTAAGTTTATTTTATCACGATTTTATTACATGCGAGTTGTTTTCCTGGTTCTGAGGTGCCTTTTTGGAAAATACCATATCCATCTCTTTCCTAAATTATCTTTCTAGATCCTCTCTCAAGTATCCAAAAAGATACCGCCCAGTTTTTATCGAATTAAGAAAAATCATGTACATCTCGAAAAAACCAGGTATTTATGTACCTAATTCAAGTTTTAAAAAAATTTTAAAATAACTTCGAAAAAACAATTTTTTTTTTTTATACAAGTGGGAAATTAAGGGTTAACGTGATTTATCAATGCAACTGAATATTAAAATAGAATCTATCTAGCAATATTACATATCAGTTGTACACTCCTTGAGATCCCGTTTACAGTGAAACCCAGCCCCTTCTCATGACAGTATCAAGAACACTGAGTTATGATTGCACTTTAACAGCACTAAGTCCAGAGGTTTTTTTTTTCACTTGAGTCGTCGGAGTTCATCTTCGTTGTCCAAAACGTAGAGCATTTCCAGGTTTTCATGATTGTGGAGGCGTTTTTCGCTCCTCCTTGACTACCTCGCGATAATTTCGTGGACTGTTTCCATCCTCAAGTCTCGATGAATGTCATCGTTCCTCATGTACCAAGGTGCACGCACGGATCTGCTTAATAATAAGCAGTTTATTGTGGAGAGAGAGACGAGAATTCCTTTCCATCAACCAATACATCTTTCTGAATTAATTTTAATTTCTATTTTTTCTTTTCTGTGTTTTTTCAGTTTACTTTGGAATCGAGGATCATACCCAAGTATTTAACTGCAAATAAGCTGACCAGGCCTACTCAAGCTGCTTCTGCCGGCCAGATGGTGCAGCTGAAGTTGGTTATAAGGCTTCTTAGGGTTAAAATCGACTCACTCCGTAGGAATGTTTCGAGGTTGCTTCGAAAACTTTAGAAAGACAAGATCTTGGCAAAATCCTACCCATCACGCAATTATTGCGTTCCGGGGTCGTTTATTTCCCGACGGTACGTGTATCTGAATGCACAAGCAGATTGACCTGCAAGACCTCATCAACTTTTGACCGCCCGCCGAAATTCCTGATTCCTTCAAGGTCCACGTAACGACCTTGCAAGGCTGACGATGTTTTCTCTCTTATTTTTTGCTCCCTCGCCGCCGAATGAAGGGAAGCTACTATTCGTACAGCATGTCGACATGGTAATTCCTAAACAACAAAATATTCAATCACTGTGGTTTAGTCAAGGTGATTAGTAATAAACCTTTGCAATTGATAAAATTGAAAAATCCCCTTAACCCTTAACATCCTGAGGTATCTTTTAGGAAGTCCGATTTTTACCTGCAATAGTTTATGCAATTTTAAAACAAAACGGATAGCCGTTGAGGTGATATCGATTGAGTAAGAAAACGTTATAATAAAAACTAAATAATTCTCGATTTGACAGACTTTAATAGGGCCTTCAAGGTAATTTCTACCCTCATTTCTCATCTTGTAGGCTATTAGTTGAATTTCCTCGTCAGAGATGACGCCACTGTCAAAGCAGCATAGATTCCTCTATGAAGTGAACCTTCTCCAGCTCATTCCTTGGTTCTGTACTTTATGAGAAATAAACTGACATCCCACCAAAGATTTTTCCAAGTTTCTTTCTTCTACTCCAACAAGATTGGGCTTATAGACAGATTCTGCTGACGCAGATAGCACTAGTGTGACCCTTGGAAAGATCATTCTTAAACTGACAGACTGTAATAGGGCCTTCGAGGTACCTTCTGTTCAAATATCCTATAAACTTTTCAAAATATATCTAAATTTAATTAAAAAATCCGCAAAAACAATTTTTTTTACAAGTGGGAAATTAAGGGTAAAGTGTCGTCTTAATGCAATAGCTCGAAAATTATCCAATGAAGGTAGCGGTTTTTCCGTAATTTAAATATTAATAAATTTTATGAATTGAATGCGACCACCCAGCTCTATAGATCATGAACCCTGGCTCGCCACGAGTCAAGCGTTTATCCATGAAAGGCTCTAGTTCCTCCGCCCGGTGATTGATAGGATGTAGATCAGAAAAGCTGAAGACAGGAGATCATTGACTGACTCTCTCCCTCTCATCCCGATTCACGATACTGGGCTAATTTTTATTGTTTATTATTGCAACAGTATTGAGCTATGAAAGCTGTGATCTCGCCAGAGTGGCTCACGAGTAGACGGAAGATAATAAGAAGATGTGTAATAATTTCAGGGCTTTCTGGTAAATCGTACTGCTTCTGACGATGTAGTCTTTTTCATTGATTCAGGATTTCCCAGTGATTCTTGTTATTTTAATGCTTTGTGAGTTGTCATTTTGGTGACAGGAAGGTGAATGTTGCTTCGGAGCCTGACGGGGCTAAACTTTGTTTCAATGCCCTCAGTGCTTCCGAATGGACCGTGAAGCCCGTCCAACGGGTATGAGAACGGACCTGGGAGAGGTTGTCTGTGTGTACGTAGATGACTTTGAAAGAACATTGTATGAATTCAGAGAGCGAATGACGTCAGTGTGCCCAACGGTCGCTTTGTCGAAGATGATGGGCGGTACTGCACAGGCGTGGGCGCGGCCGTTATGCCTACCAGAGTTCGAAGGTGTGAGTTGTGAACTAAACCATATCAAGAAAAAAATACGATTACACTCCAACACCCCCCCCCCTATTTTTTATTTTTTTAAAATTTACTCATGATGGGTTTTTTGTTGGTAGATCTGTTGGTTTTTTCTACTTTCCTTGAAAGTGAACTCCTTTCAACTTCGATTTCTCAGTACCTAGTAAAATGGATGTCCCATGTTAAGGACCGGAAAACTTCGGAAGTCGATTCTAAAACTAATTTAAGTGAGAAAATGACACTTAGCAACTTTGTTTTAACCCCTTGTTTTTCCAACTTTCACTAATTTTAAGATATTTTTCGTGTTTTCGACTTATACCTATATACTAAAATTACCATAACTACCTTAATTTACCGTAAAAATTAAGGTACGAGGAAAAAAACGTAAAATTTCCCATTTTTGTAGTGCCAACAAAAAACTATCTTCGGGGTCGTGATGTGTGAGAAATAAAGTCGTAGCGTAATGTTTGCCAAATTTCCTATTTTTTCTCCCGTGGTTTTTCACGTACATCATCACCAAAAACGTTGCGAAGATCTCAGCTCTCCAATGGTATAATCTAAAAATAATTTACAATCCAATTTAAGGGAGAAATTTGTGTTTGAACGAGGAAAAACGTGCGTCTTTGGTTTATTATTTTCAATAATAAACCTTTGGAATGTACCAACAAAAAAAATTAACTCCCCCCCCCCCCCTCCCCAAATTTGTTGGTTTCCGTTTCAAGGTACGTAGAATCCCAAAATCGAATAGAAATTTGGCCGTCCGTTCGTCGTACGCGGCACTTTCCTCAGTTAGAAACGATCGATTTTGATGAAATTTGGTATGTAGACTCCATTTGGGGTCTAGTTGTGCCCCGAAGATGTTAGTTGATGTAGGTCACTTCTAAGGGTTGAAAAATTAAAAAAACGCCCCAATTCCAACAATTGTGATATAAATGTATTGTTTTTCCATCAATTTAAGATAGTATTGCATTTTTAGAATTTTTAAAGACCACGCGGAGCCTTGTAGGACAAACTATTCGCACCCTCCGAGAACTTAAGAGTTGGAATTACGATAAATCAGAAACACGAGAGTGAATGGCGAAAGAGGCCTAATCTCCGTTCAAATTTTAGCTGATCGAAATGCGATCGATGTTTTTCTTCATGTTGGTTGGTGGTAACAATGGCAAAGCCGTGTTGTTTGCAGACGAGTGATCTATCCATACCCGTCCAAACGTCGATTTTGATGCACGTTTTCCACGTTCAAACTCAAATTTCTGCATTGAATTCGATTGTAAAATTTTTTTTCAATGTACCATTGGAAAGCAGGGATCTTTGCGACCGACTTGCCCGAAAATATGCCGCAGAGGCGGGCCTCGAACTACGGCCCCTGCAACCGGTTCGAGTCCCGTCTCCACAGACACATGCCGTCGCTCGCTCGGTCACAGCTGACCCCCTTTTTGGTGATGAGCTACCTGTAAACCATGTAAAAAAAGCCCTAGCAACAACAACAAAGAATAAACGAAATTCGATGATTTTACAAAAATACTTCACGACTTGATTTTTCTCCCATCAGAACCCCGATAATAGTATTTTATATGCATCAGAAAGATGTGAAGTCTTACGTTGAACACACGAAAAAAATCTTGAAATGGGAAAAACTTTAAAAAAACAAGTGATTATAACAAAATTACTAGGTTTTAGAATCGACTCCCGAAGTTTTCAGGTCCTTAACATGGGACACTCAGTATACTGCCGACCAAACTAGAAAATTCGTAACCAACAAAAAGTCGATTTTTCATTTTTTCACCAGTTTGATTCCAAATGGGATGACAGGTACGTCCGGCAATCTGTGAGTTCTACTTGAAGACGCCAAATTCTTTTTTATTTTCCTTAAATTTTGATGCTTAGTGAAATTTCACTGAGACTGCCTTGAGTTCCATACTGTGGAATTGATTGATGGAAAGTTTTACTGAATATGAATTTGATAGGTCATTTGTTTCCTTGAAGCTGATCTTGAACTTTCGTTCACTATCTCGTTACCTATTATTCCAAGGTGACTAGGGATTCATCACGACTACTACTCATCAAAATCTAGAGGAAGAAAGTATGTTTTATAGGTACCAAATATAGGTGATTTTCGAACCAATAGATTTTATGTTTCTTCGAAAGATGCTGCCCTTCCATCATACTCATAGGAAACGTATTCTATAGAATAAGACCGCCATACATTCGTACATAGGACCTTTTCATGAACTTTTCATTCTCCGATATGATTTTATCCCTTTTCTCAGTCCTGAGATCTGTTGTGTTGAATAAGGCTTAGCAGCCTTATTCAACACAACCATGAATAAGGCTTAGCAGCCTATGGGCACCTTTATACAGGCAACAAGTTGTCGGTTCAAAAGTGTCCCACATTTTCATGTCTTGTGCTGGTGTAGCAAATTTCAGAATGATCCCCGACTCAAAAAAATGAAATATCCATATTAGAATAAACCTGGATTATACTTCAGCTACAAATTGAACTTAATTATTCTAAACTTTGATCAATTTCAAATACAACTACACTAAGTGTAGTTACAAGTCTTGTAACTAGGCAGCAATATTTTTAGCTAAGGATGACAGGGTGCCTTCCAGTTGTGCGTGAAATAACAAGGAATATCGAGAAAAACAATTCATTCTAAAGATTCAAATTGGCCTACCAATCCTGTTGACATCATCATACTCATCGATATTAAATATTCGATTTCTAGTGTTACACGCTGACGTAAAAACCCAGCAGAAAGTAACCTTGGAACAATCAGACGATGGCAGATCCCGTCTCATTACTCAAGGACTCCATCCGTTGACTAACGACGAAAAATAGTCAACCATCTCATCTTTATCTTAAATTATAATCAGGAAACACGCTTGATGCTCGTTTTATACTCAAAGACATTTGATTAACTTGTTGTGGTCACGACGCCAAGTAAAAAAAAAATCCTTACATAGCGAGAAGCTGATTTAGACATTGTCATCAGCTTCCAGTTAAAATATGCTGGTAGGAAACTTTGTAAATCACCCTGAGCACAAAGTACTTCAATTTATTTATCTGCCTACTGAGGACGTACTCAGAGGAGTGTTACTCACAGCTAGTTCCTTAATTAGGTAGCAAGGTAAATTACATCATTGTGATGATACAATCGTTGCATCTCAGCTACTACTCCTAAAAATAAATGTTGCTTCTTCACCACCGCAGAAGGGCGGTTTTTGCTTCGCAAGCAGCTAGAAATTAGGTCCTTCGTACTCAAAATTCTCACTAGCATTCTTGATTTGGGAGCTTTTCGAACTCTACCTAATGGTCTTGAATCTTCGTGGTGCATAATACGATTTTCGGCCATAACCATAGGAGTTTCATTGTTGTTGGAGCGAGTGCATAAACGTAAATTCCTTAAAGCAACGGGTTTTCTCAGTTTCTAATAATCCACTGCCCAAATTCGAATTTTTATGAATTCGACCTCTCTAAGTTGCAGCGGAGGGAGTTTGTCAATCAGGTTCAGATTCTAAATTTGAATAATGAAAAGTTTACTGATAGAAAAATATTAAGTCGCATTCCTTTCAATAAATAGGTGTAGGTACTATTGAGAAAAACGCTGCAAATTATTACACAAAGGTTTATTATTTTTCTGCATAGATCACTCGCCTGCACAGCTTTGCCATTGTCGCTACCTACCAACCATATTCATGCCCAAAATAAATCACTATGGATATCCATTATGAAATCGTGTTTTGATTATTTTTTCACATTATCTATAAGTGGCATGTTAGCTGAAGCTATGGAATAGTAGAAGAGCTAAGATTCCGGATAACTACCACTAGTTAGTAGAAGCTACGTGCTACACTCACTTAGCGCACTTTTTTCAGTAACTACTCGCATTCGTTCAGCACATTTTGAGAATCTACGAACGAAATGTTGCCTAGTTTCTGAGTTCGTACCTTGTACTTACCTTATCCTACAGGCGGATTACGATGTCAACGACGCCACCCGGGGTTTGTCTTTGCTGTTCGCCGCCCGCCCGTCAACTTGAACCGGTGCTGTTACAATGGCGGCAGTTTGAGGATCCGGGTCGGATTTAATTTTGACAGCAACAATTTGAACTTCACATCGGTCCCTCGAGCCCTCAAAACGGCCGGTTGTGGTTCTTTCGTCGGAGGAACAAAAGAAACAAAACGAAAAGACCCGTCTTCAGGACGGATAATCGCAAAATAGCCCCCTTCTGGTGGGACGAGCCCAATTCCGTCGGTTAACAAGCTGAAGCCGTTGTTCTTTCGCTAAACAGGGGTATCCCTTCCAAAGGAAGAGGCTTGGAGTGAACTTTTCCTCGCCGTCACGTCTCGGATGCTGGTAAGCACGCGTACTCGATGATCCTCAAAGTGCCTCTCAGAGACAATTTCCTCCAAATTTCATAGTAGAAGTATCTAGGAATTCCTGTAGGATGAAGCAAGATATTTCGAGGAAGTAACAGAAACTGTGAGATGAGCACGCAGAATTCCGTTTCGTTTGTATGGTGAATAGAAAAAAAAAACACTCAGTTGAATTGACATTCGTAGTTCTCCAATTCAACACAACACATTCAAGGATTAGCCTTGTTGGTTTATTATTCTCAATAATGAACCTTTGGAATCGACCAAGAAAAGAAAAATTTCAACACCCCCTCAAAATTTGATTGTTTACGTTTCAAGGTACGTAGAATCCAAAAATCGAATAAAAATTTGGCCGTCCGTCCGCCGTACGCCGTACGCCGTCCGCCGTACGCGGCACTTTTGCCACTTAGCATTGACCGATTTTGATGAAATTTGGTACGTAGGCTCCATTTGGGGTCTAGTTGTGCCCCGAAGCTTTTGGTTGATGTAGGTCACTTCTAAGGGTTCCAAAATCAATTTTGAAATTTTGAAAACGCCCTAACTCAAAAAATGTTGATATAAAGGTTTTGTTTTTCCTTCAATTTAAGATTTTATGGAATTTTTTGAGACCACGCGGAGCTCTGTAGGACAAACCGTTTGCTCCCTACGAAAATTTAAGGGTTTATATTGAAATATATATATACGTATATAAATCAAAACACGAGTGTGAATCGCAAAAGAGGCCTAATCTCCGTTCAAATTAGAGCTGACCGAAATGCGATCGATGGTTGGTGATTTTGATTTTTTTTATTTTGTTTTTGATTTTTATTTATTTATTTTTTTTTCTTCTCTTCATATTGGATGGTTGGTGATTTTGTAGACGAGTGATCTATATAGAAAAATAATAAACCACTGTGTAATAATTTGCAGCGTTTTTTTGTATGCATACGTTTTTGTATGCATGGTAGGTAAACAGAGCTCCTCTCTTATCTGCTGCTTAATTTGCCCCTAGTTGTTTGCCCCTCGAGAGTTTTCGAGCTAGGGCACTCTTGAAAATTTCAACCCTTAATTTTCACCCCTTAGAAGTGACTGACATCAATAAAAAGCTTCGCGGCACAACTAGACCCCAAATGGAGCCCACTTACCAAATTTCAACCGAATAGGTCCAGGGCTGCTAAGAAAAATACGGCGGACGGAAAATTTGTATACGATTTTCGGATTCTACGTACCTTGAAACGTAACCCATCAGATTTTGAGGGGGGTTACAATTTTTTTCTTGCTCGATTCCAAAGGTTCATTATTGAAAATAATAAACCAAAAGGTTAAAACTATATCTGAGGAGGCTGTACTGCCCACCCAACTTGGCAGACTTTTCGAAGCTAAATTATCTATCTGCATCATCCAACTGCATCATCACCAAGAAGATAATCAATCATCGAGCGGTTTGTATTTCAGAGCACCAGTTTCTTCAGAAGCGACGCGATTGTGTTCTCAAGACTCGGACATCAGACAGGCGACAGTCCGGACTGATACCGTCGGCAGATGTGGAGGTCGATAGACGCTTGAAAAGACGGGAAGCGGAGTCTCATTGTGGATTCAGCCGGAGGTGTGAAGGAGGATGAGGCTCGCGCTGAATAGTTATCGGGGACTGAAGGGGCACCCGATGAGCCCGTCAGAGGGGAACTCCAGGAGATGACGGGACGTCCAAGTTGGGTCTGACCGGTTAGAAATAATTCCAGCCGCGAGTGACGTGCGAGAGATCAAGTGCTCCGAGCTGACAATCAAACGTTCGACCATCAGTGACGATAATCTTCGTCTGGAATTTGATAATTGAGTATGCAATCTGTCCAATATAGGAACCCATTCAAGACGAACCCAGCCCGCACAAACTATGAAAATTATTCTGAATAGTGTTTCTATATCCCCAACCGTCTATCATCTGATGTGAGTTTGCGCTATACCTCCTGCTGTCAGCTTACTTCATCGATGCCAAATACAAATTGATCCTACCATTGTAGTATCAACGTGTATGATAATAATAAGAACTAAAGTGTAAAGCACCATTACCAGACGAATAATGAATTTTTATTGTTTATATCGAACTTGCTCTTAGTAACTACGTTAGTTACAACAACCAACTACTGTAGGTCGCTACATCTTCTCCCCCTTCACTCCTCGGATGTTCGTCTACTACGTAGCTGATCAGCGTGTTTTTTCCTCTGCACTCCATTCAGGTCCACCAAGTACGAATACAACCCCAGTCTCTTCAATATCTTGCCTTCCGTGAACCCTTTTCCAGTTGGATTCTGCACCCAGACCCCCTCATTCTCGTCGAACTCCCTAAACCTCGACTTCCTGTCATGGCTCACCTTCTGCTTCACCAATGCCGTATCAATGTGACCTCCTGTGCTGGGTTTCAGTAGTTCAAGCCTCGTCTTGATCCTCCGGCCAAACATCATCTCGGCTGGCGTTCTTCCTGTCGTCCTTTGAGGTGTAGTGCGGTACGACATCAAAAACATTTGCAGCCTCAAATCCAGATCCCTCACTGACTCTAGAGCTTTCATTCTTGGTTTGAATGTCCGTACCTCCCTCTCCGCTAGTCCATTCGTCTTCGGATGATACGGGGTTGACCTGATGTGCGTGATATTGTTGCTTTCACAAAACTCTCTAAATTCGCGACCAATGAACTGTGGCCCATTGTCAGACACCAAACATCTTGGTAGCCCAAACCTTGCGAACACTTCCCTCAGATGCCTAATTGTTTTCTCAGTGGTAGTCCGCTCCATTCGGAACACCTCTAACCACTTAGAGGTGGCGTCCACTATTAGGAACCACATTTTCCCCTGAAACGGTCCACAAAAATCAACATGCACCCTAGTCCAGGGTTCTGCTGGTACCGTCCATGAGTACAACGGTACCTCCATTTCTACCGGCCGTGTTGCTTGACAGAATGTGCAGCTTTGAACATGAGCCTCAATGTCTTTGTCCATGTTCGGCCAATAAACATGACACCGTGCTACGGCCCTCATTCCGGTGATTCCTGGATGGCCTTCGTGTAAAGTGTTCAAAACGTGCGGTCTCAACCCTCTTGGGATCACCAGACGACCTCTCCACAACAGCATATTTTCTTCTCTTGAGAGTTCTTCTTTCTTTTCAAAATATGTGTGTATTTCTGGTGGTAAGTCTCCTTTTGACTGAGGCCACCCTGCCTCCAGGAGTGACATCACCCTATTCAACGTCAAGTCTTTCATCAACTCTACCTTCAATAGCTTCTGGCTCAGTGCTACATCCTGCAACCTGATGAGATTCAACCTCCTACCATAAGCGTATCCCTCTTCTTCCTCATCTGACTGCTCGTTGGAGTCCATAGGTAACCTGGATAATACGTCAGCAGGGGCATTTTTACTTCCCGCTTGATGTTCGATTTCGTAGTCGAATGAAGCCAATAAAATGGCCCATCTTGTGAGTCTATTCGCTGCCATCTTCGGAATATCTTTGAGCTCTCCCAACAAATGTACTAATGGCTTGTGATCAGTACGAAGTGTGAAGTGACGCCCATATAGGTATTGTTTGAATTTAGTGACTGCAAAAATGATTCCCAGAGTCTCTTTATCAATAGCTGAATATCGTCTTTCTGCCGTCTTCAATGTTCTCGAAGCAAATACGATAGGTTTTTCTGATCCATCTGGATATCTGTGAAATAAAACAGCCCCTAATCCTTTGTCACTCGCGTCCGTTGTGACGACCAGTGGGAGTTCTTGAGTGTAGTGTGCTAGCGAATTCGCTGATGTGAGCAACCTCTTCACTCTCTGGAATACCTTACTTTCCATCTCTCCCCACTCCCAACTCGTTCCCTTGGTTAACAAATGGTGGAGCGCTGAGCATTCCCCTTGTAGGTTGGGGATGAAATTTCCATAATAATTTATTGCTCCTAAAAAGGATCTCAACTCTTTCTGGTTACTGGGGGCTGGCATTTTTGCAATGGCTTCCAGTCTCTCCTGCGTTGGGTGCACTCCAGCGCTGTTTATCAAGTGCCCCATGTACTTCACTTGCTCCTGAAACCACTTACACTTTTCCGGTTGCGCTCTCACACCTGAATCCTCCAACCTTTTCAATACCTGTTCCAGTCTATTTAAGTGTTCTTCTTTTGTCCTTCCCGTCACAATTATATCATCTATATAACTTGCTACTCCCGGTATCCCTGCAAGTATGGTTTCCATTACCCTCTGAAACAAACAAGGCGCAAAACAAATTCCGAACGGTAATCTTTTGTATCGGAAATATCCCTTATGTGTGGCTATGACGAGATATTTCCTAGAACTTTCATCCACTTCTAATTGTAGATACGCGTCTTTTAAATCCACCACTGTAAACCTCTGGCCTCCAGCCAGTTTTGCAATCAAGTCTTCGAATGTTGGCAATGGATGGGGGTCAGTTTGCACATATCTGTTCAGTGTAACCTTGAAATCACTGCACAACCTCAATTTCCCATTTGCTTTTGTCGCCACCACCATGGGTGATGCCCATTCTATAGGCGTTTTTGTGGCATCCACTTCTTCGATGATACCTTGTTCTTGTAGCCTTGCCAGTTCTTCTCTATTTCTCTTCTCTGGTTCAATGAAACCGCTTCTCATCGGAGAATCTTCGGCCCGTCGGTTCGAGAGATTAACTGGATTGGTGACCGCCCGTGGGTGGGATCGTAGGTTCTGATAATTTTTCAAGTTGGGCCATTGGTGAACTCCCTCCACTTAACCCATTTCGGTCACTGCTGCGTTTTTGCATCGTCATTTATTTATTTTTTTAAATCGTTCATGCTGTTCTTAAAGTTTTCAGAAAAAGTTTTCTTTGACGTTCGAGAGCTAAATGCGATTTTGGAAATTTTTTGAATTTTTTGAAATTCGATTCTGGACGAGTGAGCGTTCTGGGCCTTGTGTTGAAACAGATTCCACTCCATAGACTTAAATTTAACCAAAAACAGTGAACTGGATAAATCATATCGATTTCGAAAACTGAGGCCTCTCAAATCTCATTAAAAAGTAAAATTCATAAAATATCGAGTATTTTTGCTCTCGATTGGTGTTTGATGCTTAACTTCGGCTGGCATTCTATACGGCGGTTCATTCTCTTCTCCTAATTATTCAGTTATTTCTACCCTTGGCTTGAAATGAGTTAAGGGGGTGAGGCACTAACTATCCTGATATCGACTATGGAAACACTCCCTCGTATGTTGAAAATGAATCGATCACTCATTTACCTGCAAAGGAACCCGTAGTTTTTTGAAAGGGTTTAGGTATGTGTAATTTTTCTCCATTTTCACTTTTTTTTTTGTTTTTAGGACGTCCCACAGTAAGACTTGGGCGTCCTTATGCTATCGATCTGGGGTAAAGTTGGACAACACTCAACAGAAAAAAAAAATAACCACACAGTAATCCGTTTTAGACCATTCTGAATCCAAATCCGCGAAAAAAAACCATAGGTGTATGTCTGTGTGTGTGTGTGTGTGTGTATGTGTGTGTATGTGTGTATGTTTGTATGTGTGTGTGTAACAAAATCTTGTGTACTCTGCCCAGGCCTTAGTTCTCAACCGATTTTCCTGGTTCTTTTTTTGTTCGTCGCGGAAAACTATCTAGTTGTGCACTACGTCGCCGGAATTTCGAATTTTGCCTTTTAAGGGGGGGAAAGGGGGGGTTAATGCTCGAAAAACGTGCGTTTTTGGGCATAATCTTGTGTACTCTGCCCAGGCCTTAGTTCTCGAACGATTTTCGTGGTTCTTTTTTCGTTTGACGCGGAATACTATCTAGTTGTGCACTACGGCGCCGGAATTTCGGATTTTGCTTTTTAAGAGGGGGAAAGGGGGGGTTAATGCTTAAAAAACGTGCGTTTGCGTGCATAATCTTGTAAACTCTGCCCAGGCCTCAATTTCCAACCGATTTGCGTGTTTCTTTTTTTGTTTGACTCAAATAACTTCCGAGTTGTACATGATTTTACCAGAGTACCAAAATTCGCAAGGGGAGGGGGTGAGTGGGGGGATAATATTCACAAAATATCCGATTTTTCAATATTTCGGTTCCTTTACTGCTTACTAATTGTACCCAAGCTTTGAAATTGAGGAAAAATTCTCATTATACCTCTGGATTTTCATGAATTATTCTCTGTACCACCATGGAACTAATAGTGGTGCCACCATGGTGCCACCATGGTGCCATGATACCAAAAACCGCTTATTTCGTGTTTTTTTTTTTTTTTTTTTTTTTTTGTGTTTCACCTTGAATACGGATGTGAACTTCGACGGACTGCCTACCAAAACTAATAGATGAAAGTTCAATGTTACGACGTATTTCCGCTTTGGTGCCGGACTGGCGTTGGGTAGGTGGGGGGGGGGGGGGTGAACTCGAATTCGCATGTTGGGTGTCGTAGATCATGGATTTTAAGATGCTCTTCAGATTCGAGGCTCCGCTAGAAATGTTAAGGTGGATAATGGTGGGGGGGGGGGGGGGTGTCACTATTTCTTGCCTAAAGTAATAAATAAATTACATCGAGTGAAACAGTTTTATCACTTAACAACTGGTTAAACTGATCTAATGCTTATCCAATGGGACGTCCCACGGAATGCATGCATTACTAAACAATATGTTTTGTTTTTATACTTGGTTGAATCGATTGCGATTGAAAAGAGCCTCGTATCATTGACGCTTCCCCAATAAAAAGCGGGTTGAAATTTCCGATGTCTTTTGAAAGGGGCAATGTGAGTCACGTAACCCCTTCCAAATGAGAACTCACTCACTCGTTATTTGGTTGACATGGAGTTTCGGGGTTGTTAGACTCAAATAATGAGCTGTAAGGTTCAAGGAGGGTTGCACTTTTCTCGTGATTCCAAAGGTTTATTACCTATTGAGAATAATTAACTGATATCACTCCCTTTAGAATGTCCTCCTCGCCCTTACTGAGACAAAAAAATTCGACAAAATCAAACAATTTTCCGAAGTGGGCATAGTTTTTTCCCGTGCGATCATGATTTCGCTCTCATCAAGAGAAAACTGCGCTTTGTAGATCGTCTGTACATCAATCATCTCAAAAATCTTCCTGATTATATAAACCTTACATGTTTTGCTGTTTTATGTTCATATTTTCATCAAAATGTGTCATTCAATGGATAAAGTTGTTTATTGGTTTATTATTTTCAATAATAAGCCTTTGGAATCGAGCAAGAAAAAAAAAATTTTAACCCCCCCTCAAAATTTGATGTTTTACGTTTCAAGGTACGTAGAATACGAAAATCGAATAAAAAAATTTCCGTCCGTCCGCCGTACGCCGTCCTCCGTACGCCGTCCTCCGTACGCCGTCCGCCGTACGCCGTCCGCGGCACTTTTCTTATCAACACTGGACCGATTTGGTTCAAATTTGGTATATGGGCTCCATTTGGGGTCTAGTTGTGCCGCGAAGCTTTTGGTTGATGTAGGTCACTTCTAAGGGGTGAAAATTAAGGGTTGAAATTTTCAAGAGCGCCCTAGCTCGAAAACTCTCGAAATAAATGTATCGTTTTTTCACCAATTTTAAATAGTATTGAATTTTTTAAAATTTTTGAGACCACCCGGAGCTCTGTAGGACAAACCGTTCGGTCCCTACGAGTACTTGAAGGTTTTCCTTCGATAAAACAGAATCATGAGTGTGAATCGCAAAAGAGGTCTAATCTCCATTCAAATTTTATCGGACTAAAATGCGATCGCTGTTCATTTCTTCGATTTGTATACAGTTTTGCCTTCTGCGTAACCAGTAATCAAATTTCCATATCAAGCTTTCTATTTTTCGAATCGAGTGTGAAGCGTTTAGTTCTTTCTAATAAACTTGATTGTGAAGGTGTGAAGCCAGTATGGTGTGGTAGGTAGTATCTAGCTGGTAGGTAAAAAAAAGTTGGTAGGTAAAAAAAATGTTGGTGGGTAAAAAACGCTGCAAATCATTGCTCAAAGGCTTCTTCACTCTTCAGATCACTGATCAGCTGAGTGAGCTCCGAAGCCATTTTCAATCCTTTTGAATGGAAGTGCTGTTCCAGGCGTCTCCAGCATTCGAGGAGATCTTCTTCACTCTTCAGATCACTGATCAGCTGAGTGAGCTCCAAAGCCATTTTTACTCCTATTGAATGGAAGTTCTCTTCCAGGCGTCTCCAGCATTTGAGAAGATCTTCTTCACTCTTCAGATCACTGATCAGCTGAGTGAGCTCCAAAACCATTTTTACTCCTATTGAATGGAAGTGCTCTTCCAGGCGTCTCCAGCATTCGAGGAGATCTTCTTCACTCTTCAGATCACTGATCAGCTGAGTGAGCTCCGAAGCCGTTTTCAATCCTATTGAACGCAGGAAGCTGAAATTTGAGAGGGAAGGTCAAGGGAGAATACAGATGGTGGTAGATGCTATTGTTGGAGAACCAGTGATCTATACAGAAGGGTGATCTATACAGAAAATAATAAACCTTTGAGCAATGATTTGCAGCGTTTTAAAATTATTTCAGTCCTGAAAAACGATTTTTTTAAAAAGGAAGCATGAGACAGATTTTCTAACTGCAATTTAATACACTTTTCCTTGCTGAAATTTTTTTAAAAAATTCTAGTGAATTGTAGAGTATTTAGCTGTATGGGAATATTTTAAAATATGGGATGTTTTGACGACTTATTTCATGTCTCAGAAAGATATTCGCAGACACGGGAGCCTCAATCCGGGTGAGGTGCGAAGGCGATCCCAAGTTCGTCTCATTCGCCTTTAAAAAATTTCTGAAGAGATGGAGAGTCAACATGTCGCCATCGTCACCTTATTTCACTCAGAGTCCTTGCAGAGGCTGGACTCAAAGCTTGTAAGGCACTACTCTTGAAATGTCTATCTGAAGGGACCCTGGATGGGGAGGCGTAGAATACTGGGCTACTCGAGTTCGGGAATACACCTTCTACGAACGGTCGGTCACCCTCTCAAGTGTTATTTGGGCACCCTCTCCGATCTTTAGTATCAGCACACTATAAATCGTTTGCAAAGAAGTGGCAGAAAGCACCTGACGGCTGCGAGACCGAAATTGATGACGAAAAACGAAAAGTTGCAGAAAAGTATAACAGTGATGCAAAGGATCTCCCACCTCCTCCAATAGGTGCAAACGTAAGAATCCAAAACCCTTTGACAGGACGATGGAACATGCGAGAAGAAGTTGTAGGTATTGGACCGTACCGCAAATATACAGTTAGAAGTTCCAACGGAAAGATATATGAGCGGAACCGCTGATATCTCAAAATTTCTCTAAGGGGGATGGCTGGAAGAATGTGAAAAGGGTAGATGTGAGGTTACGTGTTCGACGTTGCTACGTTACTTAGAATAGCTGGTTTATCTGTATCCAATAAAAAGTTCAGTTCATTCTAAGTTCATAAGTTGTCTTGGGATATTACAGAACAGTTTTTTTTGCGTTTTCCCGAAAGTTTCATAAATTATACATAACCCTTTAAAAAAAACGGGTTAAAGTTTTTACAGTCACCACATGATGCAGAAGGCGGCCATGCAGACAGACCAACAGAGAGATTTTGTGTTTATCGTCTTACACCCGGTGCAATCGATGCTACGCTGAGCTCCTAATACAATGGATCAGGAACTGTCAAAGATTTTCAGAGCAGTTTATCAATCCCTCCCGAGAATACGGGGTCAAAGAGATGTCTATTGCGGAGGAAATTGTGAAAAACATCTTCCGTTGCTCAATAAATTCGTCGTTTCTGCCTCACGTTGAAGCTTTTTTATTGCTTTCCTCCAATACGTCCTTGATGCCTCATCATCGCACTCCGTAACAGTTCCGAGCAAAAAACTTGTAAACCGTGAAATCGGCAAAACGGACCGATCAAACTCACGAGGCGTCGGAGGATGCAAAAGAACAGAAGAATCCCCGTGAAAATGAAGGGGAAGTAAGACAGATATAGGTAAGTGGTCGAGGTATTATTCTACCTAAGGAAGAAGAAAAGTAGGTACTTTTTCTCCGATCGACGGGTCGTCGGATGACCTCGTTTTGCCGAGTACCTACAATGTACTCACCACAACGAGAACCTGATCAGTTTTTGTGTTTTGGGGGAAACCGATCCACAGAAATTTGGTACGGAACCTAATCCAATGTCTTGGAATAGGGAAAAGGGGGAGGCTGAGCCATAATAGGCCAAATCTTGCTTGTCTGCTGGAAATGCGGTGACACTTTTTTAATTTTTTGTCTCAGAAGCAATCTTCTCGATAGATTTTCTCCGTCGAACGATAAATGCAGCCTTCTTGACATATCGCTCAACAAGGAGCAAAAGTCCGTTCAGAGATGTTCTGCTCTTGCATGATACTTCACTCACACTGCCGCATTAACCACCCAAAAATTTGCTGAATTTCCCTGGACCGCACCAGAACATCCTCCTTACATCCTAGATTTCCCATGCGATTACCACATGTTTAGGCCCTTCAAAGAAGCACTTAGCGGAGAGCGTTTCGTGAACAATCCGCAGATTCAGAAGTTTGTGCTCAACTGGATGATGACAAGTCCGAAATCTTTCTTCGAAAAAGATTCAAAACTTACAATTCGTTGGGAAAAGTGTACTACCAATCAAAGGGACTATAAGCAAGAGTGATCCTAGAGGTTTTTTTTTGTTTTGGTTTCCATGTAAAATAAAATTGTAGTAACTAAAGGCCTGTTTATATTTGAACCACCCTCGTACGACCCTGGTGTTGCAGGAGCCACTGAAACAACCATAATAGGAACAAAATGTGTGAAGGAGTCACCCTGAAAGTTCTTGGAGTTGATAGACCCAAACCGATAACCATGATACCGAATGTGAGGGGGAACACAAATTACAAATTTCCAATTTACTGAGGAACCTATTGAACTGAAACCGCCCTGTAGGTATAATTGACTTCGCCTTCGGGGGCACCTCGAACGACCTGAGATGGGATTTCGAACGCCGAAGAACCAATCTTCGGGGGTAATGGTGTGGAATCCGTCTATTGTTTCTCTTCGGACAACAACTAGCGCATCGGGGAAAATTTTACGTTGTAAATCCAAGTTTGAGGCGATTATTGATTAGAGCTTGAGAGCTGGAGGACCTTTCCAGAGGGACGAAGGCAGCATGATTGGCGCTGATTTCGTAACGTTTAGTTGATTCAAGGGGAATAGTGATTTGAGCAAGCAACAATTGCTCTGCCCTTGACTGCTGTGCAACGTTTAGTGTTAAATTGCCCGAGATTGTTAGTTTGCTCAATAATATATACGTTCATGAATATTGGTTACTGGGTGCTTAGCAAATGTTTCAATTTAGTTAAGATGGCGAATGGAATGAGTCGTGATTCTTCAACTTTGCACGGTGTATTAACTATAATCAACTACTGAAGTATTTACGATGTAATAGGCTCAATCTTCTACTGTAATAATCGCTACTCCAGCATACATAGATCATTCAACAGGTGTACGAACATCGAGGTCATGTACATTCAATGTTCCCCAAAGGTCTGTCTAGCTAACTGTGAACGTCGAAATTTATGCCGATAAAGTCCTACTTTGAAGATGAGCAGTTTCTGCAATGGGGTGTGCGCCTTGGTAGGAAAAACTGTTTATTGTTATTTTTAATCCAAACTAGACCTCATTCTGAGACTTTTGGCACCAACCGCGACCTTCTAGCGTGAGTAGATCTTTTCCTATGATTTTTCAAAGTTTCGACCGATTATGACGTCACAGTGGGCTGGGGGGTCCCGCCCAGGCGAGAGGGGCGCGTGACGTCATAATCGGTCGAAACTTTGAAAAATCATAGGAAAAGATCTACTCACGCTAGAAGGTCGCGGTTGGTGCCAAAATTCTCAGGATGTAGTCTACTTTCGATTAAAAATCTAAAAAAAATCAAGGCGCACCCCCCATTCCTTGTGTACTCATAAGTGAGATGCTGCCCTATCATATCCCCAGTGAATATGGCTTCATTTCTTCTACTGATGGCTTATGGATGTATGAGTAAGGAATTCCAAGGACAAATCCTTAAGTATCCATGAGTGAGACAGCTTACCTATCCGAGGCCCTGTTAATATAATTTCTTCTCTTCGAGAGATGGTTGTGGATTCATCAGAAAGTCTTCTAGTTCTACATAAAGACGATCAGGGTATTACTCTTTTTTCATTTTCCTGGGTATCTGATAGCTCATTTCTCTTTGCAAGTGACAGTTTCTCCACGTCGTAAGTTTTATTGCCGACAGGTCTAAACGATTGCGTTGCATTGATTTAACAGGTTCTTCAAGCTCTCTTACCTTCCCTGTCAGCTAACTCATTCCATATTATGATGCTCTGGTGACCATGAACCCAGCAAAATCGCATACGAATGTTCACTGATGGCAGTGGGCAAAACTATTGATATTCTTGTTGACCAAATAAGATTATTTTCTTTTTGAATAGAGTGGCGTGTCAGTCAGTTGTCAAACCCCACAACTCTCAGATAACGATTTTACTGCTGGTAGGTCCTATCTGTAAAAAACTCATATGATTAATTTCCTTAATTCGCCATAAAATATTGGTAGTTTGTTAATTGCTCACAGGTAATCTATATGATACCGGCGAAGTATGAAATCCAGGCATTGTATAGAATGCCCAGTCATTGTATACAGCACCTGCACATTTTAGGCAATGTATGAAATTTCTTAATTTTTAACTCCCTTCAGGCACAATGCCAAGGAAATGTACACAATACCTAGGCAGTGTATATAATGCTTACTATTGATTCAGTCAAATATAAACCGAATGCAAAAGAATATGGGTTAAAGGATATCCGTTTATTTTAACGCCCAAACACCATTACAAAAAAAAAAACGTCTGCCAAGTTGGGTGGGCAGTATAGCTTCCTCACTCATTGTAACATGGACGTATAGAATCAGTTGGCGAAAAAATTATGATTCAAAGAGTTATTGAGTACCAAAATATTGGCGATAATATGCGGGATAGGGTTGCAGGTATTAATTTTTATAATATTGTTATAATTTTTATAAGGTATTATAGTTTATAATATTTTGTATTTTCAACGTAGAACTTTATTTAGCGGTCCACCGTCTAGGACCTAAACCACACAATCCCTGAAAATTTCATCGAAATTGGTTGAATAGTTGCGGAGTTTTGGTTGTAACAATAAATTTAAAGTTCGTGCATGCGCAGCGGCTATTGCTTGACCAATTTGATTGAAACTTATAGGGTGTCTCTTAGAAGTTAGTCCCTAACTAACCTCCAAATTTGAGCAAAATCGGTTCATTAGAAACCGAGAAACCGAGGTTCCAGGAAATTCACGTTTGCGCATGCGCACTCGCTCCTATTGGTCCGAAGGTGCTGAAATTGATAGGGGACCGTCTAGTACCTAACCCGCACAATCCCTGAAAATTTCATCAAAATCGGACCACAGGTTAGTATAGTTTTGCCCGGGACAAGGATTGACCACAGACAGACAGACAGACCGACAGACAGACAGACACGGAACCAAAATTGTTCGGGAAGCTCTAAAACGCAAAAAGCAAGTGGAAATTTTGATTTTGGAGGACATTTTTTTTCACTTCTTTCACGAATACAAAGCTTCCCTACCTTCGGTAGTGAGGAAGCAAAAATTTGAGGAGAAATAAAATGAAGTGCTTACTTATTGCAGCAAGAGACCAACCAGTGGCACTTGGAATTGCATCAAAGTTCTTTATTTACTCACTGGCCCGGTAACATGCTTATGTTAGCGATGCAAAGTATGAAATCCAGGCATTGTCAAGGAAAGAAAAATTTCGAAAATAGAATGGGGATGAACCCGAGGAAAATAAAACTCGAAAACACTAAGTTCGATTTCGAAAATTTATATTAAGAAATTAATATTGCAAGTAGTGTTTTTTTCTTCTTCTTCACCAACGCAAAAAAAAAGATTAACAGAATTATCAAAATTGCAAAATTTAACTTTAGTAAAAATCTCAGGGATGTCACAAGTATATCCTGAAAGGCGGTACTCTAACTTAATGTGTAGCCAAAATCGACTACTTCCAATTTCTCTTCTCCTACGGCCGTGGATTGAAAATGTATTATAAATTAAGTACTTAGGCAATAATCAAATTGCTCGATGTAGGTAGCGGAGGGCAGGAGAGGAGACGAGGACTATTTTTGGGCAGCAATCAGATATGCTGAATCGGCGAGAAATGTGAGGATTTTCAGGCAACATCAGTAACCAATTAGGTACTTCCGAATTAATGTGATGGAGCTGTACCTAGCGTCAACGGCAGTAACCTCAAACTGAAACCGCGCGTTGATACGATCGTAGCGGGAACAAAAAACATTCACGCTACAGCATTGTACAGAATGCCTGGTAATTGTATACAATGCCTACCAAAAAGTACAACACTTTCAAACACAATCAAGAACAAACCCTTCCAAATCACACTTTGCCGAGTGCACTATCCAACAATACAATGCAGTACGTTCTATACAATGCAGTATAACATGGCATTTCTTTTACAAATTGCCATCCATTAGGGCATTCTATACATTCACAATGCCTGATTTTGAACGTTGCTGGTAACATATACATAAAACAATAAGCTTCTATAAAAAGTTGCAATTTTTTTTATATAATATATAATATATAATATATTATATTATTAGAATCAGTAAGAACAAGGTCCTAATCCAACAATTTTTTGGGAAATACGGACAAAAACGTCAAAATTCCTCCTTTTGGCCATGTTGCTGTTCATCCGTCCAAATACATCTCAAACGGACGAGGGGTGCCTCAGGGTATGAAAACTGAGGTTATAACGTACGATAGTCGTTTGAACGTGGTGTTCCCGACACCTCGGGGTCGCTAGCGTGTCCAGCTCCGGCGTCTGAATCCGTTGCCGTGATTCGTTTTCCGCCTGAAGATCCATCACGGCGAGAAACCTGTCAACGGTTCCGCATAACAACGTAACGACCACTTTGCAGACAGGGCGAGCGGACGAGTCCAAGTTAACGAGTGAAAATTACTTGGAAGGCACCACTTCTGACTTCTCACCACCACATATTTGAGATTTCCTTCACACGACCTTCAACCCACCTTCGCAGTTTCTGAACTCGAGGGTTATTCCCTATTTTTTATTATTTATTTAGTAGGTAATGAAGCGTCTTTTGGAAGCTCCAAACGTCGTTTAATACAGTAATTTGGTGCAGCTTGAGCTACGAGGAAAATCCCTCGAAGCATTTTGAAATTTTTTTTTGTCTCATAAAATAATTTATTGCACCAAGTTATACTTATTAACAACATT
The DNA here is from genome assembly GCA_009739505.2 of Apolygus lucorum. Classification (NCBI taxonomy): domain Eukaryota; kingdom Metazoa; phylum Arthropoda; class Insecta; order Hemiptera; family Miridae; genus Apolygus; species Apolygus lucorum. Next base: position 24,195,141 of record CM019168.2, on the reverse strand, counting down.
CGTTTGATTATTAATACGTGTTTAAATTACAAGAACTATTTAGATACTTCACTAAGTCTCTCTTCATTTGAAATCTAGTCTCGTTTACTTCCACAGGTCATGGGGTTTAGTCCTCTTGAGGCGTCTGAATAGGTCGCCAACATCGAGAAACTGTACTGCTTCTTCACTGAATTGCGATTGTATCCTCTTGTGATGGGCTTGCTTCTTGATGACTTCGTTTACGGTTGGAATGCGAAGTTCTGTGTGCAGTCGGACATTTCTGGTGTACCGGTACGCATTCACGCAACATTAACTAACTAACTAAATGGCGTTACAGCCCAGGGCGGGCCTTGGCCTCCTCTAGGACATCTTTCCAACTTGAACGATCTTGTGCCGTCGTCATCCAGTCGTAGCACCCGAGCCCTACTGTGTCTTCTTCTAAATTGTCACCCCATCTTAATCGTGGCCTTCCTCTATTCCTTGTACCATTCGGTCGAGTTAACAGAAGCTGCTTAGCCGGATCGTTATCATCCATTCGGAGAACATGCCAACTTCAAGAATTTGACAACGTCAAAATCATCGTACAGCTGTTAGAGCTCTCCATTGTCCATGTTCGAACACAGGGCCCAGTATTCTCAGAAGGATTTTTCTCTCAAAAATTCTAAGGGCATTCTCAGATTGCATTGTCAAGACCCACGTTTGTGAAGCATATGTCAGGACGGGGCGAAGCAGCGCCTTGTACAAGGTGAGTTTAACCCTCCTGGAGTACTCGGGATTTTAGGAGCGGTAATGGTCCAAAATAGCATCGATTAGCAGCTAGTGTTCTTGATTTTATTTCGATCGTACAATCATTATTTTCGTGGACAGAGGAACCAAGATATTTAAAAACATCAACCCTTTCGAAGCGGTACGGGCCCAGGAGAATGTCTGGCGTTCTTATTTCATTGTAGTTTTCACTGGAGACCATGAAATTTGTTTTGCTTTGATTAATATTTAGCCCCATATTTGCCGCTGCAAACATTAGCGATGAGAGAGCTCGCTCCAGATCCCTCACAGTTCTAGCCATAAGATTGATGTCATCTGCATAACCCAGAAGCTGTACGGGACTAGAATATAGTATCATTACTTTGCAAATGTGCGTCTCATACTAGGTACTTTTTCAAGAGCTATGTTGAAGAGCAGGCCAGCAAAGGCATCACCTTGTCTCAGTCCAACCTTTGTTTCAAACAGCTCAGACAGTGTCCCATGGATTCACACTCGGCAACGGGTACTTCTCATGGTAAGCTCCACCATCCTACATATTTTATCGGGCATTCAACCAATACATTTTCCTGGATTTGAGCCCAAGTTATGCCTTCTTTTCCTTAACGTTAGATTTCCATCTCAATTCAGCATATAGGGTGATTCCAAGTTACTTGGCTTCGTTGGCGTATGGCACAGTCTTGCCGTTTAAATTAACTGGAATATATTCAAGCTTGCGGTTGGTAAAGTCGACATGAACAGATTTCATTTCATTCAACCTGATCATCCATGTGGATGTCCAGTCTTGGAGTTGCTTGAGATATCTTCTGAGGTATGGAGACGTGGTTAGTTTCTCCGACAGCGAGCACAGCTGTGTCGTCTGCGAATGTTGCTATCATTCTCTCTTTTCGTTCTGATGGTCGCTAGTGAACAGGACGTAAAAGAATTTTGAAAAATGTAGTAATGATCGTAATCGAGACATTTTAATAAATTTATATTTCAAGTTTTAGACCTTATTGAACACGTTTGAGCCCTCCTTGTACTTCGGATAAGGGGAGAAGAACTACAAAAATATGACGTGAGATTGTTGATAGCATGACGTTCAAAGCGCTATCGATGTAAGACTTGTTATCAACAAAAATTGTCAAGTAAATCCAACCTCTCACGTCCTGACGAGTACAATTGAATACAATTTGTAAGTAACCCTAGTTGTATCTTTGACGACTGAATCATGTTTTTGGAGAAGATGTAAGATAACAGTCGTGTCAAACGTCAATAAGTTGCCAATTTGAACTGCAAGTATAAAAAGTCTTCGTGGGAACATAAGAAAGCACCGTTCAAACAGTCCGAAGCTCCCTTCGAGCAATTCATTGAGAAAGAATACTCCGACCCCCTCCCGCCATCCGATCCCTTCTTGATGGCGACTTAAAATAGTAGCATCTGGAAATAGACAAAGGTAAACAGAAAGCTTTGATTCTATTGACCAAGTTGAGCTTCGCTCACAGATCCACTACCCCAGAACACCGACTACAGTGATCCGTGTTGGCATCCAGTGACCGCTTGCTTTACAACATTTCCATGTTATCGATTGGTGTTTGATCACTTCGTAAGAGTTTGAATCGATGAAAAGTGAAGTTTTCCAGAGAATTATCTACCAAAGGGTGTCGCGAGAGGAAGGTAAAATGGCTTTAATTTGACTTTGTTTATGGGTTTTGGACGGAATCCAACTTGACGAGCTTATTTTTCTTAAATGAAATAGTGTCTCTTTCATGAAATAAGAGGCATTTTTAAGGTTTCTCACTCATTCATGCTTACGTAGTAAAAAACGTCCAATCTGAATAATTTTTTCCGAGACTTTTTTGCCTCCTCATTATCGAAGATGGAGCATCTTTATTTCACTCGCATTTCACGTTTCAGAGCCTTTCAACAACGGAAAAATTTATCACAGACGAATATACTTTGTTTCACATTTTCTCAATAAGTTCTTCAACTTTCTAAAAAATGAAACTATAACGAGTTTCATTCCGAGAATAATAAATCAAAGGAAGAAATTTGACTTTAATGTTTCGCTGAAAGTTGTTAGAAATTGAAATTGAATTTACGAAAATAAAACGCTGCAAGTTATTACACAAAGGTTTATTATTGCTTCCGAGTCTACCAAGGTAGCGGAAGCTTTGTTTTCACTTTTCAAGGACGAAAAAAAAAGTTCTCCAAAATAAAAAATTTCACTCGCGTTTTGCGTTTTAAACCTTTCTGAACAATTTTGGTTCAGTGTCTGTGTGTCTGTGTGTCCGTGTGTCTGTCTGTCTGTCTGTCTGTCTGTCTGTCTGTCTGTCTGTGTGTCTGTCATGATTTCCTTGTAACGCGCATAACTATACGAAGTTATTGTCCGATTTCAATGAAATTTTCAGGGATTGTGCGGGTTGGTGTGTAGACGGTCCCCTATGAAAATCATCATCCCCGGACTGATAGAAGCGACTGCGCATGCGCAAACGTGAATTCCTTGAAACGGCCATAACTTCTACATTTTCCGTCCGATTCCAATGAAATTTTCAGGGATTGTGCGGGTTAGTGTGTAGACGGTTCCCTATGAAAATCATCATCCCTGGACTGATAGAAGCGACTGCGCATGCGCAAACGTGAATTCCTTGTAACGGCCATAACTTCTACATTTTCCGTCCGATTTCAATGAAATTTTCAGGGATTGTGCGGGTTGGTGTGCAGACAGTCCCGTATGAAAATCATCATCCCCGGACCGATAGAAGCGACTGCGCATGCGCAAACGTGAATTCCTTGAAACGGCCATAACTTCCACATTTTCTACCCGATTTCGATGAAATTTTCAGGGATTACGCTGATTAGGTTGTAGATGGTCTCCAATGAAAATCAAGGCCTTAAAATTCATAGAAGCCTCTTAGCATGCGCATACGTAAAATCCTTGTAACAGCCATACCATTTACATTTTTCATCCGAATTTGATGAAATTTTCTAGGATTGTCCAGATTAGCGTGTAGATGGTCCCCTATGAGGGTAGTGAAAGGTACTTAGAGATTGGTGTTTTGAGATTAACTACTATGCATCGGATCATCTATATAATCGGGTTATGGATACGAGGGAGCTATGTGCCACACCCACTTGGCAGACGTTTTTTCTATATAGATCGCTCGTCTGCAAAGAGCACGGTTAAAGCCATTGTTACCACCAACCAACTTGAGGAAAAACATCGATCGCATTTCGGTTAGCTAACATTTGAACATTTGTTGGTGTTTCTGAGTTATTGTAAGTCCAACCATTGAGTTCTCGTAGAGAGCGAACGGTTTGTCCTTTAGGGCTCCTCTTCGGGGAACAACTAGACCCCAAATGAAAAAACTGTTGAAATTTTGTGTCACTACTGATAAAATGGTCCAATTAGGGTTAAAAGGATTAGGGGGACAATCCCTGTGATTCTCAAATAACATATTATAGTGTGATAATCACATGAGAGAATCGCATAAAAAGTTTTCTCAAGTTTTCTAAAATTTACTCATAATAGAAGATGAAGGCTCGGAGCATTGGGTTTTTACCAAACCATACTTTTTCTCATCATGAAATCTCGGAATTTGGACTATCTGTGGTTTTAGGCAAAGAATTGTCTAGCGTGGATGAGGTTTTTCGATCAAGTATGTGATAAATGAAAGAATTGATACTTGGGTATAATTTGTAACGGAAAAAGTAATCGAAAATAACGGGTCCTCGTTGGTTGTTATGGAAGTACTCGGTTGTTGAAAGTAGGTACTTATAAGGTTGCTTGCCTTGCCTAACCCTCAGCTCTTTTGTCTTGCAGTCAAGAGCACTCGCTTCGGATCTATTTAGCCCCAGCAACTTTGAATTTGATTTTCAGGGTAAAAAGAACTTCAACATTTGTTCATAAGAACACATTTTGTTATTGTAAATTGAGAGTTATTGTAACATCCTCATGTTTCAAGTGCTAATTAGAGTATATTTTTCGTAATTTTACAGTTATTTCCAGTAACGAATTGTATATATTTTATATCAATAATATTGGTAGATGTTGAAAAATTATTTCCTGAAGGCTCCTGGCAGAAGAACTAAGGGTTTGCACAACATTGTTGCTCGCTTATCGTAGTAGAAGTAAAGTGTAGTAAACAACCATTTCAGGTTGGATTTTCGTCCGACTGCCATTCCTGGCGTCGCGGACGTCATCAGCTGTCTTCCAAAAAAAGATCAGAATTTGTTCTGATGATTTCGCTCATGGCTTCCCATCGCCTCACGGCCCTGGGTTGTGATGAGAGGGGAGGGGGGCTGAGCCCGGTTCGCACGAAAATAGGCCACCGCGGCGAGACTCGAACTCACGGCTTCCCCGCAGTAGCCGGTCCGAGGTTCGTCGCTGCAGGCAGCACGGCCACAGCTGACCCCGAATATCGGTACTGTGAGAGCTTTTCAGCGTGAATGACTGATGTACGTATCAACTTTGTTTCAGAACGTAATCAAATTGAACCTGCCATCACAACTTTTTCTCTTCTTCTTCTTCTCTTCTTGCCCTATCCGGTCCGGATGTTGGCGATCATCTCGGCTAGTCCACTCTTGTCCACAGCACGGCGAAAAAGTTCCACTGAGGACACACCAAACCATTTCCGCCAGCCACGAAATTCTCCGTCTTCCCGGTCCACGCTTCCCCTCGATCTTCCCCTGAAGTACATTCTGCAGGAGCCTATACTTTTCTTCGTTCCTCAATACGTGTCCGAGATATTCTAATTTTCTTTTCTTGACTATATAGAGCATTTCAGGCTGTGAGCACCCCATCCCATGGAGGACCTGAACATTAGTTACCCGGTCCACCCATGAAATACGGAGAAGCCTGCGGTAGACCCACATCTCAAATGCCTGTATTCTCCTTTCTGTATCCTCAGACAACGTCCAACTTACGGCTCCATACAGCAGAACAGGGTATACATAACAACGCACGATGCGTATCTTCATGTCCAGGCCTAGGTCCCGATGGCACAGAAAAGGTTTCATTCTTATGAATGTCGCCCTTGCCTTCTCTATCCGCGACTTGACCTCCACAGAGTGGTCCCAGGATTCCATGACTGTGATCCCCAGGTAGACAAATCTGGTCACACGTTCCACAATAAGGCCGCCCATATACAAATCACCAGTCACATACGAGGACCTACTCACCACCATGTACTTTGACTTTTTGGGGTTCAACTCTAAGCCATATTCCATGCTTTTAATGTAAAGGCGGTCCAACATCACTTGCAAGTCCTCCAAGCTACTGACAATAAGATTTTTTTTTGTCTTGCACCATCTAAAAGCAGTTGGTGGCTAAAAAATCAATGTAGAATTTTCCTTTGCTCGCATCTGTATAGGTAGGTAATACTCTAGTAATACTGACTCACTTGCGTCCAAGGAAAAGTTATAATTTACTCGTGTCGGATTCAATCGCCTCGTTTTCTTGCTAAGCGTTACACTTTAGATACCTTGGAAGGTCAGAATGGCTTAGAGACGTGTGGTCGCAGAATTTCCAGGAATATGCAGTCATCCTGACCCGACGCGAGTGCACAAAAAAAGACTAGTGATACTTTACCTTTCAATAATAACTACTCTAACTAATATTCCCTAATATTATTTCTATTGACTATTTCAATCGTTCAAAATAGTTTATTTCCACAAGAAAAGTTGTTCGTCTCAGCGAATAAAATGAGAGTGATTAATGTTGTCATAGACATATGATGTAGAAGGATCTCTAAGGAAAACGGTAAAAGAACTCAAACGGGAAGTGGAAAAAAATTCAAAATTTCCATCTTGGACGAGCTCACCCAAGACGAACCGCATCGTCCCCTCTCCCGTGCAACGCACGGGCGGTATTCTCAGAAAACGAGCATCAACTTCTGTATTGCGAGAATACAGAAAGAAAACTTCAGAAACTGGTCGGTTCTGAGGGAAGCGTATGAGTCGGATTTCCTGAGAAGATTTCTCCCCGCCTCGGATTCTGCTAACAATTTATAACTTACATCGTCCATCCATCACGGTCTTTCTTTCAGTGGAGGTCGGCTCGAGGGAGGTCAAACCCCGTTGAGTTGACGAGTGCGACGGTCGTGCGGAGTTCATAATTTTCTCCGGATGACTTTTTCTCGTTTCCATGAATGAAACAATATTGTTGGGAAGATCTGAAGTAATTATCATGTTGGTAGTTGGCTGCTTTGTGTGTTGGAAATCAATTGTGTTCGGTAAATTTAAGAATATGTTTCGGTCATCCATTCAATGTACTTCTTTTTGCACTTGCAGTGTATTGATGTACATGATGTATAATGTAAAGAAACTCTATTGGTTGAAGGGGGCCAATATTGTTTAATGGACTTCCTTATAAAATTCAAAATTTGGGAAATTTGAGTATTTTTAAAGCTGCCTGTAAGGGTATTTTTTTGAGCATGGCGCCGTATAATCTAGATGAATACTTTGACACAATTACAAAATTTTTAATTATATGTTCTACTTAATATTTATGACGTGCATCTGACGGAGGAAGTTTAATAAAAGTACTCAGTTCAAATCATGCTTAATTTTATTATACTAGGTTAGTTCTGGTGGTGATATTTTTCTGTGATAATGGTGTAACTGTATTGTGATGTTAGGATTAGGGTACCTAGGTGCATTTTTAATTTGTCTGTGTTTGTAGAGTAATATATTTTATATGAGTGTTAATTTTTTAATATGTAATTATTGTTGAATTTTAAATTTGTTACTTCTCAGTTTTTATTCTCGTAGTCACTCGGAAAATTGTTTAATGTACCTATTTACCTGGTTATTCTGTTCACATCTTGTTGCATAAATACTTGAATTTACCTATTGTACCTACCGAAATGTGACTATTGAAATACCATTATTGGTTTTATTCAATAAAAAACTTCATTCATTCATTCATAAAGCAACCAATAATAAAGAAAAAAGAAAGAAATTTTGGGCTCGATACTTTGGCTCTATTGCGATTAAATTCATTGAGGGCCGTCCGGAAGCTGACCTGCAAAATCGGATAAATATTTTGGGTAGTTTTGCCCCAGATGCAACGAACTGACCACAAACAGACAGAAGAAGAAATGAAGATAATAATGATAATAATGAAGATTTATTTGTCGTTGAACACAGTGTGCATTGACAATTGTCATAATAATTTTAAAAATCTCAAATATAAAACTTTGGTGAGAAGAAGCAAAATTAGTACCTAAATAAATTGAAATAACAAATTGCAATGAATATTAGTAATAATATTAAGGTGAAGTACTCTAAAGTGCAACCCTGCGAAGATGAATAAAACGGCCGTAGCCTAGAGATGGCCCAGCCTGGAGATACACTTACATATACGTAACATAATACAACACAAAACAGACCAGGACTAAAACAACAACACAAGAATGACTAGAAGAAGAATTAAAAGGGGACTATTTACCAATATCACAGAGTATTTACTTAACAAATTAATCACAGAGTTCCACCTAAGTTAAACCATGAACGAGCGCGAGTACTTTTAAACAATATTCCTCGGGTTCAAAAAAAATATCACTCGTATAGCTAATACTAAAATTAAAAATAAATACATAATATCACGTCGAGTCGAGTTTTTAGAAGGTACTAATTTTATAAAAATATTCATCAAAGTCGAATGGTGCCATAGATACGAGGATAGATTTGCACATTCTTTTAAAGGGTATGAAATTTGTGCTTACTTCCCTAGCCCCCATAGGGAGAACATTATAAAATTTACAGCACCACCACCCTATCGAATTTCGGGCTACATTAAGCCTGCATGAGGGTAAAGCAAGCAGGTCAAAACGGCGTGTATGGTATGTATTTTGAAAATTCGTGGGGGTGCTTGGCAACATACAATAGACATTCTAGGATATATTGGGCCGGTAATGTTAATATTCCTAGTTCCGAGAAGAATGGTTTACATTTGCTACAAAATTATTTTATTTATTTTATTATATGTATTGCTACAAAATTATTTGGGTAAGTTTTAGGGCTCCATTTGGGGTCTTGTTGTGTCCTGAAGCTTTTGGTAGATGTCATTTACTTCTAAGGGTTGAAAAATAAGGGTTGAAATTTTGAAAACGCCCTAGCTCAAAAATTTTGATACAAAGGTATTGTTTTTTCATCAATTTAAGATAGTATTGAATTTTTGGAATTGAATGAGAACACCCAGAGCTCTGTAAGACCAACCGTTCGGTCCCTATGAAAACTTAAAGGTTAGGCTTACGATAAATCAGAAACACGAGTGCGAATCTCAAAATAGGCCTAATCTCCGTTCAAATTTCAGCTGACCTAAGATCGCTGTTCGTTTCTCCGAGTTGTACTCAGGTTTGCGTCCGTAGCAACCATTTTTTTTAATTGAGTGTGAAGCGTTTATTTCATTATAATAGGTAGGTATAATATTATTATTATAATATAATAATATAATATAATATAATATAATATAATATTATATTATAATATAATATTATATTATAATATAATATTATAATTTTTAATATCATTAAACTTGAATGTGAAGCGAAATTAGGTTGGAAGGTACTGACAATGGCGAAGTTGTGTTCTTTGCAGGCGAGTGAGCTATCAGAAAAATAATGAACCTTTGTGTAATAATTTGCAGCATTTTTTTTTACTGCAGGGAGGAAAAATGGATTCTTCGAAATCAAAATTTTCTACATCTATTTTACGTTTAGAACTTCATGAGCGAATTTGTTATCGCGTCTATTCGTCTGTCTGATTGAAACCATTGTATTTAAGTAACAACCATTATTACCTAATGGTAAGTAACTTACCATTATTAAGTAACAACCATTTTGATGACATTGTGGTCAAGACTCCCAGATTTATAGGTGTTTCTGCGCATGCGCATATGAAATCCTTACTACAATCATTATTTTCAACAGTCTTAGATAAATTTTACGAAATTGTAAGAGATTGTGTGGTTGGGGCTCGACGTAGGTATTTTGAATAGCATTGTGATCGCACAAAAGTTCAACAAGAATTATTCTAATTTATATAAATAAATAAGGTAGATATTATTTTTTCATATTCAAGTACAATTAATATGTGATATTATTCCTACATTAACTCAATTCTTAGCTCGTCTTTTAATAAAATCGGATTGATTTCGTTCCGAAAAGATTCCCTCAGCTTCGGTCGAAGACTAGCGGACATCTCGCGTACGGAAGGGGATTCTAGCGCGATCTAACGAAGGACTTCCGAACTCACGAAGATATTAGAAGGCGATGTTGTGAAAGCCTGTGATACCTTCCTGTAACCTCCCTCGATAGTTCGGGCCGAGACGCAAAACATCTCCAGTGAGCTCCGACTCCTGATTATCCGCATCTGTCAGATTCCGTAAGTAAAAAATTAACGTACTGCAATTATTTCGAATTGATAGTTTACGTCACATCGTTGACTTGATGGAATTGTCATTTGGTGCAACGATTGACTTCACATTTTTGTAAGCGCTTAACTTTGAAGGAGTTTGGCACTCGGAGTAATTCGAGGTCACGAAGCAGGAAAAAATAGCTAGAAATCATGAAGTGAGTCCTGAAGTTTCCTGGTTGGATACCACAAAAATTATAATATTTAATAGGTAGCTCCTAGTAGGTACTTCTACTAAGATTAATCGCCTAATTTGCTGTGGTAAAAATTCAAGTTTTAAGGGAGTCGCAGTCGGTCTCCGTTCCGGGTAAGTATTTCCGTAAATCACAGAAAAAAATGGGGAAAACCCTCTATAGGTACATTTAGGTGTTTTCTATTTTTCTCTGGCAATTATTGTTCAATTTTGATGATTCCAGCGGCAATCTTTTAGTTTTTCAATTCTTCAGACTGTTGCACTAATGAATTTCAAAAATCTTGAAAATTTCAAATATTGGTACATTTTTACAGTTTTAGCGCCTGTAATTTACGGAAATACTAACCCGGAACGAGGACCGAACGGCGACCGACTGAGACCCCCTTGACTACCCATCATTAGATCATTACGAGTATCACAGGTATGCAGGGTCCATTGGGTACATCGAGGGTTCAGACAGGGAAAAGGGTGATTCCCCTAAAAGTAGCGAACTCTGAGCTTAAAAAAAAAAATGGTGTCTTTGGCTAAATACTGAGTGTTTTTCGTGGGTTAAATGTTCTTTTCACTTGTAAGAATGAAACATATACAGGGTGTCCCAGAAGTTATGGTCCACCCTCCGGCATTTACGTATTTAATTAAGTAGGTACGTAAAAAATGAACCCAACGCCATTTTTCATATTTTTTGTAAAAAATTCAGGAAAAATACTTTTGCGCAAAAAAATTGCGCGCAATTGGCACTAGCTTCGTTTTTTCAAATAGGAACCCCCATTTTTTATTGCAGATTTAGATTCTACGTCAAATTTCATGAACAATTCATACCCGAACTGATTTTATTCATTGCGCGCAAAGTGACCAGGGTGCGCAAAAGTGCATTTTTTTTTAACCCCAAGTATGGCACATGTTTTTCCATTATTGTGGACCCTGAATCACGTGGTGAGGTCCTTTCTTCGATTTCATCGTTATTTTTCCAAATTTAGAACGAAAAATAATGTTTTTGGTCTTTATTTTCCCTCCCCTTTCCGCAACACGGGCTGGGGACCGTTTATGGCGGGATTGAAACTTAATTCCTCACTTCTAAATTAAAAAAAAATATATTGGAAAGTAGGTAGGTACTTACCTACTTTAATGTAAAAAAATCAAAAAGTTTCTCATCTCAAAATTGTATAAAAAAAATTAGAAGTTACAAAATCTCAAAAAAAAAAGTAATAAAAAAAAACTAAGATAAGAAGCTTTTTGATTTTTTTTACATTAAAGTAGGTAAGTACCTACCTAATTTCCAATATTAGGCAATATTCGGTAATATTGCCGAAACGAGAATAGTTGCCCAGCATTTTGGAGCAAGGCATATTGCCGACGGAAATGTTGCTAGTGTAAAGCTCACTTTAGGAAAAATCATACTGACAACCTTGGCAGACGTGATACTTCACTCCGTAGTAGACATCATACTGCCTACCTCCTTACCAAAATTCAGACTTCTTATTTACTCTACTCATGCTGTAAAACGAAGTACGTTGTACAAAAATTCATCTCTTTTTCAATTTTACAAAAAGAAATGCGGCAACTAGCAATTTAATATTCATCGTGTTTTGCTGCAGTGTGTAAAGAATGCTGAACTGATCTTTTGTTGTTTTTGCAGGTAGTTCCGGTAGAATCTCATCATAAGTCGAGTATAATTGGTACATCCTGGTGATAAATATGGATGAAAAAGATCCTTCGAAGTCTGGAGGGGTCCCCCCTAGTTTCCCACTCAATCAGCAATCAGACTTAAACCAAAAACAGCATACCGCCGATATGCAGCATCAGCAAAACGTCCACGCTTTCAGCCCTCCTCCACCTGCATACACTGGATTCGTCGGGTTGGAAGTCAACAACCTGAATTACCCGTACAACCCTCACCCACAGACGTACTTCGTTCAACAAGTTCAAGGCCAGAGTTACCCTATAATCCACCACGCCGTATCTCCTGGCAATCATCAAGTATTCCACGAGCCTCCACCACCGTACATGAATCAGCAGCAGGAGCTGTTCAACCAGCAACCACCGCAAAGGATCGTCGTGGTGAAAGGTGTCTCTCAAAGGTCTTCCTGTTCCTGGAGAAAGGTTATGGTTGGAATATTTTTCACTCTCCTCGGTCTGAAACTCATTCTTGTTGGAATACGGAATTATAGCGAGTAGTTCCCTACTACTATAATCCCTCGCTTCAATTCAATACCTACTGTGATTTTACTCATCATGGACAATTTATTTTCACGAAAAATAAATATAATACCAATAAATATAATTTGAAAGTAACCAATGTTTTTGTTCTTCCTCTTCTTCCTTGTTTTTTTTTTCTTTTTTTTCATTCCGAATACATGCAAAGATAAGAGATGGGACGTTTTGAAAATAGAAAAATAGAGCAGCTATAGCTACAACAATTTTTGAATAAACATTTTCAAACATCTCTTGAGAAAATGTTGAAACATTCTTTGCAAAAATTTTAAAGTTTTGGGAATTTTGAAACATTTTTTAAAAAATCTGATACAAATCAATAAAATTTCAAAAACAATTTTGAAAATATTGATAGATTTTCAAACAATTTTTATTATGGAAAAATTGTAACATAAAAAATATCATTATGGAGAAAATTAGAACATTATTTGAAAAATTTTTTGTACCCATTTTGGTTTATTATTTTCAATAATAAGCCTTTGGAATCGAGCAAGAAAAAAAAAATTTTAACCCCCCCTCAAAATTTGATGTTTTACGTTTCAAGGTACGTAGAATCCGAAAATCGAATAAAAAAATTTCCGTCCGTCCGCCGTACGCCGTACGCCGTCCGCCGTCCGCCGTCCGCCGTACGCCGTACGCGGCACTTTTCTTAGCAACACTGGACCGATTTGGTTCAAATTTGGTATATGGGCTCCATTTGGGGTCTAGTTGTGCCGCGAAGCTTTTGGTTGATGTAGGTCACTTCTAAGGGGTGAAAATTAAGGGTTGAAAATTTCAAGAGTGCCCTAGCTCGAAAACTCTCGAGATAAAGGTATCGTTTTTTCACCAATTTTAAATAGTACAGAATTTTTAAAAAATTTTGAGACCACCCGGAGCTCTGTAGGACAAACCGTTCGGTCCCTACGAGTATTTGAAGGTTTTCCTTCGATAAAACAGAATCATGAGTGTGAATCGCAAAAGAGGTCTAATCGCCGTTCAAATTTTATCTGACTAAAATGCGATCGCTGTTCATTTCTTCGATTTGTATACAGTTTTGCCTTCTGCGTAACCAGTAATCAAATTTCCATATCAAGCTTTCTATTTTTCGAATCGAGTGTGAAGCGTTTAGTTCTTTCTAATAAACTTGATTGTGAAGGTGTGAAGCCATTATAGTGTGGTAGGTAGTACCTACCAATAGGTAGGTGTGGTAGGTAAAAAAAAATTTGTAGGTAAAACAATGTTTGTAGGTAAAAAACGCTGCAAATCATTGCTCACTGATCAGCTGAGTGAGCTCCGAAGCCATTTTCAATGCTATTGAATGGAAGTGCTCTTCCAGGCGTCTCCAGCATTCGAGGATATCTTCTTCACTCCTCACATCACTGATCAGCTGAGTGAGCTCCAAAGCCATTTTCAATCCTATTGAATGGAGGTGCTCTTCCAGGCGTCTCCAGCATTCGAGGAGATCTTCTTCACTCCTCACATCACTGATCAGCTGAGTGAGCTCGAAAGCCATTTTCAATCCTATTGAACGCAGGAGCTGAAATTTGAGAGGGAAGGTCAAGGGAGAATACAGATGGTGGTAGGTGCTATTGATGGAGAACCAGTGATCTACACAGAAGGATGATCTATACAGAAAATAATAAACCTTTGAGCAATGATTTGCAGCGTTTTTCTACGGAATTGGATTTGGAAAATAATACTGTAATAAAACGTTTTCTGGAGTTCAACACTGTTCATAAACATATACATAAAACCACCATGTATGTCGAACAATGGTGGTGCAAAAATGTTCGTAATTGTAGATGAAAATATGGAAATTTTTTCAGCATTTTGGGACAGAAAATTTCCAAATATAGTGTCCAGGAACGTGTTTTTGATGTTTTCACTGAAAATTACTATATAAACAAGCTCTGGATTGAGGCAATTAATGATTTCAATATTTTGACTTGTTGCAGGAATCTCCTAAAATATCAGACTTTGATCGGATTAAGGTTAACCCTAATTGGACCAAGGTATCCCTACTATCCGAAAACATCCGCCCAAAGTGTCACCGGAGTAACCAAAATTAAATTGCAATTTAAATTTAATGGACAGCAGAATTTTTTGTGGGCTTTTGGAAGTCTCAAAATTGTTATGACAAAAACTTTCAAAGAAATCGATGAACAAATTTTCAAAATGTTATTCATATCATTTTTTGACTTTTACTGAAAACATGCAAAAAACGCTGCAAATCATTGCTCAAAGGTTTATTATTTTCTGTATAGATCATCCTTCTGTGTAGATCACTGGTTCTCCATCAATAGCACCTACCACCATCTGTATTCTCCCTTGACCTTCCCTCTCAAATTTCAGCTCCTGCGTTCAATAGGATTGAAAATGGCTTTCGAGCTCACTCAGCTGATCAGTGATGTGAGGAGTGAAGAAGATCTCCTCGAATGCTGGAGACGCCTGGAAGAGCACCTCCATTCAATAGGATTGAAAATGGCTTTGGAGCTCACTCAGCTGATCAGTGATGTGAGGAGTGAAGAAGATATCCTCGAATGCTGGAGACGCCTGGAAGAGCACTTCCATTCAATAGCATTGAAAATGGCTTCGGAGCTCACTCAGCTGATCAGTGAGCAATGATTTGCAGCGTTTTTTACCTACAAACATTGTTTTACCTACAAATTTTTTTTTACCTACCACACCTACCTATTGGTAGGTACTACCTACCACACTATAATGGCTTCACACCTTCACAATCAAGTTTATTAGAAAGAACTAAACGCTTCACACTCGATTCGAAAAATAGAAAGCTTGATATGGAAATTTGATTACTGGTTACGCAGAAGGCAAAACTGTATACAAATCGAAGAAATGAACAGCGATCGCATTTTAGTCAGATAAAATTTGAACGGCGATTAGACCTCTTTTGCGATTCACACTCATGATTCTGTTTTATCGAAGGAAAACCTTCAAATACTCGTAGGGACCGAACGGTTTGTCCTACAGAGCTCCGGGTGGTCTCAAAATTTTTTAAAAATTCTGTACTATTTAAAATTGGTGAAAAAACGATACCTTTATCTCGAGAGTTTTCGAGCTAGGGCACTCTTGAAATTTTCAACCCTTAATTTTCACCCCTTAGAAGTGACCTACATCAACCAAAAGCTTCGCGGCACAACTAGACCCCAAATGGAGCCCATATACCAAATTTGAACCAAATCGGTCCAGTGTTGCTAAGAAAAGTGCCGCGTACGGCGTACGGCGGACGGACGGAAATTTTTTTATTCGATTTTCGGATTCTACGTACCTTGAAACGTAAAACATCAAATTTTGAGGGGGGGTTAAAATTTTTTTTTTCTTGCTCGATTCCAAAGGCTTATTATTGAAAATAATAAACCAAAATGGTTAAAAAAATTCAGCTCTGGTCATTAATTTTAAAATCGCAATTCAAATTTAGTTAATATGGTGATACCTTGGGACAGCTGTGGAATCACTAAGATGTTTTCCATGACATTAATGACACCATGGTCCAATCAGGGTTAAAAGGGAAGTAGTTTTATTATGGTTCTGAAATTAATAGCAGATTAGATAGATGGCAAGAGCGTCGCCGAAACTTTCTCCCAGCTAATCTACATTTTGGTGAACATTTTTACAAATAAATCCAACTATTCAAAGTTATCGGAACAGTTCAACTCAACAATCATAAAACATTTATAAAAAAACTATTTTTCCAAAGTTTAAAATCTTATTAATGAAGAAGGTTTGAAATTTGGAAAATTTAATACAACATTGAACTGGCAGATTCTTTTTGAAATACAATTCGTTTCTTTTCTTTGGAGTATTTTAGTATATTGCCTAAAATGTATTACCAGATTACGTTAATTTCAGATGTCTTTCGAGAAAATGAACCTGTAGTTGTGAAGCTTCATTCATTCATCGTGAAGACCCACCAAGTACGAGCTGCTCCTGCCTCCTGGTCCTGGCTTCGAACCTCGTCATGAACTACGGCGACGCCTACCCGTCAGCTCTTCAGCAGATGTCCCCTCCTAGAGTACTCATCAGCGACCACTCTTCGGGAATCCCTCTCGCCATCGGTCCCTACCACAGCCCGACGAGTCTCCCTTACATACCAATGATGCCCATCGGCACCACGACTATCCCTTGCACGACTCCGGCGTCAGTGCTCCCGCCGTCGCCTCCTCCAGTACTCACCACTCAGCTTCCTCACGTCTTCATCAGCGACCATTCTGAAGTCCCAGCGCCGTCGGATTCCAGAACTTTACCACAAACAGACGCCAACATACGTGGTGAGTTGAAACATTTCCTTGTCAAATGCAACATTTTTGTCATAACTTCTATTACGTAGAAAGGGCGTTCATAATTTATTGAAAACCCGATTTCCATGGTGAAAAATAATTAGGTACTTAGTTTGAATAGTCTATTTTGATATATTGGACTATGTGAATAAACAAAAGAATAAATTAATAATTGTAACGCCTAAAGAGCTTCTTTTAAATTTCAGTAAAATCCCCTAATTTGCAACAAAAAATGTATATTAGCAATTTTGTTTAAAAGGCTTTGTTTACGAGTTATTTTAATTTTAAACTTTTTTTTCTTGATTTTGACCTTAAGTCATTAAATTGGTCATAACTCCTTTAATTTGCTCTGTAAATTACCAATATTACCATTATACCATTTTACCAATATTACCATTTCATTATTTACCATTATTTGCTCTGGCCCTCCTGTTTTCGGTCCACCCAGTTCTATCGTCCGACCCCTCAGATCTTCGAGGCGGAGCGCTGATTTCCTTGAAAAAAAATGCACGTTTTTCCGCGTTCAAACACAAATTTCTCCCATAAAGTTGGTTATAAAATATTTGTTGATCAAACCATTGGAAAGCTGAGATTCTGGCGCAGTTTTTACTATTCTTGCATCTTGAAAAAATAACCTTATGGGTTCTCATAGTTCAATTTGCGATTGAAAAAATGCGAGGTTTCCAAAATTACGTAAAATTCTCTTTTTAGAGGACGCTTTCATGTCTCAAAACTTAACTCAGAAAAAGTTAAGGCATTTATCCGATAGGAAATTTAATGTTCTTTCCAACTCAAATAGTAATTTACAGAGCAAATTAAAGGCGTTATGACCAATTTATTGACATAAGGTCAAAATCACGAAAATGAGTTTAAATTAAGAAAAAACTCTTAATCAAAATTGCTAAGACATTTTTTTGTTGAAAATTAGTTATAGAATCGACTGGTAACGTATGGCAGACCAGTTAGGCTCACACCCTGTAGAGATATGACCCGATCGTAGTATAAGTGTAAGAATGGAAAATTGACGAGAAGAGGAAATCGGCCAATTTCGATGAGACGATAGCGACCAATGAAAAAATAAGAAAAAGAGGGAGAATCTGCCTATCAGCAGCTCAACCTCGAGGTATGGGTAGCGTAAATAGATCAAATTCTTCGGGTATAGTACTTATAGAAATCGCAGAGCCGATAGGAAGTACATAAAGAACATAATAGTTGGAGATCGGAGGGTTTGAGTGGTCTCAGAACACACCGAGAGTTCGGTGAAGACTGAAGGATTGAACGACATGGAGGGCCGTAGGTACAGGTGGACACAATAGGGATAGCCGGGGATCAAGGGGGTCTCAGTCAGCCGTCGTTCGTTTTTAGTATTTAGCGAAATTGAAAGTTCAAAAACTTAAAAAATTGTACCTAAATTTAAAATTGTAAACGATTTTAGAAATTCATTAACGCACGGCACAAAGGAGTTGAAAAACTGGAATATTGCCGCCGGAATCATCAAAATCGAACAATAATTGCCAAAGAAAAGTGTCAAAAAATATTGAATAAACGGTTTTTTCCATATTTCTAGATGAGAGGGTATTCTACCAAGTGGGTGTAGTACATAGCTCCCTCATCAATCATACATTCATATTTGAAAATGTTGTAGCATTAAGCGATTGAAATATTTTTCAATTTTTAGAACAGAAAAATAAACAGCTTGTGAAGCGGCAACAACTTTAGAAACAAATAGGACATAGGAGAACATGAAAAAGCTTTGAAAGAAGCTACGAATCAAAAATGTTTAGGTCCTCAAAAATCAATTTTTTAACCACATTTTGGGTTTTAGAACATTTTTTTGGTTTCTTCACTTTTTAGCTATGCAGCATATCTGACAAATTTTGCTCCTCTGGAATCGAAAATTCTCCCACTTTTCTTTTATGAGCATTCTGAACTCGTTTGGTCCCTTGTTACAAGTCTGTCTACGGTCAGTTGCTGGTCTAGACAAAAATAAACATATTGTTTAGTAATGCATGCATTCCAGGGGACGTCCCATTGGATAAGCATTAGATCAGTTTAACCAGTTGTTAAGTGATAAAACTGTTTCACTCGATGAAATTTATTTATTACTTTAGGGAAGAAATACTGACCCCCCCCCCCCCACCATTATCCACCTTAACATTTCTAGCGGCATGGGAGCCTCGAATCTGAAGAGCATTTTAAAATCCATGACCTACGATACCCAACATGCGAATTCGAGTTCGACCCCCCCCCCCCCCCACCACCACCACTTCCCCAACGCCAACAATGGTGCCAGTCTGGCACCAAAGCGGAAATACGTCGTAACATTGAACTTTCATCTGTTAGTTTTCGTAGGCAGTCCGTCGAAGTTCACATCCGTATTCAAGGTGAAACACACAAAAAAAAACAAAAAAAACACGAAATAAGCGGTTAATGGCATTATGGCACCATAGTGGCACCACTATTAGTTCCATGGTGGTACAGGGAATAATTCATGAAAATCCGGAGGTATAATGAGAATTTTTCCTCAATTTCAAAGCTTGGGTGCAATTAGTAAGCAGTAAAGGTACCAAAATATTGAAAAATCGGATATTTTGTGAATATTATCCCCCCACTTACCCCCTCCCCTTGCGAATTTTGGTACTCTGGTAAAATCATGTACAACTCGGAAGTTATTTGAGTCAAACAAAAAAAGAAACACGCAAATCGGTTGGAAATTGAGGCCTGGGCAGAGTTTACAAGATTATGCACGCAAACGCACGTTTTTTAAGCATTAACCCCCCCTTTTCCCCTCTTAAAAAGCAAAATCCAAAATTCCGGCGCCGTAGTGCACAACTAGATAGTATTCCGCGTCAAACGAAAAAAGAACCACGAAAATCGTTTGAGAACTAAGGCCTGGGCAGAGTACACAAGATTATGCCCAAAAACGCACGTTTTTCAAGCATTAACCCCCCCTTTTCCCCCCTTAAAAGGCAAAATTCGAATTTCCGGCGACGTAGTGCACAACTAGATAGTTTTCCGCGACGAACAAAAAAAGAACCAGGAAAATCGGTTGAGAACTAAGGCCTGTGCAGAGTACACAAGATTTTGTTACACACACACACACACACATACACACACACACACACACACACACACACACACAGACATACACCTATGGTTTTTTTTCGCGGATTTGGATTCAGAATGGTCTAAAACGGATTACTGTGTGGTTATTTTTTTTTTTCTGTTGAGTGTTGTCCAACTTTACCCCAGATCGATCGCATAAGGACGCCCAAGTCTTACTGTGGGACGTCCTAAAAAACCGTGCAACCAATTTATCAGTTTTAATAAACTGCTGTAAGTATTCATTTGTAGCGATTAATTAATTTCAGTTCCTTCAGGTGTTTTGCCATCGGAGACCAAAAGTGTGACGATAGCCCTCCGGAGAGCCAGCGAACCTTCCGAAGTGTTATCCAGCTCGTTTGCTCAAACTCAAGCAGACTCCGAGAGCAGAAGTAAATCCCGTCCCACGCTTCAGCGCTACCAGTCCACCACACCCACGTCCAACCAGTGGCTCAAACGCGTCGTCGTTTTGCTGATCTGCGCTCTGGTCGTTGGATTGGCGTTCAAAATCGGTGTTGAACTTTGGAAAGCTTCGTACGGCGAGTCCAACTCTGCTAGCCAGGTTGTGTAAAGGTTCGTTTTCCAAAGAGCGTCTCAAGTGTGTATCGATTAGCGATCCAAACTTTGTCGTTGTCTCTAATGGCACCGAGATAAGAACAAAAACCTACTGTTATCACTATTGAATGACACCGTCTTCCCAGACGCAAGACGATGACTAGAGCCCGCCCAGGATGCAGTCAGAATGCAAACGCTCACTCAACATACCATTTCGAAGGGTGAAATTTCGAATCGATGGAAAACGCTTTGATAGAGATGCCTCTAGGAAAAACACCTTCTGATAAAAATGTCATCAATCAGAAGAGAACAATCTCAAAAATAGATCACAACTGGAAATTTTGTGACTCATTTATGAGGATTACGATTTGCTTCTCTCAATCGTAAATAGGGAACCTTCGTATTCTGCCCCGCACAGACTTCCACGTTTCAGCAAAATCAATTGAAGAAATTGATATCTAGGAGGAATTACCGACAATAGGCTAACCTACTTCAACCATGAAAATGTCATCGAAATCGGGCGAGGAGTTTCTGTAGTCGTATTGGATGATTTCTCCAATACGAAATTTGATTTCCACGATCACGTTTTTGCTTCCGAGTCTACCAAGGTGGCGGAAGCTTTATTTTCACTTTTCAAGGTTGAAAAAAAAAAATTTGTTCTCCAAAATCGAAATTTTCACTCGCGTTTTACGTTTCAGACCGTTCTGAACGATTTTGGTTCCGTGTCTGTCTGTCTGTGTGTATATCTGTCTGTCATGAAATCCTAGCCACAGCCATAACTTCTACAATTCTCCTCCGATTTCAATGACATTTTAAGGGATTGTGTGGGTTGGCGTTTTGACGGTCCCCTATGAAAATCATCCTCCCCGGACTGATAGTAGCCACTGCGCATGCGCAAACGTGAATTCCTTGTATTAGCCATAACTTCCACATTTCCAAATTTTCAGGAATTATGCAGATTAGTTTGTGGATAGTGAGAAAAAAAACCAAAATCATGGTCTCAAAAATAGGAGTAGTCTCTGCGCATGCGCAAACGTAAAATCCTTGTAACAGCCATAACTTCTACATTTTTCATCCGAATTTGACGAAACCAGTAATCAAATTTCCATATGAAGCTTTCTATTTTTCCAATCGAGTGTGAAGCGTTTAGTTCTTTCTAATAAACTTGATTGTGAAGGTGTGAAGCCAGTATGGTGTGGTAGGTAGTACCTGGCTGGTAGGTAAAAAAAAGTTGGTAGGTAAAAAAAATGTTGGTGGGTAAAAACCGCTGCAAATTATTGCTCAAAGGCTCTTCAGATCACTGATCAGCTGAGTGAGCTCCGAAGCCATTTTCAATCCTTTTGAATGGAAATGCTCTTCCAGGCTTCTCCAGCATTCGAGAAGATCTTCTTCACTCTTCAGATCACTGATCAGCTGAGTGAGCTCCAAAACCATTTTTACTCCTATTGAATGGAAGTGCTCTTCCAGGCGTCTCCAGCATTCGAGGAGATCTTCTTCACTCTTCAGATCACTGATCAGCTGAGTGAGCTCCGAAGCCATTTTCAATCCTTTTGAATGGAAGTGCTCTTCCAGGCGTCTCCAGCATTCGAGGAGATCTTCTTCACTCTTCAGATCACTGATCAGCTGAGTGAGCTCCAAAGCCAATTTTTACTCCTATTGAATGGAAGTGCTCTTCCAGGCTTCTCCAGCATTCGAGAAGATCTTCTTCACTCTTCAGATCGCTGATCAGCTGAGTGAGCTCCAAAGCCATTTTTACTCCTATTGAATGGAAGTGCTCTTCCAGGCGTCTCCAGCATTCGAGGAGATCTTTTTCACTCTTCAGATCACTGATCAGCTGAGTGAGCTCCGAAGCCATTTTCAATCCTATTGAACGCAGGAATCTGAAATTTGAGAGGGAAGGTCAAGGGAGAAGACTTGAGAGAGGTGGTAGGTGCTATTGATGGAGAACCAGTGATCTATACAGAAAATAATAAACCTTTGAGCAATGATTTGCAGCGTTTTTGCTTCCGAGTCGACCAAGGAAGCGGAAGCTTTGTTTTCACTTTTCAAGGACAAAAAAAAAAGTTCTCCAAAATCAAAATTTTTTACTCGCGTTTTGCGTTTTGGACCTTTTTGAACAATTTTGGTTCCGTGTCTGTGTGTCTGTCTGTCTGTCATGAATTCCTTTGTAACGCTCATAACTATACGAAGTTATTGTCCGATTTTTATGAAATTTTCAGGGATTGTGCGGGTTGGTGTGTAGACGGTCCCCTATGAAAATCATCATCCTCGGACTGATAGAAGCGACTGCGCATGCGCAAACGTGAATTCCTTGTAACGGCCATAACTTCCAAATTTACCTTTCGATTTCAATGAAATTTTCAGGGATGTTACAGATTAGTGTTTAGTTGGTTTCCTATGAAAATCATCACCTTCGGACTGATAGTAGCCACTGAGCATGCGCAAACGTGAACTTCCTTGTAACGGCCATAACTTCCACATTTTTTACCCGATTTCGAAGAAATTCTCAGGGATTATGCGAATTAGGTTGTAGGTGGTCCCCAATGAAGATCATGGCCTCAAAATTTACAAAAGCCTCTGCACATGCTCATACGTAAAATCCTTGTAACAGCCATAACATTTACATTTTTCATCCGAATTTGATGAAATTTTCTAGGATTGCTCAGATTAGCGTGTAGATGGTCCCCTATGAGGGTAGTGATTGATGTTTTGAGATTAACTTCTTCGCATCGGATCACCTATGCAATCGGGTTATGGATACGAGGAAGCTATGTGTTTTTTAATGTCAGCAACAATATTGTGTCTTTCGCAACTTTTTTACATGTACCGTGGATGGAATACATCATACATTAATCACTACATCATTGTGTTGTAAATTAATTTTTTTTTGTTAAGTTTAGTGCTGTAACAAATATCTTGTGTATTATAGGGCCTTTGAAGTGGAATGTAATATAGATATTCGTACTATCGAGCAAAAGTATCGAAGAGGTATTGGGAAAATATCTAGGGTATTTAACTACTCTGTCGTTATCTAAAATTTATTTGATAAGGAAAATCGAATTATGAAAATATCCTAAGAAACATCGTGTAAATAAAGATATCAGTTCTGTTGGTCTAATTTTGGCCTTGAATGCCCCTTTTTTGAATTCGACTTTTTTGCAAATATTTCATCATACCTTTAGTGGAGAAAGAAGTAAGCATAAAGACTAGGCTTGTAATTTGGGCTACCTCGGTATTTAATTACTGTATTCCACGCAATGGCTGAAAAATTGTTCTAGGCTCAATTATGAGTCGTGGAGTACATTTTCAAACACTTTTATCCGATGAACTCCTTAATAATGTGAATTTTATTTTTCTGATATCCAAGATTTCGGGTAAATGCGTCCATGACGCCCTAAGTTTTTATGGTATAAATATATTCGGCTGATAAATATATCCAATTAGGTTTGATGTGTATTGAACTGGTATGAAATTTATCTAAATAATTTAGTAAATGGACATTTACTGTGTCTATCTGGCAGCTCAGTTTTGAAATAGTAGTAATTGTTTTCATAATACGAGTATAAACTTCAGTGGCCTGAAAAAATGAAATCCTGGCCTCAAGTTGAGACTGCTTTTTGGAGAGAAGGTGAATTTATTGCGGAAGGTGAAAAAAAAGAGATACTCGCGGAATAGGTACACCAAGTAGAAGGAGATGTTTGGACTCTGGCTGCAAATTATTACACAATAGTTTTTATTTTGCCTTTAAAGATGAGGTTGTGGGTACTCTTAGGTTACTATCACATCGGTATGATAGTATTCTGACGAATTTCTCAAGAATTGCTCAAATAATGATAGATGGTCGTCTGGGTGGTATTATTTGTTTATAAAAATTGAATACTATCTTATATTTATGAAAAACCCATAA
Source organism: Apolygus lucorum (assembly GCA_009739505.2). NCBI lineage: Eukaryota > Metazoa > Arthropoda > Insecta > Hemiptera > Miridae > Apolygus > Apolygus lucorum. The sequence goes on along the minus strand of CM019168.2, from coordinate 24,170,759 downwards.
AACATTCAAAAATTAGGTAATTAATTATTCTCATTAGCGAAGTTTTTGTCACACAGAGCTCTGGGTGGTTTCATTAAGGGGGTCTCAGTCGGTCGCCGTTTTTCTTAGTATTTCACGAAATTGAAGGCGCAAAAACATAAAAAGGTGTACAAATTTTTTAGTACCTAAATCTGAAATTTTGAAGGATTAAATCCTTTTAATCTAAAATTTTTAGAAATTCATAAGTGCACAGCCCTAGGGAATCGAAAAACCGAAATATTGCCGCTAGAATCATCAAAATCGAACAATAATTGCCAAAGAAAAGTGTGAAAATTATTGAATAAACGGTTTTTCCCATATTTCTAGATTAGAGGGTATTCTACCAAGTGGGTGTAGCACATAGCTCCCTCATCATGGCCATATCATGGTTGGGAAGGTAATGGAATAGGAGCTCGTCTGAACCGCAAAGACCCTAAAAAATATGAGGGATACGGTACAGTCAGGTGATGAGAGGGTATTCTACCAAGTGGGTGTAGTACATAGCTCCCTCATCAATCATACATTCATATTTGACAATGTTGTAGCTTCAAGCGATTGAAATATTTTTCAATTTTTAGAACAGAAAAATAAACAGCTTGTGAAGCGGCAACAACTTTAGAAACAAATAGGACATAGGAGAACATGAAAAAGCTTTGAATAAAGCTACAAATCCAAAATGTTTAGGTCCTCAAAATTCAATTTTTACCCAAATTTCGGGTTTTAGAACTTTTTTTTTGGTTTCGTCACTTTGTAGCTATGCAGCATATCTAACAAATTTTGGTCCTCTGGAATGTAAAACACTTGACCCTAGTTACACAACGTTCGGCTCCTCCCACCAACAAGGAGCTCTCAACAGAGGAACGCAGGAACGCTTCACCGATCTGAGGTTATCCCGCGATAACCTGCCTCATTGGCTCATAACAAAATATTTCCATATCAAAAGCCGGTTGAAAACGGACGTCTATCACTTAAATCGACTCAAACTCCTTTATTTTTGCATTATTATTGATTTGAATACACAAGTGGTGAACTTGAAGAGTTTCTAAAGAGAAATAAAAACTAACCAACAAAGAAAACGACGTTGGAACCTTTTTAATCGACTGTCAAAAGTCAGTGATACACGAACGAGTCTGACAAGCGGTTTTGTGACGTTGTAGTAAGTACTTTATTTATATTTTATGGTTTTTCTTAACATTAAACGAGATTATTCGAAACTCATCAATTCATTTTCGAATTCTGTTGCTCAATTTGGTTAGTTGTGGGGCAAAATTCTCTTTGTAGACCCGCCAATGTGAACGTTTCCCTCGGCAACAGTCTGTTTTTACAACATTCTATGATTCTCTGTACATAAAAATACTACTCATGACATGAGCTATCTATTTTATTGTAATAGGTAGGTACCTAGGTGATTAAATTTTGCATGCCGATTGCTTGCGACAATAATGTGAAAGTTTGTAGATGGCTACATTTCAACATTCCGTTGAAATTCCGATTGAAACAATCCGTTCAGGTTCCGAATATTGGTCGATGTAGTACCTCGTTTTTTTTTTTTTTGGGCGTCGGTGGTCTAGTGGACAGTGTACCGGACTGCGGTGATAAGATGCGAACCGTCTAGCGGGGACGCGCGTTCGGGTCTGGTCGTCGCAGAAAGTTTTCTGTCTATTAGACGATCGGCAATCTCTCGTTCCAACCCAGGGCGGTGATGTTTGGGAAGCCATGAGCGAAATCATCAGAACAAATTCTGATCTCCCCTTAGGGAGACAGCTGATGACGTCCGCGACGCCAAGAATGGCAGTCGGACGAAAATTCAACCTGAAATGGTTGCTTACTTTACTTTTTACTTTACTTTAGTACCTCGTATCAATGTGATAACTAACCTGATAGAATTTATTACCAAAACCCATTCCCACGAAGCGTATAGTACCTAAAGCTACCTAGCTCAAAATTCACATGCCTAATACTAAAATAGGTGCATCCTTGTATTAAATACTTAGTTTTGTCGCAGCTCGTTTCATTATACCCTCCTTCCATATTTTGTTTCAGGTGACCTACGATGTTCAAGTGTGAACCCTGTAGAGATACGTCCTGTGTAGCTGAAGGAAATATCCGAATTGATTGAGGTTTTTTATTGTAGTGTCACTTCATTAGTTGGTGATCACCTGTATTATCGTTACCAAGACAAACTGTTTGCTTAGCGACGAGTCGATCAATTATGCTTCTTGTAGAAATCGGTTATTGAAGAATTATACCTATTCTATAATTTCGTATGATGTTATTGTGATTCCTTACATTGGCGCTGCGGACAAAGCATGCAGTCCAAGAAGACAAGAAAGATGAGGAAGCGTCAATCTTTCGAAGAGCAGGCAAGCTCGGATGAGGAGGTATTAGTAAGCAATCAAGTAGCTCAAGTTGTTAAAAATTTTCGTTTCAGCTCTTATGATGAAGACGTAGAGAGATGGGACTACTACTTGAAACGATTCGAGATTGAGTTAGGTCGACGGAGTTTTGGCGTTGTCTTGCCTGATGACGCTAAAGCTATGCTTTTGCTTTCGGTAGTAGGCCCTGGTCCATTTAAAATCTTAGTGGATCACTTCTTACCACGAAACATTGAAGAGATCTCATATAAGGACTTGAGGGAGGTTTTGTCAAAATTCTTCTTGAAACCTACCTGTATTTTTGCGGAACGACGAGCTTTCATGAACTGCGTTAGACAGGAGAATGAGCCAATTGCCCGATTTGTGAACTCGCTACGCACACTGGCAGGAACGTGTGAATTTGGGAGCTCGTTGGAGGAAAGGCTTAGAGATCAGCTAGTAATGGGCATAGCGGAAGAGAGGTGGCAAGAAGAGCTTATTCGGTTACATCCCTCAAACGAGGCTACTTTTAAAGATGTTGAAGCGTCGGCTCGGAATTTGGAGAGAGCAGGAGAACAAACAAAGATTCTGAATGCAAGGCAGGACAGAGCAATTTCAAGTAATGTGAATCAGCTGGAAGGGTCAAGAGAAGATTCAAGAGGAGCATTCATGAATCCAAGAAAAAGGCTGGACCCAAATAAGCAATGCCTTAAATATGGGTTCGAAAAACACGATGAACCCGGGAAATGCCCGGCAAAGGGTAAAATTTGTAGTGCATGTCAGAAAGAACATCACTTCGCTCGAGTTTGCGTTACGAAGAATAGAGCCACCATTCTGAGGCCAAAAAACCTCGAGGGGAAAAGGCATGTAAGGCAACTTCGAAAATCAAGATATGAAGAGGGCCGTGAGTCACCATCATCTGGGAATGAGAGCATGGGTACCTTGAACAAAATGCAAGGAAAAGGAAATAGGATTATGCTCAAGGTGCAGTTAAACGGGTACACGATTGACATGCTTTATGATCCGGGAGCAGTTCAAACGGTCATTAACCCCAAAGTGTGGAAGGCTATGGGTTCGCCAAGATTGGAACCTACTGAACCCTTATCAGCCTATACCGGAATTCCAGTTGAAACTTTGGGCAAAACCATGGTAAACGTTTACGCCTTCGGAAAACAGTTGGAGTTGCCTGTGGTGGTAGCCAAGAAAGACGACATTCCATTATTTGGGTTGGATTGGTCACTCAGATTCAACGTTCCAATGCCTGAGGGTGCACGTTTGTGCTCCATAGGAAAACTTCCAACGTCTAATCTTGCTACACAGGGGGTACAGGAATTAAGCAAGCTGAGGAAAAAGTATGCAAACCTCTTTGACGGGACCACAGGTAGGATATTAGGGCACAAGGCAAAAATTTTTCTGAAGGAAAATGCAACCCCGAAGGTGTTTCGTCCACGACCTGTTCCTTTTGCAATGAGGGAACCGGTTGAAAGGGAATTAGAGAGGTTGGTGGGGATGGATGTAATTGAGCCGGTTGACACTACTATGAATCCATTGACATGGGCATCTCCGATTGTATTGGCCATAAAATCAAATGGGGCACTGAGAATTTGCAGTGATTTCAAGGTGTCAATAAATCCACACATTATCACAGATATTCATCCACTTCCCACATTTGATGAAATCATTTCAAAGGTAGGAGGAGGGAAGATATTCTCAGTCATAGACTTGAAAGATGCCTATTTACAGTTGGAGGTAGAAGAAGAGTCTCGCCAATATTTGGTCATCGCTACACATAAAGGTTTTTATCGCTACAGAAGATTACCTTTCGGAGTCTGTTTTGCGCCGAATTTATTTCAGAAAATTATGGACACAATACTGGCTGGAGTAGAGAATGTGGCATGCTACCTCGATGATATCATCGTAACTGGGAAAACCGTGGAAGAACACCTGAAATCCATCGAAGAGGTATTCAAGAGATTGATGGCTGCAGGTATAAAGACACAAGAGTCCAAGTGTAAGTGGTTACAGGAAAAGGTGAAGTATTTGGGGCACATCATTGACAAGGATGGTATCCACCCTGCACAAGACCATATCACAGCAATAAGCCAGATGCCAGCACCAAAAAACATCTCGGAGTTAAAGTCATTCCTGGGGTCAGTAAATTATTACGGACGTTTCATTAAAAACCTTCAGCAGTTAAGTACTCCACTGCACAGGCTGACCAGGAAAGGGATGCGATGGTCATGGGATTCGGAATGTGAGAACACATTCGAGATTTTGAAGATGGAAGTATCAAAATCTAGTTCACTGGCTCATTACTCTCTCGATTTACCATTGGTAATTACAACCGATGCTAGCCTACACGGGCTTGGAGCAGTACTATTCCATCGGATGCCAAATGGGGAGGAACGCCCTGTAGCTTTTGCCTCGAGAGTGTTGAAGTCGTCGGAACAAAACTATTCTGCATTGGACAGAGAAGCGCTGGGGATCATTTTTGCCTTGAAAAAGTTTGACCAGTATATCAGGGGTAGAAAGTTCATCTTGAAAACTGACCACAAACCACTCATGCAGATCTTATCGGAGGATAAGGAGATACCAAAACTTGCGGCTAATAGACTAATCAGGTGGGCCATCATCTTAAGAAGCTACAATTATACAATCGAGCACATACATGGGAAGGACAACGGACCGGCTGATGCTTTATCAAGACTACCTTTGGGGGAAGTTAAGCCCAGTGGGGTGGAAAACATGGGAGAGGCAAGGAGAGCCCACTTGTTACATTTACGCCTCCAGGACACACCAGTTACAAGCACAGAACTGAAAAAGGCTATTGCTAGTGATAACAACCTTCAAAGAGTTGCGCGGTATGTGGAATTGGGATGGCCAGAAAAAAAGGATGTTGAATGTTCTCTCTTACCTTACTTTGAGAAGAAGAACGAGATATCAATAGAGGAAAACATAGTCATGTGGAATGGGAGGATAGTGGTTCCGAGTGCCATCAAATCGACATTTTTGGAAATGCTACACGTGGGACACCCGGGTATCAGAGCAATGAAGGATATTGCACAACTTCATTGTTGGTGGCCTGGAATAAACTCTGACATCGAGCGTTTTGCAAAGAACTGCCATCCGTGCCAACAAACAAGGGCCAAGCCTGAGGAACTTCCGGTTTATTCTTGGAATCTGCCATCTCAACCTTGGTCAAGGGTGCATGCAGATTTTGCTGGACCATTTGAAGGATCATACTGGTTGTTGGTTGTGGACTCAACTACAAAATGGTTGGAGGTGATCCCAATGAAAACTACAACTGCACTAGCCACCATTGAAGCCTTTAAAGAAATATTCTGCAGACTAGGTCTACCGTATTCGCTGGTAACAGACAACGGGCCACAGTTTTCGTCATTTGAATTTTCTTCGTTCTGCAAGAGTAATTCAATAAAGCACATTCGGATAACCCCATACCATCCAAGGTCAAATGGGTTAGCGGAGCGGGCGGTTCGGACCTTCAAGAGCCGGATGTCGTCATCAAAAAACTCAAACAGAAATATCAAGGATCGACTACGTGATTTTCTGGTTGGATATCGGAACACGCCACACTCCACGACGCGAAGATCGCCTGCAGAGTTGTTGTTCAACCGTAGAATGCGGTCTCATTTTGATTTATTGAAGCCAAATTTCGATCGTACAGTCGATGTGGCGATTTTAAATCAAAAGCAATACCAGGAGAAAGGAAAGAAATTCAGGGACTTTGAGGAGGGAGAGGAAGTATGGGTGTTGAACAAGATGAAGAAAGGATATACCCTGGGACAGATCAACAAAAGAAATGGGGATGTTTCGTACTCCGTAATAGTAAACGGGAAAGAAGAGCGGAAACACGCCGACCAAATCAGGAAGAAATGAGGGAAGAGGACGGCGGGATTTCCATGTAGGGGGAGGAAGATGTAGTGTCACTTCATTAGTTGGTGATCACCTGTATTATCGTTACCAAGACAAACTGTTTGCTTAGCGACGAGTCGATCAATTATGCTTCTTGTAGAAATCGGTTATTGAAGAATTATACCTATTCTATAATTTCGTATGATGTTATTGTGATTCCTTACATTTATCAACGACCTAGATTAGTTTTTTATCTTGTTCTTGGCCACGTTCTTCTTCCCATCCCATTTTATCAATACTCTTACCATCAGACAACATAAATTTTGTAGGTATAAACCAAACTGCAATGTGTAACTGATTTAAATACCTGTCTAATATTATATTAATTTAGTAAGTAATGTTTTGAGATACTCTGTAAATGTTCTTGAATAATACACTACCTAATAAATTTTTTTCTTCAATTTTTGTGACCCTATCTTCTTTTGATTCACGTTTTTAGTGGAATATTTTCCTATTTGTAGGTTCAAATTGTTGAAGGATCTTTCCAACTAGGTATTCCTAGTTGGAAAGATCTAGTAGATTCCTACTCTCAGTCTATTTTTCTATTCAGGTAGATCACCAGGCACGTCAGTAATACAGGCCTAATAGGTTGTCTCCGGTACTCTGTGATACAGGCTAACTTAACATGAAAATGGTCAGATATGAATAACGACACACAGTTGAGTAGTACAGCAAATTTATTAAAATTCAATCACAGCCAACATGCTTCATCTCATTGGTAATACCTACGAAGTAAGAATATAGAAGTGACATCTAGTTGAAATGAATTAGGAACAATTAACCTATAATAATAATCACGAAATAAATCACCAAAATAAAAGAGATAAAAATATACAATTTGAAAATGAAAAATATGCAGGTAACGACAATAAAATATTACTGTATTAACTGGGACCAGGAACCCGACAAGACCAGGAACAGACAAGGTCACGTTTCGACATCACATGAATATTTTTTCTTTTTCAGCAGCCTTTTGATTAGGTACACAAAAATAGCGCTTCGAAATTAGAATCAGTTAAATAACAGTTCGAAATCTCTGAAAATTCGGTCAGCTCATGATTATTTGACACTTCGACATCAATCAGCACTTTTGAAACTTTATCAGGAACAACGAAAACAACAAAGATAAAGATAACGGATAAGGATATCAGTGGATTAGTTAACATAATGGTCGGTAGGCCGCGCGCCGGTAGGTTCCTTCTTATTCTTGGGCATGGTAGGGGGAGCCGAACGTTGTGTAACTAGAGTCATGTATCGAAAACTCTACCAATATTCTTTCACGAGCATTCTGAACTATTTTGGTCCCGTGTTACAAGTCTGTCTACGGTCAGTTGTTTGTCTGGACAAAAATTAAACCGTGCAACCAATTGATAATTTTTTTTCTTTACAAATTGGCTGTGGAAACAATTCTTGAAGTTTGTACGTTCTATAATTATCATCCATAAATAACAATATTCAGTATAGATATTGTCGTATAATAAACTGCTGTAAGTGTTCATTTGTAGCGATTAATTTATTTCAGTTCCTTCAGGCGTTTTCACCATATTTCTCTGGCAATTATTGTTCAACTTTGATGATTCGAGCTGCAATATTTCAGTTTTTCAACTCCCTAGGGTCGTGCACTAATAAATTTCTAAAATCCTTTAAAATTTAAAATTTAGGTTCAATTTTTCAAGTGTTTGCGCCTTCGATTTGGCGAAATACTGACCCGGAACGAGGAACGAACGTCGACCGACTGAGACCCCCTTAAATTCTTAAACATTGTCTCTTTCAACTAATCGAGAAAACAATAAGAACCTGTATAACAAATCTTTTTGAGTGAGGGCGGTTTTAAAATGTTTTTTGCCACTCTTTACCCTTTAGACGTGACTGAAAATAACCAAAACCTTCGGCGGAGAACTAGACCCCAAATGGAATCAGTATACCATTTTCATCAAAATCGGTCCAGAGGATTCCACTTCCTCTCGTTATAAAACCTTCATCGTGAATATTTCAAATTCTGATGCTCCAATATTTTCAAATTTCAGGAAGGTAGTCCTTTCCGTGGAAAATCTCTGTTCCGTCTAGATAACGGAAATTCCTTAAAAGTTCACCATCACTTACCAGCATCCGTTTTCGAGAGATCCTAGATGGACTGGCGACCGCAAGCTGCCCGGTTCAACCCATCTTGGACTCCACCGCAACCGTCTGGATGCCAGGAGGCAGCTTCAAATATTTGCACACAATAGGATTGGCCTACAGCCCTAGTACACCTTTCTCATTCTGAGGCGCCATTGTTCGGTAGTTACCGAGGGTAGTTATACCCAAGATTGACTCCAAAGACGTTTTTTCCAGTCAATAAACAAAGAAGCTTGCAATTCTTCTATTTTGCGGCGTGAAGTGATCCACCCTGAACGGTCGTATTTACGACACCAGTTATCGTCTAACAGTGAAGAGGTGGTTCCGTTCTTGCTGCCTGCTTGAACGAGGTAAGATTTGGAAGAGTACGGTCGAAAACCGGAGTACGCGAGTAGTTCCAGTTGTTGGCCTAAGGGAAACCTAAAACTCGAGTAAGAATATATTTTTGAAAATTTATTTAGGTGCGAACGGTTTGTCCTGCAGAGCTCCGGCTGGTCTCAAAAATTTTTAAAAATTCGATAGGTACTATTTAAAATTGGTGAAAAAACCATACCATTATTCCGATAGTTTTCGAGTTAGGGCACTCTTGAATATTTCAACCCTTAATTTTCACCCCTTAGAAGTGACTGACATCAACCAAAAGCTTCGCGGCACAACTAGACCCCAATTGGAGCCCCTATACCAATTTTCTACCAAGAAAAGTGCCGCGTACGGACTGAAAATTTTTCATTGGATTTTCGGATTTTAGTACCTTGATCGTAAAACACCAAATTTTGAGGGGGGGGGTTGAACATTTTTTTTCTTGCTCGATTCCAAAGGCTTATTATTGAAAATAATAAACCAAAAAAGAGATTCCCGTTATTTGGTTTATTTCAGGAGCATTTTGAAATAAAATCGGTGATTGAAACAGATTTTAATCACGAAAATATCATCTTGTAGATAGCAGTCGTTTGTTTGTAAGGTTTTTGGACGTAATGACTCACTAGGGCGGCATAATCAAGAGAGGTCTTATCTGATGATTAGAATATACTGACACATCTGTGCTCCGACAGCAAGGAAGCATCTAGGCCTGATAAAAAAATTCAGAGAATGAAGAATGCTCCTTAATCAGTATCAAACTCAAAGTCGATCAAAATGGAGATGTTGCTGTATTCCACGACGAGTGCGATTTTTCCATGTGAAAAACTGTACGGCTCTAATTTACTCGTGTCACTGACCGCTCAATTATTCGGGATTTCGTCAGAAAACCTGGCCCGTTGGGTGTCCAGCGTTTTGGGCGAAAATGGGATACGAATGTGGTCCTGGTCGTCCTACGCTGTTCCCTTATTGGGTGTTTCCTGCTCGACGGTTTTTCTCAGAAACGCGAAGTAGGCCTGCGGAGGAAGTTATTATGTTTCATTTTAGCATATTAATCTTAAGACTCTCTGATGGTATGAACTTTACTTATACTGATACTGGAGTGGTTAACCCTAGAGTGCCAGTACTACGTTACCGCGACGTATACCATTTTTTAATTCACTATCCTGCCTCATTGGGTAGCTGCTTTGTGGGTTTAGTTATCAGTGAGATTCCAGTGGAGACGGACGCGCCCTACCTGTTATCAGCTAACTGACACAACTGAATCAGCTAGACTGGAACTGTGTTTCACATCACTTAGAGCTGAGTTTTTGTTGGCTGCTCTGGTCATGTTCCTCCCAGCATTGCTGCTTGCTGACGAAGGCGCTCATCTCATCATACCTTGCAGGATCCTTTCCACATATTCCCTTTCTACCTATTTTTCTAGAACCCTCATCATCCTATCGAATAACTCCTCTGGGTCGAGGTGTACATCTCGTTTAAAGTACCTACCCCTATATTTCCAAAATGGGGGGTGCCCTGATTTTTTAGAATTTTTAATCAAAAGTGGACCTCATCCTGAGAATTTTGACACCAGCCGTTCTCTTTTTGGATGAATAAATCTTTTTCTATGATTTTTCAAAGTCTTGAATGTTTATGACGTCCCCCCCTCCCCCCCTCCTCCGTCTGGGCGGGACCCCCCAGCCCACTGTGACGTCATAAACATTTGAAACTGTGAAAAATCATAGAAAAAGGTCTTCTCACGCTAAAAGGTCGCGGCTGGTGTCAAAATTCTCAGAATGAGGTCTAGTTTAAATTAAAAATAACAATAAACAGTTTTTCCGACCCTTGCGCACACCCCATGTCGGAACTATATGAATTGGTTCCTTTATTTAGATTTTCGTATTCAAATTTGGATGGAATAACGTACATGTTAATCAACAATTTTCAGAACGATCAGATGTGGACGATCCTGGACGTATCAAATGAATGTTAACGTGCATCACAGTTGCGAAGCGTACATCACCTTCGGTACCACAATCAAATCGAATTGATCGTAGATATCTACAAGAATGTGTAGGGATGGTAATTTCAGATCAGTTGTTGATATTCACAAAGAAAATATTTAGAATAGGAAGGATTGTTTTTACGATCGTTGATGGAAAACTGAGGAAAGGCCGACATGAGAGGTTAATTTGGGCTTACCTACTGGTTCTTTGAAATAGCATTCACATAACTCTGACTACATTTTGGACACTTGAACAATAATGTTCTCAAATTGAAATGATCTGAGCACAATTATACGTGCTCAAAGGTAGGTCGAAAAAGGAAAAGTAGGAAATTGTTTACCTATGACGTGCGCGGAAGGTCTTCTGACCAACACTCGAATCCATTTTCGCTTTCTCTCCGCCTTCTTGGCACAATTTGTACACGTCTTTTTTCCGTAGATACTGTAAATATTCCATGTAGTCGTTTTCCATTTAAATCCGACTTCGTAAAACGGCTGTCGAAGCTAGCAAAATAGACGCACTTCTTGTCCAAAGCTGTACTAAGGGCCAGTAAAGTGTGGTAGGAGCCAAACTTACCCGGAAAGTGTAACTTGACGAAAGTTCAGCTTCGATAAAGTGCGGCTAAAGTGACACTTCTTCTAAAGTTTGGTTCGTGAATAACGGTTTCTCTAAAATACAGCTCTAAGTGGAGCTTTCAGGCTTTACTTAGTAAAAAGCCCCACTTAGTGCATTTTGTGAATACGGCTGTATATCCTTGGCCGACAATCCCTAGTGTGATTGTTGATGGAAACATCGTGTACCATTAGTAGGCTTATTCTTTCAATTCGTTCAAACGTAGTGTACTACAGTTCTATTAATGTTGTATTTTTTAAAAATTGATATTGCTTTACCATAACAGCTTTTACAGAACGCATCGCTGTTGCTTTCTTCGACCGTCTGGACTCTTTTAAATACATAAAAAGATATGCATAAAGAATGAAAAGTTAATCACAAAGTTAATTGGGCAGACCTGTCGACTATAAATAGAAACAATCTCCCACAAAAACCGAACCTTTAAACATTTGAATTTTATTTCAGTTTATAAGAACAAACTTCCTGTGAGGAAGCCTGATTCCTTTGTATCGGACCCAAATAAATCCAGAGTGTTTTCTTCGGTTGAAAATTAAACCAGATTCATGAATCATGGTAATAATTGAACTATAAATTGAAAAGTTATTATACCTCCATCATTTGCTAGACTAATGAGTAAAACATCTGGGAGTAAATAACCCATTGATAGGTTCTTAATTGTGCAATAAACATTCGCGGGAGCGGTTCGCGAGTAAACTGGACAACCCGGAGTGACTTCGCCCTGACCTCACAATTTCAACGACCAGCTCTCAGAAGAAGTTCATAAATCTTTCTTGTAACAACTGGTGCCTTTGGAGTGCCATTCACTGGGTGGAGTGGTTTGGTACGAATCTGATTCATAGACCGAAATCATTTTAGAACACCATGAGCTTCATGTTTTGCCTGGACTAGGTATTCGTATTGTCAATTCCATGTCCCAAAAGTGTTTTGAAATTTTGTGTCTGTGTTTTCAGAAACTGTACTTTTGCGTTCGAGCAGCAGGTAAAAAATAAATCAGAAATTTTTACTTGCATGTTGCCTATTTCTTCAAAATTTTAAAAAATGAAATTTTGACCCCATGACTTCTTTCATTTTTTTATGAGCCTTATCCAGCTAACTGCATCACTGCATCGCGGTCCTCCGCAGTCCTGAATAGGTCCCATGGACGCTGCATACCCGTCCTTTTTCTCAGGATGTTCAGCCAGGAGAGCCGTCTTCTTCCAGCACCGCGCCGACCTTTGATCTTTCCCTTCATCATCAACTGAAGCAGCCGGTATTTTTTCCCTCTCAATATGTGCCCAAGTATGCAATTTTTCGACACTTCATCGTGATAACGAGCTTCCTCTGTACTTGGGCTCTCTGCAGAAGTCATTTGAAATGTAAGCCGTCCAAGGGATTCTGAACATCCTACGCAACAGCCACATCTCAAAGACGCCTATTCTGCTTAAGGTAGCAGCCTTTAGTGTCCAAGCCTCTGCTCCGTATAGTATGACAGACCACACGTAACATTTCACCATTCTCCACCGGAGAGAGAAGTTAAGGCTCTTATTACAGAAAAGATTCATCATTTTCAAGAATACGGAGCAAGCATTTTCAATTCTGCATTTTACCTCCATGTCCGGATCCATAGATTCATTGATGAGGCAGCCCAAGTACTTGAATTTCCTGTCTCGCTCCACATGGCGGCCATTGAGTGTCAACACAGCATCAACATGTGGGGAACGACAAACCCCATCCACTTGGTCTTCGCAATGTTGATTGACAGACCTGCCTGTTGGCCGGTATTCGAAAGTCTATTCAAGAGAAGCTATGCCAGATCTTCCATCCAGAGGAAGAAGATCTTCCATACTCTCGGCCAACAGCACGGTATCATCAGCATATTTGATCGACATGATTCGTTCGCCGTTCACTCTAATTCCAACCTCAAAATCATCTACTTCTTCCTTAAATATGCGATCTTCGTGAAGGTTAAAAAGGAGAGGTGAAAGCAGGCATTGCTTTTATTTTACTTAATAATTGTACTTGGTTTATTAATTTACTTATTACTGTAATTGTATTGTATAGTAGACATCCATTTATTTACCGATATGGAGCGATTTTGCAAAGATCCTACCCTACAACACGGGCCAAGCCTAATGTCGGGTAGGAAATCTGAGCAAATTGCATCCCTTCATGCATTTACATTATTGTAAAAGTGTACAAAATGGCGAAAATAAACATATCTATCTATCTATCTATCTATTGCTGAGTTCAGGTGTCACCATATCACCTGCTCGGACCTCGGCCTCCTGCTTCCAGTACAGGTTGTGGATTATGCGAATGACTCCATGACTGTATTGTGTAAAACCAAACGTAAATAATGTAGGTACCTATTTCGATGGCAGTTTTGGAGAGTGTGCGGGATGGCGCATTTAATTGTAGTTAATCAGATCATGACAATTCAAAATGAAATTCAATAGTTTTTGGTTTAAGCTCAAAACCGATCTCCTTAAAGCTTAATTGCATTTGAAAGTTGAAACGTCTGCCAAGTGGGTGTGGCACATAGCTTCCTAGTATCCACAAAACCTGACTGTATAGATGATCCGACGCATAGTAGTTAATCTCAAAACATCTATCTCTAAGTACGTTGCACTACCCTCATAGGGGAACATCTACACCCCAATCCCCACAATCTCTGAATATTGTTGGAAAATGTAGAAATTATGGTTGATACAAGGATTTCACGTTTGCAAATGTGCAGTAGCTACTATCAGTCTGGGGGTGATGATTTTCACCATCTCCACCTCAACTCTTGTTGTAAGTGAAAATCATTACAAAATGACGGGCTAGTTTCGTTCTGCGGTTCCGTCACGTTTTTGCCCAGTTAGGTGATGGCTAAAGCATGTTCCATGGTAATCACAGAAGTAGACCAAAGAAACATTCCTCCACACCCGTCCCTTTTCGGTCGCTAGGGAGTGGATCGGTATTACTCCTGCAAGGATCAACGCTGCAGGCATTGGTACTGATCTGTAGGCAGTGACAAGTACATTTCTCCTCTAAACTGCGTTTACGGTAATATGCCACATTCAATTCGTTTGCCCGTAAGTCAGCTGAATACAGCAAAATGGAGTGCACTATTGAAATCAGCAATCATGAACGTCATCCTCCATTGTTTGTTGTACCTTGTGAATAACAATATAATGTCTGTTAGATCCAGAAAAAAACGTGGAAACGTCAATAAGAGGTTATTATTATTTAGTGTTTTTTGAATCTGATGAATAGAGGTAAAGATTAGTAGATCTATTACATCTATTAAAATATAAGGTAATGATTGTATAACTTAAGTGGGTGCAACTGCAAAAGTGCATAGGTAGTGTAACTATTGCTCTCCAATAGCGAACCCTCACGGAACAAATTCACACCCTCAGGAGATCCTTATTCTCATTCTTGTTCGTAATCACCACAAAAAATTCTGCCAAGTGGGTGTGGCACATAGCTCCCTCGTATCCATAACCCGACTGTATAGATGATCTGATGCATAGTAGTTAATCTCGAAACATCAATCTCTAAGTACCTTGCACTACCCTCATAGGAAACTATCGCCAACCCGCAAAATCCCCGAAAATTTCATCGGAATCAGATGGAAAATGTAGAAGTTATGGCTGTAACAAGGAAATAAACGTTGGCGCATGCGCAGCAGCTACTATCAGTCCAGGGTGATGATTTTCATAGGGGACCATCTACACGCCAACCCGCATAATCCCTGTAAATTTCATTGAAATTTCATTGATTTGAGAATTATTGTAGAAGTTATGGCTGTGGCAAGGAATTCATGACAGACACACAGACAGACAAACACGGAACCAAACTCGTTCAGGAAGGTCTGAAACGTAAAACGGGAGTGGAAATTTTGATTTTGGAGGACTTTTTTTTTCAAACTTGAAGAGTGAAAACGAAGCTTCTGTTACCTTGTAGGAAGCAAAATCAGAAAAATGTTGGATTCCTAATCCCGGGCGATACCGCACGATTAAACGAATCGATTTCTATGAATTTTCAGGAATATCTCGTACGTTCATGGTCCTCCCTTTTGCACATAAAGTGCGTCTGCCGACGCGCAAACATAAGACATTCGAATTTTATCAAACATCGATTTCCTACGATTTTACGAACATGGAGCGAATTTCATGTCAACCCTACCAGCAGAGGAATTCTAAGAGAGTATCACTTTCTGGGAATAACGTTCACCTCTGACATTACAGAAGTGGAGAAAAAGGTAACGTGTGATTCGAGGGCGTTGGAGACTGTAACCAGAGCGACCCTGACTCGCCCACTCACTCCAGCTGGCGTGGGTGACTCAGAGGGAAAATCCTGCAATTAGAACAAGAGAAATTGACATTCCAGACGAATCACCATTACGAGGATCTGCATACGACGATCAAACTATTCGGGGAGAGTCTTGGGGTCTCACCCATACAAACTTCGAGAAAGTCACCAAAATCAATGATTCCAGAGTAAGCAATTGCCTGCAGACGGATAAACCGAAAGACTGGCATACGCAGAACCATTTTGTATTGCTTCCGAGTCTACCAAGGTAGCGGAAGCTTCGTTTTCACTTTTCAGGGATGAAAAAAAAATGTTCTCCGAAATCAAAATTTTCACTCGCGTTTTGAGTTTTAGACCTTCTTGAACAATTTTGGTTCCGTGTCTGTCTGTCTGTGTGTCTGTCATGAAATCCTCGTAACGGGCATAACTATACGAAGTTATTGTCCGATTTCTATGACATTTTCAGGGATTGTGCGGATTGGAGTGGAGACTGTCCCCTATGAAAATCATCATCCCCGGACTGATAGAAGCGACTGCGCATGCGCAAACGTGAATTCCTTGTAACGGCCATAACTTCCACATTTTCTACCCGATTTCGATGAAATTCTCAGGGATGTTACAGATTGGTATTTAGATGGTCCCCTTTGAAAATCACTACCTTCGGACTGATAGAAGCCACTGCGCATGCGCAAGCGTGAATTTCCTTGTAACGGCCATAACTTCTACATTTTCCATCCGATTTCGATGAAATTTTCAGGGATGTTGCGGATTAGGTGTTAATATTGCTCTAAATTAAATAAAATAACGCATTGTTAGAGAAAAATGTAGAAAATGATTTTGTTATTGAAAAGCTTCTTCAGTACAATGAAACTAAGGGTGGTGGTTCCCCAACCTAGCCGTTCATGTGGCCATCTGTGTTGTTCACTATTCAACATTAGGTTGTAGATGGTCCCCAATGAAAATCAAGGCCTTAAAATTTACAGTAGCCTCTGCGCATGCGCAAACGTAAAATCCTTGTAACAGCGATAACATTTACATTTTTTCATCCGAATTTGATGAAATTTTCTAGCATTTATTTATTTATTAACGGGCAAGCCCAATTTATAATCAACATAACATAGCAACATAGCATTGTCCAGATTAGCGTTTAGATGGTCCCTTATGAGGGTAGTGAAAGGTACTTAGAGATTGGTGTTTTGAGATTAACTACTATGCATCGGATTATCTATATAATCCGGTTATGGATACGAGGAAGCTATGTGCCACACTCACTTGGCAGACATTTTATTTATTTGTGAAGAGAAGTCAGAAGTGAAAACTCTGTAAGTAGATTGAAACGCTACCTAACGAAGATTCTTGGAACTTGGTTGTTCTCTCGTCTCTCACCAGAGTGCTGACGCTCCTTATTTCCCGCGTGTCATTGAAATTTACTCCTACGTTATCCTACTTGCTTCATAAAGTACTATTAAATAGTAATAAATAATACAAATTTTGTATTACCTTCTGGTTTGTTGTTTCAATCTTTGGAATCGACCAGGAAAAAATGTTTATCACCCCCCTCCCCCGAATATCGGATAAAAATGTAGATGGATCCCTCCGCCGCATTTCTTCAGTTACCATGGACGGATTTTGTAGGAAATTGGTTTATGTGCTCCATTCGGCGTCTCATTCTGCTTCAAAGCCTTAGGCTGACGATTATCACTTCTTAGGGTTTTTATTACTAGGTAGGTAACTTGATTCTCAGTCGACATTCATGAAATTCTTCACAATGCAGAAGTTCTAATAGTCAACAATGTATAAAAAATATTTATGAAAAACATTCGTAAAGTGGGAATTTACCTACTCAAAATGACATAAAAAATATTCATGAAAAAGTAGGTAAGTAACTAGTAAAATCACATGATAATCATTATGCAGAAATCCTAAATTCTAATAGTGAACATCATATTTATAGAAAACACTCATGAGAGTCCGGTTCTATGAGACCCATGAAAAAAAGTCTGCCAAGTGGGTGTGGCACATAGCTTCCTCGTATCTATAACCCGATTATATAGATGATCCGATGCATAGTAGTTAATCTCAAAACACCAATCTCTAAGTACCTTTCACTACCCTCATAGGGGACCATCTACACGCTAATCTGGACAATCCTAGAAGATTTCATCAAATTCGGATGAAAAATGTAAATGTTATGGCTGTTACAAGGATTTTACGTATGAGCATGTGCAGAGGCTTCTGTAAATTTTGAGGCCATGATCTTCATTGGGGACCATCTACAACCTAATTCGCATAATCCCTGAGAATTTCTTCGAAATCGGGTAAAAAATGTGGAAGTTTGGCCGTTACAAGGAAGTTCACGTTTGCGCATGCGCAGTCGCTTCTATCAGTCTGAGGATGATGATTTTCATAGGGGACCGTCTACACACCAACCCGCACAATCCCTGAAAATTTCATAAAAATCGGACAATAACTTCGTATAGTTATGCGCGTTACAAAGGAATTCATGACAGACAGACACATAGACACGGAACCAAAATTGTTCAGAAAGGTCCAAAACGCAAAACGCGAGTAAAAATTTTGATTTTGGAGAACTTTTTTTTTTCGTCCTTGAAAAGTGAAAACAAAGCTTCCGCTTCCTTGGTCGACTCGGAAGCAAAAATCACTGTTATCCGGACCATCGGTCCCACAGACCTCTTACCTTTTGAAAGATCACAACTTATTTCTAAACTTTCTGCTTTTTCTTGTTTCCAAACTGCTCTGCCTGACGTTCAGGTCCCATCTCCTCATGCCATCTCCTACTCCGATGCATCCGTGTTGATGATTGGGGAAGACGTGAGAAAGAAGAAAACGCTGCAAATCATTGCTCAAAGGTTTATTATTTTCTGTATAGATCACCCTTCTGTATAGATCTCTTCCTATCAACCGTAGGTACCTACTACCTACTAGGGCATTTAAAAAAATTTCAAACCCAGCCACCAACCAAATGGAAAGGAAGAGTTGAAATTTTCACTATAATAGTTGATAGGTAGAAACATATTGTTTAGTAATGCATGCATTCCAGGGGACGTCCCATTGAATAAGCATTAGATCAGTTTAACCAGTTGGTAAGCGATAAAACTGTTTCACTCGATGTAATTTAATTATTACTTTAGGCAAGAAATAGTGACCCCCCTCCTTACCCTTATCCACCATAACATTTCTAGCGGCATGGGAGCCTAGAATCTGAAGAGCATTTTAAAATCCATGATCTACGATACCCAACATGCAAATTCGAGTTCACCCCCCCCCCTCCACCAATGGCGCCAGTCTGGCACCAAAGCGGAAATACGTCGTAACATTGAACTTTCATCTATTAGGTTTAGTAGGCAGTCCGTCGAGGTTCACATCCGTATTCAAGGTGATACATAAAAAAAAAACCACGAAATATGCGGTTTATGGTGTCCTGGCACCATGGTGGCACCACTATTAGTTCCATGGTGGCACGGAGAATAATTCATAAAAATCTGGAGGTGAAATGAAAATTTTTCCTCAATTTCAAAGGTTGGGTAAAATTGAAAAGCAGAAACGGAACTAAAATATTGAAAAATCGGATATTTTGTGAATATTATCCCCCCACTCACCCCCTCCCCTTGTGAATTTTGGTACTCTGGTGAAATCATGTACAAGTCGGAAGTTATTTGAGTCAAACAAAAAAAGAAACACACAAATCGATTGGAAATTGAGGCCTGGGCAGAGTTTTCAAGATTATGCCCGTAAACGCACGTTTTTTAAGCATTAACCCCCCCCCCTTTCACCCCCTTAAAAAGCAAAATTCGTAATTCCGACGCCGTAGTGCACAACTAGATAGTTTTCCGCGTCGAAGAAAAAAAGAACCACGAAAATCGGTTGAGAACTAAGGCCTGGGCAGACGACACAAGATTATGCCCAAAAACGCACGTTTTTTGAGCATTAACCCCCCCTTTCCTCCCCTTAAAAGGCAAAATTCGAAATTCCGGCGACGTAGTGCACAATTAGATAGTTTTCCGCGTCGAACAAAAAAAGAACCATGAAAATCGGTTGAGAACTAAGGCCTGTGCAGACGACACAAGATTTTGTCACACACACACACACACACACACACACACACACACACACACACACACACACACACATACACACACACACAGACATACACCTATGGTTTTTTTCGCGGATTTGGATTCAGAATGGTCTAAAACGGATTACTGTGTGGTTATTTTTTCTTTCTGTTGAGTGTTGTCCTCCTTCACCCCAGATCGATTGCATAAGGACGCCCAAGTCTTACTGTGGGACGTCCTAAAAAAGTTGGTAAGAGGTAAAAAAAAAAAAAAAAAAAAACGCTGCAAACGCTACCAATAATTGGTAGGTACTACCTGCCACACCATACTGCCTTCACACCTTCACAATCAAGTTTATTAGAAAGAACTAAACGCTTCACACTCGATTTGAATAATAAGCTTCATATGGAAATTTGATTACTGGTTGCTCAGAAAGCAAAACTCAATACAAATCGAAGAAATGAACAGCGATCGCATTTTAGACAGATAAAATTTGAACGGCGATTGGACCTCTTTTGTTATCACACTCATGATTCTGTTTTATCGAAGGAAAACCTTTAAGTACTCGTGCGGAGCGAACGGATTGTCCTACAGAGCTCCGGGTGATCTCGAAAATTTTTAAAAATTCAATAAGTACTATCTAAAATTAGTGAAAAAACGATACCTTTATTTCGAAAGTTTTCGAGCTCGGTAGCTTTATTTTGAGAGTTCGAGCACTCTTGAAAATTCCAACCCTCAATTTTCACCCCTTAGAAGTGACTGAAAAGACTAGAAGGAGACTTAGAAGGAGTGACTTCTGCCTTTAAGTTTGATTTTAATTTTTGAGCTTTTATTTAATTAGGAACGGGACTTTCTATTTTCCTTTGTAAATATAAAAATAATACTGCAATAATAAAAGATTTTGGAAATGATCATTATTTTTCCTTTGAATTTTGTTGCAATGGTCTCAAATTGTCTACTAATTGCATAATTTTCGTGCTGACAATACCACGTATCAGAATCTGTTCTGGTTTCGAATACCACCTATGAGAGTTTTCGTGACCATAAATCCATTTAAGAAATTTTTTCTCTGGACTTTCTCTGGAGAAAGTTGTCAAGGCATAACACGATTTTTTTTCAAAATCAGAGAGACAACTTTAACTAGGAACAGAACGTTTTTTTTCTCTCCTGAAAATTTGGGACTTGTTTGGAATGAGGGTATTTCTCAGTTTGAAAGTAGATTGTGGATTGGTGTCGGAATTCCGGTACTTGTCCCAGTTGTTGGCAGTTTTGTATTGTAATTTTCTAATTTGCACCTCTGTTACGTTAGGTTGGCTGGCGTGCGGAACCGTAGATTATTCATAGAACATTCAACTCGGGAAGGCAGGATTCAGCCATTCACTTCCTGCTCGTAACATTCATAGCGGATCTCTCGGCTCGAGAGCGGAATGGAATCTCATCAACCACCCGAAATTTGCATTAGCGCCCTCCTCCATCCCCTACCAAATAATTCCTACGCAAACATGCCAATATCAATCTCCGCATACCTGCTCTTCGTTAAAGAGTCATTCTTAATCTAAATTTTCTCTCCCATTTCGAAACATCATCTCCGAATTGTCAACAGAAGTAGATCAATCAACGGGACGATTGGATTAAATTATTTCAGCCACAACAAACAATGGGGATTCTATTTCTCCATTCCATCGAGCCAATTGAAATTGAAACCTTGTATTTATCACGGTGAATAGGAATAACAAAAAATAATAAAATAAAAACCTTTTTAACAAAAAAAATGGACCGAGCTCAAAAATTATGTCATTAAACACCAAAAAGGGGAAAATAATAATCTCAGCGGAATCATACTTGATAATATCAAGTCTATATTCGTCTACTATCATAGTAGATTATAGTATAGTAGTAGTAGACTATATCATCCACTATATTATAGTAGGATGTTGAACATAAAAATCTAGTCAACAGATGGTATGTTGGAATACCAACAATTATTTGTAGTGTGATTCATACTTATTGTCACACTCATATCCTCCATCATACGATAGCAGTGACGTACTACCCAATAGTTTTGGAACACTTATATCTACTCGTATTCATGTTTTGTATTGCACGATCGAAGCATTTTGTAATACTCACCAGATCATTTGAGTAATACTTAATAACCATAGCCAGATAGGTAAGTAGGTACGCATTGAAGTTGCTGCCGTGCCCATCTATAGACTCAAAGTCTTCTAGATCTTCTACTTACCAACATATTATTCTTTTTTCGTAAATATGATTACATGCCTCATATAGCTTCTCATTTTAAAGCTTACAATCAGACCTTCAATTTAAATATACACAAGTAGTCCGTCATCGACTCAGTCAGAAGTCACAGGGCAAGAAGAGTGAAAGAGGACCAATATTCTCGAAAACGGGAACCACGTTTTTCAACTTCTTTCACAAATTTTCGATACTTTTAACAAAGCAAAATGAAATCTTTTTGAAACGGGACCACCACGGATACTGGTAGAACACATTTCAAAAAGAACCAGACAGATTGGTACCAGAATAAAAAAATGCAAAGTGTTTGGACATACAAAAAAAAAAAAAAAAATCGTCGTCCCACGACAACCCGAATTGAGTACCTCCTCTTTCGCGCGTTGAATTTGGTCTAAAACTACAAAAAGTACGTTCTATCCAAACCCATCAGCTAAAAAAAAGGTTTTTCAAATGGCCAATACTGTCGTTTTAATGTAGCTTCAGCCCAGTATTAGGAATATAGCCTTCTTAGGAATTGGAAAAATCAATAAAACAATATGTTTATACCATATTATGATACATTAAATTAATTAGGCAGAAAGTAGATATCTGCAATAATTATAATTATGCGAGAGTTGTAAGAGTGCCTTTTGAATGAAATTTGGATCTTATGGAAGCTCAAAAAGGCTGCCGCTACTGTTTGTCCGATTACGATACAATTCATAGGGGACCATGTTATTTGAAAGCGACAAAACCAGTGTGGAGTTAGTCTACCGAAAGTTCATCGTACCGACTGTTATTTCATATAGGTAGTTATGTTTAAAATAAGGAATTACTCGCAGACAGACCGACCCGTCGATGGAACCAAACTACAACGTTTCACAAACTTTCGTTCAAGATTGAACTTTCTCCAAAATTGTTCAGAAAGCTCTGGATTCATAGCTTAGAACTTGGTTAGAAATAGAATTATTGCATTTGGTCAACTGATATTTAAATATGAAGATTAGCCCTACTCCAGTCGCTCAGTATCAGGAATTGAATGTAACTTCCTCGTTTCTGATTCTGGTTGGTCCTATAAAGTGGTAGTCTTTGTTCTGAACCCCGAGAATCTTCGAGAAATTCGACAATTTGACATGAATTTAGTTACATAATTTATCTCCTCATTTAGGTTGTCACGAGCAGACCACAACCAGAGGTTGATGAAGACAGATTGTTTCTGTCCTGTTCTACCTATGAAAGTTTTAGCGAATTCCCAATTTGTAAGTTTGATGGAGACGGACACTAACTGGAACATTGAATTTAAAATTTAGTCAAATTGTTCCAAAGGAAGAGTAGATGAGACTTTTTGAACATATTGTTAAGACTTAACAATATGTTCAAAAAGTGCATTACTTAGTAATGCATGCATTCCAGGGGACAACCCATTGGATAAGCATTGGATAAATTTAAACCAGTTGGTAAGCGAAAAAACTGTTTCACTCGATGTAATTTATTTAGTATTTTAGGCGAGAAATAGTGGTCTCTCCCTCCTTCTTCCCTCACCCTTATCCACCATAACATTTCCATGCTCCCCCCCCCACCCCTCTCACCACGAGAAATGGTGCCAGTCTGGCTTATTCAAGGTGAAACACAAAAAGATCCACGAAATATACGATTATGGTGTCCAAGCATCAATGTGGCACCACTATTAGTTTTATGGTGGTACAGAGAATAATTGAGCCCCTGAAAAGCCAAGTGTCTAAGTCATGGAAATCTGTTTTTGAGATAAAGCATTTGTTGCGTCCAGCTTACTGAAAAACTCCCAAATTTATGTTGCCCATTGAACTTGTGATGCATTCTCTTGGGCTATTCTCGAAGCGCTAGACTTATGCCACTAGGGCAATAAACGAAGCTGAATGTTCATATTACGTTTCCGCACTTATCTCCGTTTCATCCGAAATTTGACTTATGCCACTTGGCTTTTCAGGGGCTCAATTCATGAAAATTCGGAAGTATAATGAGAATTTTTCCTCAATTTCAAAACTTGGGTACAATTAGTAAGCTATAAAGGAACCGAAATATTGAAAAATCGGATATTTTGTGAATATTATGCCCCCACTCGCCCCCTCCCTTTGCGATTTATGATACTCTGGTGAAATAATGAGTAATTCGGAAGACTTCTGAGTCGAACAAAAAAAGCAACACGCAAATCGGTTGGAAATTGAGGCCTGGGCAGAATTTACAAGACTGTGCCCGCAGGCGCACGTTTTTAAGCATTAACCCCCCTCACACCCTTTAAAAGGCAAAATTCGAAATTCCGGTGACGTAGTGCACAACTAGATAGTTTTCCGCGTCGAAGAAAACAGGAACGATGAAATTCGGTTAAAAACTAAGGCCTGGGCAGATGACATAAGATTTTTCACACACACACACACACAGCCATACACCTATGGGTTTTTATTCTCGCGGATTTGGATTCAGTCTAAAACGGATTAGTGTGTGGTTATTATTATAATTTTTTTTTCTTTCGAGTGTTGTCCAACACCCCGGATCAATCGCATAAGGACGCCCAAGTCTTACAGTTCTAAAAAGGAATTAATAGAAGTCTGTTTTGCGATTCGGAGAATACAGACAATTCCTGGTCGAAATAGAAGGCCAGAAAATGGGCCCATTTTTGGCCTTTTGTAAGGAGGGGGAGATGGAGGCCCTCAACGCTCACAATAAGTGAAAATGAAGCTGACTAAAACAACAGCCTCAAAACGATATTTTTCTAAATTTTTTAGATATGAGATATTTTATTTTGTTTTGGTTTATAATTTTCAATAGTGAACCTCTGAAATCGACCAAGAAACATTTTTTTTCAACACCCCCTCAAAATTTGATGGTTTACGTTTCAAGGTACGTAGAATCCAAAAATCGAATAAAAATTTGGCCGTCCGTAGAATTGACCGATTTTGATGAAATATGGTATGTAGGCTTCATTTGGGGTCTAGTTGTGCCCCGAAGATTTTGGTTAATGTACCTAGATCTCTTTTAAGGGTTGAAAAATGAATTTTGAAATTTTGAAAACGCCCTAACTCAAAAACTTATGATATAAACGTACTGTTTTTCCATCAATTAAGATAGTATAGAATTTTTAGAATTGTTTGAGACCACGCGGAGCCTTGTAGGACAAACCGTTCGCTCTCGACGAGAATTAAAGGTTTGTACGATAAATCAGAAACACGAGTGTGAATCGCAAAAGAGGCCTAATCTCCTTTCAAATTATAGCTGACCGAAATGCGATCTATGTTTTTTCTTCAAGTTGGATGGTTGGTGGCTTTGCAGACGAGTGATGTATATAGAAAAATAATAAACCATGATGTAATAATTTGCAGCTTTTTGTTCTTTTTTAGGACATCCCACAGTAAGATTCGGACGTCCTTATGCAATTGATCTGGGTTAAAGTAGGACAACACTCAAAAAAAAAAAAAAAAAAAAAAACATAACCACACACTAATCCGTTTTAGACCATTCTGAATCCAAATGCGCGAAAAAACCATAGGTGTATGTCTGTAGCCCAAACCCGTAGCTTAGTTGTCCCAAACCCGTTGAGTTTCCGTTCCATGATCCCAAACCCATTGTCCTTGACTTAGTTGTCCCAAACCCATTGAGTTTCCTTCCCATGATCCCAAACCCGGATCCCCCGGTTTGTCAGTTGTTTTAAACCCAGTGAAGTATTTTCTTGGTGTGTTATCAACACAATCGATGCTTGGGTGCTCGACTAGGATCAGGCCTGGCATAGTTTACTCACCTTGCAACGAGGTAGTTCACAATATTATGTCATAAGAAATGATGGGGAACATAAATCAATAATCATAACAATACAAGGTGTGGTTTAATCGCTCACATACTTTTTTTACCTAAATTCAACGAATCACTCGTATTGAAAACAGACAACACTTAAAAATGACATTAGAAAAATCACATAAAACCTTTGGGGTTATCCTAATAACTTTATCGTATAAATAGACATTTCCATAATAAATTTGCATCTTTTACAGTTATTTACAAAACATAATAAAATTCCTTTTGTTTTTAAAATATATCAGAATGAACGAAATTTAAAGAAATCACTCCAACTACTTTTAATAATAATTTGCTTTGTTCTTTATTTGTCGTTCCGACACGCTCTTGCGAGGAGCACTGGCTGACTTCGGTTGAAGAATTACGACTGGAAGAATCGCAAGGAAACCAGAGATATCAGAGTGAGATATCCAACGTTGGCAGATGCTGATGAGGCGGCCAATGATTGAGTTCCAGGGTTCCTGTAGGGTTCAAGAAATGAAGGAATGCCATCGTTAGAATCATATGTTGGTACATAATCAATTTCATTATTGAGTGAAAAATAATTTATAGCCAGTGCTGCCTAGTTCATATCTGGTTATTTTATAAACTCAAAGCGTTAGACAATTGCCACATAAATATCATCTTCTCTTCACGGCATATTTATGGGATTTCTCTTCTTTTTCTTTTCAACTACTAGTTCAATATTTCAATAACGAATATTTCTCATATTTTTTAGTTTTGTGGTAGTGGACACTTTCCGGTCGTTGATACCCTCATTTCCCCTCTCATGTTGTTGTGATAACTACATTTAGCGTCTCGCTGATTATTCTATTTTTCTGACCTCTCTTTCTACAATAGATAAATTATATTTTCAGATCAATCGTCAGCCAAATGCGTTTTAAGAGAATTTCACACGGGTTTATACAGGGAGTAACACTATAAGAACGTCAACTCAAAGAATTTCGATTCTACAACTAATAACAGATCAAATATGCCTGTTAGCAATTTTCGTTTAACCCCTTGATTTTCAAAGTTTTTACAATTTTAAGATTTTTTTTGTATTTTTTGACCTTAAGTCACTAAAACGTCCGTAACGCTCTTTGAGTGCAGTAAAATTAAAACTAATTACACCGTTGGAAAGAGCGTTAAATCTTCCATCGTTTTGTTACAGAACTAAAAATTTTCAAGGACATATTAACAGGGAAAAATCGGCCTGAAGAGTAAAATTTATCAAATCTTCTAAATTTGAGGTTTTTTTCAATCGTTCGAAAGAACTAGTTATCATACTCGATTGTTTCCCACTGTAACCCCAAAAGTTGACCGAAAAGCTCAGCTTTCTAACGGTATGGTCAGAATCGTTTTCAATATTTTTATTATTGGAGAAAACCGCGCTTGAATGCGAAAAAACGTGATTTTTTTCATCGAAATTGACGGTTTGATGGGAGGATTCGGGGGTCTCCTCCGCTCCTCTCACCCACCATCCAACCCCAAATCCTCCGGTCAAACCGTCGATTTCGATGAAAAAAAAATCACCTTTTTTCGTATTCAAGCGCGGTTTTCTCCACTAATCAAAATATTGGATACGATTCTGACCACAACGTTGGAAAGCTGAGCTGTTCGGTCAACTTTTGGGGTTTTAGCAGGAAACAATCGAGTATAATTACTAGTTCTTTCAAACGATTGAAAAAATCTCAAATTTAGGGGATCTGACAAATTTTACTCTTCAGGCCAAATTTTCCCTCTTATTATGTACTTGAAAATTTTTGATTCTGTAACAGAAAGATGGGGAAATTTAACCTTCTTTCCAACGGTAAAATTATTTTTAATTTTTTACTGTATCCAAAGAGCGTTATGGACGTTTTAGTGACATAAGGTCAAAAATACGAAAAAAATCTTAAAATTGTAAAAACTTGGAAAAACAAGGGGTTAAATGAAAATTGCTAAGAGGCATTTCGATCGGAAATTAATTGTAGAATCGAAATTTTTCAGGTTGACATTCTTAAAGTGTTACACCCTGTATACACTGTCGCTCAATTTTTCTAGCAAATCGTAAACAGTTTCCCAATTCCCATTTTTCAGTTATCTGGTTCTTCGAATGTCATAAAACAACGTGCACTTATCATTATCTGTTCTGCATTATTAACGTACATTCAAGTCGCGTGTTAAGTTTGTGAATGTAGTCGGCGGTTTAATCTCGGGAAGATTTTGAGTATTCGGTATTTTGTGTTCGACTATACCTTGATTATTAACACGATTTCACATTCTTATTATTTGCGTTTCAATATTCATTTGCACCGTATGTGTTCATAAAAGTTCAAATGATGTAAAACTACTTTGAGAATCATTGAATTTTCTAGTTCCACCAACTTACCCTGTGTATCAAGTTGGGAAACAGAACCTACAGAAATAAGGCTGCTAAATCAAAAAGACACCTACTTACCATCCAACTGTGTTACAATTAGAATAATCTATTTGCTGATCGAATAATAGATACATATTTTACCTAATAGAGAAACGTAGATAGCTTTGGTCCTAGCTTTGGTAGGACAGCCTTGACCGACCTGTCAGGGAGCTTTCGTTTATAGCTGAATTTTGCTTCAACTAGAGACCTTCATAAATGACATAGTCGGCCCATTAATTTGGTGTGTGAATGCTGGATTATTTCCATGCCCTATGCCTATCCTTTTATTTACAGTGAATAATAAATAAGGGCAAATTAATTGGTTCTAATAACCTATGAAATCAAGGCTAAATCCTAACACTATTCACGAGCCACCATTATTTATTTCAATTCCGAGCCAATAACCATGACTTCATCCAACTCCAGACCTCTGTGGGGTCAAAACTAACCCTGGTAAACTACAATACTTAATTGTTTTTTGAACCAGCCCTTAGTGTGTGAGGGCTACAATAGAGTGTCTATTACCACAGTTTGAGCGTTGAAGACTGCAGAACCTAACCTAACCTGGCTAATGAACAATGTTTTGGTGGTATCAGGGCTGCATCAGTGGGTCTATTACCAGAATTTGTGTGTTGAAGACTGCAGCTGAGCCTGATCTAACCTGGCTATTTGACAATAGTATTGTGGTGTCGATGGAGGCTCTATCGGGGTGTCAACGACTGCATTTCGAATGTCAAAGTCTTTTCACCTAAACTGACCTAACCTGGCTACTGAACAATGTTTTGGTGGTGTTGGGGCATCATTAGTCTCTATGACCACAATTCGATTGTCAAATACACCTGCACCTAACCTGACCTGACCACAGAACAATAATTTGGCAGTGTTGGCAGCTGCTAAGGGTGTCAACGACAGGAATAGTGTCAAACACCACCGCATTAAACTCTATCCGGCTTTTTTAATTTTGAAAATATTTGTGTCAACGTGACGCGAACGGGTTGCTCCGAATCTGAAATCTGGACAAAATATCTTATTTTCTGGAAAATGGTTGTCAATGGGTCCATCATTTATCTTTGGTACTTGTGAAGCAAGGAAGGGGTGAGAAGAAAGAACCAAAGCGAGATTGAATAAAATAATTTATTAGATTCAGGAAACTAGGATACAGAAAGGCGACTAAGAGAGAAAAGGAATAAGAGAGACATTGGTTATAAGCTAGAACGTGTCATGTGGAGAAAAGGATGTGTCCAGGACATAAAATGGAGGATGCAGAAAGGAAGCGAAAAGCAACTATAGCATCTATGCTCATCAAACATACGTGGGAAGAGGTAGGGGATGTTTTAAAAGAGATCTATAATTAAAATACCAATGTTTGCCGATTAAAGGAATTTACAGTGTTCCGATGATGCCGCAGGCGACTCTGGTGCCAGCGTGTCCCGTCTTCAGCGAGTCGTCGAATCCTCCTTTTCCGAGGTCGTCGCGGTCTGAGTGGATGACTACGGCGCGACCGAGGATCGACGTCGGTCCGACAAGAGAGATGACTTTGTCGACTATGGCCACATGAGCGACTCCTTCGGGTTCCGACACGATGTTACCGAGGTCGCCGACATGCCTTTCTTTGTCATGGGGACCACCGTGGTTTTTCTGTTGAAAATAAAACATTATAAATTATCAAAGAATAAGTAGACGATTTTCTGAAGATAGACAATAGAAACGAAAAAAAAACCGTAATAGAGGATAGTCTATTATTTTTCCGTATAATTCAACCATGCGCAAAGATATTCCTATATAAAAATGCCCGACGACCGCATTTCCCAATATCAAGATGTCTAACCAACCAGACCGACGATCAAAACAAAACTATTTTCCAATATAAAAATGGCCAACGAATTCATTTTTCAATATTAAAATGTCTAACGAACCTATTTTCTTATATCAAAATACCCAATGACCCAATTTACAATATCTAAATCTCCAACAAACCCATTTTCCAATATCAAAATCCCTGACGAACCTATATTGCCAACATGAAAATGCCTAACAAATTTATTTCCCAATATCGAAGTGTCCGACAATCTCGATATCCCACTACCAAAATGTTCACCACTTACATTTCCCTATTACAAAATGTCAAGGATCACGTTATGTACAATTTCCTACATCTAAATGTCCAACGTTTACATTCCCCTTCATCAAAATGTCCAACGCTCAAAATTTCCTACATAAAAATGTCCAACGTTCAAATTTTCCTACATCAAAAGGTCCGACGTTCACATTTCCCTGCATCAAAATGTCCAACGTTCGAATTTTCCTACATCAGAATGTCCAACGTTCACATTTTCCTACAACAAAATCTCCAACGTTCAAATTTTCCTACATAAAAACGTCCAACGTTCACATTTTCTACACCAAAATGTCCATCGTTCATGATTGCCCTACATCAAAAGGTCCAACGTTGACATTTCTCTATATCAAAAGGTCCAACGTTCACATTTCCCAATATCAAAATGTCCAACGCTTACATTTCCCAATATCAAAATGTACAACGTTAAACATTTCCTACATAAAAATGTCCAACGTTCACATTTTCCTTCATCAAAATGTCCAACGTTCAAAATTTCCTACATAAAAATGTCCAACGTTCAAATTTCCCTGTATCAAAATGTCCAACGTTCACATTTCCCTTTATCAAAATGTACAACGTTCACATTTCCCTGTATCAAAATGTCCAACGTTCACATTTTCCTGTATCAAAATGTCCAACGTTCACATTTTCCTACATCAAAAGGTCCAACGTTCACATTTCCCTGTATCAAAATGTCCAACGTTCACATTTCCCTGTATCAAAATGTCCAACGTTCACATTTCCCTTTATCAAAATGTCCAACGTTCACATTTTCCTAAATCAAAATATCCAACGTTCACATCTCCTTATATCAGTATATCCAACATTCACATTTCCCCATAACAAAATGTCCAACGTTCACATATCCCAATATCAAAATGTACAACGTTCTTCTTAACTCCGTTTTTTATTAAAATGGGTTTCTACTATCTTGTCGCGAGTAATTTCATTCGTATCTATGCTTGGAAAGTTCGAAATAGTTTACTGTACAGGTAAGTTTATGAATGAACTAATTATTCTAAATATTTTACCAGGTTGAGTAACTTGGTGGTCATTATGATGTCCTTTCAGTTCTTGTTTGTCACTGAGAGTGTTCTTACCGTCAAAATCATTTATTAACTTTGTAACTCATAATATACAACGTTTCTATAAAATATTATTTTGTACTACCGAGTAAGGGTTGTAATGTCCTCCGGTGGAAGTGCATCCGGAAGTCAGGTCTCCTTTCTCGTGAATGTGGAATCCGTGTTCACCAGGCTTCAAGTTCTCGACGGTTCCTTCAAGACGGACGCTACCGCCTTCCTGTGTGAACGTCACGTTGCCGACGACGCCATTTCCGCCAGTGGTGAAGACGACGATCGCTTTCTGCACAAACAACCAGATAGATGTGGTCAGAATTGTAGACGAGAAATTGAACGGTATTCAAATTATATTGACATTTACAGATAGAATTACTGTGTTTTGAATATTTTTAAAACGAATTTGAGCAATAATTGCTCTTAACTATTATAGTTCTTTGGTGAACTTTAAATCGCGATTATCTCGGAATCAGCTTTTTGTCAATGAGGGGGTTCTCCCCCTGTACCCTGCATTTAAAAAACTGTTATTCCCAATGATAAAAATGTCATGAAATAAAAGTTGTGGAAAATCTGAATTTGC
The DNA here is from genome assembly GCA_009739505.2 of Apolygus lucorum. Classification (NCBI taxonomy): domain Eukaryota; kingdom Metazoa; phylum Arthropoda; class Insecta; order Hemiptera; family Miridae; genus Apolygus; species Apolygus lucorum. Next base: position 24,138,783 of record CM019168.2, on the reverse strand, counting down.
TTTTGTTCACACATGTTTTTCTTTAATCTCGTCCAAAAACTAGAACATGTCCAAAAGCAGTTCTGTATCCATCGAATTCATACTATTTTATATTACAGACTAAATGAGAGTACTTAAGTTAATTTTTTTTTTTTTTTTTTGGAGAAAAACATTTTTATTGGACATTTTAGGAGTGAAAACAATTGGACAAGGACTTCGTTGGTACTTGAATTCTGACTTCATCGGAGAAATTCACATTGAGTTGCCAAACGTTCAAATTGGTAGTTGTTTCCCAACAAGAAAGCGCGTATAAAGGGGAAATCAATAAGCTCAGATTCCTCAATTGGTAAGTAGCAAGTGGGAACCCCGCCCTGAATAGTGTCGGAATGTAAACTAATTCCGTGCGTACATTATCGATGTATTCTTGATTCGCCCCGCGGCGGTTTCAGCCATCGTGATTACCGCTTTTACATGTAGGAATTTGCCGTTTACATCGAGGGCTACATTCCTGAAAAATCAGGTAACTCAAGAGAATGGCGCCAAAAATACCCTCACTCGATGTATTATTGTTCACTCGGAATTCAGCAGATTAAAACACTGACATAATTTTAATTAAATGAACTTCGTTCGGCCCCATCATCCGCTACATTGCATGAGAACTGTCAATACCTAATAATTATTGACAGTTCTCATGCAATGTAGCGGATGATTATTGTTGCTCTTATTTGAGCCTAAATGAAAATTTAATACAATATCAGTGTTCTTTATACTTTATTATTGCATAATTTTTTCGATAATTATTCTTTTGATGCTCCAAAAAAATCATCCCCCTCCCCCATCTCAAAATGTGATGGTAACAACAAAATTTCAATCTTTGTGAAATCCAAAGATCGAATTAAAAAATTAAATCAGCCCGCCGTAAGCAGCACTCAGCCAAGTTCTTGTTAACTGATTTTTTTGGAATTTATTTTATCAACTTCTTTTGGACCTAGGGCAGGTGCCCCCCGTGGCAACTGCCCTCCCGGCAAACTGCCCTCCTGTGGGAGGGTAGTTTCAACCCGAAACCCAAATGTGCGCCCCGTGAAACTGCCCTCTCGGTAAACTGCCCTCCGAGGAGGGCAGTTTTTACTGTGCGTCAGGAGAAACTGCCCTCCTGCTCACACCACGTATTAGAAGGGCCCTATCATCGAATCGGTCCTTACAAATGGACCTCCGTGGCAACTGCCCTCCCGGTAAACTGGCCTCCTAGCTGTATAGTTGGAAAGCTGATAAAACGTAGATTTTTTTCCGTCAAGAAGAACGGCTGGGAAAACTAAAATGGTGGTTTAAAATGCCATTGAAATTTTTTAAGAAATGTAGAAATCGAAAAAGTTTAACTTTGGGCTCAAAACACTCCTCCCAGAAGCCATTTTAAAAAATCGTTCTGATATAATTCTTATAGGAAATTTAACGCTCTTTCCAACAGTACCCTTACTTTTAATGTTTGAGTGTAATTCAAGGGAGCTATGGCCGTTTTAATGGTGTAAGGTCGAAAACACGAAAAAAATCGTAAAAGTCAAAAAATGCGGATTTTAAGGGGGTTAGAAGAAAATCTCTATGAGACATTTTTTGTTGCAAATTAGTTGTAGAATCGATCCTTGAAGTATTAGCATGAAAAACTAGGACACCCTGTATTTATACATACATATTGACACAATTTAATTTTCGTCGAAAGACAGACAAACTCTCCTGGGCAATGCAAGGGTAGAAAAATGGTTTGTGACCCAGAAAATCCTCTCTTGGGTGTACATATTATGATTTTGCATAATGATAGTCAACAGGGCCTTGAGAAATATGGAAAAGTAAATTTCCTTCTGAATGGCATATATTTAAACGTATCAAATTTGATGATGGTTATTTTTTTCGGTTTACATCTCAAACTTACAATCTTCAAGATGGTCCAGAATCGGTTAAAACGGTTCCATCAAATCTCATCAACTCATACTGCATTAGAGGAACTTTTCGATTACACCACTCGACACGATAAAAGGGAGACGCTGCGGAATAGACACTAGCAAGTGCGGAAAAGACCGGCAAAGACATTGTTACGCCCCCCTGAATTCCCCTCGATAAATTTCCCCTCGGAAAAGAACGTCGGGAGCGCCTCTTCTGGATTTTATGAAAAGGACACAAAACCCGTTCGGATATGGCGAGCGCTTTTCCCCACTCTAAGAACAATGGAGGGAGAAAGCATTAATTTCGTAAACGACCTGCGTGCCGGCGGTTTTGCTGTTTTGCTTTTGTGAAAAATTGGCGGAAGGAGGGAGAAAGGGGGAGATTGATGTCGATCATTTGCATGGTTTTTCTCAAGGATCTGATGACAGGAGACCTTCAGTCACCCACCTGTGACCGAAATTGTTCGCGTTCTTTCAGGACGATGAAAAAAAGAAAAAAAAACTGCAAACCTTCAATATCGTTCCTTCATCAAACCTTTGATGAAACGAACATTCCCACAAGTTTCATAACTATCCATTTCGTCCCAAGGTGGAGTAAAATTTCTGTATAAAACCTTATAAAGAAGGAATTTTTAGAGTAAAAGATGAAATTGAAAATCGGTTGTCGAAGTGACTCCCTTATTTTTTACAAACTTCGGTTGTTTTGTACACACTTTGAATGAAATTTTACGTAGAATCCAAATCTACAATAAAAAACACTGCAAATTATCACACAAAGATTTATTATTCTTCTGCATAGATCACTCTCCTGCAACGAACACCGCCATTTTCTAACCATATTTTCGCTCAATAAAGTTTATTTTGAGGAAATAACACTAAATTCGAAAAATTGGGGGTTGTGGAAATTTTGGGGGAAATTTTATTGGCCGTTTATAAGGACGCAAAACTGAGTACAACGCTAAGAAACGAACAACGACCGCATTTCAATCAGCTAAAATTTGAACGGAAATTAAGCCTCTTTTCTTCGGAGATTCAGACTTGTGTTTCTGACTTAACCCTTAGTTTAGTCATAGAAAGCGAAGGTTGAGTCTCATAGGAAGGTTGGTCATACGGAGCTCTGGGTGGTCTCATTCGATTCTCAAAATTCGATACTATTTTAGATTGATGAAAAAACGATACCTTTATATCGTGAGTTTTTGAGCTGGGGCGTTTTGAAAATTTCAGCCCTTATTTTCCAACCCTTAGAAGTGAATGACATCAACCAAAAGCTTCGCGGCACAACTAGACCCCAAATGGAGCCCATATACCAAATTTCATCAAAATCGGTCCATGGGAACTAAGGAAAGTGTCGCGTACGGCGGACGGATGGCCAAATGTTTATTAGATTCTTGGATTCTACGTAGGTATCTTGTAATATAACCAAAAAAATTTGAGGGTGGTTTAAACAATTTTTTTTCTTGGTCGATTACAAAGGTTTATTATTGAAAATAATAAACCAAAAACAAATTCGGCGAGCGAAAATGAGATATTCGAATTCGTTTAGAAAAAACAAGGGGAAGATACTTCGATGAGTTTTCTGATTTTTCCTCAAATAACGGAGATTAAAATGGTGGTCAACTACTTAAGAAACACCCTGTTTAGTCGTGACTGTATGAGAATGAGGCGATATCACAAAAATGGAGGACTGAGAGCGTTTAATCGGCTTCGCCATCACGTTTCAACGCTTGTTGAGGCCCCTGAGAAAATTATTAGTGGATCATCAACGTCACATTAAAGAGGTTTTCAGACCGTTTTGGAAGCCTCAGTCGAGAAAGGGAGATAGAAGCTGAAAACGGATGGATCCTCGCGGGATTTCGTGCGAGAGATGAAGGCGATTACGTAGTCATGATCCGCGGCAAATGAGAGAGTAGAATCTGTTACAAGGAGAGGCTGTTTGTTGAATGGTGGCGCGGACTCCTGGAACCAACCTAATTGATGACCCTGGAGTCTCTCTGGAGCACCGCCCTGGGGAGATTCTTGCTCAACCCTTATCGTCAGGCTGCTTTCGAGGACCTGAGAGATCACAAGCTCTGTTCATAGCCGAGAAATTCGTAGTAATTCGTATTAGCAACTACATAATAAAAATTCTCCATCTGGAAAAGTGATGCTTTCTGAATTATTGTATACGTTGAGCATACTAATTTATTGTTGAATGGTACAGTGGAAAAGCCATCAAAGTCCTTTTCTATTAAATAGAAAAAAAGATCAAATTAAAAAAAAAAAATCAAATTTTGATCTTTCGGTTTTGATCCCATTCAGTCGCTTTTATTAGAACCTTGATGATCATCGTACTGACTCAGGGGGAAATCAATTAAGAAGCCATGATATCCCACGCAGGAGTATTGAGGTACTAGAGAAGGACAGTCAATGGCCGGGCACCCATTACCTACCCAACTATATTATGGATGACGAGGAAGCTATGTGCTATGCCTACTTGGTAGAATACCCTCTCATCACCTAATTGTACTATACAGGGTGTCTACACTTATGATGGGCATAACTTCAGGGTTCGATTCTACACAATATTCTACACAATATTATTTAGCGTAAAAAATTTCGTAGGAAATGATACCTACTAAACTCGTCAAGATTGAGGGAGACCATACACCGCGTAAAACACTCGATTTTCCAGTAAAACACGTTTTTTGGCATTCAAACTTGATTTACTCTTCCAATTTCAAATTTGAAAAGAGAAATTGATAGACCGTTAGGAAGATGACATTTCGGGCATGTTTTTTCCGAGAGCGCCCATCGAAATGGGCAAGCGTTCAAAGTGAAAACTTCGATAAGAAAAAATCAAATTTAGGGGAAAAATTCATAATTTGCTTTTCAACTTGATTTTACAGGAATGCTTTATTGCTGAAAGATTTTGGTTTTACACTATGTAGCTTGGAAATTTAACGATATTTCTATCGATATTCTTACATTTGAATTTACTTGGTAAATTACAGGAGTTATGAAAATTTTTATGACGTAAGGTCGAAAACGCGAAAAAAACTTTGAAGTGAAAAAAAGGCATTTTGAGTGGGTTAAGAAAAAATTGCTAAGAGACATTTTTTGTTGGAAATATTGTGTAGAATCGAACCCTGAAGTTTTGCCTATCTTGAGTGTAGACACCCTGTATACCCACCTCACATTTGGTACGGCACTATTCAGTTCTGACGATCTCCTATTCCATTACCTACCCAACTAAATTATGGATGACGAGGAAGCTATGTGCTACACCCACTTGGTAGAATACCCTCTCATCTGTACTGTATACCTCATGTTTGGTACTGCACTATTCAGTTCGGACAATCTCCTATACGGCATCCTCCCTCCTACCCAACTATAATATGGATGTCAGACGAAAATGAGGAATCACTTCGGTCTCTGAAATCGATCTGATCTGAAATTATTCTAGGAGGGGAAACTCATTTGACGGCTATACCGAACAACGAACTTGACAGTCACAGGAGGAGGTCTCCCATATTAACTTTGTAGTGTCTATTAGTACGCTGAACAAGGATTGATCCGAGATTATTCCTGTTTAGAGGAGTAATTCAAACGGAAGCTCTCATCGAACAGACTATTGTCACCCAGCGGCAGATGGTTCCCTTTTAAAATCAACAAGCGAGTGAGAACCCTTAAAAAGTTATTACGAAACTGTCGCTCTCTCATTACAAGCTTCTGTATCAGAAATACTTCAGTGCCTCGAGAGGCAGGTTCGTACGCCTTTGGCGCATGCGCCGTACGTGCATAATTAGAGTTATTATGTGAATAAGGTCGAAAACACGATAAAATTCTTCAAGTGTAAATCGTCGAATTTGTAGCGGAGTGAAGAATAATGTTATGAGACGAATGTGGTTGCTAATTAGTTGCTAAATCGATTCCTGAAGTTTCGTCGTTCTTATACGAATTTCATTTCCTTCATCAGGGTCTACAAAATACAATGAGAAAACTCAGGCAACAGATCCGGACACAAACAAATCTCACACCAGTCAAAGCGGAAATTGCCGTAAATATAATTAAATCTTGCATAAAGAAGGCAATAGTAGACCAAAACAGAAAATTGTCTCTGGCAGCTGCTGTAAACAATTACCTGTTTCAGTATCGCAATACTGTTCAGGCAACAATTGGTGAAACACCTGCAAACATGATACTCAACAAGAAACCGTTCACTGTTTTCAACTTGATGTTACCTTCTGCTGAAGAAGTCGTCACCAGGAAGCAAATATCTATGGTGCAGCAGGGAGGACGTCAAAATTTGACCCTCAAACCTGATGATGATAATGTATGGGTGAAAGATTACCGTGCTGACCTTCTTGGGCAAAGGCGAAGGTGATTTTTGGGCGAGCAAACAATTCTGGTCCAAACATCTGACGAATAGTTTCGGCGCCGCCAAACCAGCCGGCTTTGGCCAAGTTCACCAAAAAGGAATCTAGCCTCGAGTGAACGGGAATCCAAAGATGGCAACACTCCAACATCGTCATCATAATCACCATTAAATCCACCAGGTGATTCAGAAGAAACGAAAAAACCTCTTATCTCAACCGAACCACCACAAGCAAGCAACCTGAAACGGCCCAAAAAGAAGCAACCTTTGGAAACACCACAAATACCAAAGAGAGATGCTAGAAGACCACTTCGATTCTAGGTACTAACTTGTACTGAATCTGATTTAATTTTTAACCAAGACTTAAAGTTAATTTTTCTATTTAAAATTCTTTACGAAGATAAAATTTTTAGGGCGAAGAGATGTTGTATCCTGAAGTATTTGAACTGCCGCCTACTCGTGCTTTGCAGAATAGCCACTTGGTTCCGCTAAGAGAAGTATTTCTATTGTAACCTGACGATAAAGAGGGGTTATCTTTTCCCAGTTTAAAATTGAAACGTACTCTTATATTTTCCCTTATTAATTCTAGAACGTAACTTAACAGGCAACAATCACATTTAAAAAAGTAAACTACTGATAACACCCAAAATCCTAGGCACAGTCCACTGGTAGACACAGACGTTTCACCAAACAACAATTGTTCAATCCTTCAGAATCTTCACTTCCCGCAGAATCCTAGCATATCTAGAGCTCAGGTCATTGGCATCAGTCCGATAGTTGCATGCTCATCTGAATGTGACACATTTCTTTAAAAAGCCGCCGACCAATGAGCTTTTCACAGTCCAATACGTTTTAATATGGTTTCTGTGGTTTCTATAGTTTTCGACTTTTACAAACTGAATGAGAACAGGAAAGAGAATGCGTTGGTGGGTGCTCTCTCCTCAATTATAACTGCCATTGAGTGGTTAACTGTTTGTTCTTGTTGAGTATCCGTGAATTTCCTTTGACTTGTTTTGACAAGTGTAAGATTTGTTTGTGTCCGGCATCTGTTGCCCGAGTTTGCTCATTGTATTTTGCGGACCCTGATGAAGGAAATAAAATTTGCGAAAGCTAGGCGATAACCGTGGGCCTGAACACACAACAGTAAGAAAGTAAACAAACATTTCAGGTTGGATTTTCGTCCGACTGCCATTCCTGGGTCGAGGACGTCATCAGCTGTCTTCCAAAGGGAAGATCAGAATTTGTTCTGATGATTTCGCTCATGACTTTCCATTGCCTCACCGACATGGGTTGTGACAAGGGGGGCGATGAGAGCCTTGGCCGCCGAAAAACGCACGCTGCCGGCGATAAGCCCTGAACCCACGAACCCCGCAGAGGTCGGTGCGAAGTACGCCGCCAAACAATGACGCCCCAACGACCGTAGCCATACCTCTGTCCCCCGACACACACATCTATGTTCAAAGTCAGGCAGTTCCTAGCTAGCCTACCCTGACCACCCGCCTCTGGTTTCGGGAGTAGAATTCCGTTTAAACTTTATCGGATTTATGCGATGAATATCGAGCAGGTGGGACCCTTCGATAAACGTGAAATCGCCAGATTTATCGCTGTTGAAGGCAGAAAACAATTGATTAAATATTCCCCCCTCCAAAGGTAAGGAAAAGGGGAGCGAGATACTTCAATCAGAGGTTCTCCTGAGCCCTTTTACTCGGCCATATATATGCATATACGTTGTCACAAGGGGTGGAAAACAGGAGTTCTGTCTTTGGGATTAGCGTCAAGAGGATTAAGGGTTTTGGGCCTGGGAAATCAAGGGAAGGAAATCAAGGTGGATGAGACCTACAACGTCAAAGGCTTCTGCGTAGGTATGCATGACGGAAGAGAGGTTTTTGAAACCAACCTTTTATTATTTTTACCTTCGGGAGAAACGTATTTAAAACTGAAATAAAAAAGGGCAGGGGAAGTGAATCCGGAAAAATAAAACAAATGGAAGCGTAGTCGCTAGGAAAAGGAAATCAATGATTGTTTCATCTCTGTGCCGTCGCAGAAGAGCTTTGAGACCACTACTCGAAAACTCGAGTCTCAAAGTGGCGTCGATTTTGAGGTATGTCGGAAGAGAATATGTTATTTTACAATACTGTTCTCGACTGTACAATTTTCAACTCCCAAAGGCCAGTACCATTCTGATGGTTGTTTGTGCTCAAAAAATATATTACATTTTCATCATGGATTGGCAAGAAGTTGGGTATCCCAAAACGGTCAAATAATGGGTGAGGGATGACAGCCAAAAGAAACTGAGAGGCGTTGTCGAACACTATTTTCATGATTTTTTCAATAAATGAATAATTCTTCAGATAGTTTGTTACGCCTGTACCTCTTGCATAGCTGTGGCGTCTACAAATCTAGATGCTTCACCAACGATCACGAAAAATGACTAAGTTTTGGCTGTTCCCTCCAATTTCTTTCTCTTTTCGCCGAGGTCAAGGTGTAGGTATACTCTCAAAAGGTACCTGAGATTCATTCTTGAATGATCTTGTGCCAGTTTAAGTTCTGAATTTGAACTCGTGTACCTTCATGATAACTTCTATAGAATTAAATTCTATTCTTCATCCCCAGAATAACGTTGCGTTTATTCTGAAATACGCTCGCATAGTGGCTACCCGATTCAAGATCATCATGTTAACCCTCAAGTACTGTGGTCGGGTCATAGTGACCCAAGTTGATGCTCTGCCTTTTGTTATTTACCTGAAACGTTGGTTCCCCCTCTCCTCACTCTTTATCCTCAAGCTTAGATCAATTAGATGAGGATTAAATTCAAACAGAATTATGTCCTCAAAGATATTGACGATGATGAGATTAGAGCACTTATTGGGTTGTTGATCATGTCTGGGGTGTACAAAACTGCTCACACAAACACTAAAGATTTACGGGGCATCGAAGGACGTCAAATTTTTATAACTACCATGAGGTGGGAGAGATTCCATCCGATGCATCCGTTTTGATGATTTGGCTCCCATAAGAGATTTGCTTACCATGTTGGGAGATACATTTGACCTCACAAGATTCTCGCAATTGATGAACAGCTTGTTCCATTTGAAGGGCGCTGTTATAAAGAGTTACCAACCTAAAAATATGCATCAAATCATGTATCACTTAATTTTTATTGAGGTTTTACCTAAAATGAAATTCAGGTTTCTATTAGATTCACCGAAATGGGAGTCTTTTTTTAACAAATGAAAACCAGGTTTGAGGACTTTTACTCACAAATATTTTGAATTTTCACGAATTATATTGATTATGTGACACAAAAAGCATTGAAATGATCATTTACTCCTTTATTTGAGTAAATTGAAGATCTGGGTCATAGTGACCCGACCACAGTGTTCACGTGAAGAAATTCACCACAGTGCTGGAGAGTTAAGTTCTGATAAGGAGTTAATAGTTCTTCTGTATAGAACAGTAGAATATCTTACAAGGTTTTAGCGAATTTTTGAAGCTAATGAAGCTATTTAAATTCACGAATTTGTTCTAGAATCTTTCTTTCTTGTAGTTCATTTATTTGTGTTTTCTTCATTCTCTGCAAATTATTTGTTTAATGACAAGCAATTTGTAGGTATGCTTCAAAATCAAATTTCTACTTGCAATTAATGTTCTAGTCTGTTGAGTAAGAAAGATAATTAATATGAAAATCGGTTAAAATAATACTTTAAAAAATCGCTCATTCACTCAAGCTGCACGAATACGATTTTTTTCCTCAATATTATTCTCGTATAATTCGAAAGTCGGTCAATTAGTAATTTCCGAGATTGGTCCTTAATCGCTGGCCTAATCTCGTAACGCCCAGGTCCTAATCCGGTAGGGTTCCCCGCGGAAATTAGAACGAACCGCGAAAGAGCGTCAAGGCGGAGGGATGTCAAGGCTTCGAATTAATCCCTGGATCCAACTGGGAAATTAGTATGAATCCCTCGGCCTTCGAGTAGAGGTATGCTCAGTTTCTGAACTATTGATCGGTGTGTATATCTTGTAAACATGAAGGTAGGTGTCGAATAACCTGTCAACAAGAATCTAATTGAAAATAGATAATTGAGCAAGCATCTTTAACAGTTTATCTGGATTGGGGGGTTAAATGTTATTGCTCCTGAATGCTAATCATCCCTAAAACCCAGTTCATCATCTTCAGGTACACCGAACATGGAATTTGAAATGACGTGGCTTTAACTGTTGTCGCCCATTCCGTAGCTGAAATCGGGTTTCCAAATCCTTTTTCGAGTCGGCCTTCACGTATGCGCTCGTGGAGTACGTATTATACATAAAAATTCTGTAAAACATCATCAACATTTTGTATAAGCCTGTAATCACAGCAAGGGAGCAGGCGGAATAAATTCCCTGGCTTAAGGACGCCCAGGACTACCCGACGTCGGCTCTTGGGATTTGATGTGATGAGGAAGGTGGGAGATGGGTGAAAGCAAGTGCCTACAAATAATTACCACCAGTTCCGACATGAGCCCCGTAGGAAGCGGGTGGCGGTACCACGAAGTACACCAGCCGAGATGCTGCTGGGTGCAACCAAGACATAGAGTAACGTCCAGTGGGCGTCGGTGGTCTAGTGGACAGTGTACCGGACTGCGGTGATAGGATGAGGACCGTCTAGCGGGGACGCGCGTTCGAGTCTGGTCGTCGCAGAAAGTTTTCTGTCTATTAGACGATCGGCAATCTCTCGTTCCAACCCAGGGCGGTGATGTTTGGGAAGCCATGAGCGAAATCATCAGAACAAATTCTGATTCCCCTTAGGGAGACAGCTGATGACGTCCGCGACGCCAAGAATGGCAGTCGGACAAAAATTCAACCTGAAATGGTTGCTTACTTTACTTTACTTTACTTTTTAGAGTAACGTCCACGCTTGGGGACACCAATTTCACACGATCTAAATGTGTAAGGCAAATTGTCAAAAAATGTCAACAGATAGAGTTGTAGGCACCCTCGTGTCCACATGAAACGATCCACTCAAATGATGTGATTCAAATATCAAAACTAACTAATATAAAAACTAAATAAGAGAAGATGAAGACTAATAATGCTCGATAAACTAATAATTGGAATCGTAGTGTAAAAAAAGTGAGTAAAATTTCTTCTTTTGGTCACTTTCGCGTTTGCGTTCTTCTTGTCGGTTTGCAGCGCACTCCTGTGTTCGATCACGTAAGTAAATAGTAGAATCGCTTCCTGAGGTAGCACTGCTGTCGTAAGGGCCAGCTCGTCACGTCATAACATGGCTGCCCTCATATTCAGATTGCCACTACATTAAAAATGTCCATCGTCCTTAAATTCTCTAAATTTTTTGGATGCGTTTTAGCAGCACACTAAGGTTTTTACCGTATGTGTAACCCCTTTTTCGAACAAAAAATTAAAAAAATTGTGATGCTAATTCCCCATTTCCGAATTTTGCCTAAATTTTGATGGTGCATTGAGCTGCGGCTCAATTGATTGCTGATAAATTGCATCATACGAGCAATGGGAACATCGGTGATTGTGAAGAAGCTCCAATTCATAAATTTAATTTCATACATCTCAATCCTGTTGCAATTTGTCAATTTCAAAAACTATTAATATGATCATGAAAGTCGTATGCTCCATAAGAATAATATTCTTATATAAACGAATTTTATTCGTCCATTTTATTCTGTGCGAGGAAGGAGGAGCTATACTGCCAACTCAACAATGCTGGCGTTTTTATTTTACTCATCCTCGAATGAAAAGCACATATTTTATTTGCACCGGTTGTGAGGAAGAAAAGATTCATTCCAATCTCTGCCATGAAAAACCTATAAGTAAGGTTATTGTAGCGATATTAACGCAGTTTAGTGCGAAACTGGGGGAATTAGGTCAGAACGGATGGGAATTGAATATTTCCGCGCTGGTTACTCCTTCCTTTGTTCGGGACTCACGAATCTCTGAATGCAGGAAGGATTCTGAAAATTGAGTTTCGCTGTCTGCCACAGATTGGACACCGGATGTCATCGCCAAGTAATGCTTGAATGAATATTGACTATGGAAACTACCCAACATTGCAATAGCTGTTCAGTTGGTGGAAAAGGCACTGAAAAACGCTGCAAATTATTACAAAACGGTTTGTTATTATTCTGTAAAGATCACCCGTCTCCGAAGAACACGGCTTCTTCGTTTGCCTTCTAGGGACCAGAAGTAAGTGGTGTGAGGGGGGTCTGTGGCTCCTCTTGTTCTGGCCCAACACGTGTTAGTATTCTGATAAATTTAAAAATAGTTGCTCATTCAACTATTTTCAACGGTATAGGTGGTATTGTTTGTTTCTAGAAATTAAACATCATCTTAAATTGATGAAAGAACGTCATGAACATTCATTAATTCGGATGTTCATTATCCTCATTAGGCAAACGGTTGGTCCCGCAAAGCGACGGGTGGTGCCAAAAATTCTTTGACATCTTAACTATGATTGACTGTACAGAACTCTGGGTGGTCTCATTCTATTCTAAAAAAGCGGCAGCATTTCAAATTAATCAAAAATCAATACCTTTATATTGAAAGTTTTCTAAATATCAACACTCATTTGTCACCCCACGGAAGTGTCTGAAAATAATCAAAATCTTCGGGCACAACTAGACCTCAAATGATGGAGGAGATATACCATATTTCATTGAAATCGGCTCATAGGAACTGGAGAAAGTGCCGCGTAGTCAGCTCTATGGCTCACACAGCTGATCTGACATTCCTCGGACTCATTCGTCATCTTAGAGGACTCCAAGAGGCTATTTACCAAGTTTTAGAGCTCTGCGAGAGCTGGAGGGAATACAGATTGATTGTTCACACTGCTGATCAGGCATTCCTCGGAACCCTCTCACCATTTCAAGCGGCCAACATTCAACGAACGCCATTTCAGCGTTCGAAGAAGAAAAAGAGCGATATTAGCGTTATCGTTAAGTACAGCTGACTTGTCTTTCATGGCGGTCTTCCAAACTTTTCCAGTGATTTCCAAGAGGCTGTGTATTGTGAGAATCTAGGAAATCCTCGATTCCACTGATGCGTCACACGCATGCAAAGATGGAAACGATTTGTAAACTGCGTGAGAGTATTGAATCAGCCGAGCGTGGCGTTTGTCGAGCTAGAGAAGCGTTGAAACTTCCTTTTCTCATAGTTAGATTCTTATGCAGCTATTAGTGTTAACAATCGAGGGCAGCTCGAAGAGATAGGTGGGGCTCTCGGAGGATGTCCTGTCTTCTGGAGAGACGGCTGGTGTGCTCCCATTACCATTCCACACCGGGTAATGACAGGTACTTGGCGAATAAATTGCTTGTTTCGACGAGACAATGACCAGGCTCCTTAGGGGTCTCTGCAACGGCGCAATTTCACGTCGAAGATAGTTCATCTCAGTCATCACCTACTACAATGTGTTTCATTTACACACCCTCTAATAATATCGCAAACTGGGAGTCGAGGAGTAAAACTATGAGCACAATTTCACCAAAATCGGACCATTATGTATCCTTTCGCCCGAATAGAGATAATACGTTTTTCGATTGTCTCCACCTCATATGTTTGAATACTATTGGGATCCTGGGGAAAGGTGATTCAATCGCGGTTCCTAACCAAAAATGTATGCAGTCGGATCGCGGACCCTGAATCCAAGCAGCAAGATGGACATGACTGCTGAGAGCTGGAAGTGCCGATAAAATACTAAGATGTAAATATTTATGTACAATACCATCAATTGAGAGGTTAAGTTTTTTTTTTACAAATATACATTGTTAATGCAATAAGTAATCGTCTTAAAACCTCCATCCAAATACACCAATATTCGACAAAAATGTATTTGATGAAAATAATGCAAAATATGCGGATTAGTTTCAAGATAATCACCTATGAGTTCCACTGCTGTTAGACTGATGGCAGCGTGGGCGTAAACGTGAGTTCCTCTCAACAAATATTTTTAAATTTCAAACCCACCAAAATCCCTAAAAATTGGATTTGTTTAAATTCAGACTCTAAGACGATTGAAAATTTGAAACAATTGTTTCAATTCATACTACAAATGAAACATTAATTTTAAAATGTGTACTAATTATTTACAATTTTGATGACATTTTCAGGCATTGCGTACATTTATCTATATTATATATAGACAAATTCACAAATAGACAAATGGTCCCATACAAATTTTACCAAAACATCAAGTTCAATAAAAACTTCTAAAATCAAAATGCAGAAAAAATTTAAAACATCTTCGTTTCGGAGAACCCAACTTTTGTTGCAGTAAACGTGGAAGTTGGTGTTTCGTTGTAGAATAAATCATTTAGTAGAGTGAATTGTGGGTGTTTTATGGATAGCTACTCACCGGAATGAGGTGTTTGAGGTTGGTAGTATGAAAATCTCACCTGAAACAAAAAATCATGATGATAATTTTCATTCCACACAATTTATACAATAGATGTTGTAGATCACCATGGCATACTTTTAATTCGAAATAATCAGAATAAATTAACAACAATTAAGAGTAACATAATCAAGGGTAATGTTAACTTCAAACTAACCTAATTATTTTGTTTTCTTTAACTAATTGAAATATTTTTCAAGAGACATACCGCATTTGGGAAGATTACAGTTGTGAATTTCGAATATGATATGGTTTAACCCACTTCCGGCAACTGATGCATTTTTCATCGTCATAATAATGATTTTTTTGAGTATTGATATAGTGGAAAATAGAAGAATTAGAAGAAAAATAAGAAGAATTAAAAGAATTTCTCGTTCATGATGTTTCTAAACTTTTCAAAAAACATTTTCTTTGACATTTGGGAGCTCAATGGGATTTTGGAAATTTGTTAGAAAAAGAGGCCTTTCGGCCGAAAGCGTGATTATGGTGGCTCAAATTCGATCCTGGGTGGGTGAGCGTTTTGGGCCATGATTCGAAACAGATTCCGTTCCATAAAGTGATTTTTAAATTTCACCTAGATTTTGTTTACATGCTTAACAATGAAATGGATGAACCATATCGATTTGGAAAACTGAGACCTCTAAAGTCTTATAAAATGTTAAATTTATAAAATTTGGAGCATTTTGTTTCTCGATTAGAGAGCATTCCTGAGAATGATGCCTTATTTCGGCCGGCATTCTGTGAAATAGTTCATCCTCCTCACCCTACCCTCGGCTTGAAATGGGTTAATAGATTATACATTTTGAAAGGGAACCTTCATTTTCATTAACACGTTGGCTGCGGGAGCCGATTCCCAAGTTTCGCCTTGTCCTGAAACGTTTATTCGAGCAAATCAGCGCCTAATGCAGGTTTTCCATCGCTCTGCGCATAATTATTACAAAATTTTTCGTCAAATTAATTGTTTGATTTCCTGTCAATCATCCGTCCTGGCCGAGGAATTTTGCTCGGCGCCTGCAGAAACAATGAGGTATACGCGTATAGACTAAACCCGCACAGCACCAACCTCGGCAGAATACACCCCTTTTCCTGACAGTTCCTTCGTCTTCCTCCGAAGTTCAAAGACATAGAAACGATTTATTCTTACTCAAGAGCTGTTGAGGAGAAAAACTATATGAGGGATGTTTTTTAAATGTCTCACAGACGAAAATATCCAAGAAAATCGATTCTTCAACTTCAAATGATTGGTACTCGAAAAATATACCATCGATCGTGGAACTGAAGGTACCAGTCCGTTAAGAAATCAATAGAGATCGAGATTCAACATCGATTACAATATTAAAATCGAAATTAGGCTGAGGAGCAATCGAAAACCGCAGTCATGTCTGATGCTTTTCATGATTACCTGTCCATAATCCCGCACACGAGCAGAAACGATTTGATGAAATGTCCATAGCACCTGACGTGTTAAGCCGTATGACTCGAAATTCCAATATAAATGTTTTTTTCCATTATGTTACATTGGAATTCGATACCACCAATAGCTCTTTAGGACCAATCGTTCGGTTCTTACGAGCATAATTAATTCCAGATCTATTCAAATTGATTATTGAATATTCACTGATTGTGTGTTTTTTATACATTTCATTGAGATCAGATCGTTGGTAGCTACTGCGCATGCGCCAACATAAATTCTCATTGAGCGTAACTTCAACAGTTTCTTGTTAAAGTAAGAACACGCTCGAATACTTTTTCACAAGTGACAATTTAATTATGGTTCAACACATGCTTACAAAACATTGTATATGTACATAGAAACGAATTAGCATAACATGTTGGAGATCAATCCTCAACATCCTCCCTCAACATGTTATGCTTGGAACAATCAACCCTACTTTCCTAAAACAATCTTCGAAAGACTTGGTAGGAAGAGATTTGGTTAGCATATCAGCTTCATTGTCTTCTGAACGACAATATTTCAGAACAATATCTCCCCTTTGTATCAAGTCCTTCAAATAATTTCTGCGCACGTTCATGTGTTTGGTTCTGTTGCTGAATTTTTCATTGTCGATGTATTTCATGCAACTCTGATTGTCTTCATAGATTATCGTGGGTGAATTTTGTTGGCAACCCATATCTCTCAATAGTGACCTCAGCCAAACAGCCTCTTGACCTGCAGTTGATGCTGCTAGAAACTCCGCCTCAGTCGATGACAAGGCAACAGAAGTCTGTTTCTTGCAGCTCCAAGAAATACAACTTGTTCCCAATTTGAAAATGTATCCGCTGATTGATTTTCGATCACCTGGATCTCCTCCCCAATCAGCATCTACAAATCCTTCAAGGCGGAAATGATTTCCAGCTCCTAGCCTGAGTCTCACTCCTTTAGTTCCCTTCAGATATCGAATTACCCTCTTCAGAGCACTCCAATCACTTTGGGTTGGCTTCTCAACACGGCGAGCTAAAATTCCTACTGCTGACGCTATATCTGGTCTAGTGCTCGTTCCCAGGTACATCAACGATCCGATTCCTTCCCGATACTTAAAATTGTCTGGCAGTTGTTGGGATTCAGCTGTGGCCTTGAGAAATCCTACTTCCATGGGAGTTCTTTCTGATTTTGCATCCTTCAATCCGAAATTTTCAACCAGCTTTTCGATCTTTCTATGTTGATCCAGGAAAAATGAGCCATTATTTTCCCTTGAAATATTTATTCCCAGATAACTTCTGACGCTACCGAGATCCTTCAGTTCAAATTTAAGTGACATCATTTCAAAAGTTCTTCTGACGCCATCCTCAGTCCCGGCACATAGTACATCATCGACGTAGACGAGAACGTACGTCAAACATCCATCGATCACCTTCGTATATAAACACTGATCGAATTCACTTCTTTGGAAACCACCATCTACCAGAACAGAGTTGAATTTTTCATTCCAAGCCCTCGCAGCCTGTTTTAAACCGTACAAACTCTTTTGAAGTTTACAAAACATTGTATATGTACATAGAAACGAATTAGCATAACATGTTGGAGATCAATCCTCAACATTTCTTACCCCCTCCATACCTTCTTACCTCCAGATGTGCGCTCAACCTCGTTCTACAGTTGACTTCCTCTTGTCTCAAGATCTTAAGAATATGTTTACTCAGCATTCGGCTCATTTAAGGAGGGGCGTTTATTTGTCGACGGCATTGACCAATGCAAAAATCATGTACATTGTACATGGGAGACCTGTATAGAAAAATACTAAATCATTGTATAATCTTTGATGATGACCAATTCTAGCTGATACTCCTTTTTCCAGGATCTCTCTGAACAATGAGGACATACATTTTATTTCTTTCATTTATTGGAAGTTTCTCCTTCGGGAATTTACCGGAAAGATGTTTTGTGAGAGATAAGCCGTAGAGACAATAAAATAGAGTGCTCGATCGAACAAAAGCGTCCCAAATGACCGAAACAAAACGGAGGCAGTTTCTCCGTAAATTTTATTGCGTTTGCAATAATTATTAAAGGAGGGATTTGATGAACCATGGGGTATTACATGAAATTCAAAATAAATCATGGATGGTACCTGTAATGTAAGGTGATATTTGATGTCATATATACTCGTATATATGGTTGGAAGGATTGAATCCCGTGTCCGCTAGCTAGTTCGTCCCAAGGGCTTCAATTGGCCCCAACTTCTTTTCAGCATCCGCTGACGACGAGATTTCTTCTCTTTTTCAGACCTTTAAGGGTGTAGAGCAGATTGAGAAAGAGGAAGAAGTGGGGAGAAAAATTGAAAAGGTCCCTCAACGAGTGAGAAAAAAGGGGTCTGCTCGTCTCGCCTATAACAATCCCTTCGGCGACAAAACACTTCCGTCCTCAAATCTCGGTGTAAGAAGCTTCACCGAGGGAATCGAGTAGTTACGGACCTGTGAGAATGAGACGGTCAACGAGCCGCGACTGAATCTAATTGGAAGCTGAGTAGGCAATCATGGCGCATACCTATACATACGAAACGTGGGATAATAACCGTCTATATAGGGTCCTAATTGATTATGACCGAGAATGCATGATAATGTCGGTAAGTGGGTGTATGCCTAAGGTAAGTGGGTGTATGCCTAAATGGTACATGCAATCCTATACTGGTCATTATGGGTGTTTAAGACAGTGGAATGCCACCCATCTTCGTACAGACGATTTCCATGCTGCCATAATGTTGTATTGTTCGACCGATCATTACCCTTTATGAATGTCAACTGTATTGTTTACCAGTTCAGAAGTTTACGGTCAATGCAGTTGAGTGCTATAAAAGTGATCATGATGATTCTAACAGGCCAAAGTTGAACACTTCCGAATCAAATAAACGAAACATCCTCGCCACACACATCAAGCGAGACAATGAATATTTTATACATGGTGTCCGATAAATCTACAGTCAAACTTCAGGGGTCGATTTTACAACTAATTTTTAACAGAAAATGTCTCATAGCAATTTTCTTATAACCCCTTGCTTTTACAAGTTTTTTCAATTTAAAGATTTTTTTCGTATGTTCGACCTTGTCTCACTAAAATGACTATAGCTACCATATTTCACGTGGAAATTCATATCTAATTACACCGCTGAAAAGAACATTGAAAATTTCCCATCAGATGAGCTACAATAAACATTTTAAACTTATCATCTAATTCGATTTTTTCTAGTCCAAACTTAAAACATTTTTTGAAGAAATTCTCAAGAGAAATTCTCATTTCACCCATATACTGTAGAGGAAAATCGATGGGTTGTTCAGCAAAACATCCTCAAAATCATCTCGAGGTTGGATGAAGCGGAGAGGAGTGGCGGCGGAGGAGACCCCCCCAATCCTCCCGCCAAACCGTCGATTTCGTTGAAAAAAATCCACGTTTTTCCCCGTTTAAACATAGATTTCTCCCCTAATTTGACTGTAAAATATTTTTTGACTATACCGTTGGAAACCTGAGATTTCAAGGATGTTTTTGCTGAAAATTCCATTGATTTTCCTCCACTAGAGTATGGGTGAAAATCTCTTGAGAATTTCGTCAAAAACTTCAAAAATTGCAAAGTTTTAAGTTTGGACTAGAAAAAATCCAACTAGATGCAAAGTTGAAAATGTGTATTATAAATCATCAGATGGGAAATTTAATGTTCTTTTCAGCGGTGTAATAAGATTTGAATTTCCACGTAAAATGAGGGATCTATAATCATTTTACTAAGACAAGGTTCAACATACGAAAAGAATCTTTGGGTAGTTGAAAAAACTTGAAAAAACAAGGGGCTAAAATAAAATTGCTAGGAAACATTTTTTGTTGAAAATTACTTGTAGAAGCGACCCTTGAAGTTTGGCCGTATCTTTCTCGGACACCCTACATATATAGTTGTACTGAGACGATGAATTCCTCATTTACAACATTTCATGACCCCACCAGGTTGATTTGAATGAAATTAGTCTTTGTATTTTCTCTTTAACTACCTCTGATACCAAAGATTTCGAAAAATACTCCCAAAACCTCAACAACAAAGGCCTGACATGCATGTTTTGGTAATTCATCTTTTGCTTAGCACTTTTTTTTACACATTTCATCTGGAGAAAGAAGGAAGTAGACGGTACAAGTTACCTTATCGTGGTAAAACCGATTATAATTCCTAACATTTTGGCAGATAGAACTCGATGTCTATTTTCCTTCAATTCGGTCGGTGGTTAGTGGGGCATTCGCCGTTCTGCTCCCTCGACGAAGTAAAATAGGTACCCAATTTCGAAGTTGTCGAACTGTTTGGAGTTGACTCGTCGACAGTAGTTGACAAATGGGACGAAATCACCGCTCGACCTTCTGACTTGTGAAAGCCGACGGTTGTAGTTTCGAAGCAGATAGTATACAACTGAGAAGCGGAGCTTTGTGGTTCCGAAGGGAACCCTCCAGCTGTGGCCACTGGTCAGGGCCTTCAGAAGGTAATCTATCAAATACTTACCAGTCCTCACTCTCTCAACCTCATTGATTGCTCTGCTGGCTATAATTCGAATCACTCCGCTTGTACACAGAACAGATCTCCAAGACTCGAAGTTATACTTGATACTTGAGCAAAAATACATTTTTCATATTTTTCTTCATTACTACAAAATGGAAGCACATGGAACGAATGGAAATATCAGCTCGCTTTTTGAGTTATGACGATTTTGAGTTATACTAGCATAAATTCGAATGTTCATGAAACTGTCAGTAATCATTGCTCTAGTTACACTCAATTGGTACAATATTTTACGAACGATTCTGCGTTTTTTTTTTTTTTTTTTTTTTTTTTTTTAGATATGATGGTGTTGAATTGATTACCTTCTCAGCAAACTGATTCCGATATGACTGATACAACAAAGAAGGTATTTGAACTATTAGTCCCTCCTTGTGTAACATAACATAATATAAGTAAAATACAGATGTATATAGAAATGTATATGTATAAAGAAGAATTAAAACACTCAAGGTGTAAGCCTAATAGCGGAAGCGAGCTGCGAGCAGCTTGGACTCACTGCAAAACCGTGGAATCGGGATAAGGAAGGAGCTCTCTGCGCTATGTGCAACCGGGTCGAGGAGGAAACAAACCATCATTTCTTCTGTAGATGCCCCATAATGCCGGAGTTTAGACTTCGGCATTTCGTTAAAAATTACCTAGAATCATGGAAGATCATAGAAAGCCTAGACGGTGAGGATTGGCACAAATTGTACGGGTTTCTTAGGGAGGCTATGAGTTACCGTGCGTTTTTGGTTCAAAATTTCAATTTTGTTGGCTGAGCCATGTGGAAGTTGTGTTCTGTTTTATTTATTGTCGTTAATGTTATGTTATGTTATTTCATGTCCTCTAGCTTGTTCTGGTTCCTATTGATTGTTAAATAATGTTCTGTCGTTACTGTTATGTTATTTCCTCTAGATTGTTCTGGTTTCTATTGATTGTTAAGAATAAGAAAATATTAAAGTAGGTAAATAATTATTAAGTAAATGAAATAAAATAAATAATAAAATGAATAGGTAGGTATGTGGAAAATTATTGAAAAATATTGCAGTAAAATAAAAATGAAATAATAATAATAATAATTGTATTATTGAAAAATATTGCAGTAAAATAAAAATAAAATAATAATAATTATTATTAATTATCAATAAAAATAAAATTTTGAATACTTTAATAAAATACTTTAAATTTTATTAAAGTAAGCACTAATAGTTTTAGTAAATTACTTTAATAAAATTTTAAAATAAAATTTTAAATTATAATTAGTAGTTATAATTAATAAGGAGTTTTGTAACAATGATCAAGATGATTGCGTACGACGCTTTTGGTTTTAAGGGTGTGTATGTTCCGGGCAGATGACCCGTGGTCCGTGCTATAAATGTTTTCTGCGATATAAATTATTATTGAATATTGTATGCCAAATAAACAAATTTTCTATCTATCTATAAATGTAAAATATAAATAAAATATGGTATTTAAAGTAATACCGATGAGGTAACTAAAAACTCACCAAAAATTCAACCTCTTGTGCCCAAGAAGAAATGAGAGGAGAAAATAGAAATGAAGACAGGAATAAGAAAGGAGATGAGGAAATTCAGCCATCAAAATGCACCGCAAGAGCCCACCAAAGACCTGCCAAAGAGGCAGAACCGCGAATAGCCGACGGAAGACCATTCCACAGCCTTGCACCCACTACACGAAGTGAGTCCACAAAGTGTTTGGGTGATGCTGGGACATGTCGAATAGTTGACAATCTCGGAGATAGTCCGAACGGGAAAAAAATGTATCAAATAATTAGGAATTTTGAATTTTGCAGATTGATTTTATGAAAAGTAGCCATATTTACCCAGAATATTATTGATGTAAGATGAAATATGGCCAGATGGTTTTACTTTAAAAACATGTTTGGTACAAGAGTTGAAGGTAATTTGAAGTCTACGATTAGATTCAGCATCTATCGAGGGACTGAAGAGGACCTCACCAATTGTGAAATGAGGAATCAGCAGTGACTTCACGACGATCAAGCGCAAAGGCTGAGTTGAACAATATAAAGCTTCTTAAGGCCATGCAACATACCCCTCACTTCAGATTACAGGGATAGTCCATAATGGCTGAGGAAAAGAACATTGTAGAAAATGTCAAGAACAGCTATTCTAGAAGTCCTGGAAGACCTCCTCGAGGAGTTGGCTCGGGAAGGAGACACAAACTTATTACAGTAGCCAACAGACAGGCGTACTCCTCTAAAGCTGATGAAATAGAAGTTGAAGAATAGGAAGATTTATGGAGAGGAGCGCATTGCCTTGCTCCGCCCTTTCTCACACATCTGTTTTCAAGAGAGGATTTTTGAAATATTGCTCAAGCTTTTACGGCCTGTTTATGTAGAACATTAGAATCGATATAATGGATATCAAAACTGAATCGAAGTAGCTAAGCATACAAAAAGCCCAATTGGTTCTCTTCATGAGCTTACTGAAAAGTCCGCCGAATTCATATCGATATTGTGGTACCACTGCCAAGTATTCTAGCGCTGGCCTAAAGCTTTTCGAGTTGGATATATTGGGACAACACGTAGTGGAAACCATGGAAAAAAGTCGCCCAAGAATAGGCGAGAAAGCAGGTAACTTTCTTTAATTATTCAAGAAGATGAAACAGTTGTTCAGAACTCTCGAAATCCTTAAATTTGAGAAAATTTAGACGTCGGGCGACCCGTATTTTAGGAACTGAAACAAATACGTACGAGGCTCTTCTGGCTCTGCGGGAGTGAAATCCATCTATTCAGTTGATGAATAATGAAATAGTTGCCTACACGCTACACCTCGAAAAAGTGCATCCGAGGAGACAACAGAAATATTTCATGAAGAAACGAATAGGGGGGTTGCTACTTCATTCTTCACCTCTGGGAATTCAGACATCTGTTCAGGTGGAACGTGGTGACCTGGAAAATCTGCCCTTTTACCCCCCCCCTCCACCACCACCACTCAAACAAAATTCGAAGTTCACTTTTGCATCTTGACGATTGAAATTTTTCAATCAAATAAAAAGTTTACCATACGTCCACCGTACACGACACTCTCCTTAGTTACCATGTGCTGATTTTTATGAAATTTGGTATGGGCACCATTTTGGGTCCAGTTGTCCCCCTAAGCTGAGCGTTGAAAAATAAGGGCTACAATTTTCAAAACTTTCGATGTAAAAGTAATGCTTTTCCATTGAATTTTTAGAATCGAATGAGACCCTCAGAGCTCTGTAGGAACAACCGTCCGCTCCCTATTAGAACTTAAGGGTTGGACTTAGGATAAATAAGAAACACGAGTGAATTGCAAAAGAAGCCATCTCCGTTCAAGTTTTAGCTGACCAAAATGCGACCGTTGTTCGTTTCTTCGAATTGTACTCAGTTTTACATCCTTAGCAATCAGTACTAAATACAATTCCCTAATGAAGACACCGACAACTCTTATTTTTTCGTTTATGACTTCAAAATTCTGTTGTTTATGCGAAGCAAAACTATGTTTGGTAGGTAGTGGTAATGTTTTTTGAAACTTGAAAAGTGAAAATGAGGTAGCCAGCGGAACCTTGTAAACGGTGCAAATAACGTAGCGGAATCTAGGTTGAATCTGGGAATTATTTTTTATTTATGAATCGATTGAAATAGGCAGCTGCTCCATAGGACCATGATTTTCAGATTTACGATGGGGCAAAATACATACCTATTGTGAATTCCGGTAAGAATGATGACTCTACTCAAGATAGGCACTTGAATAAATATATCATAATATGATAAAATGAATAAATATTTCATAATATGATATATTTATTCAAGTGTAATATATTATATTACATAATAAAACACCCCGCGATCTCATTTACGACGATAGATCGTAGAGAAACGCAATGAAAAGCGATGACTTCAAGAAAGTATCGATGTAAGTCGAACAGCTGTTCCATCGGGTAGTAATACCCTTATTGATGTTGAATACGCCGGCGTAGCATGTCGCAGTGATGAATTCTTCTCTTGACAACTGACTACTTCAACCCACCAACGGAATTACAATGGAATAATAAAAAATTGGTCTTCACATTTTCCGATCGACACCGCCTTCTAAATAATATTTGGATCCGCCAATTTCATTAATTCAAGCAACAAGTTCAAAATTGAATACTTGAACTGAACCACAATCGATACTCGACCGAGTGGCTAATCGACTGGCCGCCATCTTCCAGTCATCTCGAGCGCCCTTCATCACTTTTGAAACTGTGCAATGCTTCCCATATAATAATGAGATCTTCACCTTCTTCCTTGTTTCCCTGGTTGTGGTTTTTGTGATTCGTGATCGATTTCCGAGGTCGGGAGTGAACTATGGCCATTGTTTGATTCTTTCAAGTGAAAGTGATTGATTTAAGTTCGCTGGAAGTTCCTCTACACGAAGACGTCGATTCAACAACTCCAGTTCATTCTCAGGTAAGAGACTGTAAACGTTGATATGATATTTCATAATTAAACATCTACAATGTACTATATGTTACGTTTGATTTCGTATGGGAACAAAAGTAGTTGGTTGTGCCGTATAACAGACCAATTATGACGCACCTCGCCTGCCGTGATCACCTTCCATCCTGGGTTTTCTGGTCGTTTTGCGGTTTTCGGATGAAAGGGTGCTTATTTGAGGGTTGAAATGTTGACAATAGTCTTCTCCAGAAACCTGGTAAGTAGGTAGTAGGTAGGTAGTAGGCAGGTAGTGGCAATGGTGGCGAGTGATCTGTACAGCAAAATAATAAACCTTTGTGTAATAATTTGTAGCGTTTTTACAGCTAAAGTCGTCGAAAAAATTCAGCGCGAGCTTTTAGAGGGTAACAGAAGTTAGTGATGGCAGCGGGAGAGGTCAGGGGAGGCGGGGATCATCCGTCAAGTTTCTTAGGGAACGCTGTACTAAGTTGGCAGAGAAAGTTTTTTTTTACGTTTTTTCATTCTCGATCTTATACCTTCATCCGTCGGACCTATCTTTCCTTCGTTTGTATCCGTTTTTAGGAAGCTCAGTAGTTGGATCCTTCTTTACCTCTCCGAAGATCCGAAATACTACGGAAATGGTACCTAACCTAACACTACAGATATCTAACTGGTACCTACCACCTTAAAAACACATTACCTGACTAAATATTTCTAATTAGTTTGAAAATCGTTTGCTAAGTGAAGTGGGTAGTTCAGCTTTTTCACATAGAATAGCATGGAAAAAGGCGTGACTGTAAAACGAATGCATTTCTCAGTATTTGTCAGCTGCAGATGAAATTCAAAGGTTACTGTCTAGAGGCCGGATTCGGAGTATCTTCTCAAGTACTCATTTTTAGTAAAAACAATTTAAAGACTCATCGATTTAAAAAATCGATGTACTTGTACTACGTGATATTACTTGTAGTTGTACTCGTGGGCTCCGTGGTACAAGCTCACGAAGTTGTACTTCATATACAGTCAGAAGCTGATCGCTTGGGACTTCCAGATAGACTCGTAGGCTTAAACATTTCCGACCCAACTCACACCCACGAATGAGCTCACGTCAATTCAAGAACAGCTGACAAGAATTTCTGGCTTCCATTTCGACCGGAAGTGGACTGAGATATTCGAGCAAAAACGTATGCTATTTGTTGTTGAAAAACCTATCTCGTAATGTGATTGGATTTATTATGCAAACAAACATGGCTAAATGAAATGTGAAAATCTTGTTTCAGTAATAATAAAGTGAAATATGAAAGTTTAAAATAAAAAGTTAATAAAATGACATGAAAACCACACAAAACTAACTCCAGTATTTGAACTCTTGTCTATGAAGAACGATTCAATTCAATTTCGATTATTTAGATTTCATTTTGGAATATTGTCCTTCCGATTGAAAACGTGTAACAGTTCTTATTTGCTGTAGTGATGATTGCGAGTCTGTGATTCGAACGGTGAGTACTTGATTGTCTTCCGGATAAGAGCTTAATATAAATTTGAACACAACAGATATGATAAACTTCAGGGATCGATTCAACGATTAATTTCTGATCGAAGTTGCCCATAACATTTCGAAATGGGGTCTTCTAGCTTGAGGTCTGAGAAGAAAAATTTGTGTACCTTTTATCACTAGAAAAGTGTACGGCTGGTTCGATTCCAGGCGGTGACACCAACTTTTTTGGTTTTAGTATCTAGACATATTCATGATCTACTGTTTTTCCCATCAAGGAATTAGTAGATAATTTTATTTAACCTGTTTGAAATACTTTCTTTCCACTTTTACATTTTTTGAGTTTTTGACCTCGTGACTCTTAAATAGTCAAACCCCGAGTCAATCAAAACTAAAAAGCGTCGGAATGTCAGCTTTCGAATAGTCTTCTGTGTGCTTTTGGAAAAGAAGCCTCTAACAAAAAAATTGCCAAGAGACATTTTTTGTTGTAAATTAGTTGTAGAATCGACCCCTTGAATGAATAAGACCTGTTTCGTAAACACCCTGTATATTAAAAAAAAAAAAAAAAATACGATGAAAATTATTGATGGAGCAAATTTTGTTTGAATTCGATAAAACGCGATTTTGTTTTTAAACGAGCGTTTTTTAAATGAGCGTTTTGGCATGAGAGATGTGCCTTTCTTTGTTCAACCCCGGAGTCTGAAGCCAAAATGCTCATTTCGTTAAAAAAAAAAACTCGCGGTTTTTCTGCATCAATTTTTATTGTAAAATTGATTGCATGTACCTTTCAAATCTGACATATTGGCTAATTTTTTTATTTTATCAAAAGTTCGTAAAGTTTGCTTTCCCCAGTGATTTTTCGCCAATTTAAACTGAGCAACAAAATTTGGCTTGGCACAAAAAAATATAGGAAATTTACCGCTCTTTCATCAGATTTGATGTTACTCAAACAAATATGGGGATTATGACGTGATTAGAGTCAAAAGTTCGACTTTTCCGTTTTTAAGATTTTTTCGTAGGTATCTTAAAAAAGCTGCAAATTATTACACAATGGTTTATTATTTTTCTACATAGATCCCTCGTCTACAAAGAACACGGCTTTGCCATTGTTACCACCAACCAACATGAAGAAAAACAGCTAAAATTTGAACGGAGATTAGGCCTCTTTTGCGATTCACACTCGTGTTTCTGATGTATCGTACGTCCAACCCTTAAATTCTCGTAGGAAGCAAACGGTTTGTCCTACAGGGCTCTGCGTGGTCTCTAAAAATTCTATACTATCTTAAATTGATGGAAAAACAATATCATTATATTAAAAGTTTTCGGGTGAGGGCGTTTTCAAAATTTCAACCCTTAGAAGTGATCTACATCAACCAATATTTTCGAGGCACAACTAGACCCCAAATGGAGCCCACATACCATTAACAATTTATATTTGGAAAAAATACTTCACCACTACAATTGATGGCATTGTACATAAATATTTACATCACAGCATTGTATCAGCACTTTCAGCAGTTAGCAGTCATGTCCATCTGGCTGCTTGGTATCAGGGTCCGAGATCCGACCTCGGACATTGGGGTGAGGGACAAGGTTGAAGCACCTTATCCCAAGAATGATGGAGGGAGGATTGTGCCTCTTCTGGCTATGCCATCAGCCGACGCTTCTCCTCCCCATGGGGTTCGAGTTAAGCTCCAAGTCTCACGGGGCTCATTTGCTCGAGCCGTGGCACGCCGTCGTGTGGCCGTAGCCCTGAATTTTGACCAGATGAACGATCCTCCTGTTAGGACTCGGGTGGTCACCCACTCCAGGATAAACAGTGGGTAACCAGCATGAATCAGATCCTTGGCTGACTTTCCATGCCATATACCTCTCCAGGTGATAGTTGCTCCAATCACCTTTAGTTGGTTTCGCTGAATGTTTGCAAGTACTGCTGCAGCCTCTAGTAATGCGTCAACTTCATATTTCATCAAAATCGGTCAATGCTAACTGAAGAAAGTGCCGCGTGGGTAGTCGGCGGACGGACGACCAAATTTTTACTCGATTTTTGGATTCTACGTACCTTGAAACGTAAACCAACAAATTTTGAGGGGGTGTTTAAAATTTTTTTTTCTTGATCGATTCCAAAGGTTCATTATTGAAAATAATATACCAAAATCAAAAATTTCGGGATTAAAAAAAATGTTATAGGGCCACTTAGATCAGAATAAGTAGGTAGTAGAATCGATCCCTGAAGTTCGGCATAGCTGTTGTGTACACACTGTTAACTTGTTTCATTGCACAAAGATCATTAAATTTGTATCCTGATTCCTTCGTACTCGTATTTTAGCGGAGAAACGACGAGTTTTCGGCTAACATGTCAAATGGGTGGTGATAGACGATAGGAGCTCAGTGGTGGTAATCCGCGGTTAATGTAGTGAGGTTGAAAGAAGCACTCAACAAAGTGTTTCTACCACAAAAGTAGCATCTCGTGTTTATAGGATCAGTTACGTAACTTTTCAAACCGCGTAGATTCTTAAACAGCGGGGAAAAAAAGTATAACCGGGCAGTGGAAACTGGTCAGTCCGGAGTTCAGGATGAGAGGACAGAAGGGGAGCTGTTTCAAAAGCTGCCGATGGGCGGATCCTTCACTCAGAGCGTCCCTGAGAATCAACAGGGTCGTTTCGCGCTCTTGATCCACAAAAAAAAAAAAAAAAAAAAAAAAAAAATCGAAACGAAAGGTGCAGCTTCGGTTCTTATTGGGATTTCGCTTCATCCGGTGGTTATCCTTGACCTGGTGACGCGGAAGAAAGGGATTTTTTACCCGTAGAGATGAGCGGCTTATCCTGGCAGTTTTGCGATTCTGTGATGCGCCGTATTTCGCTATGCACGATATCAAGAAGGGCGTATTGGAACTCGGGTCGTAACGTGAGGTTTTTACGCGGTACATTACACTTTGCTGCGCCTCTGATATTTGAGCCCTAAGACGGCGGCAGAGCTAAGATAAGCGGAAGAGTCGTGTTTTTTTGCAGATTCGCCTACGTTAAAGCGAATTTGGGAAGGAAATGTTTTATATTTAGAGCAGTTTGTTGGACCGTAGTTCTCCACCTTAGACCCTTTCAAACCTCGCACGAAATCGAATCCGTATAAGGCCTTACAAAACTACCCACTGAGATTGTCTCCGAGACGTCTCAAACTTGGCCCATACATACCACAGCTTTGCATACCTTTTAAAATCTTATGAGCTGAAATTAATTGTAAATATTTCTATGGAAAATTCAAGTAATAGGTATTTCTATCTAATTTTCAAATGTAATAATCAACTGAATTATGCGGTGTATCCCATGTTAAGGACGGGACAACTTCGGGGGTCGATTCTACAACTGTGTGTCATTCTAAGAAAATGTGTCATAGCTTTTTCAGTTTTAAGATTTTTTAGAGATTATACCTAGGTATCCGTAGCATTTATACTACACTAATAATTACCAACAGTATGATGAAAATGTGTGTCTGAGGCAACTCAGATTTTTTTTAGGACAACGATTTTTTAGGAGCATCTAGAAGAAGAAAGTGGTGGAACGCGCTGATCGCTGCCTAGCGAAGATAAGATGAACTTTCGAGCTCAAAAACCTAGGTTATCTCTTATCAATCGGCCTATGTGATGTAGGTATCGTGTGGTATGTTCCTATTTCGTTCCTAAATACGAGTATTTAGAATGCTTTAAATAATAGTTTTGTCTACCTACGAGTACATAGATTTTCATTTCAGACTGAAGCCCTTTTTTATTGATGCCTCAAACAGATTTGAATGCCTTTTTCACTGAGGGCAAATTTCTGGTTTTTCTACAGATTAGGCAAGGATCTGCAGACATTACCTCCAGTCGATAACAGAGGTGGATTCATCTTGTCAAGGAAAGAAAAGAAGGTTCATCTAATCGTTGCTAGATAGCGCTCTGGCCGTTCCACCTCTTTCTTCCCCTAGATGCTCTTGACATTTTTATTTTATTATTCTCATGTATTTCAACCATGTCGTCTCTGAGGCAAATTCTAACTTCAGCCTACTACAGAGGTAGCAAAAAATGATTTGTTCAGTAACTCAAAACTCGGCATCGCTCTGCTGGGTCAGTCCAGACCAATAAAAACTCGAGTCTGAGCGAAAAAATTACGACCCCAGACATTCGAGTCGTTCTGCATAATAGATCCAGATTCTGGAGGAAAACTCGCATACGGGGTTTTGCCCCTGAGCGTAATTTATTACACAAGAAGGAGTACCCCCGCTCGGAAATTAGTTAAACTTGAAGTACATGGGCCGACAGGACTGCTGAGGATAAAGGCAAGGGAGGGGGAATGTGGCCATTACAAAATTAAATTTAGGGAGAGGAGGGGAGGGAGGGCTGTAGGCATCGTAAACTCCTTGTTAGCGTAATGGAACCCGCTCGCCGTGTCTTGTATCCTGTTATGTAGAGCTGGAACAGGACTGGATGCCTCCACATCCCTCCCTGGAGAATCCCTTTTATGATGGAAAAAGTCAACTTTAACTTCCTCATTATCGTTCTTGAATCACGCTATATCAAATTTAATGGTCAAGATATTTTTAGGGTTTAGATACGAAATTGGATGTTTAGTAAGTAGGTAATTTCTATTGAACCGGTTCTATCACAATGATTCAGGCGAAAATGCTCAAGTCGCTTCACTAAACCCTATTGAGTGGCGGATGATGAGGAAAATTTTCCCAATACAGCGCCTAAAATTACCACAGGATTTAACATAGAACTTGAAATCGCCGCATTCTAAACCACAAAATTGGCAACATTTTATCATGAAGTTGTTTCAACATCCTAATGTGTGTTCGGAATGCGTAGGATCTGTTCAGTTTAGGACATGACCTGTATTAATATGTCTTCAATTTGGCCGCTTGGATTGGCCAAATCTCATGAATGTTCCTCAATTTGCCAAGTTTCACTTTGGTTTTTTTATATTTTCAATAATGATCGATTTGGTATCGATCAAGAATGGAGGGCTTCTTTCAGTGATGGTAAAATCGATGGCAAAATTCAAACAAGTTTCATATTCATCTCACAAAATACAAACTATAATTTGTAAAAAAATATATATTTATATATTCCAAGGGGAGTTTCAAGGCGAAGGAAACGGGAAAATTGTTTTAATAAAATTACGTTTTCCCCCCTCCTTCAGGGCACCAGCAATTTTCCTGCAGCATAGAAAGAGTTGGTTGTGGCCGACGATAACTCTCAAAGTGGAAGAAGGGGGAAGACGCGCTGGAGCGTAAATAAGCGCTTAAAAAGCAAATAGCCCGAGAGATTATTTCGAATTTATTTTGGAAAACCCCTCAAATGCAAATAGGGAAATTCTAATTAAACTTGGAGGGTTTTGGTGTAGTCACCGTGAAAATGCCTAGGACGCGGTTATAGATAGAGTTTCTTCTGAGTCGTTTGTGGATCAGGTAGGTAGTTCTCCAGCGTTTGTTGGTAGCTCGACGTTACGGTGCTTTTGGAGTCTTTCAAAAAGGCCATTACCAGTTTCCCTGTGACTGTTGGTACATTCATGTCCATGTGATTGATTGATTGATTTCTCAAATGCTTTATTTAAATAATACAACACAACCTAATAAAAAAAAAAAAACATTTTACGGCTTGAGCTGTAAAGCTATGAGTTTGACGGGGTTCGCGGTTTTCTTTTTTCCCCATGTTTTTTGAAGTATTAGGTACCTTGGTAACGGGGGGAAAAAATTCGAACCCCGCGAATTATTATTTATAATAATTACACAAATTAATCAATTTTCTAATTTCAATTTCATACTTGATAATTACAATTTCATGCTTTACATTCACATTCATATTTGATATTAACTTTATTCAACAATAATTACATCAAGTACTCTTTTTTTTTGTGATTTTAACAACTAACTGTAACAACAAACAATAAAAAGAAATCCCATCAAAAGGATAACTATCTAAATTTAAATTTCAATATTATAACCAGTTATCACATAATATACTTCTTACAAATTTTCTATCGAATTCTAGTGAAAAGCCAAAATTAAAACTCAATTCATGTCCATGTGTGCCGCACTATTTCTGACGTTATTAGTTTCACTATTCTCATCTGTACAGTTTGTATCCACTTAAATCGCCTGTTTGATGCTGGTACATCAGATTTGTCATTCAAGAAGATTTATTGGTCTGAGTACAAGCTTGATGATGAATATTACTTTTATCCGAGTGACGTCACACAGAATCGATGTATCGAATCTTCGACTAATCGATCAAATTTCGCTCAAAGGCGGCCATTTTTCCTTCCATTGACATCTGTTGTGAACAAATATTGTATGCAAGGTTGCTCATCATGCCAATCTGTGCGGTTATTAATTGCTCTTCCCGTCCCGAAAGCGGTATTCAATTTTTTGGTTTGTCAAGTGATTACAAAATTTGGGGAAATACAAGTGAACTTTCCGAAAAAAAAATACCGGCCTTTGGGCGTCGCTGCTTCCCGAAATTCCTGACAAACTGATACTTTTATAACCAGCTTCAAATTATCTAGTTCCACTTGTGTTGTCGTTCGACTCTCGTATCCCGAGTTGTGGTTCTCAATTTTAGCTTTTATTTTTCGTACAACAGTTTTCTTTTTCATCAGTTAGGTATTTGTTTTGTTTGTTCCCCTGGGAAATATCATGTTGTTCACCTCTCGAAATCAACTGCTCATCACGAAAATTCTGTTATCATTACATCAAGTTCATGGTGTACTGCGTATTGTTATTTCTGTACGAATTTTCCTTTGTTTCAATGTACAATGAAATTTCTGAATTAATTCCGTGTTTTTCAATTAATGTAGTTAAATTATTCCATTATCTATCAACACACCTAACTACAAATCGACAATAAACAGACTATGGTAGTCAGTTCACGTAAGTAGGTAACATTTGAGGTTTGAAGGAAAGAAGTTCGTACAATAGTTATAAAAATTTACCTTTGAAAAATATCTTCTTTTCTCACAATGATAGAATTTTTGGTTCATTATGGATGTCTGTATTTAGTTGTTGCGTCTATATGTTTGTGAATCTATCCTTGTACGATTTATCTGTACTTCCTTGTTTGTGATATTCTTTACGTCCGTGGAACGTAGAAACAAAACACCCACTCCAAACTATAGAGATTCGTTGTTGGAAGAACAATGCACAAGTAGATAGAAAGCACTGCAAAATCGGTAGTTGTTATAATATAACAACTCAAATATTATTTGAGACACAAAAAAATTCAGTAAGAACTCTGGAAAATCTAGGTTTGTGGTGTTCACTAGATACTTTATAAAGCTAAGCGAACACTGGGACGGGCCGCATAGCATCGCAAAAATCCGCCTGGCTAAGTTCAATGGGATTTAAACTGAAGCGCGCACACTGCAGTCGGGGCGGTGAATACATGGGCGCACTTTTGCAGGCCTTTAAAGTGAATACGATCAAATTATCAGAAGGTAGGGAGGTTTTATATCGCAATGTAGAGTCAGAAAAGGATGTAAATAGGTACTTGTCTCCCGTTCTCCATGTAAATAGGTATACAAGTAGTAGGTAATAAATTTGTTCAATCTGACAAATAAATATTCCAAATTTCATTCTGAAAAACTTATTTCGAGAGTTTTTAATTGACACTAATGTTTGTGTCAGCCTAGTTTGTTTGTCATCATGACAGTTGGACCTTACATGTCACTAGTCACTGTTCTTGAATAGTGACCCCTCAGAGTCTGTTTCAGCTTTTCGCTATATGTTCACTACTTACGATTACATAATTGCGTTAAAAGAATAGAATAAATAAATTAGAAGTAATGAATTTACCAAGATATTTCGGTATGTAAACATAATGACCTTGCTGAACCAAGAGTCAAAATGGCTCCCCTTCACGACCAGCTGATGGGTCAACTGAGAAGGTTAGGTTTGATACCGAAAATAATCGATTATTGACAGATAACAGCAATAATATTATACATCGTTCTTCGAGTAATATAATATATTACGATATTATC
This sequence comes from Apolygus lucorum, assembly GCA_009739505.2. Classification (NCBI taxonomy): domain Eukaryota; kingdom Metazoa; phylum Arthropoda; class Insecta; order Hemiptera; family Miridae; genus Apolygus; species Apolygus lucorum. Next base: position 24,104,171 of record CM019168.2, on the reverse strand, counting down.
GTGTGTACATGAGTCCTGATAATTCCACTTCAAAATTTGAGGCGAAACTCGTTATTTCCGTCACGCTAACACCTTAATTTCAGTCACGAATGTGTGGCTGGTCTTGATAATTCAGGAACAATTTTGACGATAGCTGTTGCCCTTGTATAGTAATAGTATGCTCTATATAATTTCTTAATATTGCCTTCATTCCTAATAGTAATTATACTCCGTAAACCTGAAGAATTTTTTTAATATTGTTGCCACGTGCCATGTTAATACTTTTGTTGTATTTCTTTGTATTTCTGTCAATTCGCTTCCTTGGCTCTGTGGTAGCGAGCCCGAATCAGGTTTGTGTAGTTCAATCGGATAGTCTGGAGATTCATCCCCAGTCGACAAAAGTTAATTTTTGATGGCACATTTCGATTATTTTTGGCTATTTTGTGTCTTACTGCAGCCGGAACTATTTGCCTGAACAATTTCTGTTTGTCTCTCAGTCCATCCGTTTTGCCACCCTTCCGACGTCAACTGTCCATTTCAATCCGAAATTATCATCTACCATAAATAACAAACTGCATATTCATTTCCGAGCCTCTCTCCTGACATAGACTGACGACGGTCGTTAGTGGCTCTTAAAAGCTTCTTCAACACTGGTATTGGGGATTTATCCCTAGAGAGGATTCCATTTCTATTTTTAAAAACATTTTAATTGAAAAAAAAGAGAGCCAGGATGAAAGAAAAGAGGCAACCTATTTGAATGACTCGCTCGTCATTATGGTACAAATCCTGGGACCTTCTTTTCAACCTTTTTTCTCCTGGTTCACGTTACAAACGTGACTCTAATTATAGAAACATTTCATCCGTTCGTCCTTTTGAATGTGTTTCATTCCAGACAGAAGTATCGTATAATTAAGGATAGGTATTTTTGGGGCGGAAAATGTAGGTAGGAAACTCAACGTGAGGTTTTTCATTCGACACAGTGAGCTTTTTCATGTTCAGACATGTTTAGACTCTTATGTACAAGTATGGCATCAATATGACGTTTCTCTGTGGGTTTTATTACCCTTGGGTTAAAAAACTGTGTTGAACATCGTTTTCTTGCGATCGATTTGTCCGATTTTGTTGAAATTTGGAAGATAGTTTGGGGATGATTGCTCAATGATTCATTGATGTAACCCTGATAGAAAACCAAAAAATTCCATTCGAGCAGCATGAGTAGCCGAACGAATTTTCAAAGTTTCCATTTTTTGTCTTCGAAATCCTCACAAAATATTCTACTTGTCATATCAAACTCATAGAGTACTCACACGTTAATTAAATATTTTTCTCTTTTTTTAGTATAATATACCACCAACACAAGACAAGTTTTCTAGTTCAAACTCATGTTTCACTCACTTGTTCAACGTACTTGATGTGGTCCTCAACTTGTACTATACTTCTACCACCTGGATGCTGACCATCTAGCTCAGGATGAAGGATAATGTTGTGAGATTTACCAACAAACGCCAATTTGGTCTGTTCTGGCTGTACGTACCTGGGGTTGGGCCTCCATACTCATCCAAACATCTGAATTTTTGGGGTTAGAGTATCTCAGGACCAATCTTTGGCAGGAATTCTAGTCCAGCAATTCTAGTCATCAAATTTTAACTGAGGGTCGATCTCCAGGTTTTCCGACTAGACTACACAAACCTGATTCAGGACCTCTACCACGGAGCTAAGGAAGTGAATGGACAGAAATGCGAAGAGGGAGCTGATCACAACAAAAGCAACCTCTTTCGTTCACTTGCAATGAATCTGATCATTATCAATATTAGTGTATTCTGTGTAGGTTGGTTATCACCCAAGTTATTAGCAGGGATCTCTTAGTGCAATAATCACCATCTTCATCGCGACCCAAGGATAGCTCCCTAATCTTATTGGAGACAGCGATCCTTTACTTACATTCATACAAGATCATAACCTTTACCCTGGAAAGAGAACAAGATGAAGTGAACTATTACCTGACTCAATTCCTCTTAGGGCATGGATACTTCCGCTCTTAGTAAAGATGGGGAAAGCCACTGACCCAGAGTGTAGATACTGTGGGATAGAAGAGGATGATGTCCGCCACACCCTCTTCACATGCCCAAAATGGGTGGGCATGAGGAGTGCGGAAGAGGTCATCGGAACGTTGCGCCCACAATCACGAATGAGATGATTAAGAACAAGTCGAGCTGGGACGCAATTGCAGTATTTGTCTAAGCAGTCCTCAAACAAAAAAGCTGGTTGGAAGGTGAGAGGAAGAAGATGAGGAATATAATTGAAGTAGAGATCAGATTGGAGAGCAGAAGAAGGAGCAGCCATTTGGCACAAAAAAAGGGCTCACCCTGAAGTAATACTGTACAAGTGGTTCCGGGGTGAGTCCTAAGCAGAGGGAGTGGGGTTTTAACTGGTAGGCCCAATGCTGGGGAGTCCAGCACTGTTAGGGTGAACGTCCCCTTCGCTCTTAAAGAGTTTCCCCACTCCCATAACAAAAAAACCCTTACCCTTGTGGTTCAAATCCGAAGATCTAATAGGTAAACTCTATTGATACCTCTCCCCCCCCCCCGTATACATATAATAGATACAAGCTCGTTGATTATACGATAAAATAGTTATTTTTCCTTATTCATTCTGTATCTACTATTCTTTATCCCTTGTCCCAGGTTGATCTTCACCAAGGAATAGGTATAGGTATTCAAACGAAACGAATAATTAGTATGAGTAGAATACATCGCCAATTTAATTATTTTCATTAATCAATTCGATTGCCCAGATCCCATATAGCAATACTGCTTCTAGCTGTAATTCATGAAATCTTCCATAGTCCAATAACATCATAAATTTGTAATGCCATGTTACAGATCTCATGCGCAATGAACCACTTTTACAATCAAATCACTGTTTTCCGATTCCCTCAACTATTTATTGCACTCCCCTCAATAAAACATGCCGTTGTTCTCTCAATATCAATCAAATTTCCTTGTAACCTCACCTTCCCTACTTGGGTTAAACGTTACGAACCACGTAAATACTCCCAATCACCACGTTTCTACCTTATTGTGGCAAACTCCATGTTTGTACATTATTTCATTCAAATCCTCGTTAGTTTTATTATTATAGTTTTACTATTTCAACTCCTCAACTTTAATTTATTCCGTTCACCTCACCGTTCACCTCATCGAAAATCCAAAGAACACTACAGGGACGGTAACAAGTTAAATATTCAGACCCACCACGCGAACTCCTTTATTCCTCTCCGTAGAATTCACTCTTCTCGGTACTAATAAGAAGGTGGACTCAGCGCTCCCTCTGGCACCGCTCAGTCAACTTGCACGGCTATCAAAATACGTAATTACTCAGTCAAAGAGCTCGAGCAGTTCTCTTCAACTTCTCACAGTACGACGGCTACCTCGAGTTATAACGACGATCAATATTACTACATTTCTTCTACTGACCTACTAACTTGTAAAAAAACGCTGCAAATCATTGCACAAAGGTTTATTATTTTCTGTATAGATCCCTCCCTACCAACCGTAGGTGCCTACTACCTACTAGGGCATTTTTGAAAATTTCAAACCCAACCACCAACCAAATGGAAATGAAAGGTAGACATTTTCTAGATGCCCTAGTACGTAGTAAGCACCTTTGGTTGGTAGGGAGGGATCTATACAGAAGAGTGACCTATACAGAAAATAATAAACCTTTGGGCAATGATTTGCAGCGTTTTTGAAAAATGGTTGAATTATACAAAAGTTCATCTGGTATTGACATTATTAACCCTAAATAGACGAGATGGTAAAAATGGTATCACTAGTGTCACCGAAAACATCTCTGGAACTCAACAGATATCCCAAAGTGTTACCGGAGTAACCAAAATTAGATTGAAATTATAATTTAATGGACATAGAATTTTTTGTGGCTCATTGGAATTCTGAAAATGAAATTACGACAAAAATTTCCGAAAAAATCGATGAAAAAATTGTCAAAGTTTTTGTCATAACATCATTTTTTGACGTCTACTAGTTAACTAAAAAAAAAGTTCAAAAAATTCAGCTCTTTCCATTAATTTTTAAACTTCGATTTAAATCTAGTTAATCTGGTGAACAGCTCGGGACAGCTGTGGAATTCTCAAGATGTTTTTGGTGGCACTAGTGACACCATGGCCCAATTGGGGTTAAATTGGAATTTTTCTAATTTAATTGAGAGCTGGTGTCCTTAGAAAATTGAAAGTTGGAAGAATGCCACAAACCGCATAGACATCGGCCAACAATTGAACGGAAGGAATGTGGAAATTTGTTGAAAGCAAAAAATAGGTTTAGAAGGGAGAGGTTATTTATTTTGCTTTTCGGTAATTGGTATCAAAAAGTAATATGAGCGTCTTCTACATTTTCAAAAGCTACATTTTCCTTTTCTTGCTCGATTCCAAAGGTTTATCTTTGAAAATAAACCAGAAGAACCAGGCAAATCGGTTGGCAACCAAGGCCTCGGCAGAGTGCACAATATTTGGTCTAACACACACGGACATACAGAATGGTTCTTCGTTGAGTGTTGTCCTCCTCCTCCCCCGATTTGCGCTAGGACGCCCAAGTATTATTGTGTGACATCCTAAAAAGCTATGAGCGTACCATACAGGGTTAAAGAAGCCAAAATATTGACATTTTCAACTGCCATATTGGTTTTTGTAATTTATGTTTCATTGGTCGTTTAAACAATATCGATCCTTCCCGTGAATCATACGATGAAACATAAATGTTCAAATATTCATAAAAACTATAAGCTCCACCTTCAACAGGAACTTCGACGAAGACAGTCCGTTTATTTAGGGGATCAAAAGAGGATTACGTAGGATCACTTCAAGGATCCAAGAATCACGTCTCTTCTGAGGAACCAAAGGGTGGGGGGGGGGCAGGTCGATGGAAAGAGCGACGAGGGAAAACGATCCTAATTTTCGGGCGGAGGAAACGCTAAGGTGACGTCAACAAAAGGAAAAGTCGTGTCATCCCGAAATTATAATATCCGATTCAGAAGGGATTCAGTTCACTAAAGTATTATACGACTGGAAAACAGACTGGGGAGCTGAAACTAGTTGAGTCAAACAGACTGGAGCTGTTTGTGTGGTTCTCAGAAAAAATGCTGCAAATTGTTACATAACAGTTTATTTATTTATTTTTTGATATAACTCTGATTGGTCTCATTCAATTCAAAGAACATCAAATTCTAGAAGTTGTCTTCATAAAAATAATGTCCTTCATTGCTTAGTAAGTACAACTAAGAATCTAGGAAGCTAGATTCGAATAATATAAAAAATCATCAATCGGTCAGATGTTTCTTGATGAGTCTACCCAGTTATACCGCATTCTAGCGAGGTCAATGACAACTATAAACCAACCCATTGATGATCGCTAGGTGCGTCCCAAGTATTTCATTCGCAATTAAGTTCAATATCAACCCTCATCAAGTCTTATGGAGCTCTGGAAGATATCATTAAATTTTATAAATTTTATTCTATTTAAAATAATGAAAAAACAGTAGGTTTGTATTGAGAGTTTTCGATCTAGGGCTTTTGAAAACGCCATCCCCCACTTTTCGGCTCTTAGAAATCAGTCAAAACTCTGATAAAGTTACTTTCTCATCAGACCACCCACTGCTCCTCTTTGACATTTGACGATTCGAAGCGTCTTGCAGGGGTTTAAATATTAATTTTATATTCTAAATTTATATTTACTGATTATTAGAAAGGTATCTATTTGTAGGTTTTGACTAATTATTAGATAGTTAAAGTCTTCCACTGCTAACTTGTTGAAAGTATACTCCTCTATCTACCACCTTGTAGCGCATTACGTAGCACACAAGCATTACGTACATTATCGTTGTGTTCAATCCTTGATTTCGCATTATGATGTTTCAATACTTTTGGGCATCGTTTTATGCCCAAACCCAAACTTCACACCGAAATTTGCTTCAATAGCGGAGGAATTAATGCGGCATTGCAGTCTAACCAACACACAAAATGCTAGACACAAAATATTATTCGAAATCGAACATTTTTGCTAGCGATATGTCTTTTGGCTGGGGGTCAAGGAAATTTTTCGCAACACTTACTTTTTTGCCACAAAAAAATGCAACGCGATACCAGTAAACAAATATAGCTACATATCGGTAGCTATGAAGCAAAGTTCTCTGGAAAATCGTGCGATCGGAAAATTTTTTAAAGAAAAAAATCTGTTTATTCATTGAAAAAGTAATAGGTAGGTACCTACAACAATGGATATATCCATGATCTATTGTTTTCCCCTCTAAGGGGGGAAAAATGGATGGATTGGATTTCTTCGTGTACTTTATAGAGTCAACTTGCCTACGTTTAAGCATTAACTTCACCTCCCTACCACCCTTTCGGGCTTTGTCCAAAATGAACTATAACGCAAAATCAATTCAATTGTTGTTCGATTTCGTGTTGAAAAAGTCTGGCAAAGTTGGATAGTAAAGCTCCTCATAAAGCATAACATGGAAGTACAGAAATGAAATGGTCGAGGTAAACATGATTGATTCATAATTTCAGGGGTGTACCTACCACGGATAACTTACCTACTTGGTGAACATTTTTTATCAAGTTATGAACAGGTCACCAAAATAATTATGTAAGCTCTAAAACGCCATAGTGAAAGTTCAATTTTAGGAACCCAAATTTCTCATAGCGACACACGAAACAGTTCGCAGATTAATACTCCTACTTATCTATCCATCTTGAAAATCGACCTACCTAAGACCTACTGGGGAAACTCATCTTTCCAGCATAAAGGGGGGAAAACATCAATGATTCATGAGGGGCCGAAACCGAAAACGGAAGGTTGTGAGGAGGAGTGTGTTTGGGAATGCAATCGTCCGGCCTAATCCGAGGGAATAAAAGCAGCAACAACATTGTTGGTATGGACCTCTGGCGCCACAAATACACGTGTTTGGTGGGAAGTTTGCTTTATGAGGGCCGACGACGCGGAAAAATCCACGTGCGGATTGGTGCGCTGTTATATAGGTGGTGTGCTGTATAAACGGCTCGCTCGTAACTCAAGTTGTCGACGAAGAACTGCCGCAAATACGTTCGTATAATTCTTGTGCTGCGAAGACTGCGGTAGTAATAAATTTGTATTTATTGAGTTCTCTATCTGGATAGTTTTTACTAGAGAGCACAGGTATAACTCTTCTACTGGCACCATTCGACAAATCGCTCAACTTCATCTAGCTTTCCTTGAAGATTTGACGAGCAATAGGAGCTCTTGATAACTTCTCACTTGGTAGTCCTAAAGTACTGTCATTTAAAACACAGCCTGTTGATGATTTCTGAACTAAAACAAGTCTTGGAATTTAGAACGCCAAGTTCATCGTGGAACGCTGTAATCTGGTTTACACAATTTTGGGGAAAAATACTAGTTCGAAAGATCATAATTTAGGGAGAGTCGATTCAGTCAGGATTCAGCGACTCTCTCCGCCTGCAAGCAGATTGAAGAACCCCAAAGAGCGAGTGATCGTTCGATTTCATTGGTAGATGTTTGGACCGTAAATTCGATTATTGAGTATATCCCTGTGTTGATGTGCCATACAAATATCTCTCGAGCATTATAGAGGGAAGATTTGAAATGCAATAATAAGTACGCTCTGCATCATCTTGCACTCATACAATTTTCTCCAGCCTTCTCTAGGGTAGGTATAGAATCTTAATTCGCAGTTTCTTTTTCAAAACCGAGGATTCATAACATAAAAAATGCAGCTTAACAAAAAAAAAAAAAAAAAACAGTTTAACTTTATTGCATATAATAACATGTTGAGCGTAAAAATGGTTAACTAATATTATTATGTAGTAACTCTGAAATGTCGCTATTATTGACATGATCTTCAAGATCATGTTGGTGGTTTTCTGAACAGACAAATATTAAAACAACATAAAAGTTGTCCCCGATTTGTATGCTCTCTCACAAGCACCATGTAATTGGTTCCTACTGTTGGGATCGTGATTAAGCGTGATTAAGAGCAATCGTCTTGGTGCTTGACCCAAACTACTCTCAAAATGAGAGAAAAACGGGGTGGTAGATCGTGAGAAATTGGTGTTTGAGGGGCTTTCGAGATAGTTTGTATAGTTATGCCCGGGACATGGATATGATAATAGACTCAGATCAGGGCTGTGTTACCGAGTTGTTAGGTAGTAGGTAAGTATTGAGGCGATTCAGTCAAGAAATAACCAATTTTTGGAATGTAAAATTTCACTTTGTTAATTTTAGCACATTTTTAAATATTGTCAAGATCCAAACCTGGATTTTCGAACTACACAAAAGTTACACCGGATTTGAATCATAGAACTGAACTTTAATCCAATTTATCCTCTGTTGCTTCCTTTGTAACAAACTACTTAGGTACAATAATCATAATAATTTATTTGCTGGAGTAACCCTCTCCATAATAGCAATGAATGGAAGCCAAGCTTTCTGGTGGAAGCCAAGGTAGTTTTCGATTGAGAGAAGGAACTCACCCCTCGTGAGCCCCAGGAAAGGTGGTCACGACCTTCATCCCTCTCTGGGTACCTGTTTGCGATGCACCACAGGTCAGGCCGAGCCATCCAGCTGAAGTTTTACCAATAAAACAGGTTGGTGCTCGAGTTCATAACGGTTCATATTGATCGAGTGAATTTCCTCAAGAAAATTCCCATGACGATGCCAACTCTCCCCTTGAAGCCTCCGTATCCTGGCCCATACTATTGAGTATGCTATTCCAACAAATTTTTGGGGACTATTAGAAGTGGTAGGATGGATCACTGGAATGCCAGATCAACTGTTTGAGAAATAGAGTTGACTTCTCTCTAGTTCATCCCAGACCAATAATCATCGATACTCTGCCTCTTGGAGATCACTATAAGGTTTTCAGAAATAGTCTCCAGGCCTCTTGGAGGGGGTTAAAAGGTTTTCAGGAATTTGAAACTATTAGTGTCAGATCTGCTGTATAAGAAATAGTTTCTCCCTTAGACCTCTTGGGTGGTTCATTGGCCTCTTAAAAGTGGTAGGAATGTTTCCAGGAATGGTCTCTAGTCCTCTTGGAGGGTGATAGGAAGGTTTTCACTTGATTCCAGGAGTATCAGATCAAATGTGTAAGCAGTCTCTCTTCTTCTCTCCTGTTCATACCAGACCGCTAAATTGATCAACTAGAGCACAAAACTAATTCAATCATATCACAAAATGTATCAAATTATTACACAACGGTTTATTTAATTTTTTTTTTCAACAATAAAATTGATTCGGTAGAAAATGCCTACCCATCCTGAATATCATCATAATCTTGAGTAAGCGAGTAAAACATTTATTTTTATTAAGAGTTTAAACAAGGTGGAACCAATGAAGTCGCATTTAGGTGTCCAAAAAACACACCAGGGATAGTATGAACACAGCAGGGTTTGAGTGGTACCTACAATAAGGATGCCACTCAAATTTAACTTCGGTGCTCGTCTAATAGTAGTGGTAAAAATGTAATCCATCCGTAGTAAGTTCTTCAAGAAAATGCGACAGCGGCTCGGAAGTTGCCTACCCAACCATTCCTACCGAAACCGCTCCCAATAACTTCCACGTTACATAACAACTCATTCTCGGCTCTCGGGACGACGAAGATTGGGAACTCAGGCCGAGGGGGTTTTAGGACAAAGAGGTTTATTGATCTAAACCGTCTTTCTCCCTTTGTCTTTCTCAACGTGGATCACCTGCCGTGAGACGTCCCAAAGTCCCTTTTCCTCCGAATCTGAAGCGATTTCCCCCAAAGTGGCTCGCATCTCTCAGGATTCATGCTCGTATTGGCTCGTGCGATTTCCTTGGAAAGAAATGACCTTGTTTACCAAAGTCTGTATCTTCAGTGGAAAACATAATACAAGGAAAAACACCTCTATAAACCAGTACAACTCTCTACATAACTATTCAGGAAAACCTTTGTATTTTTGATAAGCGATTTTGCATCTTAGTTCCCAAGGACGAGAAGTATTGTGTTCCGTTTGGAACGTGGGGAGGGGGCGAGGATGAAGGATAAGAAAATTTCCCCAAAACTGCAATAAACAAAGGTCTGTGTGGTTGAGTGTTTGTGTGTAACCCGGCAGTTGTACTCCATAGTGTCACCGGTCGCTTCCTACAAGACACCTTTCTCAGCTGGTGTTTATTCTATTATAACACTGATATGTCTTTCAACCCTCCTTACCTGTTCGGAAGGATACAAGGAAGCTATGTGCCAAACTTACTTGGCTATCGATTTTTTTAATTACCAAATAAAAATGTTCTCGCCATAAAAAAACAATACATATTGGTCAAAATTTTCAAGAATCACGTGAAATTAATGAGCATGTTAAAATTGCAAAATCTGTGTATTTGAATTTGATTGTTCCTTCTTATGGCCCTCTGCGTCATATAGTTTTGAAATACGATGTGAATTCTGTATCGTAGGTGAATAGAATTATTAAGATTCTATCGCACGTCTCTTTTGAATTGATTGCATTCCATAACCTGGGGCAATAACGCGGGTTCTCATTGTGTACAGTAAATATTTGATATAACAACATTACAACGGCGCGGCTCCAATAACGGGAAATCATCTATTCATTGAAATACGTGGAATTTTCCAATAAATGGATGTTAATTGTAGCCGTTGGGTCACGGGAGATGTATATCGTTTTCAACGCTAATAAATTTATTGGTGTGATTGCATCATATTCAGTATTGAGTTGAATGCAGGATAGCGAATTGTCGATGGATGAACGTATATTTATATGCAATTTGTATGGTGGAATGGCTGTGAGCCTATACTAAATAAAAATGTATAGAAAAAAAGTATATTATACTGAAGACAACGATTTGAAGAAATAAACTCCTTTCCAAGTGGAGGAAGCACACGAGCGAAATTTAATATATATAAAATCCCAATCGTAGATTTACGACGCCGATCGTCTGAAAAACCTGGCCAGGCTGTGAAATCAAACTTTTTTTCTAAATTAATAAATTACGTGTTTATATATAAGTTTGTTGTTGACATTTCATGTCACGGTATCACGGTTTTTTAAAAATCATATCTGACATTTGTTTTCCTACTTTTACCCGGCTTTTCTGCTAGTAAGTAAATAAGTCAATTCTATCATTATGGTAGATAGATAGATATATGTTTATTTGGCGCCATTTTGTACACTTTCATAAGAAGATAAATCGATGATGCGATGCGATTTGCTCAGATGTCTTACCCGACGTTAGGCTTGGCCCGTGTTGTAGGGTAGGATCTTTGCGAAATCGCTCCATATCGGTAAATAAATTGATATCTACTATAAATTACAGTAATAAGTAAATAACTAAACATTACATGATTGGACAGAAAAAGGACGCATTTTAATAATCTCTAACATATGCTAACTTACTTTAATATTTTCTAACTTTAATAATCTCTAAACTTTAATAGTCTCCTATGCATATACTCTGTTTAATGTCCTTTCGCATCTAAAGCCCCCTTCTGTAACTAGCCAACTCAACACTTGTATTTCGAACTTCTGGAGACTTTTCATGCTACAAACATTTCTCTATGTAACAAATGTAGAATGAAGATCGGGCTGTGCGTTGTCAGAGTCAGTCTAGGTCTAGGGCCAATTACATTCCCTGCGGCATGTATAGTATTGTATTTCGGATCCCTTCGAGAAACTTCAATTAAATTGGGTGTCCCAAAGAATTGCAATAGTAGGTTTTTCACATAAAGTTGCTAATAGTAAGTACCTTAGCAATACCAAATAGGTCTATGGATGGGGTCCTACGCGGTAATGACAACATCATTTTTATGATAATTTTCTGCAATACCTTATGGTGGAGTACCTTACTCTGCTGATAAAGTAGGTCATCTGTCTGTTCAGGTGAAGATCTATAGTCTGTCTGTCTGATCATTCCCGTTCAGGTAATAGACTATGACAGATGTACCTTCTTAACGTGGAATTGCCTTTTCTTTGCTGCGTTTGGTTTATTATTTTCAATAATGAACCTTTGGAATCGACCAAGAAAAACAAAATTTAACACCCCATCAAAATTTGATGGTTTACGTTTCAAGGTACGTAAAATCCAAAAATCGAATAAAAATTTGGCCGTACGAGGCACTTTTGCCACTTAGCATTGACCGATTTTGATGAAATTTGGTATGTAGGCTCCATTTGAGGTCTAGTTGTGCCTCAAAGATTTTGGTTGATGTAGGTCACTCTAAGGGTTCCAAAATCAATTTTGAAATTTTGAAAACGCCCTAACTCAACAAAGTTTGATATAAAGGTATTGTTTTTCCTTCAATTTAAGATTCTATAGAATTTTTAGAATTTTTCGCGACCACGCGGAGCTCTGTAGGACAAACCATTCGCTCACTACGAGAATTTAAAGTTTGGACGTACGATAAATCAGAAACACGAGTGTGAATCGCAAAAGAGGCCTAATCTCCGTTCAAATGTTAGCTGAATCGAAATTCGATCGATGTTTTTCTTCATGTTGGATGGTTGGTGGCTTTGCAGACGAGTGATCTATATAGAAAAATAAAAAATAATAAACCATTGTGTAATAATTTGCAGCGTTATCCACCAAGCAATTATTCCCACCTAGACTTATCAAAAAGTTTGATAACTGCTATGGAGGTGGGTATGGGAGAAAACAGTTTCTCCATAATTGAAATAGCAAGGTGTCCACACGAGTGTGTATCTCGGCAGTTTTACTCCGAAGTGTCACCACTCGCTTCCTGCAAGGCTCGTATCTCAGCTGGAGGTCATTCCTGTTGGCGCCAAAGGGTTACACCCCTCCAGAGGTACCTAGCGCTCTCAAGCGCCAGGTTTTCTCAGCTTGCACGCCCATTTTAACAACTCCTTCTTCTCTCTCTGGACACTGAACGTGAAGCACTTCCTTAAATTCCCCTTAAATCGTCCCTTAAATTTTGCGCCTCGCACTTTTCTTAAACTAATTGTCATTACCGGCCACCGGAATTATTCTTTGATTTTATAGCGTGAATCACGCTCAGTTTATTTAAATTTAAAGAATACGGATTGTGGTAAATTTCCCCCTTCCTACGAAGAACTGCAAGTATCCCTTCAAGAACGACGAAGCTGCCCCCCTAGGCCTGGGTAAGCTTCCAGTCACAGCACTCCGGTGAATCGTCGGAACCCCTTTTCTTAATTAATACCATAATCCGTTCAACATTCATTAATCTTAAAATACAGTCCACTCTAATATATCGAATTTTTCCCCTAATTGAAATAAACCAGCGCAATAAACTGAAGTTTTTCCCAGTTTAGTAATTCTGTTACAATCATTCCAAAGGGGAATTTTTTCATCCCACTCTCCCTCCTCGAAAGGATGCGAAGAAGCTAACTGCCACACCCGCTTGGGTGAACTTAGTTGTTCCAGTGTTGCCAGTTTTTTGAAATTTAACTCACCTACCTTATCAATATTTTTCTAACGATGATTTTTGTTTTAGATAGTGACCTCGATGTTCTATCCCTTGTGCAACGAATGTATCGCTATTGTATCGATTCGAGCGTGATTGAATAACGGATGGAGAGCGAAACATAAATACACATTCGACCATCATACATAGCGCGAGTTTTCATTTATCTTTTCCAGCCTGTACGTACCAGGGTTTTTTTTCCCGAATTGTTCATTAATTGGGTTTCTACAGTATATGAATACACTCGGGGTGAAGAAAGATCAACTGCGTAACTGTTCAGCCCCTTTACCTTCCAAGTGTGCGATTATTAAAACGATTATTCATCAAGAGAGTCATACATACAACATGAAAAGTGGCCGAAAAGTTGATAAACCGGTTACGGATAATTATCATTTCCAGCGTCCCACCAAAATATCGTTGCCTCTTCGTGAAACGTGAGGGTTCGAATGATATTGTTCGCCGATACATCCTCTGTTCTGTTGTTACCCCGGGGTGTGTTGAGCAGTTTGATATGTGCGTAACTAAATGTGAACGCCGTGAGTTGGAACTGGGTCAGGGCCATTAGTCATCCAGCTAAGTCCTGCAGCGTTTATATTGCGCCCACTCGATCGTTTGATTTGTGCATACAGTCAATCTATACCCTCGACCTGAACGTTTGTACATCGTTGCGACAGTTGCAGTAGAACATTGGTTATGTCATACATATCCGTAACATAGATGTGACATTATGTCTTATGACGATAATTTCGAGTATGACCGTACGCGCGAATTCTCAGGATGAATAATTTCCATTGTGTAATATGACTATGATACAATTTTTGAGATCATTTTTCCAACTGTGCAATTTAGTAATAAGGTGTGCGCCTGGGTAGGAAAAACTGTTTATTGTTATTTTTAATCTAAGTTAGACCTCTTTCTGAGAATTTTCGTACCAACCGCGACCTTCTAGCGTGTGTGAATCTTTTCCTGTGATTTTTTGAAGTTTCGACCGTTTATGACGTCACAGTGGGCTGGGGGGTCCCGCCCAGGCGAGAGGGGCGCGTGACGTCATAAACGCTCGAAACTTTTAAAAATCATAGAAACAGATCTACTCACGCTAGAAAGTCGCGGTTGGTGCCAAAATTCTCAGGATGTACTCTACTTTTGATTAAAAATCTAAAAAACAAAAAAAATCAAGGCGCACCCCCCATTGTAATATATTTTCAATAATAAACCTTTGAAGCCGAACAAGAAAAAATGAATTCCCTTCAAAATTAATATTAATTATTAATTAATTACCTAATACAAAAAATAATTTTAAAAATTATTATTATTTATTATTATTATTTTTTATTGCGTTAAAATGAATTTTTTTTTTGCTCTTCCCGAGTCGTCAACATTTAGGCGTTTTCTATGAAAGTTTACAGTTTCACTGTGCAGTGCTGGGATGCAGCAAAAGGCTGATAGAAATTGGCTGGTTCTCTTTCACTCCATTATACGATATTGGGCTAATTATTAATTTTATCATTGATCAATTAAACTGTAAGTAACCTGTACAGCAGGGTACAACGTATCAAAAAGCCCTGCGTATTAAACTATCCGGTGTATCAAAACTCACAAAATTAACATTGAATGAAACTTCGATGTATAAAAATTTTCAACTACATATTATAGTTGTAGTTCATGTGGAGGAGGAAGCAGAAAGGAAGTCGTTACTTATAGCATGATGTTTTAGTTTGTAGAAAAATTTTTCAAAATTATAAGTAAAAATTTATTGCCTAATGGGTTTTTCAGTGTTTTCAACATTGGCAGAGATGGAGGATTGATGATTGTTGAGGGATGGAAGATTAGGAGGGTATGATTGTGGATTTTTAAACATAGACAGGTAGTTTGTTTTTCTTTCTATTCTTTGATGTTTTTTCTGTGAGTAAATGTGTTATTTTTTCGGTTCTGTCTTGATTGCTTCATTATAATTGTTTTTATGACAAAAAATAGGTATAGTCTTGGTAGCTCATTTAAATTTTTTTTCTTAAATTGTTTTCAACGAAGAAAAATAATTATTAGGTAAAAATTGTTGACAATATATTTTTTGACTGGTTAGTTCTACCAAACCGTGATTATTTTTACGCTTGTGAGTGGTTCAATGTTATCAATAGTATTTCTAGTCTTCGAATAATTTGTTTTTTGTATTTTAGGCTTGATAAAGGGGCTATAGCTTGCCCCAAAAGGACTAGGGATGATGACTGAAAGATACAAATTGAATTAGGAAAGATAAATAGACATGTTATCGTATAACCAATGAGTCTTGTATCTATGTATGTGGGGGGAGAAGTATCAATAGAGTTTACCTATTAGATCTTCGGATTTGAACCACGAGGGTAAGGGAAGTGATTTTGTATGAGAGTAGGTACTGACAGATCTTTGGGTTGTTGGGGTAGGGTAATAGAGGGTGTTTTTATCTCTTCGGAGCCCTTCTTATCCCTACCCAAGTCAAGGTCATGCGTCCCCGTCGCACAACCCGGGCCCCCTGGGATGGACAGAGGTGGTCCCATTAGGTTTCCCTGGTGGACCCCTCTTGAATTTCCAGGGGTGGCTGAATGACCCTCTGGCGACTAGGGAGGGGACCCCTGTTAACGGGTTCCCTGACCCTTCACTACAAGCGCCCCCCCGTTATGGAAAATGCCCAAGACCAGCCTCATAACCCCCGCCAGCCCATTGGCTCGCGGGGTATTAGGGGAGGCGCTCAGAGGCGCCCCAGGCAGGGGCGTCGGCCATCCTCCCCCTCTTCCTCTTCCTCATCATCCCTACTCTCATCCTCATCCACTGCCTCTTTGAACCACCAGTGTGCCCATTGTGAGCGGGCATTCACTACCAGGTCCGGTCTTGGTCTCCACATCAGACGGAAGCATCCTGTTGCTGCTAATGCTGCTATTGATATTGAACGAATACAGCCCAGGTATGCTTCCGAGGTATTGTGTAGGATGGCGGCAGATGAGGCAGTGGCTGTGCGTAATGGGGTACGTAATATTAATGTTTATCTAAATGAACGTTTTCCCACGCGCACATTCATTGCAATCAAGAACATCCGCCTGAAGCCCCACTATAAGCAGCTTGTCCAGGAAGCTATCCTAGCAAATAGCAGTGGGGCTTCTCCCGCATCTCCTGTTGCTGATGTGGAGCAGTAGCCTGCCATTCAGTATCCCTCCCCCTCCCCTTCTTGTCGATCTGAACACCGAAGTTTTGAGGCTCGGGGGGCAGGTAGGTCGTATTGAAGGCTATGAAAGCACCTACCTGCAGGATCTGTTGAGGCGGGCTGTTGAAGGGCTAGATAACCTGGAAGATGAGGTTGCAGCCTATTTAGGGAGAATCTTCCCGCGGGTTGGGGATGCGACCGTGACGCGGCACCAGGGGGGACCTCCTCCCAGAATGGTGTTGCGTGGAGGTCGCAGAGCAGCTAAACAAGCAAGACGGCGGGAGTACCACGGGGTTCAGAGTTTGTGGAGGAAGCATCCGGCGCGTGTGGCTGCGGAGGTACTGGAGGAGCCTGGGGAAAATCAAGTTCAACCCCCTCTCCAGGAGTTTGTGGATTTCTGGGAGTCACTTCTGAGTGCTCCCAGTCACGACCCTGGGGAGTGTGTGGTTCCCCCAGTCTCCACCAGGGAATCCTTGCGCAGCATCATGTGCTCGCCGGTGCTGTCTGACGAGGCACACAAGTGCTGTGTCAGGAACTCCACTTCCGCTGGACCCGATGGTGTTTCAGCCCGACGCTGGAATAAAGCACCTAAGATGATTAAGCTGCTCATCCTCAACCTGCTCCTCCTTGCGGGAAGACCTCCGAAAGCATTAACCCGTACCCGAACCGTGTTTATTCCCAAGAAAGGGGGAAGTGGACCTGGAGGCTATCGACCGATCTCTGTATCTTCGGTAGTCTTTGGCCACTTCCAAGAAGTACTGGCATCTCGCCTCCAGGTGACTGGTGTCATTGGTGATGTCCAGAGAGCGTTTCGGCCAGTGGATGGCACAGCGGAAAACCTTACAGTTCTCCAAACTGTCATCTCGCTGGCCCGTATTAAATGCCGGCCGCTCCATCTCGCCCCTCTGGACGTCGCTAAGGCCTTTGACACAGTCAGTCACCTTGCCCTGACCCATTGCCTTCGTGGTGTCGGGGCCCCATCTCGGTTAATCGAGTATGTGGCCTGTCTTTACCAGGAAGGCGTGACGGTCCTCGAGGCAGGAGGTGAGGTGTCAGGGGATATACGGATCGGGCGTGGGGTATGCCAGGGGGATCTCCTATCGCCACTTCTCTTCAACCTGGTTGTGGATAGGGCCTTGGGTAAGCTGCCCACAGAAGTAGGGTTTGATCTCGCCCCTGGGGTGCGAGTAGGGGCATTGGCTTTTGCCGATGATGTTATCCTACTCGCAGAAACCCGTGAGGGCTTGCAGATCGCCCTCAATGCATTTGCTAAGCAGCTACCCGGGTGTGGACTTGTGGTTAACCCTGATAAGTGTGGGTCGGTCTCCTTGGTCCCGTCGGGTCGCCAACATAAGGTGAGAGTTGTGGATGAGGGTTTTGTCGTTGGACAGTCCCCCATCCCATCTCGATCCGTGTTGGAGGTTTGGCGGTACCTTGGAGTCGACTTCATGGGGGTGGCCACTATAACTGCCAGCCGTGTGGACCTTGGTACAGCGCTAGCTCGCGTTACCAAAGCTCCATTGAAGCCACAGCAGAAGCTGCGCCTCCTTCGCACGTACTTACTGCCGAAGCTAACCTATGGGTTAGTCTTTGGCAGGCTTATGGCGGGGAGGCTGCAAGAATTAGATCGAGAAGTTCGCTCTGCTGTGCTCTCTTGGCTGAAGTTCCCACCTGGTGTCCCAAGTGCCTATGTTCATGCACCGGTCAAATCCGGTGGGCTTGGCATTGTGTCTCTCTCGGCATGTATCCCTTCTCTGCGCCACCGGCGCCTGCTAGCCCTTCAAGGGTCGAGCTGGGTGGTCGACCGTGCGGCTGCTGATATTGATTTTGTCAGGCAGCAGTTAGCATGGTGCGACCGAGCAACACCATCTGCTCCAAAACCCAGTTCGTCTGCTGAGTTCGCTGCTGCGCTGCATGAATCGGTAGATGGTAAAGAACTCCGACAGTGCTCCGAAAGCCTTGTCTCATCCCAATGGGTAGATTGGGCTTCGGAGGGCATTGGGGCCCGCGACTATCGACACTTTCACGCCATCCGCGTGGCATCTTTGCCAACTGCGGTGAGGTGTTCAAGAGGTGGTCGCGGGACAACCCTACCCCTTTGCCGCGCCTGTCGGAGTGAAAATGAACATTTATATCATGTAGTGCAGCAGTGTCCTCGGACTCATGGTGGCCGCATTCTACGTCATGATGCGGTCGCCAAGCAGATAGCAGGTGCTTTGTCATCTAGCGGCTGGGATGTTGAGAGAGAGAGATTGTATCACATGCCAAGTGACCAGGGTAAGAAGCCCGACATTGTTGCCGTCAAGCCCGACCAGTCTTGCATTATCCTGGATGTCCAAGTTGTCAATGGCAGCTTGGACATGGAGCAGACTTGGCGGGCCAAGATAAGGAAATATGATACAAATGATTTACGGCAAGCAGTGTCGGAGCTAAAAGGAGTGGCACCCAACAACATTAGGGTGATGGCTGCAACCTTGTCATGGCGCGGTGTGTGGTGCGGGAAAAGTGCCACGGAGTTGCGCGAGTTGGGCATCTCGGTAGGCGTACTCCGTGGTATCACCACCCGTGTCCTGCTCGGCTCATATTTGAACTGGTGGTCGTTTTATAGAGGCACTTCCCTTCATCCTTCTCTCCCACCCCCACCTTCCTCATCTTCCCTTATCCCTTGGGCCGGCGTCGGGTGAGTCCTGGGCGTCCCCCCATTATATTTGGTTTATTTATTTTTCTTAAAATTTATGGCGTGCCCCCTCCGTCACCAAAGACATTTTGTCTTGAGGGGAGTTAATTTGAAAAAAAAAAAAAAAAAAAAAATCTGGAAAGAGACTGGGGAGCAATCCCTGAGTTGTGATTTGGGGGAACAGAGGAACTGTTCCATCAAATCACCAATCAGGTGTTAGAGCAACTGTTGCTCTGTCACAAAAATAATACTAAATATTATGAAATTTTTGAAATGTAAGTTTCTACTGTGCTGAATGACATAAGACAAAACAATAAAATCGTACCTAGGAAGAGATGAATGAATAAGTCATTGGTTTTGTTCACACTACTATCATAACCTACAGCAACCCAAAAAATAATGGTCATTCTCAGCTGTTTTGATTGAACAAACAAAACCTGCATACCGTCAGAATATTTTCATTTTTCCCAATTGATCGGTCGATAAACCTTCTTGAATCCACAGCACGCAGCTCAAGTACTTCAACCACGTCGATTTACTTCATAATTTACATGGCAAAAGGCGGTCTCCACTTTGGCATCGTTGAGACAGTGTTTAGTGTTTGTCATGTTCGAACCTCCGTATTAATCATGCATATCCAACAAGGGGCTCAGGAAAACAGTTTTGCAGTTTCGTTCGTTGAATATGCATAGAAAAATATTTAATCGATGAAAATACCGTTGGGTGTGCATTATTTTTTATTTAGTTGGAAGAGGAGTCACATTTCCGTTTTCTTTTCATTTAATAAACATTTCTTTTTAACATTTAATGCAAGACATTGAACAAACTTTTTTATGACATTTTTCTTCGAGAAAAACTTGGAAGAAAAATACTTGTAACAATTTGTTGGTATGGTGGATATTAAATATTTAGTTCGCCTCAGTCCATGTCCAGGCAGTCACAGTCAATTAATTCGTCAACGTCATCATCTTCAGCTTGATCTAGTAAGGGTATGCAAAGAATAAGAGAGGAACATGGGAAGACCGACCTTCGACCCGGAGATTCTAGCTGGCCCAGTGATAACACAGGAGCCCAAGAGTTATGGCAATGTCACCTGTTGTGAGATTAGATCGCTGCTGATTATCCTAGACTCTTATCTCGAGTTTCCCTTAATCGGTTAAGCGATGAATCAAATTTGAATTAGAAGCGGAAAATATTACTTTTGAGTTGGAAGTTTTAGATTTTTAGTTAGGTTTTAAATCTGGACACAAAACGTTTTGGAAGGTAACTAACTCGTGAATAAATAGGTCACATCCTAAAGAATCGGAATTCGTAAAAAAAGTGTAGAAAATGGATATAAGCCCGTTTGAAAGAAAACTCTTCAGTTTGTCTCTGCCAAAATTTCTCACTAAACGGCAGCAAAACTCCTTCTTGAAGCGCATATTTAATGGAATATGGATTTTTGTCACAATAAATCACACTTTGTTCGGATGTCTCAGGTAGGGGTTGTAATATTATTCAACCTCATCAGGTGTTGGTTTTCTACGTCCCCCGAAAACATTCTTTAATTAGTTTCTTGAATTCACTAATTTATTTTGAGCCCTAATTTGTTCTTAGAATCGGCTATTCGCATTTTATACTAAAGGGGCGATTAAAAAAGTCCCAATAAAAAAATGATAGGTACCTATTTCATGTTTTTTTAAATTACAGTTTTATTGGAGCTCCCGCGGTCATTATTAGGTTGATATCATTCCAAACGTATTAATCCTGGTAGCTTACGACTCCTAAGATGTATGTAATTATTTCTCATGATTGAAGTTAAATTGTTGACCATATATTTCATTCAATTCGGTTTTTTTTTTTTTTTTTTTTTTTGTGGTGTATAGTCGAGCTCGAAATGCTTCCCTTGGCAGGTGGTGGACTCACGGAGAAAATCACCACCTATATGAGAAAATATCCAAATTTGTTGTAATTTTTCATCAATGAGCTCACAGTTCATTTTGTGGGTGACCATTATAACTATTTCGTTTGGAGAGTAAAATGATGTAGTTCGGGCTGTGTGGACTCTGGGGGTGATTCTCCTTTAATTTATTTATTCCGAGATCTCACCAATCACATTAAGAATTCGCGCGAAGAAGGAGGGGTAAGTGCGACTCAGCGAAGAATTGAATTAAGATCGCACGAAATAAGGAATTCAAAGTGCGTTTTCTCGAGGGCGAAGGGAAAAGGATAACAATGGGCTCCAAGGCCAGCGATCCACCACTTAGTGCTTCTTCCCAATTCTCCACCTTATATCTTCACAATGCACCGGGATGTTCTTCGAAAGCAGTAGGAATCTCTTCTTTATGTGGTTTCATCCAATAAAGTGCGCTCTTCATGTTGGAGGTGGCGCCTCTGATGGCGGGCGCTCGGAAACTTCCTTCGGCGGCAGTAAAAAGTCCCTTCGGAAGAAGGAGGCAGATTGAAACGGTTCTATCGGCTTTGTATCAACGTAGATAACTCGTCGGAATAGTAAAAATGTTTTGTAAGAACAGTGGGGAGAGCGTAGAGCCTATTTGATTGTCCTGAGCTCAAGATAATATACGGAAATTTACATAAGACGGTCATGAAACTGATCCTCAATGTGCAAAAAAGCTTCTGAAAAGTATTAAACTGCTTGTGAACATTTCATTGAACACGAAGAAAAACGACAATCTTTCGATTTTTGCTTCCTCTCTATCGTAATTTTCTTTTCGCTTCCAAAATCGTAATTTCCACTTGCATTTTATTGAGATTCAGAAATATTTTTTCCTGAACAATGAACATGTTTGATTCTGAGAGTCTGACGTCTCATTTTTGAGACTTTGGTGAGATTTTCGGGGTTTGAGCGAAGTTTTCACCGCATTTTTAGTGTCAGAGTCGTTTGAACAATTTTCGGCCTTTCTGAGCCAAAATAATTTTTTCAAGCAAAACCATGGAGAAAACAATATTATTCTATTTTGATGGATTTTCAGAAAGTACGATGGCTATTTCCTTGAAAAAATATTTACTCGTATGTAGTTGGACGTTTGTTCCAGAATACCTAATGTTTAAATTCTTTCTCTTAGATCCCATGTACAGCAGATAAATATAATAACCCTCCGGACTGCTGGCTCCACAGGATGTATTTTGAGGAATCTGCTTAAAGTGGAAATAATTCTGTTGATGTTTCCAATTTCAGATAACTGTCGATGGTAGTTAGAAGAACAAGCGTCTTTTGAGGAAGATTCCTAAGCAGAGGCCGTGTCAGCTGATCAAGTCAGCTCCAGGGGCTTTTTTCTTGCTTCATCTGAAAAGGTTTTTTAGTTGCTGTAAATGATTTTTGATTGATACTCTTGGCTTCTTATTTGTCGTAATAAGGCCGGTTAGATTGTTTTTAAACTGCATATATAAGTTTGACAATTTTTGTCGTAAAATGTTTGGAGAACTAGGACAACAGATTCGAACAGAGGGTGAAGAGAATTTAGCAAAAAGTACGATAATCAGACGCATAATTACATCAAATGTGATAGTACGTAAATCTAATATAGTTTTTGAGTCATGTTTTTGATTATGTCAAACGGGAGATTTTTCAGCTCCGATAAGTGTAACATGATATTTCTGCTACCTTGGCTGACTCTGGAGCATAATTTATTATTTTAAGTAATACTTTTTTGGCCGTTTTTATTTCTCGTTAACTCATAAAAATTGATGATTTTCAGTTAAATTGACTTAATTTTTTCGTTCAGAGAGTCGACCGTTCTAGAAACTGAGGAAGCCGTACTTTTACGTGACTAACGGAGCTCGACTCCACCTTTCACGACGCGTTTTTAACAGTTCACTGCCCTTTTGTCGACTCAGCTGTATCCCTGGTCGGTATGTAATGAGACCGTCAGGAGTCAGAAAGGATCAGATAGGATGGACGGAGGTCCTTCGGTTATCTGAAACCCCGGGCGTAGCGTGCATGGTAGGTGCAGGGCTCTCTGAGAGATCCTCTCCTCGGTCGAAGACAAAGATGATTTTCACGGGTTAAACGGTATACTTTGAGGAATAGGGACCGAAATCTCTTTCAAAACCAACGTTATCTCACTTTGAATATGCCAAAATTCGAAGTTCGCACACAAAGATGCTACAAGATCATACCCAAAGTCCTAGTTATTGCAATATCTGGGGTGAATCATCTCAGACTGTCTAACATTTTGTCACCACTTGGTTCAAAATGTTTGGCATCGCAGGACATTTATGAAACATTTTCAAACGCCAAAATGGCTGTGAAGTGAACTTGATAATATCAAGTTATCTGCTCAACGAATATTATTGGCTACGACTTATTGCAGAGGGGACAGGAGGGCCTGCTGTATGGTGAGTAGAGAGTGAAAAACAAGAAATCACTACAGCCGCAGAAAGAGACTGCAATGATTGTATTGGGCCAATAGGCCCCAGACAATCACTACCACTCTGATACAGCAGGCTACGACTTTTTGAACAACTATTATTGTCTGCTCAACAGAAATATTTGTGATCAATGCTGTCAGATGAAGATGAGAGTCTAGCCCCCAACAATCCTTGTCGGGTTTCAGCGCTACCTCTTGCCACGTTTCTCATATTCGTTTTCGTTTCTCTTAATGTTTTCTCTCTGAACAGTTATGGACGTGAAAATGATGCCAAGTATCGTTTTAAGTTTCAAAACGTGCCCAAAATCATTCAATTTCAAAGCTGATCTCCAAAATCGTCACTGGTTCATGTTATAGAAATATGAGTAGTTATGGCAATCAGGAATGGTAGTTCGTTGAAGTGGCGGGAGGTAGCGCTGAAACCCGACAAGGATTGTTGGGGGTAGACTATCATCAGATAAAGGTGCAACTCAGTACTCACATGCCAATATTTGAAACGAAAACTTGTCGTACCCTTAGAGAATAAAGAACTGACTCAATAGGTAACTAAATTAGTTCAAAATGATATTCATTTAACACGTCCGCTGCGTCACCCAAAAATTGAACTTCCCATGGGCCTAAAAGGACATTAATTTTCTCCATTCCATGATACTACTTTATTCTCAGCTCATGGAAATGGTAAGGGCGTTTCCTGCTACATGGAACTGAAATGGAGATCCATGCTTACTGGTCCCAATTGCTTCCTGGTCCAGAACCATTTTCCCTGATATCTTATCAGTCCGTGGAATCGGCAAGGGTGCCTTCCGGTACATGGAATTGAACTGGAGACAAGTTCCATCCTTACTGGTCTGAAAGATCCCTTCCCGATCCAGAGCCATTCCATGATACTACTATATTCTCAGTTCATGGAAATGGTGAGGGCGCTTCCTGCTACATGGAACTGAAATGGAGACATGGAGATCCATGCTTACCAGTCCAAATCGCTTCTGGTCAGGAGCCATTCTCCCTGATACGTATCTTATCGGTCCGAGGAATCGGCAAGGGCGCTTCCCGGTACATGGAATTGAACTGGAGACAAGTTCCATCCTTACTGGTCCGAAAGATCCCTTCCCGGTCCAGAGCCATTCCATGATATCTTATCGGTCTGTGGAACTGGACTAGTAAGGGCTGAGTTTTTGTCACTGTATGGAACTGTTACAAGTTGATACTCGGTTCCACAGCCCCCGTACAGCTGTAACGATACACCTCTACCCCTCTGTTCTTGAAAACCTATATAGAGCGTTGGAAGTTTTTAAAGCTTGTCAGGTTATTATCTGCCTCACTTTTGGATTGAAGGGCCCGATACTGATGAAGTTTTTCAGAGTTCAGCGCTTTTTTCTCAAATCCGGTTCAAAGGGAAATTACCGCACTTTTCGTATACCTGCCACTTTCACCCAGTAAACCTCAAGTACAGCACATTTTCTTGCAAAAACGTTCGCGAAGTTTTTGTTATCATTCCAATCAAAAAGAAGATGTGGAAGAATAGTTAAAATATATTTACCGCTAGAAGGATTCGCTGATCATCCGGAAAACTGAGTGTTTCGGAAGGCTTACCTGAAACAATGAAAGATACAATATAATTAACTAATTCGTCATTGTCGAATGAATTGACTAGAGGTGTTATGACTTTGACCAAAATTGGGAACATCGAAAAACCAAATTTTGTTTGGGTAGACGAATTCATCAAACATCCACACAGGCACAAGACCTAGGGATTCATAGGTTCAACAACCGATAGTAATTAACTTACTTACCAATTGAAAATCAATTTGGCAACAACTTCTCATTTACTCATTTAGTTATCATAATAAAGTGAAGATATAGTGACTTCTCGAGGAAGGACATAATTAATCTCCAGGGGGAGCAGGGTAGAGCAATGGGAGGTGCCTTGTATCTCTACTTGCTTCTCTCCCATTGGATTCTCCAGTAAGATAAGTAAAAAGTAAGGTGTTCTGCCTATGATGAGCACCATCGTGAACACCAGAATACAAAATTTGGTTGGAAAAAACACTGAAGAGATTTAAAAAATATTTTAACGACTTGGGGAACCATTCGACTAACCCTTCTTATGCTGAATGAATCACTGAGCTGTTCCCGATTCACGTACATCCGTGACCGTAAACGAAGTGATTGTTAACTCCGATAACGGAAAATAACCTTTCTCAAATTAGAAACTCATTTGATCACCGCGAATCGGCCGACTATTGATCGAGCGCGTACATCCTTAATCATTTTGTTAATCCGGTGAAATTGATACCTGCTCTTTCACGGATTTCACGGGAAAATTCAATTTTTAATTGACTCCGTCGATTGACCGTACGAAGTTTCCCTTCATTAGTCGAGGTGTAATTAGTCAACTGAAACTGCCAACGGGATTCGATTTATGACAACAAAAGTGGACGTACTGGTTTCATAAAAGCGGTAGAAGTCGACTTTTCAATGAGTAGAAAAAAAAATCTTTTCACCGTTGCCTCCGTACATTCTCCATCCACCATCGGGATCATTTCCCAAGATTCAAAGTTCATCAAACTTCAAGGAAACATCTACGTACCGTACTGGAGAATCCGTCGAGTACTCCAATACGGTATGTAAATGATAATGCATTGTATTCTTATAACTACCTGATATAACCCCATACATTTAGTTCAAGGAAATTTTCATCAAAACATCCGCAATCAAACAGGAGTTTTTCACGTCAAAACATCAACGTCTGCTTTATCACCTTGAAAATCCCCTTGTGCCAATATTCCAGCACGGCCAAAAACTAGTTAAAAGACAGTAATAACCGGGACAAGCATAAACCACAGCAGAAAGAAGCATAACCAAAGGTGTTCATTCAAACTCTGAAATATAAAATTCTGCCAAGTGGGTGTGGCAAATAGGGTCATGTACACGCCAACTCTGTGTTGCTAAGAAAAGTGCCGCGTACGGCGTACGGTGTACGGCGGACGAACAGAATTTTTTTATTCGATTTTCGGATTCTACGTACCTTGAAACGTAAAACATCAAATTTTGAGGGGGGGTTAAATTTTTTTTTCTTGCTTGATTCCAAAGGCTTATTATTGAAAATAAAAACCAAAAATTAAATTTGAGTTGGAAAAGGTTGAATTTGTGTTGGAAAAGGTTAAATTTGACTTGGAAAAGGCTGAATTTGAGAAGGGAAATGTTGGATTTGACTTTGAAAAGATTGAATTTGACTTGGAAAAGGTTGAATTTGAATTGAAAAAGGTTGCATTTGACTTGGAAAAGGTTGGATTTGCGTTGGAAAAGGTTGGATTTGCGTTGGAAAAGGTTGGATTTGACTTGGAAAAGGTTGCATTTGACTTCGAAAAGGTTGAATTTGAGTTGGAAAAGGTTGAATTCGACTTGGAAATGCTATATAAGGACAGTGACGCAGTCAGTAGGACAACCTACTTCTTCAACTCGGGGTTTTGATTGTCTCGGTCGTTACAACTTTTGACTCGTAACTGTCCAAACTTCCAACTTCCGTTCTCTTCTAACTTCAACGGTCTGCAAAAAATTGAGAACCTATGAAAAAATTCAATAAAATATTGAACCGTTGTAAGATATAGGGAACTTGCAGCTGTTTAGGAAACAACTAATTAGTTCCATTGATCGGTAAACTTTAATGGGACTCCCTCCATGTCCGGAGTTTCTCCACCAAACTGATTCCCACCCTGATTTGACCGGACCGAAATCTGATGCTTACATGATAAATACCGCGTTCGAGACAACAAAGCTGCTGGCCGGAAGATGGAACCGACGGTTTTCGTCCAGGACTGTTTGCAATCCAACTTCGAAAACAATAAGCGGATTATATTAACCCCCACTCCATCCGTTCTTCGGTTCCCTCTCGAAAAGTCCCGAAGAGTAAGTGAATCATTACGAATGAAAACCTTTTGAGGCATTATTTTGATTAATTCCCGAAGCGAAATCCATCTTTCCTTGCATGTATTTGTATGTATATACCTGATACACCTGCCCGAACAGTTTGCCTCCCACATTCACTAACATCATCGTTCTCCAGAAAGGGCTTAACATTCAAAGATTGTCAAAGATGCTTTGCAGTTAGTACTTATTTGTTCAGGGGGGATACACGGGAATCCCAAGACGAATGAGCAATACTTGACTACAACTACCTGATTTGCAACAACATTTCCCTCCAGGCACTTTTTAAAAATCTCGCTCAAAATGAAACTTTTCTCACTTTGAAGTTTTTTTTTCATGTTTTCGACCTTGCAGCACAAAAACGCTGCAAGTTATTACACAACGGTTTATTATTTTTATATAGATCACTCGTCTACAAAATCACCAACCATCCAATATGAAGAGAAAAAGAAAAAAAGAAAAAAAAAAATCAAAAAATCAGAAAAAAAATCAAAATCACCAACCATCGCATTTTGGTCAGCTCTAATTTGAACGGAGATTAGGCCTCTTTTGCGATTCACACTCGTGTTTTGATTTATATATATATATATATTTCAATATAAACCCTTAAATTTTCGTAGGGAGCGAACGGTTTGTCCTACAGAGCTCCGCGTGGTCTCAAAAAATTCTAAAAATTCTATAGAATCTTAAATTGAAGGAAAAACAATACCTTTATATCAAAATTTTTTGAGTTAGGGCGTTTTCAAAATTTCAAAATTGATTTTGGAACCCTTAGGAGTGACCTACATCAATCAAAAGCTTCGGAGCACAACTAGACCCCAAATGGAGCCCACATACCAAATTTCATCAAAATCGGTCAATGCTAAGTGGCAAAAGTGCCGCGTACGGCGTACGGCGGACGGACGGCCAAATTTTTATTCGATTTTTGGATTCTACGTACCTTGAAACGTAAACCATCAAATTTTGAGGGGTGTTAAATTTTTTTTTTCTTGGTCGATTCCAAAGGGTCATTATTGAAAATAATAAACCAAAAATGGCCACAGCTTCTTTGTTTTCCACTAAAATTCAAATCTGGTCCTGAGCATTACAGAAAACATTTACACTAACATAATCTTTATACCTGTCTTTCTGGGTAGTCTTTATACTTCTGGTTTAAATTTACATGAAAAAACGCCTGCCAAGTGGGTGTGGCACATAGCTTCCTCGTTTCCATAACCCAGTTGTATAGATGATCCGATGCATAGTAGTTGTTCTCTCAAACAAAAGTTGAAGAGTGTCCAGATCAAATAGATAATCCATTTTAAATCACCTCCCCGGAAGTCCCCTAGAGCAATACTTTGCTAATGGGGAGTTTCAGAGTATCTACCTTTCAGAGTTTCATACAGTGGGTACTTCGTTTTTTCCTTATTTGCCCTTAGTCCCCTACGAATCCTCTCTCTGCTTATCGCTTCAAAGGTTTCTCTAAGGGAGCTTTGACTGCCGGCCAAGATTGCAATATCGTCTGCGAAGGCAGGTTTTATTGACAACATTCCCTTTCTAATCAGCGATCTCCACTGCTTCATTTAGGGCAATAGTGAAGAGCGTTGCAGAGAGTGAATCTCCCTGTCTAAAGGTGGGTGTCCACGTGAGAGTACTCGCAGCTTGTGCTCTCGAGAGTTACTATCATATCCCTTTAAACGAGAGAGTAAAATCCCCGCGAGGTCACTCTCGGCGAGCAACTCTCGAAGCCAACTCTCGAGAGTCCGTTGAAACTGTTTACACTATGCGATGCGAGGTCAGTCTCGAGAGTTATCAGCAAGTGAAGATGCCGTCGACCCAAATTATTACACAATGGTTTATTATTTTTCTATACAGGGTGTCTACCATTTTGATGGACCAAACTTCAGTGATCGATTCTACAACTCATTTGCAACAAAAAATGTCTCAAAGCAATTTTTTCTTAATCCACTCAAAATTCTTTTTTTTTTTCACTTTAAAGTGATTATTCGTATTTTCGACCTTGCAGCACTAAAATGGTCATAAATCCCTTATTTCTCACGCTACTTCAAATCTAAGTACACCGTTGGACAGAGCGTTAAATTTCCTATCCATTTAGTGGAAAATCCAGTTTCTTAAAGCCATTTGTAAAAGTAAAAAAATAAATCAAAGTCAACATTTATAATTATTTTTCGAAAATCGCCATTTTTCAGGCCAACGATTCCCCCGTAAAAAATGCCGCTATCGTGGTGCACTCAACGGGAAAAACTACCCCAAGATCTCACCTTTCCAACGGTATGTCAGTTTCAAGGTTTAAGAGGAAAGTTTCTTTGAAAAAATTGATTTTTATGCGAAACTCGGCGCTTTGCGCCTCGGCGGGGGGCTCCGCCCCCCTGCACCCCCCGGTTTATTTCTTTTTCCATACTCTGTATGAAATCATAGGAACACAGAATGTGTTTTTGCGATAGTAAAATAAATAATTGTTAGACATTTAATTTGGTCTAAAACCCTATAAATGTTATATAAATAAATATGTAACTACTAGAAAAATACTATATAAATTGAGAGCTTTCCAACGAATGGTGAACAATTTCTGTGCAATGAACACTGCGGGAGTTCTATTTCCTTACCAACGGCTTGGTTGCACGTGAAAATCATTATAAAAGGCACGTAACGGTTTTTTCTGTCGCTTTTTCGTGACGATTTTTTTTCGGTAGGTCATCGCAAAAACACATTCTGTGTTAAAAACGTGCTTATTTAGGCATATTCCGCTTGAGAGTCGACCAAGTATTATTGCCTTCACTTTTCAAGGATTGCAATAAAAAGTCCACCAAATTAAATTACCACTCGTATTTTACGTTTTGGACCTTCCTGAACAATTTTGGTACCGTGTCTGTCCATCTGACATCTACATGTCTCGGAGAGTACTCTCGGTGGACTTTACACTTGCGAGTTTTACTCTCGATAGTGAATTTGCCACTCTCGAGAGGGAAACACTCTCACGTGGACACCCACCTTAACACCAGAAACCACGCCAAATCGGCTACTAATCGGAGGAATGTCATTCCCACCACCTTAACTAACTTTTCAGGTACTCCATTTTTCAGAAGGAATATTAAAATTGCTTTTCGGTTCAAACTATCGCACGCCTCTTCGTAGTCTACAAAGAGACAATTCAGTAATAGACAATATTGGTTATTAGTTGTTATTTTTCATAGTTTTCAGACATGGGAGGGAGACATTGATTGACAAAAGGATCTTCTCACGGATAGTTTTCCTGGGTGAGAAGGAACATATTTTGCTATCATCCATACTCAATCTCCGTGTACAACTAGTTGATTGGGGGGGTTCTTGGATTCGAACATAAATGAGTACAGAATCGAGTTGAGAAGCTAAAAGTTCTGGTGGCCGATCTTTCGATACTTGGACTGTGGATGCTGGTGTCCCAAAAGCTTGGATCCTATCCTATATCGGAAGTAACTACCCATAATACGCTATTATCTTATTCCATCCTCTATTCCTTCGAAAGGTAGCTGATGAATATCTCACAAAATTCCCAACGTCATGACTCGCCCCTCGATAAACACCCGCGTAACCACTAAGTTTCGACAGTGTTTGGCAATTGGCAGAAACGACGCCTGAGAACAAATTAAGGAAATTTGCTCTAAAAATGTAAGACTCCCAAACAGGAATGTGCTCAAAATGTCAGGTTGGACTAGGTTTGGATTATTTTGGACCAATTCTCCAATAAGGCAGTGAGAAATTATGCTTTTTCAGACGAGAGTGTTCTCCTTTTCATTGTAGTACCCACCTACTCAGTTCTTAACTTTTTGTCATTCATTTTGTCATGTTCATGTTTTTGTTATGTTCTTGTTGTAAATTTGTTATTTACCTACACACATTTCAAATTTCAAATCGTGAGTGCCATTCGGCATCCAACTTTTCTTGTACCCTATTTCCAAAATATGGGCTGGACTTTTTTACAAACATTTTCCCCGTGTTTCTACACCAAAATGGAACCATTACTTGGAAGTTAAAAGAAAAATTCGGATACAAATATTTACGGGCGTAAATGGCTTAGAACCACCCCGCATGATAATTCATCGATGTATGACTCCAAAAATGCATTCATGACAGATTTACTTTGTTCTTCAATGAAGTAAATTCGTTGAAATTATTCCCTCTCAAGATATAAAAATCTCGTTCCGGAAAAAGGAAAAAAAGGTTAATCAGATAAGGAAGGTAGGTACACCCCAGACGGTGTCAACTTTTCAACTCCGCCTATAATCTCGTGAATCTCCTGCCCACCTTCTGAGTTTGTTCTTGTTAAATTTAAAAAATTCAGAATTAAAGCGATAAAGCCCGACAGCGCTTCCGGTTAAGAAAAAAAACCGAAAAGACGAACCCTTGGAAGGTAATTTCACTGAGGGGAATTCAAGAAGGGTGGTGGAAGAGAGACACGGTTTTTGACCGAGGAGCTTTTAAAGACCTTAAATCTCTGCGTAGATTTTTAATTCGTTCAAGAATCTACGTGGGAGGAAGAACGTATTCATAAAGCATAATTTGATAAGGATTTTCCTTGTCTGAGGAGGGTAGAACATAAAACGAGAAGAAGGCGATGGAAATTTTAATGGACGGTTTTGGGAAAGAAGATGAAGAAGTGTCCTTGTACTGCGTTGCATAATTCAGAACTCTGGCGTATGATTTAAAATTGGCGGAAAATCGAGGTATTTTCGCCTGTGGAGATTTCCAAATGGCATCGTTTACTCCATTATCTTCTATGATAGTAATACATTTTCACTCGGTGCCAAAATTAGCAGATTTGGTTGATGAGAACTGGTAACCTGATCCCTCAGAGATGAATAGTAGTGGGATCCATTCCTTTCCATCCTCACCCTTTAGTATGTCAGACCCTGCTGCAACCAAGAGACAACTCCGAAAATGATAGGGACCACCTAGTATTTCGGCATTTTACTTATGATATTGATGCTAAATACAAGCTGGAAACTTCATACAACTGACCTAGAATTTTATGAAACTACAAAAGATAAACATGTACTCGTCAATAGTGCACATCGATACCTTAAAGCGCTATGTCCAAAAACGGATTTTAATATAAACGCAAAAGAAGTTATTACCAGTGCACAATTCCTAAAATAATGACTTATTACACTAATTTCTTTAATGTCTTCAAGAAATTTTTAAGCTGTAATCTTCAAACTGGTTTAGTTTTGTTTGAATTTTGAGTTTTTCTGAAATATTACGTTTTCCTGGGGTTTTGTTTAAATTTTCAGTTTTGTTAAATTTGAGTTTTTCTGGAATTAAAAAAAATAAAAACGCTGCAAATTACTACGAAAAGGTTTATAATTTTGGTTTATTATTTTCAATATTGAACTTTTGGAATCGACCAATAAAAATATTCTCTTGGAACTTGGAAATTTTCAGCAGGGGTTGGTTGAGGGTGAGGAAGAATAAATTTCCGGTATTCCTCGGTTTGTGAGATTTATTAAATTTCCATGGTCCAAGATCTTTCGGTCATTCGACCATCTTCAGGGCTTTTACAGAGCAATAGTATCTTCGAATTTTCACATCTCCAGTTATGGGTTTTCTTTTAATTTAATCAGAAAACAGATTCTTCAAATTTTCACATCAGCTATCAAAAAGTATCTTCTTCCAAAATATTTTCTCTTTCTCCTTACAATTTGAAGGTAAATTGGCCCCCCCCCCCCATAAATTCAACCTCTCATTTACAACATTTGGAATATATATTTACAACAGAATGGGATCCGAAGAATCTGTTTTCTGATTAAATTAAAAGAAAACCTATGGCTGGAGATGTGAAAATTTGAAGAATCTGTTTTCTGATTAAATTAAAAGAAAACCCATAACTGGAGATGTGAAAATTCGAAGATACTATTGCTCTGTAAAAGCCCTGAAGATGGTCGAATGACCGAAAGATCTTGGACCATGGAAATTTAATAAATCTCACAAACCGAGGAATGCCGGAAATTTATTCTTCCTCACCCTCAACCAACCCCTGCTGAAACTGTAACGGCAAGCACCCAACAACTTGGAAATTTTGTTTTTGAACGAAGAAAAACGTGCATTTTTTTAACAAAATCAGTACTCAGCCAAGACGATCTGAGGAGGCCGGCCAGAAAAATGCACGTTTCTCCTTGTTGAAACACAAATTTCTCCCCCAAATTTGGTTGTAAAATATATTTTGATTATACCTTTGGAAAGCTGAGATTTTGGCACAGTTTTTAATGATCTTGCATCTTGAAAAAATATCAGTCCTCGTAGTTCAATAATTGAACTATTTACGCAACTATATACGCAAATTATTTGCGTTTGAAAATAATCGATGTTTCCCAAATTACGTAAAGTTCTCTTTTCAGAGGGCTTTTTACTGTCTTAAACCTTGACTTAAAGAAGAGATAAGGAAATCCGATAGGAAATTTGATGCTCCTCAACGGTACCCTCAAATTGTAATTATAATAGCTAATTGAAGGAGTTATGATCGATTAAATAACGTAAGGTCAGAATCATGAAAGAAAAGTTTGAAATTGAAATAACTCGAAAACAAAGCATTTTAAACGAAATTGCTTCGAAACATTTTTTGTTGCAAATTAGTTGTAAAATCGACTTGTACAGTATGGAATACCAGTTAGGCTTACACTCTGTATAGTGAGAACGTGCGTATATTTGTTGTATCCAGAAATGCAGTAACCGTGTGGGTACTCTACGAGCTCGTTGAGACGAGTAGAACGTGTATATGGACTCCTAACATCTTCAAAGCATACCCTGGGCATACAGTATGTTGGTATGGTATGCTGAAAATCGAAGAAACCAACAGTAGCCGTGTGGGTACTCCTTGCGCTCCTGGAGACGTGCAGAACATGAATATGAACTCCTTACATCTTCCGACCATAGCACTTGCAATGTTATTATTCAGCCTCATTGGCGTATTTTCAAGAAAAATTATGAAAAGGCAATGGCCTCAACATATTTAGAGGACTTTTTCGAAAAATTTCTCCACTGAAATCCGTTTTGGAACATTCTTAAACAATTCCTGAAGAGCGTAAAAAAAAAGATTTCCTTGAAAATTCGCTCATTATTTCATGCTGCATGAATGGAATTTTTTGAATCCCAGACTGGATCACTGGGCGGATAGAGTTGAGGTGCAGTTATAATTCGAAAATATGTCAGTTAAGATGGTATTCAGCACGATGCAGGGTAATTTTTTGTTGCAGCAGGCACTTTATGCTACTCGATATATAAAGACAGAGTTGACGTGAATGAGACAATGGAATCGTCGGAGGTGGAATGCGGTGTAGTCGGTAGAGTTGGCAGGAGAGCAGCAAGTGATGCTGCGAACTACGAGTTCCTTCCTCTAGGTGGGATAGGCTCTGCCGCAGACAGGAGGTGCTCGACCTTCCAGGAACCGGTTGTGCATAGCTTATATAACCACGATCTGAAGGAGACGACTCGAAAAACGATTGGAAATCCATGAGTGGAATTATCCGCTCAACAGAAAAATACGGTTACATAATAAGAAAAATAACATTAATTCATTCAAGGATTACATAATCCTTGAAAGAATAATGACATTTTCGTTTCAAGAATCTTATTAAATAAAACGCAACATTTATCCATTACATTAAGGGTCGAAAAATTAAATGTGAGAAGATAATTATTTCGCTTTTTGGTATGCTGGCATATTATGCCAACATAAATTGTTAACGGATCGGACAGGAGCAAAAAACTCTAATGAAGAGTAGATAGATGGTAAAAAGAACTAGAAATAGACGCTCCCAAACTCACATCTTATTCTAACTCAAAACTTCGACTAACACCAAGAGTACCCTCAAGTTTTCGAATGTCAGTTCAGACCAGATTCACGTACACATAACGTACAATTAATCACGTACATGAGAAAGCAGATTTGAATCGTGCATATCTCGATCTAGATGTTTGTTAAAAAACGCTGCAAATCATTGCTCAAAGGTTTATTATTTTCTGTATAGATCACCCTTCTGTATAGATCACTGGTTCTCCATCAATAGCACCTACCACCATCTGTATTCTCCCTTGACCTTCCCTCTCAAATTTCAGCTTCCTGCGTTCAATAGGATTGAAAATGGCTTCGGAGCTCACTCAGCTGATCAGTGATCTGAAGAGTGAAGAAGATCTCCTCGAATGCTGGAGACGCCTGTAAGAGCACTTCCATTCAATAGGAGTAAAAATGGCATCGGAGCTCACTCAGCTGATCAGTGATCTGAAGAGTGAAGAAGATCTCCTCGAATGCTGGAGACGCCTGGAAGAGCACTTCCATTCAATAGGAGTAAAAATGGTTTTGGAGCTCACTCAGCTGATCAATGATCTGAAGAGTGAAGAAGATCTTCTCGAATGCTGGAGACGCCTGGAAGAGCACTTCCATTCAATAGGAGTAAAAATGGTTTCGGAGCTCACTCAGCTGATCAGTGATCTGAAGAGTTAAGAAGCCTTTGAGCAATGATTTGCAGCGTTTTTTACCCACCAACATTTTTTACCTACCAGCTAGGTACTACCTACCACACCATACTGGCTTCACACCTTCACAATCAAGTTTATTAGAAAGAACTAAACGCTTCACACTCGATTGGAAAAATAGAAAGCTTCATATTGAAATTTGATTACTGGTTACGCAGAAGGCAAAACTGTATACAAATCGAAGAAATGAACAGCGATCGCATTTTAGTCCGATAAAATTTGAATGGAGATTAGACCTCTTTTGCGATTCACACTCATGATTCTGTTTTATCGAAGGAAAACCTTCAAGTACTCGTAGGGACCGAACGGTTTGTCCTACAGAGCTCCGGGTGGTCTCAAAAATTTTTAAAAATTCAATACTATTTAAAATTGGTGAAAAAACGATACCTTTATTTCGAGAGTTTTCGTGCTAGGGCACTCTTGAAATTTCAACCCTTAATTTTCACCCCTTAGAAGTGACCTACATCAACCAAAAGCTTCGCGGCACAACTAGACCCCAAATGGAGCCCATGTACCAAATTTGAACCAAATCGGTCCAGTGTTGCTAAGAAAAGTGCCGCGTACGGCGTACGGCGTACGGCGGACGGACGGAAATTTTTTTATTCGATTTTCGTATTCTACATACCTTGAAACGTAAAACATCAAATTTTGAGGGGGGGTTGAAATTTTTTTTTTCTTGCTCGATTCCAAAGGCTTATTATTGAAAATAATAAACCAAAATTTGGGAATGAGGAATTTCACCGAATTCTGTTTGCATTTTTCCTGAATAGTTAATGGTGCGGGATAGATGAAAATCGGGTTGATTTTGGAAAATAAATCTCCCGTTATTCTTGGGAGACTTAAAAATTTGTGATTTCAAAAAATAACCGGGAAAACGGACCTTTTCAACGTGAAGCGTGAACGCTCGCTGATTGGCTGTTCGGATCGCCGTCTCCTCGCAGTGTTGCCCGATGGTACGACGAAATCGTGTTATCTAAGAGGAAAGTTATCAAACAAAAAACAGGGGAAACCTGTATTTGCCTATCTTCCTTTTTATATTTTTTCTTTTCAGTTCTTCGATTTCGATCTTTACTGGTTTTGCGGAATGTTGCCTCCGAGGACGAAGTGAGATTTCACGATCTCAGCGCTTCAAGCAGCCATACATAAACTATTTCCAGTTGACGTCATCCTCCCGGTTTTTTCAACGTTCATACTTATTTCCTACACTGTTTTGTTTATTCGATTTTTTTTTTTTTTTTTATTTCACTGAAATCCGTTTTGGAATATTCTATACACGAATGATTTTTGGAAAACTTCAGGAATTGTTTTAGAATTTTAAAATTAAGTTAATAAGGTGCCTGAATGAAGTGGTCCATTTAACGTATTTTAGCGTCTTTTTTTTCGGCAGGCAGGTGAGAAAATCTGTAAGAGTCATAGGTGGCGTTGGATTGCGTAATATACCTGGAAGGGTCTGAGTCTTCAGGTTATGAGGGATTGAAACACACTATAAAAACACCTCCTTTTCTCAGCCTGGAACCGTTTAACACATTACTTCGGGCTGAGTCCTGGGGCGTTTAATCAGTTCTGGGTGAGGGGGCGGACCAGATTCTCCCTCCTCGCTCTTTCTCGTTCTAAGAGTATCTTCCTTGTCAGGATGCTTTCAGTGTACTCTGCCACAGCAGTCCAGCTCCTTTCACCTTCCAGCATCCTGTTGACAACAGCCTCTGGTGTTGAACTCTGGGGAGCAAACTCCAGGTCTGCCATCAGCTGGTTTCTTTCAGGCGCCCATTTGGTGCATTTGAATATGGTGTGGAGCACATCATCGTCTTCTTTGTTCTGGCAGTGTAGACATGTTGGGGCAGATACATTCCCCATATCTGCCATGAACTTGAGGAAGAAGTTCACTTCTCCATGTTTCCTTTCCATCCACGTCTGAATATTTGGCGCCAGCCATGCAGTCCACCTTCCTCTATGTTCTCCCGTCCGTATATCTTGCTAGTTTGCCATTGTGCGCTCCCTTTCTTCCCTGTTTCCTTTATCTCTTCTTTCAAAGATTATTTTTCTGTCTGAAGCCATCAGCTCAATGGGTGTGACACTCGTGAGGACAAAGACAGCGGGTTCTGATGGCTCTTCTATTCTGCACAGCTATTAATCTCTATCGGGGATATGCCACACTCAATGCGTTTGCCCATATCTGTCCATACAATAGAATTGACTGCACGACTGTCATCATTAGACGTCTCTTGCACGGTCTAGGGCCGTTTAAGTTGTTCATAAGGTGACAGCTGTTTCGAAGAGCTGCTGTTTCTTGTGCTGCTCTATCTGCAGTTCTTATATGTTCACCAAAAGTGATTTTGGTGTCCAACAGGACTTCTAAATATGTTTCAGCATCAATCGGTTCATTCTTGCAATATCTTGGTCCCTTCACAACTGTTTAAGCTCCCTTTCACTTTGTTTACCTAGATTGGCATTTTTTTATCCTCCCAGACCCTTTCACTTCTCTGAGCCAATAGTTCTCCTTTCACTGATGTCTGTTTCAATCTGATTGAGCGTGCCTTTCACTTTCTCGATCTATGGGGTTCAAGCTCCCTTTCATCTATAACTAGAAGTATATAAGCTGTGCTCAGTGGACAGAGCTTCATTTTTGAACCATTTTTTGTAAATTATTGAAAATCAAAAAATGATTTGAAAAAATTTTGAAATTTTTTTCGAATCGTTATTTTTGGAAATTTTACACATAACTCTATTTTGATACTTGCAATAGCCCACAAAAAAATCAGCTATCCATTAAATTGAAAATTGTAATTTAATTTTGGTTACCCTGATGACACTTTGGGATATCTGTGGAGTTTCTGAGATGTTTTCAGTGACACTAGTCACGGTCCAATTAGGGTTAAGAAACCGGGATCTTCCTTTCCAGGGAAATATGTAAAACCGTTTGCTGCACGATTAGCTCTGAACGGTGAACTTTAACTTCTCTGAGCCAATATGATCCAACTTCTTTTACGGATTTCTGCTCCAATCTGGTTGGGCGTGCCTCTCACTTTCTCGTCCTATGGGATTCAAGCTCCCTTTCACCTATGACTAGGAGTATATAAGCTGCGCTCTTTGTGATGTAACTTCAGTTCTTGTTTGTTACCTACTAATGATGATGATTTGTTACTCATTATTTCCATGGAAATAGACTACGTTCTTCTGAATTCAATTTTCATTTAAATGCGTTTCTATGGGTTTATTCTTGTTACATCTTCAGGCTTGCCACTTTCACCTGAGGTTCCACGCCGTAATTCAAGGGAGCCCTTGGCTGAGGTGGTCCCCGACGAACTCTCTGGGCTCAAAGGTCTTTGCCAGAGATACTCCACTTCATTAAAGTGTTAACTGAGTCAAAAAAGCGTTCCAAACTACCCGGTTTTTGGTTTTGTCATGTTAACCCTAATTGAACCACGGTGTCACTTGTGTGACCGAAAACATCTTGGGAATTCCATATCTGTCCCAAGGTGTCACTAGATCAACTAGATTTCAATTTCAATTTAAAAAGTGATAGACAGAGCTCAATTTTTGAACCATATTTTGTAAATTATTGAAAATCAAGAAATAATTTTAAAAAATTTTGAAATTTTAAAAAATTGATTTCCTTGGAAATTTTTGACATAACTGTATTTTGAGACTTCCAATAGCCCACAAAAATTCTGCTGTCCATTAAATTGAAAATTGTTATTTAATTTGGGTTACCCTGGAGCCCTTGGCTGAGGTGGTCCCCGATGAACTCTCTGGGCTCAAAGGTCTTTACCAGAGATACTCCACCGCATTAAACTGTTAACTGAGTCAAAATGGCGTTCCAAACTACACGGTTTTTGGTTTTGTCATGTTAAGAAAACCGGGATCTTCCTTTCCAGGGAAAGAAGTAAAACCGTTTGCCACACGATTAGCTTTGAACGGTGAACGCAAATTGACGTCGACTGGAGATGGCGGGTTGGAGGGCAAAAGGAGTTTTGCCTCGCCATTTTCTCGGGCGATTGCTCGCGAGACAAAGGGTCCTCTTCTAGCCACACGCCCTTTACCGCGGGACAAACCTTTACCCTTTCGAGACCCGCCTTCGTCGTGGGAGGAAAAACTCCTCGTTTCGAAAGAAGGAAAAACTCGCGGAGAGACAGTCGAGGGGGGCTAATTAGCGGTTGAAAAAGAGGGAGGCGCTCGACGAGAGTCCTGGAGACGGCAAAGGGCTCAAGGTGGTAAAGGGATCG
Organism: Apolygus lucorum; assembly: GCA_009739505.2. Lineage (NCBI taxonomy): Eukaryota > Metazoa > Arthropoda > Insecta > Hemiptera > Miridae > Apolygus > Apolygus lucorum. Next base: position 24,063,833 of record CM019168.2, on the reverse strand, counting down.
AGGAGGGTGTCCAAAGGGCTTGACGGAACTGGAAGGGCCGAAGGGAAGTGTTGGAGGAAAACAGGGACGCACCAACTTTTTCCCCCAGAAGCCACTCCATCTCTCACCTCGAGCCCTTTTCTCCCCCACTTTGAGACCCAGGAGGCCCTTAAAGGTTTAACTACCCCCTACCCACTTCTACGTAATCAGGAGCTTTGAAGTTAAAAAAAAACCTTTTTTTATTTTTTATCTTTTTTGAAACTAGGAAGGTACTGTACTCTTCATTTTTTGCTTGTTTTTTGTTGGCTCTTCATCTATCTTACGAATGACTCGTTTTATTTCCTTCACCTCTCACCTTTTCTGTAATTTCCACAGCCCTTATAGGCCTCATTCTGAGGGTCAGATGCGGTACAAAGGGTTTCACCACTCCATTTTATTTCGCCCCGTTTTTTTTCACTCCGTGACGTATCCCGCCTAGACTTTTTTCCGAGGGTCATTTTTGCCTTCACCTCCAACGTTCTTCGTTCTTTATCGCACAATATATTCAACTTTTTTTTATCAAAAATGGTCCATTCATGCAGTATGAGTTTGTTAGCAAATTTTCATAGAAAGTTTTAAAGCTATGGATAAGAAATTGAATTATTAGCTAAATAAGAGTGTAGTGAGCCTTATGGGTGTGGCACAATTTTTTTTAATTTTATTATTTATTTGTTACCCTTAGTTAAAAATTTGAAAAAATCGCAAAAATATACTTTTTTCTCTGCCCACAAGTAAATTGTTGTTTTTTTTTCGATCTTCAGTAGGTATATCGATTATAAGAAGTTTGAAGATACCCCTCCCCTCACCCTCACCCCCACCACAAACACACTTTTCAGGTCTTCCCACAGTAAGACGACGTTAAGCAATTAATCTGGAGTGAAGAAGGACAACTCAACAGAAAAAAATTACCTCGTACTAATCCATTACAGACTATTCTGAATCGAAAACAATCCATAAGTGTAATGTGTAAGGGTACGTCTGTTTATGTAACTAAATCTTTTGTACTCTATCCAAGCCTTAGTTTTCAACCGATTTGAGTAATTTTTTTTGACGTGGAAATCTATCGACTTGCAGTTGTGCACTGTTATGTTTGCGTGTCAGCGAGTGAAGGAGACGACCTTCTCGCTGGGGCTGCTGAGTTAGCTTTAGTGCCTATTCAATGGAGAGATAGTCCTTAGCCCGAGACTTTATTATGCACTGTCTTTCGACCAACGGCTAGGAGGAGTGCATGGAGATGCTGTAGTCTCTGGCGTTGGTTAAGACAGACCCTTAATCAACAGGACATTTACCTAATTAATCTAGTTGAGTAGACTGCATGATGGAGCATACCTGAATGAGTCTTTAATACTCTATGTACCTATTTCATAGAGCGGATGGAGTGGAGGAAGGGTGACGTCATTCTGACGTGTTTCCCTTCATACCTCATGTTTCACTCAGGTAGCTCCGTTCATCTTCGTTTTATTGGAGAACTAATTAATGTGGGTCATAACATGCACTAATGGTGCTCGTCGCCGGAATTTTTAATTCAGCCTTTGAAAAACGTTCATTTACAGGCACAATCGTATGAACTCAGTCCAGGCCTCAATTTCCAACCGATTTGCGAGATTCTTCTTTTCGTTCGACTCAGATATCTTCCGATTTGCACATTATTTCACCAGAGTAACGAAATTAGCACGGGGAGGGGCGGGGAAGATAGTAGTCGTAAAATATAAGATTTTTCAGTATTTAGGTTCCAATATAGCTTGTTAATGGAGAATTTTCCTCAATTTTAGATTCTGGAATTTCAAGTTACCTTAATTCTATAATAGGGCCCTAGACGAACGTTTAACACGAGGAATACCCAAGGGAAAAGGTAAGGCAAGTTAAAAGAAAATACAAACGGTAGATACAGCTTTCGTACAAGTACGCAACCACGAGAGACATTTTATGTCTTATGTTAATAAATTGAGAGCTTTCCAATGAGTGGTGAACGATTTTTGTGGGGTGGAAAATGAGGAAGTTAGTTTTCCCTAGGAACGATTGGTTGTACGTGAAAATCATCAGAAATTTCCGCGTAACGCTCCCCTCGTAATGCTCCCCTCATAACGCTCCCCGCGTGACGATCCCCGCGTGACGATTTTTCATTTATGTGCCATAGTAAAGACATAAAATGTCACAAAATTACGGTAGAATAAAATGCCTAAACAACTAAAACCTCTGTCAAAAAATACCTCGAAATTTGAGAAAAACGGATCACATCACACCTCAGGTTTCCCCCCGCAAAACGACGCAAAAACTGATCAGATTCACACCGATGTGCGCTCTGGCGAAGCGTTAACCCCTTGACTACCAATTATGTAATTTTTGAAATTAAGGAAAAACAATTTTTCTTTCTGTTTAAGTGCATCCTAATGAGCATATAAAAGGACGGACATAATTTTGGGACTACGGGGAGGGGGTAAAACAGCTGGGACATATATGTCCCGATGGTACTTCATGGCCAGGTCCGAATGTCCCAATGGTGTTTTCAAGATGGTATTTTTTGTCCCAATGGTATTTTTGATCCCTAATAAAAAGAAGATAAATTGCAAAGAAACGTAAATTTTATTCAAATACAAATGACCAGGATAAAAAATGAATCAAAATCACAAAACAAAACAAAATAACATTTTGAGTACCATGAGAAATATCTGGAAAATCAATGTTTCATGACGTGTGGTATGGTTCAAAACATTTAGCGCACAAAGGAAGATTGCACTCTTTGCATGATAACTTTGTTCTTTTTTCCAATCCTTTTTTGGCGCAAAATGCACATCTTCGTCGCGTTTGTCCTTCAACCGGGAGATGCCCGCCGACGTGACCCATTTGTCTGGTGCGTTTTGACGGTCTTCCACGATTGGACCGGCGCTTGACTTTTGAATGTTTTTTTCCATGATTGATCAGTGCTTCAGCCAACGGAACAAGGAACGTCAGCAATTTAGTTTTTTTGTCGTGCAATTGTTGATGTATGATCCATGCGTTGACTACGGCCACCATGACAAGTCTATAAAACACTTTTTTCCACCACTTGAGGGACTTCCTGCCAAAATCGTAGCAAGAAACCTTTTGGTCGGATAGATCCACTCCACCCATGTACTGGTTGTAGAACTTGATTTGCTCCGAACAGGACACCTCCAAACGATTCCCATCTTTTTGTTTTCTGGTTACAGACGTTGTGGTGGCGTTGTGACAGTTGCTTCCCACCAAAAAATCCTTACTGTCCTGCCACCTGGTTACTAAAACCCCATCTGGTGAAGCCTTCATTTGACTCTCTCCTTTTTTTAATTTTCCGTTGAACTTGGGTAGATTTTTACGATTGGAAATCAATGTACCAACTGCAGGTTGTGGCAATGTCTGCAAAAGTTTGATGCTGGTAAAAAAACGGTCGAAAACCAGGGTTACATCGGGATTCCTGAGAGTGTTCACAAGCTTTAGAACTACTCTTTCACCAAGAGTTAGGTGTGACTGATCAGCTGGTACAGTCTCTTCTTTCCCAAGGTAGATGTTTACATCATACGTGTAACCCGTTTCGGAATCGCATCGTTCCCACATTTTTATGCCCCTTTTGATAGGTTTTAGAGGCATAAACTGCTTGAGAACTGATCTGCCCTTGAATTTAGTCATGGACTCATCGATACTTTGAAATGGCGACTCTTCCCTGGCACTTAGAAATGTGTGTTTCAGGCACTCCAACAACCTTTCAATGTAATACCCCTTTCCAGAACCCTCCGGTTGCTCGGGATCATTGAAATAAAGCTTTGAGATAAGGAGCTGGCATCTGTTCCTGGACATAGCACTTTTTATGGTCTCATTCCCGAGGGATTTATTATTTGACCAGTAGTCAGAAAAGTTAGGTACCTTATTGTACGACATAACTAACATGCAACCAACCAACAACATTATCTCATTTCTCTCTGTTTCAACAACAGTTGGAGGGTTTTTTGGCTTTTTTGGCTTACGAGATTCCCTGTGTCTTTTTTCTTTCGCTTGTCTAAGAATATCAAGGCGCTTGTTGGTGCAATGTGCTATATGCATGAACAGACTGGGAGGGAAAACAGCCAAAAAGCATGTTAGTTCATCACTATCAGCAGGTATTGTCAATTGAACGCGAGGCTGCCGAGGCTGAGTCGGTTTTAGTCGAGGCTCAAATTTATCATCTGCGGTGTTCCATATCACGATATCACGAACAGTACCTGTGTTGTTGACGACGTCGGCATTATCGTTTCCAACATCGCCGGTAGCATCGCTGACGACATCATGAAGAACATCACCGAGGTGACCGTCGGAATCGTCATCACTCTCACTGGAACTAGCAAATAACGAGTCCTCGTCACTTGAATCGTCAGAAGGGACGTAATCTGAAATTTCTTCTTCTGAATCAATCGCTGCACGAAGCTCTTCTTCAGTAAAAACCCTTTTTCTACTCATATTTCTGAAATAAAAGACAAGCAAACATAAACTCACCATAACGAAACGTACTGAACAGAATCTGTCAACATGAGTGACTCAAGCGCGAATAATGCAAAATATTTTCGATTTGTCACATACGACTGTGATAAAACTAATTGTTTTGACTCACCAGGTTGCTAGTTACAAGAAGAAATCGTCAACGGCACGGCCAGATTTTTTCCGAAGGTTGTATACACACTTGAAATGGAGTCATGTGATTCACGTCTTTGAAATGGCACACTATCACAACACTGATAAGAAATAACTGAAAAATGAATGTAACCACGACCTAGCGGTATTTGTCGGAACTAGAGGCCCCAAGGAACGAGAAAACCCACTGGGAAATTTTTCTACGTGTTTTTAATGGGAGCAGAACAGTTTGGTACTTCTTGGCACTTTGCAGGGACACATGTGTCCCAATGGTAGTCAAGGGAAAGTTTCAGGAAATAGTATCAAATAACAACAACAGGTAGAGTTGTAATTACCCTTGTGACTTCACGAAATGATCCACTCAAATGACCGATCAAATAATGTGATTCAAATATCGAAACCAACTAATATACAAACTAAACAAGAGAAGATGAAGAATAATAATGCTTGATAAACTAATAGGTAGAACTGTATTGTAAAAAGAGTGAGAAAAATTGCTTCTTTTAGTCACTTCGCTTTTGGGGTTTTCCCTCACCCAGTCACGTACTCCTGTGTTCAACCACATAAGCTATAGATTCATGTAAGCTTCCAGAGGTAGAGCTTCTGTCATAAGGGGCTCAGATCCTCCTATGAAGTCAGATTAGTTAGGAAAACGTTGTAACATGGCTGCTCCCATGAACTGATTGCCGCTGCATTTAAAATTTCCATCTCCCCTAGATTATATACATTTCATGGATGCTTTTTTGAGCAGCATGGTTTTCTATGGTTTTCTTTCATATCAGTGAACCCTCATTCGAAAAAATAAAAAAATGAAAAAATTTGAGGCAAATTCCCCATTGTTATTTAATTTTTAAAAGTGACTTACAATAACCAGCGATACAATTTTCTGACTTGAAACTTCATTATGCCCTCTTCCGGAAATTGTGGTCTTCGAATTACCACATTCCTGTCCTAGAGATGCTATTTAAGGATCGAGAATCTTGAACGTTATTAAAATGTATAAAAAGTTGTACGGTTCGCGGTACATAGGCGAGGAAAGTAGTGTAGCCTCGTCGGATGTAAGGATTCATGGGAAGGGAGACAATGTCAGCCACCTTGTTCCTGTAGGGTTTAATTTGCAGGGCAGTCTGATGAAGAGGGTGGCAGATGGCGATGCAAGGCTTCCTTCTCGTGTTGCTTCCTCCCCCAACACGTATCGAAAACAGGTGTTCGCCAAATTTGATAACTTTCGTGAGCTTTGGAGGCACCCCGGTATCAGCTTTCTGCCTCTCATAATCAACCGTTTCTAGGCTTCTTACTTTCCTCACTCATTGAACCCCAGACGCGAACATGTAGGCTGAAAGAATTGAATTTATCATGATTCTTAGGCAGGACCACTCTCACGAAAGCAGTACATTTTAGGGTCCTTTCGAGGTTTCTGTGGACCTCGACCTAGAAAGTAGGACCTGTACTGCTGAAAACAGTACCTCTAGTCACCCTAGATATAGGTAGGTCGAGTGATCAGATTCGACATGTTTTCTCTCTCGACCAGGGCTTTTAAAGGTATTGCTGGTCTTTTCTGTGGCCTCTTTAGAGAAATTGTCGTGGTTCCAATTCTCGAGCAATGGAGTGAGGTATGTACTATTAAAGTTCCTATGAAGATTTGACCGTTAAAAACGGGGCAAATTATTACACAACGTGTACTTCAACATTCAACATGTGCGGTATCCTCGTTTACGATGCCTAACTCTCCTCGACTTGTCTCCGATTCTCTGTGTTCTACACTCCTGTTCACCCAGAATATCCAGTGTATCTGCTTTTACTACGGTGGAATCAATGAGTTGTATCCTACATTTCTGGATTTTCTGCGTATGTACCATTTAATTAGTTGAATAAATTCTTCCATAACTAAAAACACTGCAAATTATTACACAAAAGTTCAATATTTTTGTATATAGATCAATCGTCAGCAAAGAACTCGGCTTTGCCATTGTCACCACCTACCAACCATAGATACTACCTACCAACCATGTACCCACAGCTATCGTATTTTGGTCAGCTAAAATGAAAGAATATTCGACCTCTTTTGCGATTCACGCTCATTTATCGTAAGTCCAACGCTTAAATTCTCGTAGGGGGCGAACGATTTGTCCTACAGAGTCCCGCATGGTCTTTAAATATTTAATACTAAGAATCTTAAATTGATAGAAAAACAATTTCTTTATATCGAAATTTATTGAGCTAGGTCGTTTTCAAAATGTCAACCCTTACAAGTGACCGACATCAACCAAAAGCTTCGGGGCACAACTAGACCCCAAATGGAGCCCACATACCAAATTCAATCAAATTCGGTCAATGCTAACTGAGGAAAGTGCCGCGTACGGCGGACGGACGGCAAAATTTTTATTCGATTTTCGGATTCTACGTACCTTGAAACGTAAACCAACAAATTTTGAGGGTGGGGTTGAAAATTTTCTTTTCTTGGTCGATTCCAAAGGTTCATTATTGAAAATCATAATCCAAAAAGCTTGTTTTTCATAGCCAAAAAACATTTCAAAATACCCTCAAAACAAAGCAAATGTGTGGTGAAGTTCTACAATATTGATTTTTGGTTGGTTTGCCACATGAAGTATGATGGAACTTGATTATTTTACAAATGTACGATAAAATTAATGGTTTCCATTATGAATGGACTGATGTCTTGTGTTCAATCTCGTTTTGCGGTCGATCGGCTCGGAAGAATCGAGCCAAATCGCAGGCCTCCGACTGAGGGTTGCAAACGACATGACAAAAGGGTGGCGTCACCATAGTTGCATGCGGAATGGTGGCTCGACGCCAAAAAAAATTATTTACGACGTTCGTCATATCCCATTCGCACCCCCACCCGAGAGGTGAACCAACACAGACACACAGCGCTTGCGACGGAGATGAGAGACAACTTGGAAATCACGAGAGCGACGAGGATGGGAAATCTGAGGGTTAAAAGAAGGACGCGTAAGGTGGGAAATGAAATAGTCTGATTTATCTCCCGGAGGAGAGGATACGCGAAAACTGTGAAATCCAATCTGCGTTTTCCTCCACCCAAACGACTCAACTGATCGCTTCCTACGTTCCTTTCTTTTCCCCTTCTCTTGAATTCTTTCATTTATTTTATTTTTGTTTTTCATCAGGGATTTTTCGTGGCAGATGGAAGAGAAATTACGGAAAACCGACCGTTTCTTCTTTTACTTTTCTTCCATAGTTCGTAGAGAAGAAAAACTCCGTGAACAAAAGGTGCCGAACAAAGAACGGGTAACCAAGTTATGCCTACCTACTAAATGTCTGTATCCAACCTGGTAAATTTTTCTGTATCCACTCAGATATGTCGAATAATAATCACAAGGGAGGGTAGTGAGGAAATATTATATTTGTAGACATTTTTATTCAAACCTAACTCGACTCAAGGTTTTACACTTGGTTACACTCACTATCAACATCAAGCTATCGAGCTATTTTATTTTATTTATTTTTTATTTTTTTCAAAATTCCTCTGCGGTTTGATTAGTTACGATAAATAGCGTTTTATAGCTCGTATAAAATACATTAATGGGGTCTTCAGTCGCCGTTCGTTTTTAGTATTTAGCGAAATAGAAGGCGCAAAAACTTAAAAAGTTGTACCTAAATCTAAAATTTTAAAGGATTTTAGAAATTCATTAGTGCACGGCCCTAGGGAATTGAAAAACTGAAATATTGCCGCTGGAATCATCAAAATCGAACAATAATGAGGAATTTCACCGAATTCTGTTTGCATTTTTCCTGAAGAGTTAATGGTGTGGGATAGATGAAAATCGGGTTGATTTCGGAAAATAAGTCTCCTGTTATTTTTGGGAGACAATAAAAATTTCTAAAAATAACCAAGAAAACGGACCTCTTCAACGTGAAGCGGGAACGCTCGCTTAATGGCTGTTTTTATCGCCATCTCCTCCCAGTGTTGCCCGATGGTACGACGAAATCGTGTTATCTAAGAGGAAAATTATCAAACAAAAACAGGGGAAAACTAACTTTTCCCATCTTGCTTTTTCTATTTTTTCTTCAGTTTTTCGATTTCGAACTTTACTGGTTTTGTGAAATGTTGCATCTGAAGACTATAGATTTCACAATCTCAGCGCTTCAAGCGGCCATAAATGAACTATTCCAGGTTGACGTCATCCTCCCGGTTTTTTAAACGTTCATATTTTCCACACTGTTTTGTTTATTCGTAAATTAGGAAGTACGGGCTGAAAGTTGGGAGGTTTTTCGAGGTGCTTAATCCGATTTTTGGGTCAAAAATGAGAAATTCCAACATGGTGAAATTCCTCTTTGCCAGAGAAATATGGGGAAAACATGGGAAAACCCGTTTATTCAGTAGTGTTTCCAGTTTTTCTTTGGCAATTGTTGTTCGATTTTGATGATTCCGGCGGCCATATTTCAGTTCATCAATCTATAGGGCCGTGCACTAATACATTTCTGAAATCCTTTAATATTTTAAATTTAGGTACAACTTTTCAAGTTTTGCGCCTTCTATTTCGCTAAATACTAAAAACGAACGGCGACTGACTGAGAGTTATGGAAATGACTTATAACTTGACTTACAAATTGAAGTAAAATCGGAGAAATCTGTGATTTAGGAAAATAAAGTTTGTTATTTTTGTGCAGGCGGTACTTTTGGAGCAACGGGGATGCAATTTATGCATGAATTATGGGATTTATGTGGTCTTAAATGTTAATCAAAATCAGAAAATTTTCTTGTATGGTTTTCCCCATAACGTGGAGTATGACGTTTTTCTGCTTTTGTATTATGATTCAAAAGGAAGAAAATTGATTGGCAATGATTTTGGAGCTTGAACCAAGAATTCATTCGAATTCGAGCGCTTTTGATTCGGACCTGCGATCCAGAGCTCACAAGCAGTCACCAATCCAAAAAAAAAAAAAAAAAAAAAAAATACCATGAGCTCAAGCTAGGTACCGTTAGTCTAACAGCAATGAAAGACATATGGGACTGAAAGACTAACCCACACATATCCTGAAATTTCGATTAAAATCGTATTTTATCCTCGTATGGTTTTTTGGACAGACCGACATTAAGACACACATGGAGCCGAGAAAAAATTAAAATGTAGATAGTTAGGTATCTAGCTAACTGCACAGCACTACAGGCCAATGTGGCCCTTGGCTTCCCGAACTCCGCAATCCCACCACCTGGAACCTTGAAAAATGAGGTATGACATTTTGAAAACGCCCTAACTCAAAAAATGTTGAAATAAAGGCATTGTTTTTTCATCAATTTAAAATAGTATTGGATTTTTTCGGAAGCGAGTGAGACCACCCTTTCACAAAATTCTAAAACTTCATTTTTGTACTTATCATAAATCAGAAGCAAACAGGGCCTAATTTCCATTCAAATTTCAGCTAACCAAAATGCGATCGTTGTTTGTTTCTTCGAGTTGACTCATTTGTACGTCCTTAGCAACCTGTGCTCAAATTTCCTAATGAAGGCACCCACAACTCTTTATTTCTTCAAAAACTTAGTGTGAAGCATTTTTTCATCAAATAAACTTATTTGTGAAGTAGGCAGGTATGTAATAGATGGGTAGTACCTAAGGTTGGTAGGTACTGACAATGGCAAAGCTCTGTTCTTTGCAGACGAGTGATCTATATTGGAAAATAATAAACCTTTGTGTAATTATTTGCTGCGTTTTTGTACGTACGATAGCTCGAACGGAAAGGTGAATCATCTAGGGGCTAAACTGCCTTACGAATTCAATGAACATCATATTGTAGGTTGATAAAATTCTTTCCGTTTTCATGATTTGTGATCCAAAAAAAATTGGCAGTTACAATGTTTTTCTCCGTCAAAATGTTGAATTTTTAAGGTCAAAAACGTAAAAAAAACAAATGCATACAATTGTTCCTTTTCATCTCCATAAATGGAGAAAATTTTCAGGAAGTATGCTGTTTAATATTTACTCGGTACAGCCATCTATGAACCCCCGGAAGGAGTAACTGTAAAGACGATGATTAAAATAGATTTACCGGTGCAGAGAGAAAAACAGACGAATGGAGATGTCATCGACTAGCCCGAACAAAGCTCTTCGCATTAGGAGGAAGTGATTGTGAAGAAAACCTAACCTTCCCCTCCAACCATTAGGTCGAGCATGAAGGAGGAATGAGGCTCCATCCACGAAGTAGAGATCCATGAAGGAGGAATGAAGGGAAGGGGCCATCTCCACTCCGTAGAGATCCATTTGCGGTATTGTGAAGTTAAGCTCGAAGTCCAGATTGATGAAAAGGCCAGTCTCGCAGAGACTGCAGGTTTCAACGAATTTCTCTCCTCTCCTAGGAGTTTCTCTCTCCCTTTAGGAGAAGTTGGATGTTTCATAAATCACCAATGATTTTGTTTTGGTGGTAGATTACCCCCACGACGGAGACCGTGTGACAAATGGGGGAAGCCAGGGAAGCTTTTCATTATTTCTTCAGCGGACCTAATGGAGTGATCTCGGTGCTTTCGACCCTCGACTCGATTCTGGAAGTTGAATTGGTGCTCTATTTTCCCTAGCTTTGAGAATATTTTATTCATGGCAATAATCCGTGAGATTCCTTCCAGAACTGGATAGCACTATGTAACTCAGTTTTTAGGTGCAATTGATTGTTGAGGTGTATCACGTTCTGTCCGTATGGCAAGAGTTAGCCTTAACCACCTTAAGGGAAACAGTATCTTACTTATTACTCAAACAATTTACTATTTCCTTGCACCATTTAATTCACAAACATTTAACAGACAAAACGCAATTATTGTTTCCTCTAATCAAATATGTAAAACAATTGAAAACAGCACAATGTTGATTAACTATCATTAATTTATTTATAAATATTAATATTAATAGTTCAAACTAAGATCTGAGGAAGATCATTGAACCCCAGGTTTTGGCAGATACTGATGCTATATACTGATGGTTCGCATGATCAAGATCAAAGGAGAACCGGTGCTAGTTTTTACGTCCCAGGCTTGTTTGAGGGAAGCGTTGCACTTATCCCTTCAGCGACGAATTTTAATGGAGAAGTGCGAGCCATTTACGAGGCAGTCAGAATACTGGCACCCAATCCAGGCACCCTGCTGGGGTGGTGTTCCTTGTGGACTCACAGGCGGCGATTGGTGCCCTGAGCTCGACATATGTGCCATCAGTTGGGGACCAAGTCCTGCAGGCTAGAAGGGCCCTTCTTAGATGAGGGAAGGGTGGGAAGTCGTCCTGCAAAGGATCTCCTCACATTGTGGAGTTCGAGGCAACGAGACTGCCGACGCCCTGACAAATAGAGGAGCTGAGATGCCACCAACTGAGCAACCAACAACTTATAACGGGGCATAGTAACTCTCCATTTGTGACCCCAATCTTCAACTTGTTCTATGAATCTTTGAATGTATTGTTCGGCTTGTACGGTGTCATTTGCCTTATATAATGCAGCTACATCGTCAGCATAGTGCGCAATGGTCAAATGTTCAGAAGTTGGGAAGTCACTAGTGTACAACAAAGGAGCCCAGATGCTACCTTGAGGAACGGATGATCCTACGCTTGTAGAGATCGAGACAACTTCACTCTCCGAACCAGACCAAGCCACACTACTGTACTTCTGAGCGGACGACCGATACCAACGGGAGATTCGGTACGTTATATAGGACTTACCTTAGATAAAAAGCTTCTATGGAAAGAGCAAGTTAACACGCTAGTCGGTAAGTTGAGGAATAGAATCTGTCAACTTAAAAGTCTCCTACACACGAACTCCACTCTAAGCCTATCAAACAAACGCCTCCTATACTTGTCGTTAATACGCTAAATTTGGATGCATTCATGCGGTATATGGGGTTCCGCGGCTAATACACACAAAAATCGCATCCAAACTTTCCAGAACAGAGTCCTTAGAATAATCATGGGCGCACCATGGTTTGTCCGTAATTCAACCCTGCATTCGGACCTTGATATCCCGGAGGTACGCGGCACACTGCGCGAGGCGTATGTAAAACTTGATTCCAAATGAGAAACCACCCTAACAGTATGCTGGAAGACCTCACCAACAATCCACCACCTCCCCGAAATCAGCGACGTCTGAAAAGAAAGAGGCCGCAAGACTTCCTTTCCGAGGATTAAATTGTTATAAACTATATTTTTCGTGTTTTGTTATATGTATTTATGCTGTCGAAATGTAGGACAATCGATGGATTGGTAACTACCTACAATCATAGGTACTTCATGTTAATTAGGCATTTTCGCCTACTATATAAGATATTTATATTAATCTAAATTATGATTTGATATAATAACAATAAAGTTTTCATTTAAGAAAAAATAAAAAAATAACCAGGCAATGGAAGAAGGTACGATCCTATGATACAGCCTCCGGAAAGCAGTGGGAACCCATCATCTCGCAACCTGTCCCAGCGGATTCACAGCGCCGCGATTTCGTGGGCAATTTTAGAATGACTACTAGCCACGACTTCCTACAGAGCCATCTGCATAGGGTTGGTGTTTCCCCGTCCCCAATCTGCCCCCTCTGCAGCACCAACTCTATAATGGACGCCAGGCACATCGACCAGTGCCCAAGACTTTTACTACCAAAACGAAATGACGACTCCATATGGAGGAATCGAAGTAAAAATATTGGGCTGCCAGGAAGTAGACGGCTCTGATGTTTTTTTTTTTTTTTAATCCTCTTATTTGCAAACTGTACGGTCTACAGTTAAGAGCTTTTCAAAAAAAGTTCAACTTCTTGAGTCGATAACGAATTTGGCGAAAAAATTAGAGGAAAAAGTGTTAGATGTCATACCAGGTCCTTATCCTGGTCTCCTCTTGCGAAATTCGAATTTTCTTTTATAGTTCCTACAACCATGGATTACTCTTGGAAGTAAAAGGTTTCCTAGGGTGCTGAATCCTACTTTGTGTTGAAAAACTACAAATACGACTTTCTGCAACTGCCAACTCCAACTGCAAGTATCAACTTTATTTTAGCATGGAACATGCTTTAGCCATCACCCAACTGGGCGGGATTTTTAATGATTTTCACTTACAACCGACCCGTTTCTAGAGAAATGTATCGCCGTTAGTTTTCATCCGACGAAAATCGTTCGCCACTCGTTGAAAAGCCCTCAATTTATGCGTAAGTTATAAACAGCCAAAACAGCTATAAATATGGAAAAAGCTGTGATATACCTCTGATTTAAAAGAACTGAAAACAACATTCGCGGTAAAAACCAACATCGATTTAGTGGACTATTTGGCTTGGTTTTACGAATGTAATCAAAGGATCTTGAAACTTACGCCAGATTTTGTTATGAACGCGGGCTTTTAGTTGTGATGTTTTTCGACGCTTTAAATGTTTTTGATTTCTAAGTAATTTAATAATGTTGTCATCGCCTACTTCCAAGGAAGAGCGAGTAAGGAAGCTCAGTTGCAAACTTGTATTACACCAAGAACATTCGAGAAGCTAAAAGAACGGCTAAAGCATGTTCCATGTTTCTTGAATTTTAGCCGAAGGCTCTAATTTTTCGATTTTCAATATGCCAAATAAACATACGGTATGCTTTGGAGATGTTAAAAGTCCATACTCATGTCCTACCCGTCTCCACGAACTCATAGAGGACCTACTCTGCCGTTGCATTTTTGGTTACAACTAATGTAGGTTACAACTATCTACATTAACAGTTTTTCAACAATTTTTAATTTTTGAAATTGTACCTACCTACGTATATAAAAATTTGTGTGCAGAATTCGAATATACCTTATATTACTATGATTACGATGGTATAATCCACAAAAAAAGTTAAAAATACGTTTTTTGATTTATCCTTTTGATATTTGGATCACTTAGGGTTATTCAAAATTCGTCATTTCGTTCGTTATTACGAACATTTTGGCATAAACTAGACATTTTTGCGAAACAGTTACTCAAGTTATCGTACGGAGTGACACATAATTATCAAGTCCATTGCAATAGCTTAATTTTCCTTGAAAATTTACTAAAAAATTATGATAAAATTGATAAAGTTGAAAAAATGAATTAAAGAAGAGCTGAGTGTGTGATTTTCAAAAAAATATATATATTTGTTAGCTCATTCAAATAGTTGGGTGTTAAGTTACGGAGTAATACTCTGCATAATGATGAAAGCTGAGAAGTACAAGAGAAGGGGTTGAAGACGAATGAATATAAATGAAGAATCATGAATTAAAATACGAATAAATTATGTATATAAACAACCAATTGAAGAATTGTGTACCTTCAAGAGCGGATACACAATTTGCATTATGACGGGTAGATTAATATTATTCCAACATCAGTGGGTTGCTGGAATGAGAAGGCGGGTTGGTCAATTTGGGGAATAATTTAGAGATAAGATAAAGAATATTCATTAGAGTGAAAGCCCTGAGAGACAGAGTGAACGTATAAAATTATTTGTGTTTCACCGGTGGTTGGAAATATTTAGGTGCCTACGTTGTGAGTATGACGAGTATAACGGAGAGAGAGGGAACTACGATGCTGGTACGCTCATTTTGCAGTTAAAAATTTCTGATGTATGGTTCTCAATTATACTGATAGTTCAAAAACAAAGTTAAGGATCGTAATGATGTAAATATGAATGGTTTCATGCATTCGAATAACACATTTTAAAAGCAATTAACAATCAAGTGGGTGTTATTACGAATACATACTTATAATACGGCTGGATATTTTAATGTAAAATAACATAATGGACAGCCCATTTGACCGTCAGCTTCTGATTTGAAAAGGTATCCAAACGATCCTGGTCGACAAACGGGATGCCAACGTTAGTTACGTAACACCTCACAGCCTTCGAACATCGTCTCACCTCATTCCGAAAAGCTAACAAACAAATTATACCACCAAAATACATTCTTAACAAACTGAAAAGTCGAATTTCAAATAAGTAGTGTAATTTTTAAAACAGTTAAATAAAATCAAACTATTTGTTCAGGACAAAAAATGCGGTTGGAAGCAACTTCATCGTTTTCAAGTGGCATCTAATTTTTCTCGATATTTCTTCATGGTTGAACTCAAATTCAAGGTAGTTTAGAAAGAATGTTCGACTTACATAAGTAAGGAAGTACCTACAATCTTAAATTATGTAACAATTCTATTGATAGGAGAAAATACCTCAACTTTTGGAAATCGATACCGGGTGGCAAGCATTGATGTTGTTGTGTGGAGGGATTTTAGGCAATTCCTAAACACTAAATCTTTTCATTAATAAATAGGGCAAAGTTACTCCTTAAATTATCCACCAACTTGAAGGGCTAAAATTGTTGCTGCTACAAATCAAATGCACTTGTGGGGATTATGTGGATTAGGCTGTAGATGGTCCCCAAAAAAAAATCAAGGCCTTAAAATTGACAGTGGCCTCAGCGCATACGCAAACGATTACGTAACAGCCCTAACACTTGCATTCTTCATCCAATTCCGACGACATTTCTCAGGATTGTTCAGATTAGCGTGTAGATGGTCCCCTATGAGGATAGTGGAAGGTACTTAGAGATTAAATGTTTTGAGATTAAATATCGTGTCGGGTAATGGATACGAGGAAGCTATGTGCCACACCCACTTGTTGTAAATTGGAAAGGAAATTGGACCTATTACCTTCACTGAACAATCATTTGCGATTCACAAAAGTGTTTCTGATTTATTCTACTCCAATTCTTAAGACCTCATAGGGAGTGAACAGTTGGTCTCATTCAATTCTATTTTAAATTGTGAGGGTAACCCATACTATTACAGCAGGAGTTTATGAGCTACGACGATTCGAAAATCACAACCCCTATTTTCCACTCCTAAGCAGTTTAAATTCAGCGCATATACCGAATTTAAAGAAAATCGGTCCATGGTGAAACCATAAAATTTTGAGGGGAGCGGTGAAATGTTTTTTTCTTCCTCGATTCCTAAATGTTCGTAATTGAAAAAAAATAATCCAAAAGATGCCTCCATTATATTGTGATATCGTAAGTCAAATCCAGGACTGAACTATCTATCCCCACCACGAACTATCTATTGGTCCATACGTAAAACCGTAAAAATGTCTATCCGAAATGCCAAGAAATGATTTATTTCAAACAACCGAATATTTGAGAAAATTTAGATTTTATCGACAGCAATGGGTAGGTAATTTCCTATTATGTACTAGTTTCCTTTTAGTTCTATTATGTAATAGTTCCTTTTAAATAGTTTGATATGCGAGGAAAAAAATATAGGGACGGTTTTGAGTAGGAAAAGTACGACTGGAATCATCTTTTGTTATAATAATGGTGTAAAACATAAATATCTGGGAAAAACTATAAACAGATACCTATTATGCCAAAAAATAAATAAAAAATTTATTTAAAAAAAAATTGATTTTGTACTCAAATGTGTATGCAAATTTTTTGTCGTGACAATAATGCTACTAAATTTGGGTAGAGAAGTCAAAAATATATCAAAGATGGGAGATGGAGGTAGGTGCATCAGTAGGGGATTTGTTTGATGATTAGAATGACATGATTAAAATTGCTTAGAGTTAAAATTTTAGGGTAGTTTAGCTCCAAACAGAATACCCATATTAAAATAACAAGAGTATAGAAACTAGATATTGAAAACATATGAGAAACTAGATAGTAATAAATTATTGATGGAATGATGATTGGAAGGTGAAAATAGGTGTCTTACCTGCTGAGCGTTGGCGGCGACGCACATGAAGGCGAGGATGGCAGCGATTGAGCGCATTTTGATGTTCGTTTGTGCTCGCGGGGGGGTTCGTGAACGTGCTCGACGAGGTTCGTTCGGGCGGGCAGACGAGCGAAGACTGAGCGAAGGACCGGTAGCGGCGGAAGGGCTGCTCTCACTAAACCGGCTCCCGCCCGCCACCCTCGATCTTATACCTGTCCCTCCCGCGAGCGGAAGGCGAACCATCACGAACCTTCTCGCGCAATTCGGAACCGACTAGGGATTTTTTGAGAACGATATCTGATTATTGAGGATACTATTAAATTCTTAGTATTTCGCGAAATTGAAGGGGTAAAAACTTAAAAAATTGTACCTAAATTTGAAATTTTAAAGGATTTTAGAAATTTATTAGTGCACGGCCCTATGGAATCAAAAAACTGAAATATTGCCGCTGGAATCATCAAAATCGAACAATAATTGCCAAAGAAAAATGGGAAAAACTACTGAATAAACGGGTTTTCTCCTGCTTGTCCTATATTTCTCTTTCAATTATTGTTCGATTTTGATGATTCCAGCGGCAATCTTTCAGTTTTTTAATTCTCAAGGCCTATGCACTAATGAATTTCTAAAATCCTTATAAATTTCCAATTTAAGTACAACTTTTTAAGTTTTTGCCCCTTCGATTTGGAATACTGACCCGGAACGAGGAACGAACGCCGACTGACAGAGACCCCCTTAACATAGGACATGTTGCCCTAGGGTAACTAACCGAAAAACGTTACGAAAAACGTTACCCTTTATTTGATATCGATTGGAGTCATTTTGACTCCCATTGAAATTTTATCATTTTAATTTTTTTTCACAAGGAACTGATAAAAAATAAACGAGAAAATGGTAACAGCTGTATTTGAACTTGTTTTCATGCCAATAAAATTTTTAAACATGAAAAAATATCACTTTCATTTAGGTATCAAAAGTAGAAAAGTAGCTTACTCAAGATATCATTCTTGTGAGAATCTCACAGGCAGTATCACTTATGTGGTTGCTCATGATGTGTAGAAATTGACAAAGGTAACTTTCATCAAGGAATTAAAAAATTACCTTGCTTGATAAGATATCAGTCTCTTCAGGTCAGCAAAATTATGTATAACGAAGTACTGAATGTTTATCACTTACCTACATTTCCATTCTCAATCCACATAGCATTACATTTCCATTTTCAATCCACTTTGGAAACGCCGATCCTACGCCTTTTCCAACACTCCGATCATACGCCATTTTCAACACTCCGGTTTTCGAGGCACCGAGTTTCGAACCACCACGTACGGTCCTCGTTAATAGTGCAAACTCTACCACCAAGAGCGGGATACCTTCCTGCTGCTTAGTCCTCAATCCTTCTCGTTGCATGGTTCAGCATTCCTTATCTGTGTTGTTTTAAACATACACCTTCTCTGTTGCCAAGTTAGTTTTTCCCATTTCCCATTTTCCCATTTCCGCCGACTGTGACATATATGTAACACAGTTAGAGGCTTCTTGAGGTTTGGTTTAAAGCTACCATCAAGTTCCCCGTCATTTAAAATACGCTTAGTTATCATGTAGAAGAGCCCTACTATGGGTTTCTACGAAAATGTTAGTTCTCGCGGCAATTTTGCAGTGATTACAAGCGTTTGTATTGGACCAAGTGCGCAGTGAAGAGAATTTCAAGACCCGGCCATGTTGGAAGTACTCTATACATATTATTACTGTTTTTCTCGTACCCTTGTTGGTAGTATTTCCTTCTTTAGGTTTACGAAACATGATTCGTGTTTGCCAATTCAAGTTTTATTGCAACGTTGCCTTGTGGTACTACTAGAAATAGTAGCGTGACAAATATGTCACAATCGTTATATGAAGTTCAAAAACGTGAACATCATACCATGCATCCCAAGTTTTTTCCACCTTTATTATTTGTTAGGTTTATTTACATTTCAGTTTCCAATCTTATTCATCAAAATTTACTCAGTTAAAACTCTGATTCACTTGTAATCTTTTCGATTTTCAGTAACGCCGTGCAACTAAAAAGATGTTTGTCGTTGAAAATACAATTCCTCGTGGATGCCCCCTACCCTCAAAAAACACACGAAGAGACAAGATGGTGGAACTTGCCAATACATAATTGAACACTGGGATGGCATATTCATTTGTAAAGGGGTTGACAATATTGCAGTGGGGTCCACAGTTCATAGGTATCAGCCCACAAAGACTGTGGCAAAGAGATATTCGAGAGCTGAGAAGAAGCACATTACAGTCCCTCAACCTTGATGCATTACTAATTATAACAAAAATATGGGGTTGACTGATCGAATGTATCAAGATGTTGCTGATAAAAGGATTGTTGCTGATTAGAAGAAAGAAATGGTGGTGGCCGTTATTCATTTAGTTAGTGGATGTTGCAGTAAATTATGCGAGGTGTCTCTACAAACTCGCAAATTACAAAAAAAAAAAAAAAAAAAACGAAAACTAGATTTCTGCTGAGATATTGTGCATACATATCTCGTCTGCTATTAAACACCTACTACGAAGCTAACTGAACCAAGACGACATAGCATGAACCTTTCACTTGATTCGTACTTCTAATTTAATTTTTAAAAAATTGTTCATTTATTTGAAAAATTGTTTTACCGACTTATTATGTTCCTTTCAATGACTTAATTGGTTCTATTTTTTCGGAAAAATTATAAAACCTACTGAATTTAACAAATTTGACTTCAGTAACACCACTTGATTTAGCTGAACAATTGAAAGACTGTATTTCATTGTTTCTGATCTTTGATTTTTATTTTACTGATCTATGATTTGTAATTGATTGATCTCTAATTCGTTATATTTGATTGTGTTTGAATAGTAAAGTCATATTTTGTTCCATAAAACATTGATGATTTATCTACCAAGATGCGCACTTCTTGTGAAAAAGTTCACAGAAATGTATGTCTGCTGACGACTGTGACATATATGTCACAGTTAATTCTCCCACTCCTAGGACCCATAGAATTTTTTTGGCATTTTTCTCAACTCAAGGGAGCCCAGTTAGACAAAACTAAGTTAGAAAATGTTTAATTTTCAATTTTTTTTTGAATTCTTGGCGGAAATGGGATACGCCATTTTCAACACTCCGGTTTTCAAGGCACCGAGTTTCGAACCACCACATACGGTCCTCATTTTTAGTGCAAACTCTACTACCAAGAGCCTGATACCTTCCTGTTGCTTAGTTCACAATCCTTCTCGTTACATGGTTCAGCATTCCTTATCTGTGTTGTTTTAAACATACACCTTCTCTGTTGCCAAGTTAATTTTTCTGTCGAAGTTATGTCACCTATGTATGGTAAGAAATAGCTTCGATTTAGCGGATTTTAATTTATTTAGTTGGCTGGCATCGTTTTTACCAAAAAGTAATCAAAGGATCTTGTAACCTAGGCTTTTAGTTGCGATGTGTTCTTCGACGTTTTAGATTTCTTGATTATAACAATAGGTATCTTTGGGACATCAATAGGTGAATGAAATGACGAGCAATTTGAAAAGCAGGCCCATAAAGAACTAAATTAAAACAACAGAAAACGAATTCCTTGTAAAAGGAAAAAGCAAACAAACAAAACGTGTTCCATGTTCCATGAATTTTAGCCGAAGGCTCTAAGCAGAAACCATCCGGGGTCTAGGGAGCTTTTTTAGTCAGTCGATCAATTAATTACGGCGATATTTGGGCTGTTGAATTTACTGAATTCGACGTTCCAATCAAAATTCGAAAACTATCTGTTGAATTTAATTAATAAATAAACAAAGAAATGAAATAATAATTAAATGTTGAAGTTATGGCTGTGTCAAGGATTTCACGTTTGCGCATGCGCAGCAGCCACTAGTCTGGGGGTAATGATTTTCATTGGGGACCATCTACATGCCAACCCGCTCAATCCCTGAAAATTTAATCGAAATCGGATGAGAACTGTAGAAGTTGTGGCTGTGGCAAGGATTTCATGGCAGACACGGAACCAAAATTGTTCAGGAAGGTCTGAAAAGTAAAACTCAAAATACATTTCTTTCCAAGTGTTTTCCCGAAATATTGTAGCATATAAGTCAGTGATGTCAAAATCAAAAACAATTGATTTATGATTTTTTATGATTTATCAAAATATATTTTATTCAATTTTTTCGACCCGCCTAGATAATTTGTTATTTCATCTGACCCTCCCCTTCAAGTTTGCCCACGTCTGCCTTCTCCCTGTGGCTGATGCTTACCTGGTGAGTCCTGGGCGCCCTCCCCATTATCAGTTTATTTATATATTTTATGGTGTGCTCCCTCCACCTTTGAGGGAAGTTTATCAGGAAAAAGTACACGTTACTCACAGAACTTGGAATATCCTCAGAACTAAACTATGGAAATTGTACTTGATGGGGTAAAAAGATTGGTAAATTGGCACAAGTCTATCGAGTACAGAAACAAGGAAGAGATCGGGGATTTCTCTAAGGGTGGTTTTAGGACATATCACTCTACCGCCCCCAGGCGAGGCTTCTTATCAAGGAGGCTTATCTTGGTTTCAACCCTTCTCCAACATCCACGATAAAGGTTTAGAATTTGTAAGCCTTCTCGGTGTGTTTATCCTCCGCGTATCTCTCCTGTGAAATCGCTGCCTTCTCAGGCTGTTGGCTCTCTCCGTTTCCTGCCGTATCTCCGTCTCTTTTCTGCACCGGAATGGATAGGGAGAGCTTCTGCTTTAGGGCTCTAATGGATAGACCATGCTTAGCGCTAACCCCTTTCCATCAGCCGGCTACGGGCTAATCAAAGCTCGCGCTGACTGATCGCCGGTCATTTGTCTCGTCCCGTCTTCACTCTTCTGCACAACATTTTGCCCCCTGAAAACGTATCAGGTCTCCTTACATTGAGTGAGGCCAACGAGAATGAACAGACAAGGTTGGCGGGTGCTGGGACTGAATTTGGCAAAAATACTCGTACAGATATTTCTGAAGTTTTATCAAAGAAACTCACGTGATAAGTTGATGGTATCGATTGTTCACCCTACTATAAATCGATATGGGAATTTGTTTTGTCATCCACGCTATAGAATCCATCTATAAAAAGATCCCTAAGAGGTTAGTGGAAGATACTTAGAGATTGATATTTTGAGAAACTACTATGCATCGGATCTTCTATACAATCGGGTTGTGGTAACGAGGAAGCTATGTGCCACACCCACTTGGCAGACGTTATTAATTCAGCATGAATTGGCACACGATATCGATACCTTAAAGCACAAAGGAGCTATGTCCATCCATCTTCCAAATTTTTTATTTTTTATTTTTTAAATTTAAGAGAAACTCAAGTTCAACAAAACTATTATTGACCTTCTTGACGATTATAGCTTGAAAATTTGTTCAAGAATTAAAGAGTTTAGTGTGGTAAACCATGATTTTAGGAATTGTGCACTGGTGAGAACTTCTTTTGCGTTTTTCTGAAAACTCCTTTTTGGACATAGCGCCTTTGTGCTTTAAGGTATCGATATGCACTTTCCTGTTCAAGGACGGATGCTATGGCAATATTATAAACAGTTATTCAGAAAAGGACATTCTACTTTCGACAATTTGTTCTGCTTTTAGAAATTGATCAAATGTAAAACTGCCGGAAGAAGGATCGAGTTATATGGGTTTTTGACGATTTAAAATCTGCTTTTGATTCAGCTTTGAGACCTGCCTTGTACATCAAATGGGTGGTGTGGAGACAGGGCCTTTAAATTATCGCCTTGTTCGTTTGCTCTGTTTTCGTGGGACTTAGCTAAAAGCGTGTATGAAGGGGTGTTCGCAGAGGGAGTTCGTCTCAATTTACTCAGTTTTGCTGATAATTAATAATTTAAAGTACTGAACCAAAGATTCATTAGATTACACACAAATAAATGTGATAGAGAGCGAGCGTCTTGGTGCAGACTGGCCAGCGCTCATCCTGAATGGGACGTCGGAGGTTGCGCACTTTGGACGTAATTTACGTCTGTTTCCGTTGAAGCAACAATTGAATGCAATCTATCAAAATCTTTAAAATTGAATAAAAATTTTTAAAAAAATTATTTTTTTCCATTTCTTGGTACTGGCTCCCCTTAAAGATATGGTGTCAATTTTGTAAAGTATACTGTAAGACAAGAAGTATAATTACTTAGGTGATGTATGCTACCAAATAGCTTTACAATAGATATTAAAACAACCGAACTCCGGTTCATAGCTTGGTGCTATAGGTGTACAGCGTTTTTCTTCATGTCTTGAGTTAATTGTATCTTTTTACTTGTATAAAGCATTTTGAGAATCTATCAAAATCAAACCACTTCCCTTTATACCATTAACAGAGAAAACAAAACCAATGTCCTTAGTAGCCCTTTTGTGTATGTATCTAGATATATGGTACATTGTTTTGAACGCTTCCATTATTGACTACTCTAAAAAAATTATTACTTACATAGAATTGTATTAGTAACGCCGTTGGGAATGTATCTAGTCAATTTTAGTTACGTGTTTTTCCTTTTTTTTTGTCTTTAAAATTATTTATCAGAATATTATTTTATTGTTTAGAATCAATGATGCCCAATCGGCTTCTTCAGGAAGCACCAGAAATACAATAGATCGATGGCATCGTGGTCTTCCGCTAGGATTTTGCTGGGTCTTGGCGTTGGTGCGGGTTGTGGCTTGGAGTACATCAAGATCCGGACGAGTGCGGACGCTGAACCCTTCTGCGATGGTCCAAATTATCTGGACAGCCTCCGTGAATGTCCCTACCTCCATTGGGATTGGAACTGGGACAGGAGAGCTGTTCTCAAGAAGCCAAAATCTGGACAGATTCCCGAAATAGGTTGCCTACTTGTTCGGTTACACTTAATAATAATTATGTGCACGTATGAAACCATTGTTGATGATAAGATCGAAAAAAGTACTGAATTTTCATTCTCTACGATACAAAAAACATACAAATATTACGGTAGCTGCTCCACTTTTCATCAGTGTTTCTCTCGATACCCATTTTCATTTCAAAAACAATACGGTTACTCCTAATTGTATTGAATTTCACAGGTGAGACTCTCAGCGGCATACCTACCTATTTATTATTCCCATTTTGTGCGGGCCTAGGAAAAATAACAAGCTTTAATAACAACAACGATTGATAGTGTTTAACTACGGTCGCTGGGGCGAGCGTTATGGGCGGTTAAATTTGGACCGACTTCTGCGGGGGTCGTGGGTTCAAGTCTCATCGTCCCCCTCGTCACAACCCAGGGCGGTGAGGCAATGGGAATCCATGAGCCAAATCATCAGAACAAATTCTGATCTTCTCTTTGGAAGACAGCTGATGACGTCCGCGACGCCAGGAATGGCAGTCGGACGAAAATTCAACCTTAAACGGTTGTTTACTTTTACTTAACTTCACTTTTGTAGCCTCATAGGGGACTCTACACGTCAAATGGCACAATCTCTGAATATTGTGGGAAAATGTAGAAGTTATGGCTGTAACAAGGAAATATACTTTTGCGCATGCGCAGTGGCTACTATCAGACTGGGGGAAGGAAGAAACGAAACCACAATTGGGTGAAAGGTGGCCCAAGAAAGACGAATGGTGAGAGGTGGGAGATGAAAGGAGAATGATAGAAGGTGGATTGAGAAAGGTGACTGATGAAAACTGGATGGTGAAAGGTGGATAATGAAAGTTGTGTTTTGAAAGGTGGCTGGTTACCAGTAGCTGAAGATGACTTATTTTGGCAATTTGAACTCATTGTATAAATATACCCATCCAGCTGATCCATATTCCATCCAAAATGCAGATGAAAAGCAGAACAGTGCGTATTCTAGGCACATCTACTGTGTCACTACTGGGTTGTGTTTTAAACGAGAGGGATCGACATTACGCGGCCTCCAGAGGGAAGGACTATACCAGGTGCTGAATTTGACCAAAACTCTCGTGAGTACTGGGCTGAACTTCAGAAATATTTATTCTTCCAGCCTCCAAGAAGACTGGGACACTGCGCAACACCTCCTTGAAGGTATGTACTTATACTTATATACAAATACTTACAAAATAACACGCTTAACCCATTCGTGGACGCTATGTGGTACTCCGTACTTCACCTGTCTTAAGTCTGAAACAGGGCGGTAAATCTTGGTTTGATGTCGGTGACTTCCAATGGTAATTCTAGAGCAGACCCTCCTACACAAATGGTACTCGCCACTAGTTACTCATAGACTAGTTACTCATCAGTTTTAAGGAGTGAAAGTGACGAATCGCGTGTGTGGGTATGCACACCGATAACTTCTACATTTTCCAACCGATTTCGATAAAATTATCAGGGATTATGCGGATTGGTGGTGGTTTAGGTGGTACCCTATGAAAATAATGGCCTGCAGACTGATATTGGCCATTGCGCAAGCGCAAACGTGTATTTCCTTGTCACAGCCAAAATTTCTACATTTCCCATCCGATTTTGAAGAAATGTTCAGGAATTTTACCGATTTTCATTATCTGACATCATCTACCTTTCCTATCCTTCCTATTCATTAACATAGATTTCAATACCCAAAAATGGTGTGAAATGATGGAAACTGTATGTGCGGTACAGAGTACCGCTAGCGTCCACTAATGTCACAGTCGGCATAGCGCCCACTAGTGGGTTAAATAATACTCAAATTGCGTTATTAACGTTGGTCATATATGAAGGGCTGAAAAATGAATATCCTTACAACCCACCTACGCTGATAAGAGAAGACCTGCTTGAAGACGGACCGACAGTTGTTCCGATACCTTTGACTTCTTCAGGCCTTCCCAATCGATCTGATCTTTTCATCGGGCAAATCAAAATTGAAGCAGGATTCAGGTAGATACAAAAATATCGATTCATCTGTATTTTACTTTTTTAAAATAGTTAGCCTTGCAATATATTTGTCGTAGCCTAGTAGAAACTTGGTGACATTGTTTTCCTTCTTGGAGACTGAAAATCGTGAACTGATTGAAGTGCGAAAAAAAGAAACTGAAGGACTACTGCGTGTCATGAAGCGTATAATAATTTATTCCTTTACGATAGTTGTCGCAAGTGACTCTGCGTTACTCAAACACTCTCGAACAGGTACACCGGTTTAGAAGATGATGTTAGCAATAAGTTCGCTGGCCATCATCGCGGTCTCTTAGTTGGTCAATTCTTGCTTGACTGAGCTGTTCTTCTGATACTCGTAGTTCAGCCTATGGTCAGATTAATTCAGCCACCAAAAGGGTTGGTGGAAGGATTTTTTTTCTAATCTCCCCTCAAAGACTAAATATCTATCTGACGGAGGGGGCACGCCATAAAACAAAATGAATAAATAAATCAAATGTAATGGGGAGGACGCCCAGGACTCACCCGACGCCGGCCTTAGGGATGAGGGATGATGAGGAACGTGGGGGTGGGAGAGAGGGATGAAGGGGAGTGCCTCTATAAAATGACTACCAGTTTAAATATGAGCCGAGCAGTACGCAGCTGGTGACACCACGGAGTACACCTACTGAGATGTCAAACTCGCGCAACTCCGTGGCACTTTTCCCGCACCACACTCCGCGCCACGACAAGGTCGCAGCCATAACCCTGATGTTATTGGGGTCCACTCCTTTTAGCTCTGACACTGCTTGCCGTAAATCATCTCTATCATACTTGCTTATCTTAGCCCGCCAGGTCTGCTCAATGCCCATGCTGCCATTGACAACCTGGACATCCAGGATAATGCAAGACCTGTCGGGCTTGAAGGCAACGATGTCGGGCTTCTTACCCTGGTCACTCGGCATGTGGTATAATCTCTCCCTTTCAACATCCTAGCCGCTAGATGACAAGGCACCTGCTATTTGCTTTGTGACCGCATCATGACGTAGATGCGGCCCCCATGAGTTCGTGGACACTGCTGCACTACATGATACAGGTGTTCATTTCCACTGCGACAGGCACGGCAAAGGGTATCTGTCGTCCCACGACTACCCCTTGAACACCTGAATTTCTGTCTCCATTGGTACTTCTATCAGTCCCTTGAGAATGTGAAAACCTGTGAGGCGCTGAGAGATCCTGTCCTTGGCTTTCTTCTGTCATTCAGACAAACTAAAGTCACAGAGCAACCTTTCTCGTTTTGCTGAAGCTGTGACCAAGGAAGGTTCTTCCTTGTTCATGCATTTCTCATCATTGCTTTTATTGATTATTATGAGTATACGCCTCATTTATAGTTGAATTTACATAATATTATTGTGATAATTCACGAGCTAAGAATTTTCCAATCAGTCCATTTATTTTCAGGCAGCTGTTTTACAGGCTGAACAAGTCCGACAAGGAAGACGTTTACGACATAATAGTCGCACAGCCAGACGTCATCAAGTATTTCATATGCCGAGCCTTGCAGCTCCCGCCAGAAGCTTTGTCGAGGTTCAATCTCAACTGGGCTTCAATAACCAAGTTCACCATATTCGGCAATGGCGTGGTGCAGGCTTCTTCGATCGGTGATAGCGGTTACCAACCTCCGACTCTCCTTGCAAACAAATAGAAATCCCAAAAAACCTTTTGAGAATGACAAAATATAAGAACAACACATATCCATATTACAGCTGAGTGACCAGTAGATACGGTAAACAGAGCTACAAGGGAGGAACTGAATCATCACTATTTTTGATGATCGGTTTATCCACTATTCACCTGTTTAATCTGTCCAGAGATAACCATTTGAATACGAAGTCTGCTTGGGTTTAACCATTTTCACCAAAAGTTCTTCGATCGGCGATAGTGGTTACCAACAACCGGCTGTTTTTGCAAACAAGTAGAAATCCCAAATAACCCTTAGAGAATGAAAAATATAAGAACAGCATTATTCATATTATAGCCGAGTGGAAGGACCAGTAAATAAAACTATAAGCACCAACTAAACTATTCTGGGTGATCGGTTTATCGACTATTCACCTGTTTAATTTGTCCAGAGGTAACCATTTTGAACACGAAGGCCGCTTGGGTTAACCTTTTTCACCAAAAGTCCTTAAGTCTATTTTCACCAAAAGGCAGTTTCCAGTACCTTGAAGCTCTTTGAGATAGACCGTTCAGCAATTCATGAATACAGAATTTATTAGCTAAATTATCTATTATTTGACGTACAATTCAACAACCTACAACTTTTTCGTGAATCCAGGGTGTTTTACAACAATCTTAAAAGTAAGATCGGAAAAATTGATTGGTTGTAGCCCTAAAAAAATGGCATTTACGATTGGAATAAGCGTGAGATCTCCTGTAGAAGTCGTTGTGAAAACTAACATGATTAACAACCCTTTAGGCTCCACTTTACTCCTTTCCTCTCCCCTTAACTTATCCCCAGCGCCATTCCTTCCTGACCCTAGTTAACTCTAAAATTAAGTCATTATTCTTCGGATTCTGGATGTTCTGGTTACCATTTCGAAGAATTAAGGTCCATTTAGACAAGCAACTAAAATTGCCGCAATTCCGAAATTTTTCCCTAACTAATTTTGCTCGGAGTTGTTCAATTTTTGTGGAGCAACTCCGAGCAATTAAATGCCTGGAGTAGCTCAACTATACTATCAGTTGTTCTTCAAACACGTGTCCCTTGAGGAACGAAGTTATACGATGTGGGAAGAAGAAGTGAATATTGCTGCTGCTATAATGGTCCTAGCATCATCTAGGGGAAAACCGCTGCAAATTATTACACAAAGGTTTATTATTTTTCTATTTAGATCACTCGACTGCAGAGCCACCAACATGCAGAAAAACATCGATCGCATTTTGGTCAGCTAAAATTTGAACGGAGATTAAGGCTAAATGTCCCGAGTTTAGTTGTAAAATCCGCCACCACGTGGCAGCACCAAAATGAAGAAAATTTCGTTTACTTCTCATTTGAGAACGGATCGAGATATTTTAATTTTGCAAACGGATTTCTCTTCAGGATCACCGTAGAATTCCGGGTAATTGGTTTAGAAAGTGTGCAAAAATTTTTTGCACACAGTTCCAACAAAAATTTGTTCAATTTTCGAACATTTTCAAAAAGTGGCCTTATAGCCACTTGCAGAACCTTCATCAGAATACGAATCCGTTTGCAGAATTTTTCTAACTTGATCATAGCCGTCGGATTCGCGTTTTTACGATACGGAGCATGGTGAGGGGGGCGACCATGGGCTGGGGGGCGAGGGGGCGGCGGCGGCGGCGTTCAAACGCCCGCCACCCGCGCGACCTTCACCTTCTCTCCGACATTCATGTTTTGATAGTTTGCACCCTTTCATCGCTATTCTTTTTTTCCTGGCCACCTTATAGGTACCATCAACCTTCCCATTTCCAACTTCTCTTCCTTGAGGTTGAACGAATGTGGTGAAATTGCCATAAAAAGCAAGATTCTCACATAATTAACTCATGAGCAAGATTCTATTTTAATTTGATACTGATAATGGTTTGCACTACTAAATAGTTGGTTCTGAAATTGTGGTAATTTTAGTTCATTGTACATGGAGTAGGTAGGTACCTATTTGTTCAAATTTCAATGTACCTAGTTGCAAAAGTGATTTAACATCATTCTAGTCTCGATCGTTTATTTAGTTGAACTAGCAATAGAAGGTTTATGGGGGCATATTTCTCCCAAATTCCCTCTTAATTATTCTAGGAGTTACACTATTAATTTTCCTTGTTTTTAAAAGTCATTCGTGATTTTATGTAAGTAAATATAACGCCAAACAATACTGAAGTGTTGCATTTTGAGGTACCTACTACCTACAAAATTACAAACATGACTGTCCAAAAATTACCATCAGTACAATGTAATAAATACCCTAGAACTAGGGATAAATTCTCATATTATTAACATATGAGCAAGATTCTATTTTAATTTGATACTGATACTTAATGGTTATCATTAGCTTCTTTTGCAGAGGCTACTTGATTGATCTTGGGTCGATGATTTTCATAAGGGATTATCAACACGTCAACCCGCATATTGTCCCTGAAATTTTTTTAAAATCGAAATTGGACCATAACTTTGTATAGTTTTGAGCGTTGCGGGGATTTCATGATAGACAGGCACGGAACCAAAATTGTTCAGGAGGGTCTAGAACGTAAAACTGGAGTAACAATTTTGATTCTGGATAACATTTTTCAACGTTGAAAGGTGATAACAATACTTCCGCTACCTTGGTAGACTCGGAAGCTAAATTAAAATTTATGATTTCCCAAACATTGTTCAGAGCACCAAAAAAGGTAGGTACTACGCATTTCTTATATCCGAATCTACCAAGCGGAAGTATTGTTTTCACTTTTCAAGGTTGAAAAAAAATTTCTAAAAAAAAAACTCCGATTGCACGTAATAATAATATTGCAGTATTCTAGAAAACCTTGCTTCAAAGCTACCGATATGTAGTTATGATTTTGTTTGTGCATTTTTGGTGGCAAAAAAAAGTGTCACGAAAAATTCCTTGACCCCCAGCCAAAAGACATATCCATGTCAAAATGATCTCCAAAATCAAAATTTCCACTCTCGTTTTACGTTTCAGACCTTCCTGAACAATTTTGGTTCCGTGTCTGTCCGTCTTTGATTCTGTTGTGAAATCCTTGTAACGGGCATAACTATACGAAGTTATTCTCCGATTTCAATGAAACTTTCAGGGATTGTGCGGGTTGGCGTGTAGATAGTCCTCTATGAAAATCATCACCCCGACTAATAGTAGTGACGGCGCATGCGCAAAAGTGAATTCCTTGTAACAGTAATAACTTCTACATTTCCCATCTGATTTCGATGAAATTTTCAGAGATTATGCGGATTGGGGTGAAGATGGTCCCCACGAAAACCACGGCCTCCAAATTGACATTAGCCTCTGCGAATGCTCAAACCTTACAATCCTTGTAACAGCCATAACTCCTACATTTTTCGTATGAATTCGATGAAAATTTTCAGGATTATTCAGATTGGCTTGCAGATAATCCTCTATGAAAATCACGGCCCCGGAACTGATAGTAGCAATGCACAGAGTCTTTCATCTTTTGAGTGTGTCCTCCTTTACCCCAGATTAATCGCGTACGGTCGCCCAATTCTTACTGAGGGGCGTCCTAAAAAACGATGTTAGTAGTGATCACTGCGCAATCACGGAAACGGAAGTGAAATCAAGGTAAAATCACCAACGCCATACTATAACTCGAACGTCAACTGTGCCCCGATGTTACCGGGATTGCTAGAGAACGAGAAAGGGGTGCGACCTTGAACTTTTCGAGTAATCCGAAAAGGTAAACACTTAGAGTTGCCATCTGTAAGAAAATTATCTTGTAAGACCACAGCACTATCCCTAGTTCTAGGGTATTTATTACATTGTACTGATGGTAATTTTTGGACAGTCATGTTTGTAATTTAGTAGGTAGTAGGTACCTCAAAATGCAACACTTCAGTATTGTTTGGCGTTATATTTACTTACATAAAATCACGAATGACTTTTAAAAACAAGGAAAATTAATAGTGTAACTCCTAGAATAATTAAGAGGGAATTTGGGAGAAATATGCCCCCATAAACCTTCTATTGCTAGTTCAACTAAATAAACGATCGAGACTAGAATGATGTTAAATCACTTTTGCAACTAGGTACATTGAAATTTGAACAAATAGGTACCTACCTACTCCATGTACAATGAACTAAAATTACCACAATTTCAGAACCAACTATTTAGTAGTGCAAACCATTATCAGTATCAAATTAAAATAGAATCTTGCTCATAAGTTAATTATGTGAGAATCTTGCTTTTTATGGCAATTTCACCACATTCGTTCAACCTCAAGGAAGAGAAGTTGGAAATGGGAAGGTTGATGGTACCTATAAGGTGGCCAGGAAAAAAAGAATAGTGATGAAAGGGTGCAAACTATCAAAACATGAATGTCGGAGAGAAGGTGAAGGTCGCGCGGGTGGCGGGCGTTTGAACGCCGCCGCCGCCGCCCCCTCGCCCCCCAGCCCATGGTCGCCCCCCTCACCATGCTCCGTATCGTAAAAACGCGAATCCGACGGCTATGATCAAGTTAGAAAAATTCTGCAAACGGATTCGTATTCTGATGAAGGTTCTGCAAGTGGCTATAAGGCCACTTTTTGAAAATGTTCGAAAATTGAACAAATTTTTGTTGGAACTGTGTGCAAAAAATTTTTGCACACTTTCTAAACCAATTACCCGGAATTCTACGGTGATCCTGAAGAGAAATCCGTTTGCGAAATTAAAATATCTCGATCCGTTCTCAACTGAGGAGTAAACGAAATTTGGCCCCGATGGTGCTGCCATCTCTTATTTCAGAATCACACTAAAACATCGTGACATTTAGCCTTAAGCCTCTCTTGCGATTCACACTCGTGTTTCTGATATATCGTACGTCCAACCCTTGAATTCTCGTAGGGAGTGAACGGTTTGTCCTATAAGGCTCCACGTGGTCTAAAAAAATTCTAAAAATTGTATACTATATTAAATTGATGGAAAAACAATACCTTTATATCAAAGTTTTTTGAGTTAGGGCGTTTTCAAAATTTCAACCCTTATTTTTCATCCCTTAGAAGTGACCTACATCAACCAAAATCTTCGGGGCACAACTAGACCCCAAATGGAGCCAACCTATCAAATTTAATCAAAATCGGTCAATGCTAACTTGGAAAAGTGCCGCGTACAGCGGACGGACGGCCAAATTTTTATTCGACTTTTGGATTCTACATACCTTGAAACGTAAATCAACAAATTTTGTGAGGGAGTTAAACTTTTTTTTCTTGTTCGATTCCAAAGGGTCACAATTGGAAATAATAAACCAAAAGGAAAATAATGTTATGGTAGCGAGAGATTCTTCGCGCAGCGAGAATAGAATTCGGCGATCCTTTCCTGAATTCCTGCTGGACAATTTCCTTTTTTATAAATTTCGCCAGGGTGTCTGACTATAAGTTTAGTAGATAGTATACATTTATATGGTATTGCTTTATATTGTATTATTTATAAATAGTAAGTATATTGGATGGATATCGAATCGTTTTGTATAACAAAATAATAATAACAACAATTATCTATTTCTTCAAAATTTTGATATTTGAAGGGCCATAGATTGAATGATTTTTACCCAGAATATTTGACCTTCATAGTAGTTATATTCTGTAATCTCCTGGAAAGAAGAAAATTGTGAATAATTCACAGGAAAATGTATACTTGTATATTTGAATCTATGTTTACAAAAATATAAGTCAATCAACTGTATTTCCTTGTGAATACTTTGAAATTCATCTTCTTCCCTGTCTCTCCAAAAAAAAAAATTGCCGAAAACGAGCAATTTAAGCCCACTGGCGATCAAAAATTGCCGGAAAAATGTTGCCGGCTTCACAACTCCCAACAATATGGAGCAACACCAGGAAATTGTTGCCGGAGACTCGATCTATCCCTCAGTAGGGAAAAAATTGCGGACGTAGGGGAAAAATTGAAAGGTAATATTTTCTTAAAGCTGCAATTCTCGTTTGAGCAATAATTGCCGTAAAAAGATGCTCGTCTAAATGGACCTTTACATTAATATCTTCTCTTCAGATGTTCACAAACTCTATGTGATGCGTTGAAGATATGTACGAAGAGACGATTGAAGTCAATAATCATATCAAGAGCCGCTGCACTTCCCTTTTGTATCCAACATTCTAGAAAAGTAATGAGAAAAATGCCTGGTTGGGGGGATAGATGAGCTGCTCTCTGCACGTCATCAGTCTCAAGTGGCCCCTCGAGTGTCCGGCCAGACGCTTTTCTCTCCGTGGTTATTCTTCTTGAAATAGCTCACTTCACCTCCCTTTACGCTGCGAGTCCTTCTTTTCCGAGGAAATAAGAGACCCTCGTATCTGATCTTCCTGATGAGACTTCTTCCTCCTGCCCTTTTCACGAAGAAGTGATGGGATGGCTGAGGGAAATACACTATGAATTTTGAAAGTAGTTCGCTCAATCATTGCTTCAGTCTCTGTATTCACCAGGTTATAAACTCCGTAAAATCAATATAACGATTTTTTCAGCAGATAGTACATTCAAATCGGAGAACTTTTGAACTGGAATTTTGACGCTTTGAGAGCGCTATAACAGTTTTGCTTCAGTGTCTGTCTGTCCGTAGAAACCCCTCTTCTTTCAAATCTATAATAATAAAATGAATCCACGGTTTTGACGACATTTTCGAGGGGTTGCTTGATAGTTTCAACCGGCAGTTTCTCAGCTCCTCGTAGTTCAAATTTGCTCAAATTTTATTAGTATTTCGGAGGGCATGCTAATGTGATTGTCTTGAAATTAGAGATTAGTACCTTTTGAGACCAAACGAAATATTCACCCTCGTTTTTCAAGGGAACAGATTATCTTTTGCTCCAAACCGATGGAATTTTTGTGTAGAATAAAAAAACTCACTCTTTCCACCTAAAACCCAGGGAAAGAGTGAACTCGATTTCGATGCAAATTATCTTTATTACCTTTTGGAATCAAACTCCTCAATTGTTGTGTTAATAATGTTGTTGTTGTTTGGCTGAAAATTGGTTGAATAATTTACCGAAAAATCATATTCAGCACGAATGGGACTGTATAATCGTCGTGGTTCTTCCAAGTGAGAGTACCTACTTGGAATCAAACAGCGAGCACCCTTGAAAAAGTATAACGAGGTTGGGCCGAGTGGTCGGGGCGCATCTCATTGAGCGGTAATGACGTCACCGACGTCCACCAATCACTGTGATTAGTATCTTCCACTTCTTACAGCCTCGACTACCTGCCTTTGGCCAGGTTTAACACTCAAGGACTCGTTCGGAAGGACCTGATTGACTGCTCGTTGGGGCAGTAGTTGGGCAGGCGAGCGATTTCTCACATACCTGAAAGAAGGAAAAAAACATATTAAGCTCCAAGGATGTGAAGCATTCAGGAATCGTGCGGAGCCTTGGACTGAATCACTAAATACGAACAAATGTGATTGATTCACCGTGCAAATAAACCACTCATGGTTCGTTACAGTGTATTAACTGTACATTGGCGGCCTAAAGTACAAAATCAGCTGCATTTTGTAAATCATATCATTTTAAAATTGTGGTTTCAAACTCCCCGAACGATGGACGATTTGATTGACTCATAGTTCTGGGGACATGATGGCGCCCACAAGACTGAATGAATAGCTGATCAATTTCCTGCCGATTGCAATACTTTCCTTTTTTACCTTGTTGGTGTGAAAATGCTCGATTGTACATTGGGCTGTTGACTGTACCTTCCACTAATTAATTCCCTTATACGAAACTTGATTTCCATGATCATGTTGATGTTTCTCTTAGTCAACAATTAGCAACACGACTATGAAATCGATCAATTTCTCATCAACCTAATGAGCCTCTTCCTACCTAGTGATCCACATGTCTTCGAAGTACTCTTCCTTCAGCACAAGTGGCTGTATATCCATTTTTGTATGATTACTCCATGAAACCACTTGCTTCCTTTGGGATGGTGTCCCCGCATTCGTACATCAGATCCCACATGAAATGATTTCGTATTCCGGCTGTGGTCATGCTGAGTACTGCTTCTTGGCTGTTGAGTAGCTGATAAAATTGTGTACGGACATTGTAGGAGAACATAAATTTATACCCGCGAAGTTCTAGCTGCATTTGGTGCTCTCCTTAGTTGGGTTAGACTCGATGAAACCGAATGGTTGATATCTGTTTCATCATTCTTCATATCTTTCAATACATTTATTCATGACCATTTATACAGGGTGTCTACAAAATAGACCTCATTCCTTCAAGGGCTCGATTAGACAACTAATTTGCAACAAAAAATGCCTCAGCAATTTTTTAGAGGCTTCTTTTCCAAGTTATTTCAATTTTGAAGATTTTTTTCGTGATTTTGCCTTATATATTATATTGGTGATAACATCTTTAATTTACTGTGATATTCACAATTTGAGGATACCATTGGAAAGAGCATTAAATTTCCGAACTCCCTAATACCAAATACAATTTTTTCAGTCGAATTCGAAGCAACCCAAGAAGTGAATGTAGTAACTTTTTGAAAACTTTCGTTTTTTCAACGCCGTGTCCAAATAATTCGAGATAATGAACTAATGCCGGTAAGCGTGAAACTGCGCCAGAATCTCAGCATTCTAACGGTGTAGTAAGAAAAAATTTTACAATCGAATTTGGGGGTGTATAGGCTTACCGGCAATAAGTAGTGCATTATAAGGAATTAGTTCACTACTAAGTTCACTTTTTAAGTTGCATTATTCTCCGTACATTTCGACTGAAAATTTTTTATTTTGTATTAGGGAGATAAGAAATTTAATGCTCTTTCCAGTAGTATTGTCAAATTGTAATTATAACAGCAAATTAAAGGAGTTATTACCAATTTAACGACATAAGGTCAAAATCACGAACAAAAACTTTAAATTGAAATAACTCGGAAAAGAAGCCTCTACAAAAATTGCTAGGAGATATTTTTTGTTGCAAATTAGTTGTAGAATCGAGCTCTTGAAGGAATGAGATCTTTTGGTAGACACCATGTATAATTTCGATACTTCCCAAATGGTAAGGGCGTGATGGTTAATGGTAAATATTGCTCTCTAATAGAAATTGACGAAATGGATTGAAAGGTGAATTGGTATCTTACGCTGGTATCTTACGTAACTACATGGTGAATTTGTATCTTACGCTGATGATACGGCTTTAATATCATCAGGAAAAACTTGGGAAGAAGCCAAAAGAAACGCAGAGAAGAGATCTTCATAACTTAAATGTAAAATACTCAAGTAAAAATCTTAAACTAAACTATGAAAAAACTAAATTTACTGCCTTCTCTCTTAAAACAAAAGGCATACCCAATATCTCAGAAATAAAATGTCATATAAGCAAAAAATGTAATTCAAATCTGTGTACATGTCCAATAATCAAACAATCAAGCAACATAAAATATCTGGGTGTCATTATGGACCAGACTATTTCCTGGGAACCACAAACAGAAGCTGTAAACAAGAAGCTTAGAAAGATAATACCCGTATTTATAGAAATTAGAAATGTTTCGGAAAAAAAAAAAAAATTATGATATATAATGCATTAGTACAGTCCCAGATAAACTATGGAATTGTGGCCTGGGGCAATGCATATATGAATAAAATTGAAAAAATAATAACTTCTTAAAAACGTTTGATAAAAATATTGTTCAGATATCCATATAGATTTCCTACTGACCAACTCTTCCATGATACAAAAATATTAACTTTTAAAGAACTTTTGGATAAAACAACCCTTTCAATCATATTCAAATACTTACAGCGAGGAAAATTCAGCAGAATGATAAATAACACTAGGTCTAAAAATTCAATACAAATAAAACTACCAAGAGGACAAACCGTGATAGGATTAAAATGCTATGACTACCTACTCTGGAATTAAAACGTACAACAACCTTATTTTTGATAATAATGGATAATAAGCTTAGTGTAAAAAAAAGTTAAAAAAAAATGTTTGTGAAATAAAAAGGAATATTAAAGTTAAAAAAATAGCTATAATAATGTAATACAAAAATGCCAAGTGGGTGTGGCACATAGCTTCCTCGTATCCATAACCCGATTATATAGATGACCAGATGCATAGTAGTTACTCTCGAAATATCAATCTGTAAGTACCTTCCACTACCCTCATAGGGTACCATCTACACGCTAATCTGGACAATCCTAGAAAATTTCATCAAATTCGGATGAAAAATTAGGTGAGTGGATATGTTTTTGGATCAAAAAATACTTAGCCTCGGCTGGGATTCGAACCCGCGACCCCTGGGGGACAGTTGAAGTTACGGCTGTTACAAGGAATTTACGTTTGCGCATGCGCAGTCGCTTCTATCGGTCCGGGGATGATGATTTTCATAGGGGATCATCTACAACCTAATCCACATAAACCCTAAAATTTCATTGAAATCGGGTAGAAAATTTGGAAGTTATGGCCATTAAAAGGAAATTCACGTTTGCGCATGCGCAGTGGCTACCATCAGTCCGAAGTTGACGATTTTCATAGGGGACCATCTACATGCTAATCTGTAGCATCCCTGAAAATTTCATTGAAATCGGATGGAAAATGTAGAAGTTATGGCCGTTACAAGGAATTCACGTTTGCGCATGCGCAGTCGCTTCTATCAGTCCGGGGATGATGATTTTCATAGGGGACCGTCTACACACCAACCCGCACAATCCCTGAAAATTTCATAGAAATCGGACAATAACTTCGTATAGTTATGCGCGTTACAAGGAATTCATGACAGACACACAGACAGACAGACAGACAGACAGACAGACAGACAGACACACAGACACGGAACCAAAATTGTTCAGAAAGGTCTAAAACGCAAAACGCGAGTGGAAATTTTGATTTTGGAGAACTTTTTTTTTTCGTCCTTGAAAAGTGAAAACAAAGCTTCCGCTACCTTGGTAGACTCGGAAGCAAAAAAAGTCTGCCAAGTGGGTGTGGCACATAGCTTCCTCGTATCCATAACCCGATTGTATAGATGATCCGATGCATAGTAGTTGATCTCAAAACAGCAAAACAAGTTAATCTATAACATCCCTGAAAATTTCATTGAAATTGGATGGAAAATGTAGAAGTTATGGCCGTTACAAGGAATTCACGTTTGCGCATGCGCAGTGGCTACTATCAGTCCGAAGGTGGTGATTTTCATAGGGAACCATCTAAATACTAATCTGTAACATCCCTGAAAATTTCATTGAAATCGGATAGAAAATGTAGAAATTATGGACGTTAAAAGGAAATTCACGTTTGCGCATGCGCAGTGGCTACTGTCAGTCCGAAGGTGGTGATCTTCATTGGGGACCATCTACAACCTAATCCGCATAATCCCTGAAAATTTCATCGAAATTGGGTAGAAAAAGTGGAAGTTATGGCCGTTACAAGGAAATTCACGTTTGCGCATGCGCAGTGACTACTATCAGTCCGAAGGTGATGATTTTCATAGGGGACCGTCTACACACCAACCCGCACAATCTCTGAAAATTTCATTGAAATCGGATGGAAAATGTAGAAGTTATGGCCGTTACAAGGAATTCACGTTTGCGCATGCGCAGTCGCTTCTATCAGTCCGGGGATGATGATTTTCATAGGGGACCGTCTACACACCAACTCGCACAATCCCTGAAAATTTCATTGAAATCGGACAATAACTTCGTATCGTTTTATTCGTATCGTATTAGCTCTACCCCCATCTCTACATGAAAAAAGTTGTTTTTTCTTTCTTTTACTCGACGGCAGGCGATTTAGCTTGCGATACGTCTGTATGCGTGAGTCTCCAGGAGATTTTTTTGTTGTTGCTCTAATAAACTCTGAGAAAGCATTAGGCGACTACCTTACCCCCTTGTTTGAGAATCGGTGTGAGTGCCAGCGCGCACACCCTTCTCAGTGCGAGCTCTCCCGCGGTTCGCCAAAGAAACAATGCATTGCGCGTATGCGCCGGCGCATTTGATCATCGCCCTTCCACCTATTCGAATCCCCTTTCAAGAAATCGGGAGCCTCTATAGGAAAGCCCAATTTCTGTTTAATTGATTCGTATACTGCCTCACCTACGTCCGACATTTTTGATTTTTGAGCGAAAAGTATTGTGAGACTATTCCTGAAGAAAATTTCATGCTTGTATAATTTGCTCAGATTAGGGATCTTTCTCATGAGGTAGGTAACTAACTACTGCAGTCACACTTTTCTTGTTTTCTCAACATTGATTCACTCAAATTAGGAAACGTGGCTTAGAGTGAATATAAGTGGCTTATGTAAATAAAAATAAAACGCTGCAAATCATTGCCCAAAGGTTTATTATTTTCTGTATAGATCACCCTTCTGTATAGATCCCTCTCTACCAACCGAAGGTGCCTACTACCTACTAGGACATTTTTGAAAATTTCAAACCCAACCACCAACCAAATGGAAATGAAGGGTTGAAATTTTCAAACGCTGTAGTAGGTATTAGGCATCTATGGTTGATAGGGAGGCGTCTATACAGAAGGGTGATCTATACAGAAAATAATAAACGTTTGGGCAATGATTTGCAGCATTTTTTTTACCTACCAAAATTGTTTTACCTATTTTTACCTACCAACCATTGGTAGGTACTACTTACCACACCCTTCACACCTTCACAATCAAGTTTATTATAAAGAACTAAACGCTTCACACTCGATTCGAAAAATAGACAGCTTCATACGGAAATTTGATTACTAGTTACGCAGAAGGCAAAACTGTATACAAATCGAAGAAATGAACAGCGATCGCATTTTAGTCAGATAAAATTTAAACGGAGATTAGACCTCTTTCGTGATTCACACTCGTGATTCTGTTTTATCGAAGGAAAACCGACGAAAAAGTTTTTATTCGATTTTCGGATTCTACGTACCTTCAAACGTGAAACATACAATTTTGAGGGGGGGTTGAAAATTGTTTTCTCTTCCTTGATTCTAAAGGCTTATTTTTGAAAATAATAAACTAAAACGAGGAAAAGCATTTATTCACTGACTGAGGTCCTGGGATGATGCCGTTGGATTAGGTTCCACCTTGCAGCTGCAGTTAGAAATATACAATACAACTCTTCACGCCATACAACCAGCTAGAAACAAGAACTTTATCACTTTGATTCTATCGAACACTGAAACATGGCTCAGAGGAATTTTCTCACGTGTGAACCAACTTGAAACGACCATTTCAACCGTATTTTCTGAGTGAACCAACTAGAAGCGATAGGTAACTAATTCATTAGATGCATTCATATGTAATCTCTCTACGTGTAGATGGACCAGCCCTAGTTGTTCCTCTGGCCTTCAACCTCCTCTGCAGTACTAACATTTCCGACGTTACTCAGGGTAATTGCAGCGTCAAACTCTCGACGTTTGTCGAGCTCAAAGCATTGTGCGCTCTCTCGCCCCTTGAAAACTCTATTCAGCTTCGAAAACCAAAGGCTTAATTAAATGGACTCGATTTCCTTTTGAAGGGATTCCTCGGAACATGGACTTGGCGTTTCAATGAGACTTGCAACCATCTAATGTCGTTTGCGTGCTTATCAATAGCAGAGAGGGTTGCCAAAGGTCTGAGAATCCGTATTATCGAGTTGGAAATTATCGCTGAGCGGAGAGTGAATTCGCGGCATCATTGTTCGAGTTTAGTTTGTCCAAACTTTGACATCATCAAAGACATCGCGGTTGGATTAAACCTCAATAGTGGCGACGGATATGCAGAGGTTTCCTCGCCATAAATCACCTACTTCAACAGAAGAGTTACATTCGATAGTAACTGCTGTAAACCCAATGTGCCACTTCCAGCTACATTGATATTTTTCTACAAGAGTTTTATACCCCATTCAAAGAGGTTAGATAATCAAAAAATCAAGAAAAAGTTACAGAGGAAACATTGAAATTACCAGGATAAAATCTACGTAACGAGCTACCCAAAAAAACATTTTATCTACTTTTGAAAGATACTAGTATCTTATGTATATATGTATATATAATAAAAATCTAAAAAAAAATGTATCATGTTGATTTATTTTATCCACTTTCATTTGTTCTCAGGCAAAACTATTCAAAAACAAGAGCAAACACTGAAATCGTGTGTTTGAAATTTTGAAAGAGAAACTCTGAAAGTGTACTTGAAATTTTGTTGTTTGTACGTCTTACTGGACTGGCAAATCACTGTTATTCTCGTCTGTGAATGCAATATATTACAAAGTCCGTTTTTAAATCAATTTTCAGGGATTGTGCGATTGGGACTCATGGATGGTTCCAAATAAAAATGTCATCGACACCTGTCCATCAAATATGCATGGAATATGCTTTTGATTTGAACGAGTGCGCAACAAAGTGGAAGATTAAGATTAATCTACAAAAATCAACGTCTGTCATCTTTACCTGTCTCCATCGCTATAACGAACAGCAGCTAAGAATCGGAGACGATACGGTGCCTGCGGAGTCGAAAGTTCGCTACCTTGGCCTAATACTCGACAAGAGAATGACGTTCAACGACCATATCACCGCTGTATTCCAAAGGTGCCGTCATCGACTGAGAACCCTCCTAGCTGCCGTCATCGACTGAGAGCCCGTCCCAGGAAAACACTCCCCATTAGCAGACTAGGACCCAAATGCTCCATCCTCTGCTGCAACCTGAGAAATCAATTATAAATACTTTGTCTAAGTTAATTTAAATAATTTAAATATCAGAAATTTGATAATAATAATATAATTAATTTATAACAATCTTTATGTATTTCAAAACGGGAGAAAGTCGCTGGACTTCG
Organism: Apolygus lucorum; assembly: GCA_009739505.2. Classification (NCBI taxonomy): domain Eukaryota; kingdom Metazoa; phylum Arthropoda; class Insecta; order Hemiptera; family Miridae; genus Apolygus; species Apolygus lucorum. The sequence goes on along the minus strand of CM019168.2, from coordinate 24,021,204 downwards.
ACTCCCTCTCACATGCCATGTCCTTGTTAAATTATTATTTGTTAAAAAAAAAAAAAAAAAACCTGCCCATCAAATTTGAAGAATGGTGGTAGTCACTCGGACATAAGTACTTCGGATCATCTATACAATCGTGGTATGGAAACGGGGTAGCTATGTGCCACACCAACTTGGTTAATTTAACTTTTTAATTTGTTGAAATTCGGTCTATCGGCTCCATTTAGGGTCAAGTGGTGAACCGAACCTTTGGTTATCATCAGTTACTTCTAAGGGGAGAAAAAAAATTAACCCGAAACTAACCTTATGAAGTTTGTTTTTTCACCAATTTAAAATTCGAGTAGAATTGAAATTTTAGAAACGAATGAGACCACCTAAAGCTTTGTAGTAAAGACCGATCGTTCCCTATGAGGACTTGAGGATTTAATCTAAAATAATTGAAGAGTTTTCTTTCAAACGGGCTTATATCCATTTTTTACACTTTTTGTTTTTCTTCACGGATTCTGTATCTTTGGGATAAGGCCCACCACCTCACGAGTTGAGTTCCTTCCAAAACGATTTGTATCCCTCTGTAAAAGCTTAACAACAATCGGGTTTGTCAACAAAACGGCTCACATTTATCTCATTGTTTTCAATGACACTTTTTGATTTTTTTTTTTTTTTTTTTTTTTTTTTGTACGGTTTTCGGATTTTACATACTTTGAAACGTAAACCATCAAATTTTGAAGAGAGTAAGAATATTTTTTCATGCTCGATTCGAAGGTTCATTATTGAAAATAATGAGTAAACAAATAAAAGAAAATAAAAATCAGACTTTTCTTCGCGCAACCTTATCATTTTCAATAATGAACCTTGGGAATCGACCAAGGAAAAACATTTTTCAACCCTCCATCAAAATTTGTTAGTTCACATTTCAAGGTACGTAGAATCCAAAAATCGAATAAAAATTTGGCCGTCCGTCCGCCGTACGCCGTACGCGGCACTTTTCCCACTTAGCATTGACCGACTTTGATGAAATTTGGTATGTAGGCTCCATTTAGGGTCTAGCTGTGCCCTGATGATTTTGGTTGATGTAGGTTACTTCTAAGGGTTGAAAAAATATGGTTTGAAATTTTGAAAACGCCCTGACTCAAAACATTTTGATATAAAGGTATTGTTTTTTCCATCAATTTAAGATAGTATAGAATTTTTAGAATTATTTGAGACCACGCGGAGCCCTGTAGGACAAACCGTTCGTTCCCTACGAGAATTTAAGGGTTGCACGTACGATAAATCAGAAACACGAGTGTGAATCGCAAAAGAGGCCAAATCTCCTTTCAAATGTTAGCTGACCGAAATGTTTTTCTTCATGCTGGTTGATGGTAACAATGACAAATCCATGTTCTTTGCAGACGAGTGATCTATATAGAAAAATAATTAATTTTTGTCTAATAATTTGCAGCGTTTTTTTTTCAAAGTGGCTCATATCCATTGTTTTTCATCAAATGGGTTTATTATGTTCTAATAAGAAATAACCGCGTCTCCCTCAAAATGGATGCCAAAATTTTGAAATTTGGTCTTACGATCTGTGAACAAACAGTTTTGAAAATTTGGGAACCCTATACGACTTCCTTCTCCATGAAATTAGTTTTTCTCAATTTCCCACAAAACATTTCAAGTGGATACTAACCTTCATGCGCTCGCGCCAACATGAGTTACACCAAGGCTCGTCTGTCTGTTGACCGTCCATGCTTTCCAACCATCAAAATATTTATTGAAAAAAAAAAAAAAAAAAAAAAAAAAAAAATTGACAAATTTTCAGGTTTGAGGTATAGATACCGCTCTAGCGTTCAGTTTTTCTCCGCTGGTCAACCGATCATCTATTGAAAAATTTTACTCTCTTCCCAACGGTATCCTTATTTTTAATTTTGAGTTAATTCAAGGAGTTATGTCCATTTTAATGATGTAAGGTCGAAAACATGAAAAAATTCTTATAAGTAAAATAAATTGGATTCAAAAGGCATTTTTAGTTGCAAATTAGCTGTAGAAACTACTCTCTAAGTTTGGTGGGTATCTTATGAGACACCCTGTATCATTAGTATATAGTAAAATAATAGTAAAACAATAAACCTTCGATCAATAATGAACAATACTTAATGATTGTGATTAATCAGGCTACAAATCACAGAAACAGCAACTTTAGGCTGCTTTCTTGGTGGTTGAATATGCAGGCTGCTTTGCTCCTAGTGGTCGTATACTGTATTAAACAAAAATAATAATAAAAGTAGACTCCAACAAACGACAATTTCACTTGAACCAAATACCAGTTGATCTGAGTTTAAACTACCTTCAGCGACTGATAAAGTTTAGTCTGAGTTAAGCTATTATCATAAACAATGAGCGTAGTTTAAGAACTCACACCCAAAACAACGTTCTCCGTCTAAGAACGTTCTACGACCTAGAGAGCAACGATAGCTTGAAGTCAACAATTTAATTATTACAAGGTATCGCTGAGCTCTATTTTCACGCATCTCCATCCTCTCCAAACCTTCCTCTTCATTCATCATCATGCCATTTCCCGCGTTTCCCTCTCTAAATCATCCCCTTTTCCAGAGAGCCCTTTACGCCTGATTACAAAGAACGCCCCTTTTGATATCCCGGCTTATAACGCTGTTATGCAAATGAGGGTGTAGCTGCGCTTAAGACTAATCGTCGAGCGATTCCCTCGACTGCCAGAACGCCTAGCACCTACTCATAAATAATCTGTACTGCCTCTCCATCTTGGCCTTCTTCATCAGAATCATCACAATTTCACGAAAAAGTTATTTAGAAGCACTTCGAGAGAAGTAGCCCCTATCTTGAAGTTTCTCCGACTCGTGGCCGAGTTTCTGGTAAGACCTTTTATTAAAACCGCAACCCAATAAAAGCACCGCCCTAAATTTTTTTCGTCCCTCTTATTCCTTCTTCTTCGTTTGCCACTCGATTCCTCGGAAAGTTGTTTTGAATTCCTTCTTTTTCGGTCGATTCGCAGAAAACAGGAAATTAAAGAAGTTATTTCCATTTTAGAGCTTGGAACGACCGAAGGTACCTCATTTAAAGTTATGTGCTGCATTCAAGGAAAAGTAGGCAAATACCGCGGGAAATTTGATTTTCGCTTAAAAAACGCTAATATTACACAAAGGTGTATTATTATTCTATATAATATATATATCGTATATATAATATATATAATATATATATATATAGTGATATATTATATCACTTGTCTGCATAGAACACGGCTTTGCCATTGTTACCACCAACCAACTTGAAGAAAAACATCGATCACATTTCGGTCAGCTAAAATTTGAACAGGGATTAGGCCTCTTTTACGATTCACACTCGTGTTTATGATTTATCGTACGTCCAACCCTTAAATTCTCGTAGGGAACTAACAGTTTGTCCTACAGTCCTACACTTTTTTGAGTTAGGGCGTTTTCAAAATTTAAAAATTCATTTTTGAACCCTTAGAAGTGACCTACATCAACCAAAATCTTCGGGGCACAATTAGACCCCAAATGGAGCCTACATATCAAATTTCATCAAAATCGGTCAATGCTAAGTGGCAAAAGTGCCGCGTGCGGCGTACGGCGGACGGACGGCCAAATTTTGGTTTATTATTTTAAATAATGGACCAAGAAAATCTTCTCCTCAAAATTTGATGGTTTACGTTTCAAGGTACGTAGAATCCAAAAATCGAATAAAAATTTGGCCGTCCGTCCACCGTACGCCGCACGCGGCACGCGGCACTTTCCTCACTTAGCATTGACCGATTTTGAAGATAATTAACCAAAAATGACTAGGTCTGTATACTTTTTCTGTATTGGTTTACATGCAAATCATCCCTTTTCACCATCGAAGCTCTGTGAAATTTGAGCAGCAGCACAAAAAGCTAAATTTAGATATTCCAAAATATACGTTTTTCCGCAATCCGCAATATTAAAGACATAGTAGGTAACACTTACATAGAAAAATAATAGATGGATAGATATTTGTTTATTGGCTCCATTTTGTACAATTTTTACAAAAAGAAAAATGAGTAAAGGGTTGCGATTTGCTCGGATTTCCTACCCGGCGTGAGGCTTGGCCCTTGTTGTAGGGTAGGATCTTTGCAAAATTGCTCCCTCTGGGTAAATAAATTGATAAATACATATAAATTGATTCACAAATCATATGATATTTATATGATATAAATTATATTATAATATAAATAACGAAATAATCATAATAAACGATTATAACAATTTGCAGCTATCCTACGTTTCGCAGTTGCTGTTGAAAGTTGGTATGTGACTGGACGTCCTAATAAAGTCATGTTTCTCAAGGATAAAAGCACCAAACAAACACTTGTCTAAAAAAAGATTCCAGTCTTTTAAATCAAGCTGATGAGGGCTTTTACACGCGCCAAACACGGTTGTAGTTCAAATGGAGTTTCAAAATTTAGACGAGCTCAGCTGAGTCTCAGTTTAAACCTACGGCCTCAGTTATGGATCCTAGTAAAGTTGTCCCTTCTCTTACATAAGTTAATAACTCTCATGAAGAATCGAGTTATGTTTTCAAATCAGAACACACCACTTCACAATGCATTATCAGACACTTATCAACTGAAATCGTTGTTACGAGAGGATAAGAAGTGAAGATGGTTTCATCTGCTCAAAATGCGAACCCTTTCAAGACTCCAAGAGGGCGTGAAAATTGAAGGCTGGGGTCGTATGAATACCGAATGTTGAAGAGGCTGATTTGATTTTGGTTCCTCCGAGCTGGTTTTTCTCAGGGACCATTCGTCTTCGCCACACGTGGAGAGGGTGGCGCGCCACATGCGACCGTTCGCGCCCTATCGGGTCATTTGTTCACCTTTTCTGTCACCAGATGTCCCTTCCCAGGCAAACGCACTTCCGGAACCCCACCCACATCTATCTTCCTTGATTTTGGTTTATCATTTTTAATAATGAGACTTTGGAATCGAACAAGAGAAAAAATCTAACTTCCCTCCAAATTTGATAATTTACGTTTCAAGATGAGTAAGGTGAATCCATAGATAATAATAGAATCGTGCATACTAGAATCCGAAAAATGTTTGAATTGATGTGGATTATGTCTAAGACGTGGAGGAAAATCTAGCACGAAAAGAATCCAACGTTTCTATTTCGGTCAATTTTTACGTACAACCAACCTTTGTTAGGGAAATGGAACTTCCGAAATTTTCATCGCACGTAATTCGTTTTTCCACTCCCTGGAAAGCTCTCGATTTATGTTAAAAATCTACATCTCAAGCTACCAATTTCCCCCTCCTTACGTACTTGCCTACATTAGGTTTGTTCCAGCGCAAAGAGTTCATGAACTCAAGTTCATGAACCCGCTGGGTGTGAGAACCCGAAAAAGTTGAAGAGTTCATGAACTTTTTAGGTTCAGGAACCTGTGCGCTGGAACGTTTTTAGTAGTTAACATGAAATTCGGCAGGGAGCGCGCAACTCGGCTTTCAACAAACCATGAATAACCTCCTCTCATCTCAATCTTTAGCGGGATTTTTTAAGTTTAAGATTGAACGATTCTTCGCAATTTTTAACAAACAATGTCTCCTAGCTATTTTGTTTCAACCCCTTGTTTTTTCAAGTTTTCTCAATTTAAAGAATTTTTTCGTGTTTACTGACTTATTACATTAAAACTGTTGTAACTCCTGATATTTACCAAGTAACCTCAAGTTTGAGGATATTGTTGAAAAGAGCGTTACATTTCCAAGCTAACAAGTGCGAAACCAAAATATTTTAGCAATAAAACATGTTTGAAAAAATCAAGTCAAGCGAACTACAAGTTTTTACTCTGAATCCCTGCCTATTTCGATGGGCGCTCTTCGAAAAAACATGCTCAAATTGTCAGTTTTCCAATGGTCTATCAATTTTTCTTTTTTAAATTCATATTGGAAGAGTAGGTACCTAAATCAAGTTTTAGTGCCAAAAAAACGTGCGTTTTACTAAAAAATCGAGTGTTATACGTGGTTTATTATGGTCACCCTCGATCTCAAGATGAATTGACAAGTTTTTGGTACCATTAATTTCCTATGCATAGGAATTACATGTAATTTCATGCTGAATCCAATGGTGATACTTCTTGACTGCAGAAGTAGTGGTTATTTCGATGAAATCCTTCATTTTTCGTTCAAAAAATACGCATTATTCGTAGATAAGGTACTGAGTATAAAGTAACACCTTTCTACTAAATAGCAACATCATCTTATTTGTGTTACGTTAAAATGCAATCTTATGGGACTCAAACAACATTGTTTCAGTAGAAAAAACATTGCTGAGTTCATACCTGGAGTTCGGAGGTTCATTTCATTGATCAGCTTCCACCATTTCTTCAAAAACTCACTTTCTAGCATTCAGAATTATTCGGAAGTATCGCCATTGAGTTCAGCGTGAAAAACTACTGAAGAAATGATACCGAAATCGTGAAGTCATATTGAGATCGACAGGTGACCGGACTCTGCGTAAAACATTCAATTTTCTTGTAAAAAGCTTCAATTTTCTCGATAAAGCTTTCAATTCAAACGCAGCAACCCACTATTGTAGTCAACAAATCAACTTTTGCCCATGTCACATGAGTAATCAATCACCCCATTTTACGGTAAATAGTTTGCAGAAAAGAGGGATGATGTGAACTTCCTTGACACACTCTCCGAATAAATAGACAAAGCTCACTGTAGTGATAATGGAATAATCGTGTATTTGTTAAAAAAGAAAGAGTCGATCGAAAATGGCTTCTGTTAGAACATAAGTAAATTCCAAAAATTTACACTTCATCCGAAAAACACTTCATTCCTAGAGACTACTTGTTAGAACATAAGTAATTTCCGAAAATTTACACTTCATTCGAAAAACACTTCATTCCTAAAGACGACTCGCTCTTCGAGAAAGAGGGGCTCAGCATAACGAAAAGAAAGTTTGAGAATGGAGCCAAGTGATTAGCGTGAAAACTGGACAACAAATGAAAAATTTAGTAGGTTTCACGTGAATGGCACAGGTTACCCTTCAGTTCGAGTTCACAACCCTGCCTTCGATGAGTGCAGAAAGTTCATGAACCCAGGTGTAAAAAGTTCATGAACTGGAAGCGCTGGAACGCGGTTTATGTTTGCAAGTTCTCGAACTCGGCGCCGCTGGAACGCATCAGTTCATGAACTCAACATGCGCGCGGGTTGTGCGCAGGTTAGGTGTAAGAAAGTTCATGAACTGAGAGGCGCTGGAACAAACCTATTACCTGCCGACTATAGATAAAATTTTGAATGCATAGGTATAAGAAAAGTGAATGTATAGGTTTCTAAAAAAAATTTCTATCACGACCGAATAACCCGGTTAAAGTTGGGAAATACGACACTAGCGCTCCTTGTTTCGCATGAGAGTAGTGCTCTTATCACATTTTTTTCTGTAGATCTTTCCAACTGTTCTCAAAATGTTTCAGAAAAAAACGTATCAAGGTAAGCAAAATCCGAAAATCAAATACAAATTTTGCCGTCCGTCCGCCGTAGGCAGCACTTTTCTCAGTTACTGTGAGCCGATTTTGATGAAATTTGGTATGTGGGCTCCATTTGGAGTCTAGTTGTGCCGCGTAGCTTTTGGTTGATGTCAGTCAATTCTAAGGGGTGAAAAATTGAAAAATTTTCAAAAATGCCCTACCTCCAAAACTTTCAAAATAAAAGTGTTTTTCACAAATTCGAAATAGTATTGAATTTTTAGAATCTAATGAGACCACTCGGAGCTTTGTCGAACAAACCGTTCGCTCCCTATGAGAACGGGTTGTACGTACGATAAATCAGAAACAAATGAGTGAATCGCAAAAGAGGCCAAATCCGTTTAAATTTCAGCTTACCAAGATGCGATCGTTGTTCGTTTCTTCGAGTTGTAGTCTGTTTTGCATCTTTAGCTGCCATAAGGCACTTACTCCTTATTTCCTCGAATTGATCGTGAAACGTGTATTTCTTCCAAATAAACTTGATTGTGAAGTAGGATTGTGAAAATTATATTATATTGTCATTCAAATGCACCAGCCACAAATTTTATTCAAACTCAACAGGTCCTACCAAAAACATAATATTATTAGGGTAGGTAAAGAATTCAATACAACTACAACTTACAAGTAATATCAAAATATTCCTAAATTATCATAATATTGTTAAGGTTTTACATTTTAGAAACAAACTGCACTAGTCGATGTCAAAACCAAAACTGACTCTTTTATTCAATGTATCTAAATTATAACTAAGTAACAAAACACGTGTATAAATTCCTAACATTACTCCCTCCTTTCCTTTTTTGAGTTTTTCTTCAATGATCATTTACCCTCCCATAGCAGCAAATAATCCTTTTTCAAAATTTAAGAATTTGATCGACTTTCCACCAATTTTTTTTCTTTCCTGCCTTTCTTGCCACCTCGACCAACTGCAGATCCAGACAAGTTTCCTCCGTTAATTTTTGATCACTTTTTTCGTGTCCTCCTTTGTGTAGTCACTTATCAACATTGCACCAACTTTCAAATACTGATCAACGACATCCGCAACCATTTTTCCGATATGTCTCAAAGTATCTTCGACTACTCTCATTTGAATTCTGTCACCGCTCATTTCTGCACTGATCATCCCACCGCTGCTACCACTGTTAAGGTTTTACATTCTAGGAACAAACTGCACTAGTCGATGTCAAAACCAAAACTGACTTTTTTTATTCAATGTATCTAAATCATAACTAAGTAACAAAAGACGTGTATAAATTCCTAACAATATGATGATTTATTATAAAATATGAATAATTGATTATAATATATGATGAAATATTATTTTGGATTAAATAATTGCAATCAATCAACTATGTTTTCCTTCAGACATAGTATTCTGGTTGCTGGTGCCTCTCTTTCAGCTCAACACGTACCCAAAGAATGAGTTAGATACGAGAATGTCTTTTCCCTGTGTTTTGTTTAATTTTCTCCCATTTACTACTCGTACATTCTTGTTTATCTTAATCTCCCATTTCAGTTGCACCAACTATAACTAATGCTTTGAAGCCACATCTGGTAGACTCAGAGTCTCACGATACCTCGGTAGTCTGCTGGAAATTCCATTTTCAGAATTTCTTACAAACAGCATTTTTATTCGAAGTATCAAGATCCACATCAGTCATGGGGTTTGCATCATTTTGCTCATTTTGCCCTCAAGATGTCGTGAATTCACACATGATTAATCTGAATCGACAAGTTTATCAGAGTTTAAAAATTTCACTCGTTCTGGATTCTTCGTCGAAATATTTTGATACTTCGAATTTACAATGAGTACTTAATTCATACGAAGCAGGTGATATAAAAACTCGGCCCTTCGGGCTAGGATGGTTACTGCTTAGAGCCTTCGGTTAAAAGTTCAAGAAGCATGGAACATGTTTTAGCCGTGTTTTTTTGTTTGCTGTTTCCTTTTACTAGGGATTTGTTGTCAGTTGTTTTAATTTAGCTCTTCATTGGCCTGCTTTTCAAATTGCTCGTCATTTCATTCACCTTTTGATATCCCAAACGTAATGATATTATTAAGAAATCGAAAAAATCTTAAACGTCGAGGAACACATTACAACTAGAGGCCCGCGTTCATAAAAAAAAAATCAAGATCCTTTGATTGCATTCGTAAAAACCAAACCAACCAACACCAATCCACTAATCGATGTTGGTTTTTACCACGAATGTTGTTTACAGTTTTTTTCAAATAAAAGGTATATCTCAGCTCCGTCGATATTACAGCTGTTTTGGCAGTATATAATTTAGGCATAAATTGAGGGCTTTTCAACGAGTGGCGAACGATTCTCGCGGGATGAAAACTAACGGCGATACATTTCCCCAGAAATGGGTAGGTTGTTACTGAAAATCATCACAAAATCCCGCACTACTTTCGTTCCACGGTTTCGTCACGTTATTGCCCAGTTAGGTGATGGCTAAAGTATGTTCCATGCTAAAATCCCATACGTGCACTCGTGCAATGTGGAAAGTTATGCTTCCACTGAGAATTACAGAAACAACCTCGAGAGCATGAAGGATAGATTTGGTGGCAACAAACTGCTTGTTGGAGATCACGTAAGAGAGTTGATTAAATTGTTGTTGAGTACCAATAAGAAGGAAATCAGCATGTTTGTTTTACCTTCACTACGAGCCTTGGCAACCCTTGGCACCAACTATCAGTGAAACTTTCATCATTGTGCTTGTTATGTACAAGAATTTGAGCAGCCATGCTGACAAACCATACGAGATCATTTACTACCATACAACTCCGGAAATTCCATCGAACTTAGAATAGATTTGTGAAAGTTCTGCTTGTTAGAATGATTTCACGATTTGGGCCCATGATAACTTTTATATAGGGCAGTTTAGATTGATTGATTCAAAAGTTAATTTTCTTACATGAAATTATTATTATTTTACAGGGTACCTATATAACAGAAAAATTCAAATCCAAAGTGCCAGATTCCAGAGAGTTTACAGAGATTACAGAGGTATGAAAATACGAAGGCTCGAAGCGCCTTCGGTAGATTGAAGGCTCCGTCATGCACTCAGCGTTGATCTGCCGTTTAGCATCACGAGCACCGTGGGCGCCACAGGACAAACTGTTTCAAACATTGGTTGGCTCTTAACCCAAATAATGCGAAGGAAGAATTTATCACTAAAGAAGATTGGATACAACATTTCTAAAATGGCAGGAACGATTGTACTGGATTCTTTTTTAAAACGTAGATGTACCGACTTTTGGATAAATTGTTACCCCGACAGTCGTCGGGAATAAACGAAATTTATTCAGAACTAATAACCGAAGAACCAATTTTATCAATTTTTGAAACGATTACACAGTTTGATTGTGCCAATAGAATAGTCTATTTCTAGTGAAGCGCAAGTATAGTGATAAGAAACACTCACTTTGATGAACCAGCGAACATGCCTTGGTATTATTTTGTGTACAATCATAAAGGTAATCGTTTCGGTAAGTTACTCGTCACATCACAACAAAATATTACAGGTGAAACAGTGAGCAAATGACCTTGAAGAAGGTAGGCCGTTCTGGGATCACTTTCTTCAATATTATAGTACTTTCCTTAGCGGAAGAAACGCTTAGCTGAACGCATAGGCGGTTCCTACATTACGTACAGTTATTACGTGACATATTCACTCAAGTGCCCCAGAAAAAGACCCTTTTCTACAACAAATTTACAAAGCAGGTCTCCCATTCACCAAATTTAAATTCCAGGGTGTCCAGCGACCTGGAAAACCGGGAATGCTTAGGAAATTTTGCTCTACTGGAAAACTAAGGGAATTTCTTTTTTTTTTCGAAAAACCCTGGAAACAGCCCTAGTGCCGAACCTTTTAGTGAGAAGTCCCGGCAGTTTGAGGGGAACAATAGGTACTCACATTCGAAAGTTTGACTTGAATGAATGCATGGATAAACATGTATTAGTAAGCATTTTTCCGAAATTACACAATTTACACAAATCACGATAAACAAGAAGTGGTCGTTTCTCTCGAGCAAACCAACAAATTTCGATGATTTGAACGTTCATTCTCGACTTTTTCAAACAATCGAAGGTGAAACAAGCCTTTGAAGTGGTCGTTTCTCTCGAGCGAACTTACAAGTTTCGATGATTTGAACGTTCATTCTCGACTTTTTCAAACAATCGAAGGTGAAACAAGCCTTTGAAGTGGTCGTTTCTCTCGAGCAAACCAACAAGTTTCGATGATTTAAACGTTCATTCTCGACTTTTTCAAACAATCGAACGAATTTTTTGTTCTTTTTCATTCCAAACTTTCCTAAAAACCCTGAATTTTGAGAAATTATGATTACATTTACTTATATTTTAATGCATTAAGAACCTTGGAAAAAGTCGAAAATTGACACCAAAAACCTCAAAAACTCAGGCATTGTTTTTTCGGCGAATCGCTGGATACCCTGAATTCGAAAAGTACCTGAGTAAACCTAAATACATGACATAACTTAAAGTTAGAATAATATGTTTTCGATTCTGATCTTCTGATCATTCTCTCTTCCGAGTCAACCAAAGTAGGTGTTCTCCGGTAGATTCGTTCCCAGCTTCTGGAACGTTAACAGATATAGACTGAGTGGGTGAAGCACAATGTGCTGCCTCTTGCCCGTAACATGATTATCTGATGATCCGATGCAATCTAACTCCAAGTACCCTCAAATATTGAAACTGTAGCAGAGTGTTACGGTACACTTAATGGTGTACCTAAATGTACTTCGCAGAGAAAAAATAAATTCGTGTTTTTCGTTGAGATCACACAAGCAAGTGAAAATTTTATTTCGGGAAACCAAGGTTAACATAAATAATAATAATGTTGCAGTGACCCGTGATCACGACTCTACAACACTCCTCCTCACGGGTGCTGCATGTTTAGTCCAAGATCACTCCTGAGATGAGAAAATCTTGGTCCGGGAAGTCCCTTGGTAAAAATGTCCGCGGTCATCTCTTCTGTCTGTAAATATGTGACGAGGACATCTTTGTTCTGAATCTTCTCTCGGATGAAGTGTTCTCGGAGAGAGATATGTTTAGACTTCGAGCTTACAATTGGGTTTTTTACCAGGTTCTGTGCTGCTTGGTTGTCACACTTTATTTCGACAGTTCCTGTGTCAATTCCCAAGTCCTGCGAAAGTCTCTTGAGGTATAGAGCCTCTTTTGAAGCGTCTGTCAGCGCCATGTACTCAGCTTCGGCTGTCGATAATGCCACTGTCCGCTGTTTTCTCGACTCCCATGAAATGGCAGCTCCAGCGAATTTAAAACAGTAGCCGGTGTAGCTTCTTCTGTCAATAGTACACGTAGTCCAGTTTGCGTCAGTCAGTCCGTATAGTTTTCTGTACGTCAGTGCCAGTTCTTTGGTACCTTGCAGGTAGCGCAACACACGTTTTGCGGTCAACCAGTGTTCCTTCCCATGGCACGTGTTAAACTGGCTCAGGTAGCTGACGGTGTGGCTGATGACCGGTCTTGTTGAAACAGACAGGTACAACAATGTGCCAATTAGTTGTTGGTACGGATAGTCTCCCGATGTTCCTTCGACCTTTTCTAAGACAAGGTTTGTCTCCATCGGCGTTGAAACCTTTTTGCATCCAACCATGTCAAATTTTTTCAATGTTTCTTCAATGTATTTTGTCTGTGAAGCTGTGATGGTGTTGTCTGTAATTTTGAATTCAATTCCGAGACAGTATGATAAACGGCCCAAATCTCGCATCTGAAAAAATTTCTCCAGTTCTGTTTTCATTTTGTTCAAATTTTCATCTGTATTTGAGGCTAAAATGAGGTCGTCTACGCGCAGTGGAAGCGTGCTGGGCCCATAACCCTGTAGCAGAGTGTTACAGTACACTTTATGGTGTACCTAAATGTACTTCGCAGAGAAAAAATAAATTCGTGTTTTTCGTTGAGATCACACAAGCAAGTGAAAATTTTATTTCGGGAAACCAAGGTTAACATAAATAATAGTAATGTTGCAGTGACCCGTGATCACGACTCTACAACAGAAACAAATAGTGGGAAATTACGTTCGATGATAATATCATCGAATATATTATATTCACGCGCATGATCAATGGAGAAGAATTATTGAGGCTGAGTAAAAATAACTGAATGATTATTCATATATTGTTAATAATCTCAGAATTATTCATTATTTTAAATGAACCTCGAGGTTAGCCTTGCGGCAAGGATTTTATATTTGCGCATGTGCGGATCAGACCACGATGAAATTAACCCTCCGTAGACATTTTTGGCAAAGGCGCTGTAGCTCATGGGACTGATAGATATTGCTTCCGAGTCTACCAAGGTAGCGGAAGCATTGTTTTAATTTTTCAAATATGAAATAAAAGTTCTCCAACATCAAAATTTCATTCGCGTTTCACTTTTTAGGGCTACCTGAACAATTTTTGTTTCGTGCCTGTCCGTGTGTGTGATGATAAACACATAAAGTATGTACATATGGTATGCAAACTGTAAATACGGTATGGTAGGTATACTGAAAATTGAAAAAATCTACAATACACCTATGTGTGGATACTGGAAAGTGGGAATACCCAAAAATGCTCTTGAGTGGACACGAATGCTCAAGTGTGGACAGAGCGCGAGAACGAGCTCGCAACTGCTCGTGAATCCAAATTCGTTCCGACTGCTCAAGTTAGTGATGATTAGAGTGAGGGTTAGGCTTAACGGGCAAAACTATAATTAATCACTGTTCGATTTTGGTGGTATTTTCAGAGATTATGCAGGTTGGCGTGCACTTGATCCCCTTTGAGGATAGACAAAGAACTTTTTTGTGTTTATCCAGGCATTGGATTATACAGGGTGTAACCCTTACTGGTCTGCCATACGGTACCAGTCGATGCTATAACTAATTTGCATCAATAAATGTCTTTTAGCATCTTTTTAAACCCTTCGCTTTCGAATTATTTTAACTTTAAACTTTTTTTCCGTGATTTTGACCTTACGTCATTAAATTGGTCATAACACCTTTAATTTGCTGTGTAAATTGCAATTTGAGGATACCGTTTGAAAGACCATTATATCTCCTATTAGATGGATGCCCTAACTTTTTTTTGAGTCAAGGTTTGAGACATGAAAACATCCTCTAAAAAAAAAAAAATTCCACGTAATTTTGGAAACCTCGCATTTTTTCAATCGCAAATTGAACCACGAGAACCCATATTATTTCAAGATGCAAGAACGGTAAAAACTGCACCAGAATCTCAGCTTTCCAATGGTATAATTAACAAATATTTTACAACCAAATTTAGGGGAGAACGCGAGAAAACTTGCATTTTTTCAACGAAATCAGCGCCCTGCCTCGAAGTTCTGAGCCGCAGTACACCGCGAGGCCTCCGGAAACAGGAGGGCCAGAGCGCTGATTTCAATGGAAAAATGCACGTTTTTCCGCGTTCAAACTCAAATGTCTCCCCTAAATTTGGTTGTAATATATTTTTGATTATACAATTGGAAAGCAGAAATTCTGGTGCAGTTTTTACAGTTCTTGCATCTTGAAAAAATATTTATTCTCGAAGTTCAATTTGCGATTGAAAAAATGCGAGGTATTCAAGATTAAGTAAAATTCTCTTTTCAGAGGACGTTTTCATGTCCCAAACCTTGACTAAAAAAAAAGTTAATCTATATGATAGGAAATTTGATGCTCTTTCCAACGGTAACCTCAAATTGTAATTTACACAGCAAATTAAAGGTGTTATGACCGATTTAATGACGTAAGGTCAAAATCACGAAATAAAGTTTAAAGTTGAATTAACTCGAAAATAAAGGGTTTAAAAACAATTTCTAGGAGACATTTTTGGTTGCAAATTAGTTTTAGAATCGACTGGTACCGTATGGTAGACCAGTCAGGCTTACACCCTGTATATGAATTCTTGGTATGGATACGAAGAAGCTGTGTGCCTGGCAGACTTATTTTTCTAGAGTCCTTTACTGCTACGCACTACCTTTTGTTATTTTCTTGTATCATTAAGCGATGGGTACGGAAAGTTCAAAAATACTTTACTCCTGCAACGGACCATGAAGCCGAAGAGCCCTTGGGCCTGCAAGACTAGGTTTTCTGAGCTTGACAGTCGAGCTGACTCTCCCTTCCAGGACCCCCTGCGACTTTCAACACCCGAAGGCGCCCACAAGTTTCAACAGTCCCTCTCGAGAACTACAGAACTACAGTCGGGAGTGCTTGGCCGGGTCGGTGATTTTTGTTTATATTACCGTGAACCAACGAGTGAGGATGAGTCGAAGGTATGGACAACATAGGTGTTAATGTATTCCTTAAACATTCCCTAGCGGAATATTCTGTGCGTTAATTCTTATGATAGGTACCTCATTCCAAAAAACAATTACTCTAGAACTACATGTCGAGATATTTTGGTTATCTAGAGTTGTTTTCTGGAGTAGTACACCCAAAATTATCGTTATTCACGATTTTATCATATTATATAACTAGTAAGTAAGATTATTATTATTTAAATTTTTTTCTAATTTATTTAAATTTTGAATGTTAGGGGTTGTGCCTGATGCCTCTATCGGCGGTTTGGGGTGTGGATGGTCTCCGATGAATTTAATCGCTCCTGGGCAAGAGGAAACCTGAATTTTTTTTAAAGCTTCCTAACTTTCATGTAATTTTGATCAAACTGCAACAAAGCAAACCTCCTTTTTTCAACGACTCATCGAGTATCTTCTGATTTTTAATTATCACTCATATTAGGTTTTTGAGTTGAGTTAATTTCTTTTTAACCCTTAATGTCCTGAGGTATATTTTCGGAAGTCGGATTTTTTAAGCATTCTGCAACACTATTCAACCACTTTTGAGCCAAAAACAGATATTCTGTTGGGTTAATCAAATATTGTGTTGAAATAACCGGAAATAACATCAGCGCTGAGATAATATTGTGTTAAGATCATGACCACCCCTACCATGAACTGAGGCAGTGTAAAGGTCAGTTTCATGGATTTTCAGATACCTCATTGACATTTTATGTCTTTACTTAGGCACATAAACGGAAAAACGTCACAAAAAATTGTCAGAAAATTGGTCACAAAATAAGTCACAAAAAAGCGTTACAGTTAGTTGAGAAAACAAAAGTTGTGGCTGGAAGTATCCACGAATAGAAATTTTTTTAGTTGTCAATGGTGTCTTTTTGGATAGGTACTTGAGGAGCAGAGGTGGAGAGAAACTCCAAAATGGAGAGGTCTCATTGGGCTAACAATTTTATTTATGTTGTTTGGTTTATTTATTTGTTTTAGAATGAAAAGTCGCTGGTTCCATCCAGTCAAACTTGAGGTGTCCAAAAATATATCGTCCAGTTTTAATCAAATTAAGACAATTCACGTACATATCGATCTTTGTCACCAAAATCATGAAAAATATCCGAAAAAACAATTTTTTGAACAAGTGGGAAATTAAAGGTTAATTCAATTTTTTGCTGTTAGTGGTTTATTACCCAACGATAAACGAAAATTGGATGAATAAATATAGTATAATAACCCTATAGGACCCTATGACCCTTATTTTTATAGGCTACATACAAAACCTCTACTAGTATCTTCCGATTAATTATGAAGAGAAATTGTGGGGAAGGTACTACGAATAATGATTTCAGGTAGCCAAATTAAATCCATTGAGCACCAAAACTTGATGTCTTCAGACAACCTGTTCCTCAATTATGACAGGTTAGCTGGTGGTTTTGATGATCTCCTAACAAAGTAGGTACTGTTCTCCCCATTGTATTATACGTACAAGGAAGCTATGTGACACAGCTCTTTCTCTTATTTGATCGCAACTGACGTAAAATTTTCTGCAGACGATCAATCGTATAATAAATCATTTAATGCTGTCCCATACAAAAAGTATAACAACGTAGCTGTCTTCAATTTCCACACCTCAGCGAGCATTGGCCTGAACTAATTAGAACGGGGCTTATCACACATTCGGGGCTCCTTGGAAACGTATCCTCAACCTCCCTGAAATCCTGATAGCGGTCAAACAACTCGGCGACTTCTTGTGAAATAATCGCGATTCGATTTCATCAATCGTGGCACCATTTTCGCCACAAAGGTAATTTCCTAATTATCTCGTATGAAAACCATACACGTCAGCTGACCTTTAGAACATACCTGCCCCGATGAACTTCGAAGCAAAGCACTACGTTCTATTTGCAGCAGTTGAATTGAATTTGCTTCCTTACTATTATTATTGTATCGTATTTGGACAGTAGGACAAACAAATTCCGGCTCAAAATTTCAAATCAACTTCAAATTCAGCGCCGTTTGGACAATTTTGGTTCCGAGTCTCTGCCTGCAGGCGGTCAATTCTTATTTGTCTCGGATATAACCAAACGTCATGATCCCATTTTGAATAAATTTTCAGGTTTTGACCCGGTCAACCTTATGATCATACTTATCATTTCATCAACGTCTGATAAACTTCAGTTTCATACTCTGATTATATTTGTATAAGACGAAATACTCAATAATACAATTGGCTGGCGGGTGGAAAAAACCAGGTAATTACAACAAAATGGAATTTTACAGGAGAGCATTTTATAGTTTCAAATTCTATTCCTAATTTAGGAATCCAAAATAATTGATACTTAACCCTGCCATTTTTCCACGAAAGTATCCAAAACCGAAATGATAGCTCGAACTGCCTCTCATATTACATCTTGATGGTTAATTGAATGATTTTTTAAAATTTGTTGAGTTTACGTGCAGTCTAATTTCCATACTTACTTGGTTAGAAGCAACCAAATTTTCAGACTTACCTGCTCACCCACCATAAGAAAACCTACTTGCCTCGTTAAGCACAATTTAGTACACTAGGGAAAAGTGGGTAAACTCAGTTACCGGTCGGTTCTCGAAACAGAAATTTTGGGAATGAGAAATAACCGAATAATCACTAACGCCCCAGCCAATGGGAAGCATGGCAGACTTACGCTGATACTCACATGCGAAAGCAGACACAAAATAACGCCTACAGTGAAGATATCTCGATTTTCACAAAAAAAGTCTTACCTGGTTTTTCCCCCTCACCAGCCAATTGATTGATGTTCTCGAGATTACTACCAGTGATTTTGATTTATTATATTCAATAATAAACCTTTGGAATGGACCAAGAAAAAAAAATTAACCTCCCCTCAAAATTTGTTGGTTTACGTTTCAAAGAAGGTTCCGAAAAACCAAAAATCGAAATAAAATTTTCCGCCCGTCCGCATTAGGCAGCACTTTCCTCACCATGGACCGATTTTGATGAAATTTGGTATGTGGGCTCAATTTCGGGTCTAGTTGTGCCACAAAGCTTTTGAATGATGAAGGTCACTTCTACGAGGTGAAAATGAAGGGTTAACATTTTCAATAGTGCCCTAGCTCGAAAACTCTCGAAATAAAGGTATTGTTTTTTCACCAATTTAACCAAAAAATTAAGATAGTATAGCATTTTTTGAGACCACGCGGAGCCCTGCAGGACAGACCGTTCGCACCCTACGAGAACTTGTGGGTCGGACTTACGATAAATCAGGAACACGAGTGTGAAACGCAAGAGAGGCCTAATCTCCGTTCAAATTTTAGCTGACCAAAATGCGAGTTGTTCTTCGAGTTGTACTCAGTTTTGCTTCCTCAGCAACCAGTAATCGAATTTCCTAATAATTAGGGCAACCTCAACTCCCTGTTTCTTCGAACTCAGTGTGAAGCGTTTATTTCTCCCATTTTACAATACAAACAAATTGTATACTGCCTTGCTAGTCTTCGTGAGGAAGCCATGCTGCCCATCCAACTTGCCATGGCTTTGCTGTCTTACTATCAACACCATGGAAACTATGTAATAGTGCAGAAAAGTCTCCCAAGTGGGTGTGGCACATAGCTTCCTCGTATCCATAACCCGATTGTATAGATGATCCGGTGCATATTAGTTAATCTCAAACCATCAATCTCTAAGTACCTTCCACTACCCTCATAGGAAACCATCTACACGCTATCCCGCACAATCCCTGAAAATTTCATCGAAATTGGACGAAAATTGTGGAAGTCATGGCTGTGGCAAGGATTTTAAATATAACACCTTCTTCAGGGCCTATAAAACAAAAAATATTCACCCTTAATAGCATAAACTCTCACAATCCTTTGAGTATAAAAACAACAAAATTACGAATCAACAACAATTAAAAACCTAATAATAGATATAATAACAGATTTCACTTACTCGAAGGTTGTTTATTCAGTGATACAACCAAACGTCTATGAATAAACAGAAGGTGGAGACGCCACTACAAAGAAACAAGTAAGTAGGTATAGCTTAGAGTTCAGAATTATTGTCTTAGACATAATATAAATTAAGTTTGATTGATTGCAAAATACGGCCAATTGAAAAAGGTATCTAATTATCAAATAAGTTTAGTTAAGTACGGTTGAGACAGTTGTGTCTATATTTGGGTATAAAATAAATAAATAGATTATCCATAATTATAGAAAATAAATTTACGGTAAAATGAAAAAAAAGTGAATTAAAAACACCGGTTTTTTAGGACGTCCCACAGTAAGACTTGGGCGTCCTTATGCGATCGATCTGGGGTGAAGTTGGACAACACTCAACAGAAAAAAAAAATAACCACACAGTAATCCGTTTTAGACCATTCTGAATCCAAATCCGCGAAAAAAACCATAGGTGTATGTCTGTGTGTGTGTGTGTGTATGTGTGTGTGTGTGTGTGTGTGTGTGTGACAAAATCTTGTGTCGTCTGCCCAGCCCTTAGTTCTCAACCGATTTTCCTGGTTCTTTTTTTGTTCGACGCGGAAAACTATCTAGTTGTGCACTACGTCGCCGGATTTTCGAATTTTGCCTTTTAAGGGAGGGAAAGGGGGGGTTAATGCTTAAAAAACGTGCGTTTTTGGGCATAATCTTGTGTCGTCTGCCCAGGCCATAGTTCTCAACCGATTTTTGTGGTTCTTTTTTTCATCGACGCGGAAAACTGTCTAGTTGTGCACTACGGCGCCGGAACTTTGAATTTTGCTTTTTAAGGGGGGCAAAGGGGGGGTTAATGCTTGAAAAACGTGCGTTTGTGGGCATAATCTTGTAAATTCTGCCAAGGCCTCAATTTCCAACCGATTTGTGTGTTTCTCTTTTTGTTTGACTCAAATAACTTCCGAGTTGTACATAATTTCACCCGAGTACCAAAATTCGCAAGGAGAGGGGGCAAGTGGGGGGATAATATTTACAAAAAATCCGATTTTTCAATATTTCGGTTCCTTTAGTGCTTACTAACTTTCCCCAAGCTTTGAAATTGAGGAAAAATTCTCAATATACCTCCGGATTTTCATGATGTATTCTTTGTACCACCATGGAACTAATAGTGGTGACACCATGGTGCCAGGACACCATAAACCTCATATTTTGTGGGTTTTTTTTTTGTGTTTCACCTTGAATACGGATGTGAACTTCGACGGACTGCCTACTAAAACTAATAGATGAAAGTTCAATGTTACGACGGATTTCCACTTTGGTGCCAGACTGGCACCATTGGAGGAGGGGGGGGGGGGGGGTGAACTCGAATTAGCATGTTGGGTATCGTAGATCATGGACGTTAAAATGCTCTTCAGATTCGAGGCTGCCATGCCGCTAGAAATTTTATGGTGGATAATGGTGGGGGGGGGGGGTCAGTATTTCTTGCCTAAAGTAATGAACCAAATTACATCGGGCGAAACAGTTTTATCGCTTCCCAACTGGTTAAACTGATCTAATGCTTATCCAATGGGACGTCCCCTGGAATGCATGCATTACTAAACAATATGTTTAGTACAGAACAATGCAACAACAAAACGCAACGACTCCAGCACGCAGAGAATAATAACTTTGATAACAATGATAACAGGTAACAATAGTAACTTCCTCTTCACTTTTTTATTTTATAGCCAGTAGGTAGTATCAATCATACTAAGACCGCTTCCTAATGAACATGGATAAGCTATAATTATGGGTAAGCCATTTATTTAATGTATAAATTGATACCATTAATACCAATTAATTTATTAATACCATCAATAAATTAATACCATTAATACCTTTAATAGTTAATAATTTAGGTATTAATACCTAAATATAGACACAACTGCCTCAAGCGTGCTTAACTAAACTTATTTAATAATTAGATACCTTTTTCAATTGACCGTATTTTGCAATTAATCTAGCTTAATTTATATTATATCTAAGACAATAATTCTGAACTCTAAACTATACCTAACTACTTGTTTCTTTGTAGTGACGTCACCACCTTCTCTTTATTTATCGACGTTTGGTGGTATCACTAAATAAACAACCTTCGAGTAAGTGAAATCTGTTATTATATCTATTATTAGGTTTTTATTTGTTGTTGATTCGTAATTTTGTTGTTTTTATACTCAAAGGATTGTTAGAGTTTATGCTATTAAGGGTGAATATTGTTTTGTTTTATTGGCCCTGAAGAAGGTAATAAATTTACCGAAAGCTCGGCGAAGAAGGTGTTCTATCTTCAGTTGACCACAATCCCGATCAATTGACATCATCTCGTAACATGTCATGTATTTTTGGGCGGTTTTGGACTTTGAGGCAATTACTCATCTTGTTTTTGATTGTTTAGTTGACGACATCTATACCACATAAAACTAAAAATTTAGAAGCTGTGTTCTGAGGCATTGACTTAGTTTTCACATTATTTTGAAAATATTCCTTTTGAGAATCATAATGATGGTTTTTCAACAAATAAACAATTTGATATGAAGGAATTGATATTAAAATATGAGTTTCTAGATTTTTATCCAGGGTAATTTTTAGCTGGATTCACTACCTACGTAAAAGATAGGTGATAATAAATTACTCGCGACAAATTAAGGGAATTATGGCCAGAAGTCAACACTGATAACCCCAGGCGTGCTCAGTAATTTTCGTGGGGTGTAATGAGTGTTGAACCATAGTATAGACACGACCTTCTAGCAGCATTCCTATTGTAGATTACAAGAAAGCAGGTGAGCAAGTCATCAGTAGATCACCTTCACTTTCGCGCGAGGTCGCTCAACCTCCGTTATGAGATGAGCTTCTCAGGGCCTTAACAATAGGTAGCTTATCTATAGGCGGTATCATAGCTTCATCGTAGCTTCCATCCAGTGGCATTGACGGGGTGTTACCTGGAATGAGACGTCGAGATGGAGAGATGAGGCCGCACACTAGAGGTCGAGTATCTGTTGAGAAATATATTTTTGTATTTCCAGTTCGACGAGTGTTGTGTCAAGAGGAACCCTTTTTTATACTAAACGTTAGGAAAGTTTATACGATACTGGAAGACAGTACACATTCATATCTCAGACTGGAAAGAGAAGGTGAAATCACAAAAATAACTACCTAATGGAATATTAGGAAAAGTAGGGCACCGGTGGAAGTCGCCAGTAAAGGGCACCCGCAGTTTCTATGATAACTTTTTCATCGTACAAGGTAGACTTCCTGAAATTATTTATCCTGTTCCTTGGGTCACCCGTATCATTGAATAGGGGATTTTATAGATACCAACATTACAGCAACTGTGATGGATGACAGGGCAGAAATAGTATGCTAAACTAATGAATGCGGAACAAAATGAAGTAAATCACAGTTTGTTGTCAGCTTCACCTATGTGCAACTCTACCTAACAAAACACAATAACACCAGTTCAAAGTTTTATGGGTATCCTTGGAGGCGGTGAAGGGAAGCTTTCTCGAAGCTAAGTGACGGAATATGACGCAGAACAGATGCTGACCGACCGACCTGCCCAGAAGACTGCCATGTTGGGTGGGCAGTATCGTTATTGAACCCATCTTCTGTCTCATTTTTTAAAAATAAAAACCAACAACACGGCAAACAAGGCCGACAAAGCTCAAAAAATTGTATTGTTTAGGACGTCCCACAGTAAGACTCGGGCGTCTTCATGCGATTAATCTGGAGTGAAGGTGGAGAACACTCAACAGAAAAAAATAACCACACAGTAATCCGTTTTAGACCATTCTGAATTCAAATCAGCGAAAAAACCATAGGTGTATGTCTGTGTGTGTGTGACAAAATCATGTGTCGTCTGCACAGGCCTTAGTTCTCAACCGATTTTCGTGGTTCATTTTTTGTTCGACGTGAAAAACTATCCAGTTGTGCACTACGTTGCCGGAATTTCGAATTTTGCCTTTTAAGGGGGGAAAGGGGGGGTTAATGCTCAAAAAACGTGCGTTTGAGGGCTTTTTCTTGTAAAATCTGCCCAGGCCTCAATTCCTAACCGATTTGAGTGTTTCTTTTTTTGTTCGACTCAAAAATCTTCCAAATTGCACACTATTTCACCAGAGTATCAAAATTACCATGGTGATTGATTGATTGAATCTTTTTATTTATCCACCAGGGAAGGTTAGGGCCATGAGGCCCTCTCTTCCACCTTCCCTGGAAATATCAGTCAACAGCTTGCAATCGCAGAATTTTTTCAAAAAACATAGTCACAAAATAAATGAATAAATGAAAATAGTCCTTCTATAATTCACCATGAAAATAACATGCAAAAATTATGAAAAGAGGAAACAAAACAAATATGATGCACCAAATATGATGGTGAGGGTGCGAGTGGGGGATGATATTGACAAAATATCATCAGACGATTTTTCATTATTTCGGTTCCTTCAAATAGCTTACTAATTGTACCAAAGCATTGAAATTGAGGGGAAATTCTCATTTTACCTCGAGATTTTCATAAATTATTTTCTGTACCACCATGAAACTAATAGTTGAGATGAAAGATCAACGTTACGATGTATTACCGCTTTGGTGCTTAGGTATCCAATGGGACGTCCCCTGGAATGCATGCACTACTTAACAATATGTTTGTTCTAGGTTATTAGTGGATGTGAAGTCGATCAGTTTGTTTCTCGCAACGCTAGCAATCACTGCGCACACTCTTGTCCGCTCGCAGGCTCCATCTGCTGAGGATTTCAGTAAGTAAACAATTTAATTACTTGGGAACATCATATAGGATGGAAGTCAGGGGACATGTTCTGCATGTTGTTTGACTTATGTTTACATTAAATGTAAATTTTGATGTTTACATCAAAATTTTTGATCGACATTTTATCATTTAGATTAAATGAAATATATGCGAAATTTCAAAGTTCCACAAACCACAACATTGATACCACAAAATTGAAAAAAAGCTTCACAGTTATCATTAATCGCTGTGCATGAAAATAACTAAATTGGTACAATTGGATTCGAGCAAGAAAGAGATTTTAACCCCTCTCAAAATTTGATGCTTTAAGTTTGAAGATACGTTGAATCTGGAAATCGGATAAAAAAATTTCCGTCCGTCCGCCGTGGGCGGCACTTTTTTGGGCGGAAATTTTCAAGAGTGCCCTAGCTGGAAAATTCTCAAAATAAAGGTATTGTTTTTTCACCAATTTAAGATAGTATTGAATTTTTAGATACTACTCTGTGCTCTGTAGGACATCCTTTCACTTCCTACAAAAAATTAGAGGTTTCCTAAAAACATAAAATAAAATAAAATTTATCATCTTTGAATTTACTTAGAATTTTTTCTGACTGAGAAGAACGCCCTAAGCTTCGCGGCACAAATGGAAATTAAGGGTTGAAATTTTCAAATACGCCCTAGCTCTAAAACCCTCGTAGTTAGTAGGTACCTATGGTTGGTAAGTAAAAAAAAAATAAATAAATAGTGACTCTGGCAAAGCTGTGATCTTTGCAGATGAGTGATCTATACAGGGAAATAACAAACATTTGTGTAATAATTTGCAGCGTTCTTCTTAGTCAGAGTAAATTTTAAGTAAATACAAAGATGGTAAGTTATATCTAGAGGCATTCAAGGTAACATAGAGTCACCTCAAGTAACAGGCATTATTTATGTTTTTATAATCTCTGTGGACACCAGCTATTGACATTCGAATTCTTGAAGAGCTTTCTGACCAACTTTTGTCGGTCACATCCTCATCCCTAGTACAAAAAATTCCATATTTGACGACATTTTCAGGTTTGTGCTGGCTAGTCAGTAATGTATACATTCCTTCGCGTACTAATGTCTGCGCACGCCTGGATGTGATATTCTTCGAACATTGATTCTCCACGATCTTATTGTTCGATTTTGATGAAATTTGTAGGGAGCCATGGTATGTGCTAGAAAGTTAACTCATTTAAATAAACTTGAACAACTTCTCAATCGTATTGCTTCAGTGTGGAAAGCTATCAACATCATCATGATAATCAAATTATCAATAACTTTCAATTTTTTAAGATGCCTAAAAATTGGTTAATAAAAATACTGTGATTGATTTTTGAAGAAATCGAGCCCACGAAAAGTGGTTAAAATAGTTCTTTTGTGTCTCTTGTGATGTAAGAAAAATTGAGATAGGTCGAGACTACCTTAAAGAGGAGTAACATGACAGTAAAGTGCTCTTTTATGATCGGTACCTATCGCAAGTTGCTTCATTGCTGACCGTGATGGAGCCATCGGTTTGAAAAATTGCTCAAGGGATAAGAGACGGGCCGGAGCTGCGTTGCGTCCGTGCAGCTGGATACCTAAAGGATCCGGTGTCAGAAACCTTTGAGTTGCTAAAAAGGCATTGAGATTTGCATAACCCGAGGCGGATAACCTGCTACACGTTCGCGGCGGATCTCGCCAGTGCAGAGAGCAGCGGTCTGTAGGTCAAGAAACGACCTACGATGCCTCAATGAGCCAATTTGATCTCATGGTAAAATGTCAAGCTGATAACTCATGTATTTATCATCGTAATTGTGTGGTTTTGGCGGAAAATTAAAAATTGGAGAATCATTTTTCTTTCGGAAATTCTCAAAAATATGAGGTAAATTGATTTGAATGATTTGTCTATTATAAATTCTTGCTTAGTGATGTGGTGCAGTGAATGGACGGTCATTGCCTAGATCTTTTGGTGTCATTACGTGTTTTGCTTCAAAGATCAGAAGTATCGTTTTCACTTTGGAAGATGACAGAAAAATCATGTCCAACCCTGCTTTTTTGTTTATTATTTTCAATAATGAACCTTTGGAATCAACCAAGAAAACAAAATTTTTAACACCCTCTCAAAATTCGCTGGTTCACATTTCAAGGTACGTAGAATCCAAAAATCGAATACAAATATGGCCGTCCGTCCGCCGTACGCTGTACGCGGCACTTTCCCCACTTAGCAATCACCGATTTTGATGAAATTTGGTTTATAGGCTCCATTTGGGATCTAGTTGTGCCCCGAAGCTTTTGGTTGATGTAGGTCACTTCTAAGAGTCGAAAAATGAATTTTGAAATTTCGAAAACGCCATAACTCAAAAAGTTTTGATATAAAGGCATTGTTTTTCCCTCAATCGAACATAGTATAGAATTTTTAGAATTTTTTGAGACCACGCGGAGCCCTGCAGGACGAACCGTTCGCTCCCTACGAGAATTTAAGGGTTTTACGTACGATAAATCAGAAACACGAGTGTGAATCGCAAAAGAGGCCTAATCGCCGTTCAAATTATAGCTGACCGAAATGCGATCGATGGTTTTCTTCATGTTGAAGGGTTGGTGGCTTTGCAGACGAGTGATCTATACAGAAAAATAATAAACCACTGTGTTATAATTTGCAGAGTTTTATTCGATTTTAAGATCTACTGAAACGTAAACCAACGAATTTTGAGGGGGGGGGGGGGTTGAACAATTTTTTCTTGGTCGATTCCAAAGGTTCAGTATTGAAAATAATAAACCAAAATCATGTCCAACCCTGCCTTTCTCGTTTACACGTTTGCCTGTCATACGGCTTGTAACTGGTAAAACAGTACAAAGTTACTGTCTGATTTCGACGCATTTTTCAGAGTTTTTGCTGGGTAGGAACTAAATAGTTCTCTGCTCTCAACGCGAACGGTTTACTTCCTTTTTCATCGAATTTGTCAGGGATTGCAAAGGTTGGGCTTGAATGATGCCTCATGGATTTCATTGTGATGGGAACATCGCCTGGCAGTCACTGCTATTGCGCAAAAGTGAAACGTCTATTGTTTCCGTCACTCGGGTAGTGACATTTTGATGATATCCCATGCATCAGATCATCTAAGTACCCGATCTATGGATACGAGGAATTTATGAGTCTCACCCATTTAGCAAATTTTTGGGGCTCTTATTCTGATCCATGAAAACTATCTATAAAAAAAGAAAAATGTTGTTCAATAATGTGAATTGTTTTAGGCCCAGATTTCTGAATTCATCCATTGATGATTTTTTTCATTGAAAAGTAACTTTTGAATGAATAACTGATATTCATTTATTTTTAGAGAAACAGTTTTCTGGTTGCACGTGGGACTCTCCTGAATTCGACAGGTGTGTGAAAGAAGCCATTAACTCCTGTCGGCCGTTTTTCAAAACAGGTTGGTACTCGAATGCAGATGTAATTTATTAGTTATGACTGATCTTACGTATACGTAAAATGACTTTAGAATCCTATAGACTCCAGCAGTGAGTATATGATATTTTAATGATTCGATATAACCATTTTCAATTTCAACTTAATTTTTTTTTTACTTCAAAAATTGTATTTTTTTAAAAGTTTTGAAAATGTATTTATAATTATATTATATTGTAATGTGTCCAAAAGGTAGAGAAATTAGAAGTTTTTAGTCAATCAGACCTCAACATCAGATGCCAAAATTCCCCAATCATTTAAACGTAAACCGTAAAATCAAGATTAATGCATTAATTTCCCGATTTTTCTACCAAACCTAATCATCCAATTTCTCTTGTCATTTTCCATGAAAATACAAACCACTTACGCAACAGATTTTGTAATCCTCGAGCAAGATTTTCGTTATTCTCAACACCTACTTATTTCAGGAGTGCCAGCTTTCAACATCACTCCGTTCGATCCGTGGTTCGCCAAAGAAGTTGTGCAAACCAGAGGAAGTGCATCTCTGAGTTACACTCTGAAATTGAGGAATGTTTATGAGAGAGGATGGAGCGATTCGATAGTGACAAAATTCAAGTGAGTACCTCTAACAGTATCTGTCTACAATCATTATGGAGACAATAAATTAATGTACTTAGAGTTCGAAGAGTGCGTTCGAACTATCTAGCTAGGTGGTCAACCAGGTTACTCGAGTAGTACCGAAACAGAATATTTCAGGGTTGTTGTTGAGGGGGGGGGGGGAGGAACCTCTGCAGTTTCCGACTGTTTTGACATTTTCATGTCTTTGCTCATGCGACCAATAAATAAAATAGACTCACTGTGTTGCGTAGAGAACAATCAACTGTTTTGATGCTTGGGTACCTTACTTCACTACCTTGTTGTTTAGTGGAAGGAAACACATGAAAATGTCCCAATTTGTTGCAGACTCGTATGCAAGCATAATGACCTGGATTTTAAGAAAGATTTAGGAAGATTTCAATGTCTTTCTGCTAAAGTGAGATTCTACCAGGCAGTTACCTATATCTGAAGTAGAAATTATACTTGACATGGATATTGTGCCTCTTAGCTGGGGGTCAGGAATTTTTCGCGACACTTTTTTTCGCAACAAGTAAACAAAATAATAGCTGAACCATGAAGTAAGGTTCTCTAGAATACTGCGATATATTACGTACAATGGGGGAGTTTTTTTTTTTTTAGAAAAAATTCTAGTTATAATATGACCACATATTATGTGGAGAAGGAAGCAGTAAGACCCAGTCCTCATTCGTCATTCATTTTACGAAGGCGAGCGCTTTCAGGGAAAACTGTGGTCCCTTTTTCAAGCCTTTCAATATGGGCACAGTTTGCCCTGAAAGCGCTCGCCTTAGTAAAATGAATGACGAATGAGGACTGGGTCTTACTGCTTCCTTCTCCACATATTATGTTATATTATAACTACAATATGACTACACATAATAAGTTATATTATAACTACAATATAACTACAGCAGGATTACATAGCATAGAAAAAAATCTGTTTAATCATAGAAACAATGGTTATATCCATGATCTATTGTTTTCCCTCTAAGGGATAAATTATTTCTTCTTGTGGCTCTGACCGCCTGACCCTCAAATTTTGAATAATAGATACACACGACAATTTCAAAATTATTAAATTATCGACTCTTATTTCTAGAAGGCAGTTCTCAGGATATATGAACCTTTAGTTTAGTTAGAAGAACAGCAAAAAATATCGATTTTCCCTGAAAAAATTAAAAATGTAAACCATGTTTTCTTGAAATTTTTTGATTACTATGCCTTTGGAAGCTAAGTTATGAGAAAGTTTTTGATTTATTAATTGAACGAAAGTTTACTCCCCACCCCCCATCAAAATATTTTGGTTAACGTTTCAAAATAGGAAGAACGCTGATTCCGAACAATAAACTGAGATCCTCCCTGAT
Organism: Apolygus lucorum; assembly: GCA_009739505.2. Lineage (NCBI taxonomy): Eukaryota > Metazoa > Arthropoda > Insecta > Hemiptera > Miridae > Apolygus > Apolygus lucorum. The sequence goes on along the minus strand of CM019168.2, from coordinate 23,991,285 downwards.
CAGCCGGGTGAGCTAAATTTGCATCTGGTGGCCCTGAGAAGCTGAAATTTCCTGGGTGCCTATTTGAGACTGCTAAATCTGAATTACAAACAGATCCTCCCTGATCAGCTGGGTGTGCTAACTTTGCATCTTGGGTCGTAGCTGAATTTCACAGACCGTCTATTCAGACTGTTCAGTCTGGATGACAAACTTTCTTGAACAACATGAAACATGATTCTTTTTTTTTAATCGTAATCAGAAACTTGAGTAGCGGTTCATAGGTATCTACCAAAAATCTTTGAATATTCTCATGACGGTTCGCATAGTAATATTCTCATGACTGTAGCGATGCCAATAATTTTTTTTGTTGCATTAATTGTTAATTTATTGTTTCAGGAGCAACCCGAAGAAAAATTTCGTTCAGTACACGCAATATTTCCCCGAGAAAGCACTAGACGGAGATTACGAATTTGAGGGGTCTCTAATGGTTTCCAACATGGCGAACGCTGGAAAGTGGAATTTGACTTTGTGTAAGATCGTGTTTCTACATTTTTATTTATTCTCCATCAAAATATTGACATGTGAAATTAGTATGAAATAACTGGATATTTTATTAGTAAGCGATTTTGATATATTTTGGCTCGGAATTCCAGGGTGTGATTCACACTTGGTGTTTATTTGTTTATTTTGACGAGTTTACAATATTGTTGAAACAATCTTTTAGAATAAAGTTCTTTTTTCTCGACTGCTTGATTCAGAGTAGGTGTTGAGGTTCAGTCATAATTATGATCTCAAGAACCTCAACGCCTATTCTGAATCAAGCAGTCGAGAAAAAAGAATATTATTTTGACATCATGGAGGAAACAACAATTCAACAACATGTACCAGAGAGCCAACATCTTTTCAGACGTCTCAGACAGCAATATGGATCAATGGCAACACAATTGACTCATCAAATTGGACGAAACTGAAAATATAGTATTATGACTGAAACTCGAGAACCTCAGCACCAATATCATTCGGCAATTCTCTCTGGTTCACTGTATAAGCTAGTCCCCAACTACCCTTGATAGGCTAGACCCACAACTTCCTTCTTCCTTCCATTAGCAAGACCACAACCTTATTAATCTGGACTTCGAAATATTTCCTACCTTTTTGAGCTAGATGACATCTATTTTTGATAGGCTAGAACTTGCTTCTTTCCTTCATGAGCCCAACTACCTTTTATAAGCGAGACTCTCAACTTGCATCTTTCCATCATGAGCTAGACCCCAATTACTATGTTTTATAAGCTAGACCCCCTACTTGCTTCTTTCATTCATGAGCTAGACCCAAATTACTATGTTTGATAGGCTAGACCCCTTACTAGCTTCTTTCATTCATGAGCTAGACTACAACTTCTCTTGAAGAGCTAGGCTGCATGCTCTTCCTTTCCTATACGAGCTAGACCCCAACTGTCTTTGGTAACATCATGGACAAATTAGAAACTATTGAACATCTAGAATGCTCTGCTTATCAAGATAGAATGAACTCAAACGAAACGTGTACAATCATTTAGATATCTCACTTGATAGTTCACAACATCAGTAGGCACAGCCTCTCGCTAAATTGTCGCAAAAATGGCGAAGAAGAAGAATAAATTGAGACAAGTAGAGATTACAGCCAAAACCAAACGATCATTTATCATAATCTTGGCTCTTCGCCTGCGATCGATACGAGAATGAAACGCGGGATGTGTTTCAGATGATTACATTCAAACCACAACCCTCGCCAAGCCGCCAAAATCTGACAGAATAAAGGTGAGAATCGAGGTACAGCAAATCGGTAACATGAATCTTCATATCGGAAACTTGCTGCGAGGGAGAACTGTCATGGGTAAGATAATATGTAAATACTACTTACAACTCATAGAGTAAAGACTAACATGGTTTTCAATGCACTTTTATAAGGAAAGCCTCCAAAAATAATTTTAGTAGAAGCTCATGATAATCCCGAGTACGGTGGGAAATGAGGGACGACTGATTTTTAATGGCTCAACCCCTAACTAACCTCCAAAATTGAGCATATTCGGGCTACTGATTAGGAATCACGAGAAAACGATTTCAAGAAAAATCGCTGTTGCATCTGCAAAAGTTACTCTAAATCCGATGGCGATAACATTTAATGTTATCGCCATCGGATTTAGAGTAACTTTTGCAGATGCAACAGCGATTTTTCTTGAAATCGTTTTCTCGTGATTCCTAATCAGTAGCCCGAATATACTCAATTTTGGAGGTTAGTTAGGGGTCCTATAAATTTTATAGGGGACCAACCATTGAAAAGCATCAGACTATACTTGAAAAAAGTATAGATATTTTCTTATTTATCCTAGAAATGCTGATTGTACACAAATATATTTTCATTTCATCTAGCGGAAAAATTGTCATGTACGACTTAACTCGTATTAACACAATAATTATAACAGGTAGGTAACTCAACCTCCATCCAGCTTCCTAGAACGATAGTTCAAAGGAGCTACTAGGTATATCCATGAATGGACCCTTGGATAGGTAAGTTGGACTGAAATGTTGATAGGTTCTGGAAAATAACATAAAAGTTCTTTATCACCAGTACTAACCAATCCCTATTTTTAATCCATCATCTGTGTAAGGTAGCTTTTTTTATCGCCTTCAATTCATGAAATTTAACAATTTTTTTTTAAAACTATGGTTTTCAAACTTCAGAAAACATGCTTGACCGAGTGATCAATACAGCTTGGAGACCGGGATTCGCCGTAGTTCGCCCTCTCATCAACGACATCGTCAGTACAGCATTCACGAAGATATTCAACGACGTGTTTAACGACCTCGACGTCAACCAAATCATACCAGCGTAGAGAGGACATCGCCGATAATTTTTGTAAATACGATGTAAAATATTACTGACCGATGAAACGTCGAGCGTAACTTATTTTGTTAATTTTGTAAGTTTGTCTTACATACAATTCTGATACCGGATGGTTCGCAGGTGAAATTAAGGAACAGTGCGGTATACGTTTTATAGTTAATTATTACCGGAGAGACCGACAAAGTTCCATGGAACGAATGAAAGAGACTCTTAGATGAATTGATAGACTGTATTTGATTTCTATCGACGTTGAATCTGAAAGTTGTTCTCCTCACGACGACTCTTTTAAAAGTTGAATAACCCTTATTTTAATGATATTTCATCTTGCTAAATGACAACATTTTGGAAGGGAAATCCGAATTGGTTCTCAACAGTCTAGAATACTAGAATAGGATGTCACATTGAATTTGAAGACCATGCACGATTTATTCAAGAAAACCCATTTGTCGTCGTACTTGGTCGGAAAAATTAAACAACTAACCCTTAATTTCCCACTTTTTCACAAAATTTGTTATATCGGATTTTTAGGATTAAATTTAGATGTATTTTGACAACTGATCTCTGACGAGGAAACCCAACTAATAACCTTCATGGTGAGAAATGAGGATAATAGGAACCTCGAAGACCTTATTACTGTTGGTTGGAATATCAAGGTAGCCAACAGCTATCAGTTTAGGCTAAAAAGTGGATAAACTGTTGCAGGTAAAAATCGGGTGTCCAAAAAGATACCTCAGGATATTAAAGGTTAACAAAGAAACATAGAATCGGCTCTCAGATTGTTCCTTGTTCTTGGTTTATTTGATGATTCGATGTCCTTGACGATTAAGCTGACCAAGACATTTTGAAATCACTCATAAATAACACAAGTTCGGCATTTAACCCTAGAACGGTACACTTAGGAGTAGGTGCGTCGTTGATACACTACGTAAAAATTACGTTTTCATACTTTGCGATGAAAAAAAAAAAAAAAAATTCACTTCTTGCAAACAAAAAAACTTCCCGACCAGTAAGTGAGCTGGACTTCTCTTTTTCCCTTAACCCTGGAAAAGTACACTTCGGAGCAGGTGCGTTGCTGGTACACTATGTTAAAATCACATTCACATATTTGTATTAACCCACCAAGAACGGGAAGAAAAATTCGTTTTTGATGGAATTTTTATGTATTTCCTCATCATTGGGTCTTTGAGTATCCAAAAAAAAAAAAAAAAAAAATCAGAAAATTCTACCCCCACCCCAGTCACGAGAACAAGGCGTGCCATGTATGGCACGCTCGTCTCTACCAGGAGCAATTTCCAACGTTCAACTTAGCGAAATGCGGAAGGAATAATTGAGATAATTTAGTTGTTCACATAAATAACACTAAAACACCAAATCAAGACGCAAGAAATTTATTGAAAACATAGAACAATCGAAATAATAATAGTACCTACAGACGAAAATAGTTGGGATCCGCATAAAATTATCATCTCATAAAAACAGACAAACCAAGACAAGAATAATACTCGAATTATCAACTCCATGAGAAAATTTCGAGGTTTTTTCCTAACAATAACTCACTGCTGGGTACCGAAACTCTTGTTTTGCTTACTTAGTGTGATACGGGACGTTGCATTGGACGCACTTACCCCCATCTCACTTTCCGCAAGCAGCGAACAGTCTGCCGGTGCATTCTTCCTTGGCTGACCTCCTTTTTTCAATCGGGCCTAAAAGGTGATCTTTCCCATCGAACCTGATGTCTGAAAGAACTTGCTGAGATCTTTGCCCTTTCACGGTAGTACCACCTGCAGGAAAGCTCGAACTTTTGAACAGCTTCTTGTGGCTGATTAAATAAGTCAGAGCAATTTGCCTCTTGAATTCCGGTTTGAGGGTTGAATTCGTTGAGGGTTTGATGAGGAAAGAAGATATATCTTCTTCCATATATGGGTATTATTATAAGGAAAAAAAGAGTTACAGTTGAAGCGGGAGAAATTACTGTAATTCGAGGAAGTTCCAAAAAAGACCTCATGTCAAATATGGCACACTCGTCTTTATCAGCGATTTGAACACAGGTGACACGATGGGGACGAATAAAAGTTTATAGAAAATCTAGGGGAACTATCTAGGATAATAAATACGGTCGAAAAGTTGGACAAAATCAATACAAACCATTTTTATTTCACTTACAACAGTTCGGGATCTACGTTGAAAAATGTAGACACTTTAAAATTAGGAAAAAAAAGTAATGCTAGCAGCACTCGATAAAATGTAGCATCAGACTTATGGATGAGACCTTCCTGAACCAATCAAGGGGGTTGGTGTCAAAGAAACGCGACCTGCATGGGGAGGAAAAATGTTTTTTTGGAACATGCTCGCTGTGACACCTGTGGCAGGCTCGTCCTTCGTGGGTCTGACATGCCAAAAAATTACATATATTAGTATACTACGTAAATATGGCGCATAGACTAATGCAGGATGTGCTGCCACGTTGTAACTCACGACCCTGGTTTTCTTCCCTTGTCATGTGACACTTCACTACTAGTCCTTCTAGGCACTGTTGAGGGCACCTTGTTCGACAAGGTGAGGCGGAGGAAAGGAAAGTTCCCCAGCCACACGTAATACTTACGTAGTTACCGTTCGAAGGTTAAAGGCAATCAGATGTATTTCATGTCGACAACTTACTCTATGCTTATTGACTGTATGTAAATATTTATAACTGTATGAACTCAATGATGATGTTCAATATTTACCAATTTAATTTGAAAGTACTAGAAATCCTGTTCGTGTTTCTAATTTTAAAATTGATGTGATCGATCCACATCCAATTGATAGACTTTTAAGGACATTAAGAATGCATTTAAAATCAAATTTTGTAATACTTATTATAATGTATTGTTAGGTATACATAATTAATCGTAGGTACATAATAGTGCTGTAAATTATATGCCCAGGCATCACTGTTGCGTTGCCCTCACAGCGTACACCGACCTACAATCAAAATGAGTCGAGAGTGAAATACAGATAATATTTTCATTTGAAATGAATACCTACTCCTTGTTTTTGTTTGCTTGCTCCTTCTGAACATACAGTGAAGAACAGGGTTGTTTCGTTAGAAACTGATAGGTAGATTTAGGTGTGTATATTAGTATCCACCTAATCAAATATTCATGATCCATGATAACTCTATTTTTAATTTTTTCAAGAAATAGATGTTGGGTAAAGCCAGACAACAAGACCTACTGAAACTGTAAACACATTTTTCGACTAACCAAAATTGATGTAAAATTAGGTTTCTCCGGTCATTTTTAACACGTTTTTAAAGGATTTCCTGTGACTCATCAATTCTAATATTTCAAGAAGCAAATTTTAATTGAAATTCGAGGGAAAAATAATTCTGCTTCCTTGCAGTCGATGATAAGGAACACTTGGGTCCCAAAAATCAAGATGTCCACTCCCAATTTGCGTTTTTTGAGCTTTCTGAACAACTGGTTTCTTTACTTGTCTGTCGGTCGAAAATCTATGTCCTGGAAATAACTTCTAGAAATCACGGTCTAATTTTGATGAAATTTTTCAGAGTTGAGAAAAATCTCGAGACAGTTCCCTCTAAATTGCGTAAAGATCGCATCAGTGCACTTTGGAACATGATGTTACTGATAGCTTGGTTTTTCTCAAACAAGGGGCTTTGCGTTGAAAGAAATTTGATATCGAATAATCGCTTAGGACTTTACAATTGTTATTCATCGTATCAAGATAGTGGTTGAAAATCGACTTTCATATTAGGAATTATACCTGTGGTGCAGCTCGATATGCCAACTAATTTGATGTGAGGAAGCTTTACAGCTCATTTAACTTGGCAAGACGTTTTCTGGACTTACTATACTTAGAGGTACTTAACAATTTGTTTGTTTCATGCAAGAGAACTGTAATTTCTCCCAAAAGTGTCTCGCCTGTTCAGGATCCCATTTTCGGCACATCCTGACTGAAGAGGACAGAAGATAAAGGATTGCGCCGAATTGGTTGCGAGTCTGGTCACCAGGTCGCTCCTCTCACGCCCCATCATCCGGGAATCAATATCCCGAGAGACCGAGGGAGGTTTTCGAGACGAGCCTCTATTTAACCCGTTATGCCCTACCAGTGACACTATCGGCTCTCATCCGTGCGGATTCCTCTTTTAAAATGTCCAACAAGGACACACACGTAGAAAACCCTTTCGAAATCACGTGAAATCCGATTTTTAGGCGCTCAGCCTCGTCGTGTATTGTAAAATCAAGGTAAATATGAGGGCCGTCGCGGTTTCTGTTTGGATATTCATCAATCTGGTGTTTTTCGGTATGTGCGGGTACATCTACCTGCTGTGGTCCCAGTACTGGCACTACATTTCCAAAAGGCAGCACGAAACTCAACCAATCAGAAAAATCGAACGACCTCTAGTGGACTACTATCAGGTAAATAAATGATTACGCAATTTTCAACCATTTTGATAGGTCGTAAGAATAGTTTTTAACATCAACATATTTCTTATGGGACCGCTGTTAATTTTTTTTCGTTAAACATTCCTACATAAATATATTGACATTTTCGTGAAATGTAATTTGAATGCTACTCCCCCATGTGAGGAAAATCTCGTGCTTGGGGGAGGAGTTGACTTGAACAAATTACTAATTGAAGTAAGGTGGATTTACATCAGCGAGGGAAATACATGAATATAGAGTGTAGAAAAACTAAGTTGAAAATACATAAATATAAACTGCAGAAAAAATTAAGTTATAAGCATTTTCTTATTGCCAATTTGAATGTGTGCAAGGAGGTCTTAAGGGAGAAGCTTAATGCTCCCATAGTTACGTGTATTTGAGCCATAAAATTCGAATTTTCCTGCTTTAATTCTTGTAATATAAGATTATTCTTTTCACATATTAGGTATGTCACAATGGGGAATTTGCCTCACATTTTTTTTTTTCGAATGAGGGTTTTTTTATGGAATAAAACCATAGTGAGCTGCTCGAAAACGCATCCAAAAAATTTAGAGAATTTAAGGAAGATGGAAATTTTAAATGTGGTGGCAATGTGTAAGAGGCAGCCATGTTTGAAACGTAACGGATATTCTACCAATCTGACTTCAAAGGAGGTTCTGTGGCGCTTACCACAGAAGCGGAACATACACGAACTTTTAGCTTCCGAGTAGTGCGCACAAGAGTGCGCTGTGAACTGGCAGGAAGAACCCAGACACAAAAGTGACCAAAAGAAACAATATTACTCACTTTCTTACAATACGATTCTACCTACTAGTTTATCAAGCATTATTAGTCTTCATCTTCTTTTATTTAGTTTCAAGATTTGAATCACATTATTCGAGTAACCATTTCACTGGATCGTTTTGTGTGGCGGTGCTTGAACTCTGTCTGTTGTCGGAGTTGTTTTCACGTCTTTTTTTTCTCGTATGACGTCAACAATATTCCTCGATTTTCGCGGTGTTTTGTAACAGAGGTTCACTTGTTTAGTCATTTTCTCCTACGGTAATTTTTTCCCCTTGGTTATTCCTAGTGTTAAACGTTATTCTAGGGCCCTATTATAGGATTTGACTTGAAATTCCAGAATCTAAAATTGAGGCAAATTCCCCATTAAAGTTATTATTTTGGATATTGAATCAAACTTTGGATCTTTGAACTGCTCAAATACCTCAGCAGATGGGAAGCGTCTGTGCTTTGAAAGAAGGATTTTTATCAAAAATGTTTGAGCTATAATAAGAGGTTGCAGAGTAGTCGCGCTCGACCCCCCCCCCCCCCCCAACGGCAACACCGTAGGACCGAACCGAGTGGAATAAAATTTCCTTAAATTTTCAAGAGTTAAGAACCTACGTACTACACAACAGATTCCTGTCATTCCTTAGTCGACGACACAAAATTGAGGTATTATCCTTCCAGTTTAAGCATTGGTCCACCATTATTTTTAAGTACTTGCGGCTGAACTAACTTGCTCAATTACTGGACAGGAACAAGAAACGCCTGCACATTCCTCTCTTTGATGAAATTAAATTAATTAATTAAATTCCAATTTTTGATGATGGTCCACCCCAGCACCAATTTAAATCGTCATTCCATTTTAACTATTACAGGAAAACATGGTAGAGATTATCCAGTAGTTTACACAGATCAGCAATATTTATATATTATCAAGGTTTACAATACTCTAGGTTCCAATCACCCTCACGATTCAAGTCAACGGACCCATCCCCTTTCTATCTAATAAAAATAGCAGTTTTATAACATAATTCTACTCGTACTTCGGAGTATTCATGGAAAAATTTGTTCGATTCGGAAATGAAGGAGAGGATGAAAGCGAAACACAAAAAAGCAATGTCTTGAAAATAAATACGTTTTCCAATAAAATAAAGTCAGAAGTACATTCGTGGTTCCAATCTACAGCAGCGTTTATGCAACCTATCATTTCAATGCTGTGACGAAATCGACCCACATAAGAAAAGTGAGTGTTACTAAACGTCGTTTAATTTTGTTCCCAATTGAATCGTTGAATTCTTTACAATTATCTATTTACGTCACACGACCGTTTCGGTTTCTTGCGATAGTTAGTACCAGAGTTAGCACAGAGGGCTCTGTTAGCATTAGGGATGTCCCAAAAGTATCGATACTTAAAAGTATCGATATTTCTTGAAAAAAGTATCGATACATATCGGTACTTTTTTTCCAGTATCGGAGGCGGTACTTTTTTATATCTCACATTTTATCTGTTTCAACACCTACGACATGAAGTTACCTACTTGACAGTACCTCTATCTCTACGTAGATTGTTGGGAGACTAACAAACTTTAACAAATTACACAAAGATGATGTACCACCACCTCCAGCTCTGTATGATAACCTGCTGTCCTCCATAATCGAGGAGGGACCACCAAAATGTTAACCCAAAAACCCAAACAAGTGCAATACGAGAACAAGTGCCTAAACAAAAACAAGTTTTAAATAACAAAATGAGTGATTTATTGTTTTGTTCATTCTATATTAATTATTATCCTCGTGATGGAGAGATGTCACACTGATGGAGAGGAACATGAACGACAATTTCACCCATTTTTGAGAAAGTATCGAAAAGTATCGATTCTTCAAAATATCGATACCTCTTGAAAGTATCGTATCGATACTTTTTGATACTTTCTAGATGTATCGATATACGATATTATATCGATACTTTTGAAGTATCGGACATCCCTAGTTAGCATTCATTGATAAATTCAAAGTTTCCAGAGAGTTCTATTCATCTTCTTTTGTGTTTATCACGAATTGAATCTCTTTGAATACTAAACTAATAAACTAGCTACAAAAAATAGGATTAAAAAAAAATGATAAAAAGCCGTATTAATTTGTATGTGATATTTTTTTCCTTCAGGAACAAATGCCAGCAGAGATTTTGCACATGCAGCGACAAGCCTTGCTTCTTCAAACAGCGGCTCCCATTAAACAACGGCCTAAACCACGCTTCAAAAGTCATCACAAGCAATTGGCATCTAACTGTAAGGACTGTGATACAGTTAACGCTAAAAGGTAACTTACTTGGGCTCAGTAAGATGTTGAATTGTTTCAACATCTTAGGATAAATCCGTCTTTAGGACACCTCTCTCTAATGGACAATAGCAAGCTAACAACTGATCAGCTTGGATCATAGTTGAATAATCCTTGTCTTCATTTCTCCTTTCATGTTTCTTGTTTTTTAAAGGAAGAAGCAAAGTTCAACCTAAAAATTACTGGTATTGGAGAAAGTAAAAAGTATTAACCTGGCTCAGATTACAACAAACAATAAAATTAAATTCCTCATTATTTATTTGAGACGATAGAAAATAATTTTTCATTATTTATCACGTCAGTAGAAGGTATTCTGAAACGACGATCAAAAGGAACTTTCCTCTAATTTTCTCTAAATTTAATTTCAGTTTGTTAGAACTTATTCCAACGGTCTTTAACTTTTCCTTATGTTGAAATAAGGTACTAGCTTTAAATTCAAATTGTTAAGAGAGGTTTATATGCACGTAGGTGTGGCCATCATTGTAGTCCCAGATACCTAAGGCACCAAAACGTCAATTAGGGGGACGAACAGTGTTAATAAATTAGTTCAGTAGGTAGATACCTTTGTAGTCCACGTGGAGATGCGGCTGGAAGATCTTTGGTAGGTAGGTACCTACTGGTGTTGGATTCTTCCGTGGTAAGATGAGATAGTTTTGTACCTGGAGAGCACTTAGAGATGGCAGCTGCAATTGTATCAGGATGGCAATCGTGGATAGCTTCCTGGCAGATTCCAACGGGAAAAAAGATTATCGCTCTCACGAGGTGGTGGCTTCTAGTAGAGGCGAACTGAAGACTGGCCACCCAAGCAAAATCTTGTCCGCTTAGTTGGGCTGGCCTTGAACCACACACACTTTTATCGCACTACACTTTGATACTATTTACAGTTGTGAATACCTAAGCCCCCTATCTTTGTATAAAATAAAACTTTCCTGGGCGCTAACAGGAGAGTCAGTGTTCCCTAGGACGTATCCTAGCCCAACAGACTCGGGAAAAGGTAGTTGTAGGAAGAGATGGAGATGAGTGCAACTAGTAAATTGTTGTTCCTTGATACTCGTATCAGCCCAGACCTTTACACAGCTTGAGATTCAAGTTTTAAGAGGAGAACCTAATACTGACCAAATAAATTTAGCGAATTTGATAGCTAATATTTTAGGCAAGGTTTTTGACATTTTCATGTCTTTCATATGGCACATAAAAAAAAAATCGTCACGAAATTTGATGCAACGATATTTGTTGCAACGATATTTGATGCAACGATATTTGTTGCAACGATATTTGTTGCAACGATATTTGTTGCAACGATATTTGTCCCAAGTCGCCACAATGATGATTATGACCATCAGAAGTGAAGTTGTTAGGTAGGTAGGTACTTTACAGTTTGATATTACCAGGGGGGCATTTAGGTTTAGAAATGACAACTCAGAGTTTAGCAGTTATTCCCTCACTAGAGCTTCCACCTATCTAGCGTTCGGTTTGAGCCGTCGGCTATTTAAGAGGGGCCCCTTCTCCTTCTCGCCATCCCCAAAACAAAGGGGAAGCCGAGGAGGGTAGTTGACCCCTATTCCTGGGGAATTCCCGCCTAGGTGTGCTGCTCTCAGAGGGTTGTTTATTAATAACATTAAGGAATAATTATGAGGTAAAAAGGTGGTTCCCACACAGTTACTTCTCAGATTGAACCCAGTTGTTCAGTTACAAAAACGGACGGGATGAAAATGTGGACCCGTTTTATCTTCAGATAACAGATCTTCTCACAATCTAGTCTCGTTTTACTCAATGAAAATGTTAAGATTCTTCATAACGAAAAAGGTTCTTACGATTTCGCGTAGATCCACTTGTAACAATAAATTGTCTCGGGTTCTCCGTGTGTACAACCAATCGCCAGGAATTCAAAAGACATAAATCCATGTACACATGAATCATTGTGCAGTAGAAATCCTCGTTATGAGCAGTTATCGTTTCTTTAGTTACTTTTTATTACCTATATATCGGTTCAACTTTGTGGATCATGATTGTCGTGTGATTGGACACTGTTCCCCTCAAAGTGAACGATTGTGACTCTTTTTTTGAGAGCCCCCCTTTCCAGCGGACACTATTTTACGGACAGTATGACAGCGCCGATCGTAAATGAATGTCCACTAAATGGATAAGCTATATGGAATGAGCTAGGTTTATAAAAATATATGTTCCAACTTGTTCTTAGCTCAGTCGTTTTAAGTTTTCTATTTAGAACACGCTTCTTTCATAATGAAATTTAGGTGAGAGGGACGAACTACAGGATTCTTAACCTCTCTTGGAGTTCTGGGAGTGTCCTGTTCGGTACACGTTAAACAATACCAAATTATCAAAACTTTAGGTGCCTTGGAGTAGTTATAGAACTTGATATCATAAATTATTATCGTTGTCAATACCTCAACATTAACAAATGCCTCACTTTATTTTAGATATTTTTTTCGGAAAAGCCAGAAAACTAGATTCGGGGATTTATTCGTTCGATTTGATAAAATTATTTGATTGATAGATCATTGACTGGAAAATAGGCAGTTTATGAAAAACTTGTCTCAATCTCCGAGCACCTCGAAAACCACATTGAGTTGAACGGTGGTTGGTTGGTGATCGGTGATACAAAGTAATTTCAGTGCACTGATTTCATAAAAATACAATTTTTAAGCTTTTAGAGGCCAATATTTGAACCTTAAATTAAACAGATCGACAGAGTGGGACATTTAGAATCCAACGATCTGTATGAATAACTCAGAAACTGAAAAAATAGTTATGCATTGTTGCTGTAGGTAATATTTGTAATACTCATATACTTAAGTTACAACGATAAATTAGTACGACAATTTGTACTTTTTATATTTCCACAGGTATTCAGCATTCAAAAGTAGACTCATCATAAGATTAAGAAGCGTTCTCCACGATGAAAGTAACGTTTTCAAGTCCAAACTAGACAATCCCTACGGTGTCGAGTTCCACGGAGCTGTCCGCTCTCCGAACGTGCCTTCTCACCAACTTCTGTGCCGTCTAAAGGCTGCTGTGCCGGTCATACCGACCATCACAGGTGAATCTAAAATTAAAATATTATGTAGTTTAGAAATTATCGAGAGTGATTGCGTTTTGAGTGAATATATTGAATAACCTTTACTAAATTTAAACACAGTGTAGCATTATAGATCTTAGACCTTAGACGTATGGAGAGACTTTACTCTGACTGAACTAGACAACTGCATTCTGATAAATGTCAACCAATGTTAGGAAATCACTTTGCACAGGTTTTATTATCCGGAAATCCGTCAAATACGTGCTCCTGAAGTATGAGAGCCTTGAAATGAAAGAGTAATTGGAATTAGGATCCGAAGCAAACTCCAAATTTATTACTCTTCTCAAGGTTTGATACTACAGAAGGAAAAGGTGATTTCTATGGAAAGTTGGAAAGCTGGTGTTTTGTCAGCGTGTTGTCGAGTGAAGACGATGGCCTTCTCGATGGCTTGTTGTTTCTATTGGTCCCTACTAACAAGGATGCAGGAGATTTACCCTACACTGGCTTCCCGGCGCATTACTTACTACCGAGGGAAGGAGTGAATAAAAGTTCGCTCTAGCCGCGGACTTCGGCGCGAATATCGCAGACTGGCGGGAGGCGGCGCATTTACCTAGTGGCTAGTTGGGGAAGACAACTCCTAGGTAAGATGGGAGCAGAGGCTATTGATGCTTATGAGGAACTTGGGCTTGTAGATGAGAGGAAGAAGAGAAATGATTAAGTCGAAATATTGAAGTAAACTGCATGAAGGGCAAGCCCTGAGTCGCCCTGACGTCAGTCTGACGTGTTTACCCCGTACGTAACTCTTCCTACCGTTTGGTGACTCACTCAGGGGTTCCCTTTTGTGTCTCTTTATTGGAGAACTAAAATAGGTAAAATGGATAATTACAGCTGGTATGATCAATCCGTTATTGGACAGGCAAACATTTCCAGGGACATTTTAGAGCCGAAATTGGCAAGGATTACATCATACATATGACTTTCACTCTACAATGGCATGCACAGTAAACATGAGAACACAAGGGATAATGGCAACGACTTGTGGATTTTGCAAGAGATTTCATCTCAGGCGGCACACGTTTCCCACACAAACAAATCCATAAGAAAATCTGGGAATTTGGCTGATGACCAAATCGATTTCATTTTGATCAAAAACAGGTTTGTAGAGCCGGGACTTTTTTTCGGCAGGCAGGTGAGGAAATCTTGAAGATCCGTAGGTGGAGTTGGATCTCGTAAGATATCTGGAAGGGTCCGCGTCTTCCAGTTATGTGGGATTCAAACCCACTAAAAAAAAAAAACCTCCTTTTCTCCCATGTTGGGACTCAGCCCGGAACCGTTTAACATATTACTTCGGGCTGAGTTCTGGGGCGTTTAATCAGTTCTGCGTGAGGGGGCGGACAGATGCTCCCTCCTATCTCTTTCTCGTTCTAAGGGGTGCCAAGTGCCAGGACGTTAGGAGCTACCGTAATGCTGATATTAATTCGAATCACTTCATGGTAAGAGTCAAATTACCCCAGGATGCAAAATTATATAGATAAACCAGTGACATAAAATGTATAAAAATTTCAAACGGAAAGTATACATGTCAGGGCCCAGTGATCTGTTGCTTCTAAACTGGAAAATATACGCTCACGTTTAGGCAAGCTGTGGCGTTCTGGTGCGACGCTAGTGGTATCTCTTATCTCAGAATCGTAATAGTCCCTCTTGATGGTTAACAAGCTTGTAACACGTAGCCATTATGAAATTATTTTCAGCATTGTCATTTGTCATGGTTAGAATGTAATTCACAGTCGAACATCTAATCATCTTCCAAAGTATTGGAGCTTCAGAAGCTGAGAAAATTCTCCTCTATAAGTTCATTTCATAGTTGCCTCTAGGCTTACAATAAAATATTTGTTTTCAATGCATTGAAGCTGTTTTCTATTTCAGGAGAAGAGAGCGCTTTTTTGTCTTCACCCATCCGATATGCGGTTCCCAAAACACCTCTTCTCGGTCCTGAAGAGCGATTCAACACGTGCGCAATCGTTTCGAATGCGGGTGCTCTGAACGGCTCGAATTTGGGACAAATAATTGGTTTGTATGAAACCTGTTAAAAGTTTGCTAATAGTTGAATATGTGCACCTTGCAGAAACCATGCATGACTACAATCAGATATTGAGAAACGGGCTCAGGTAAGCTCCCCCGATTTAAGAAGCTTATCGTAAGCCGGCGCTCGGCCAATAATGAGCTCCCTCTCGAGTGAAAGGCCGATGGTGTCAACTCTCCCACTCCACCTTCATGTCATATTGTAGGTCTTTTCAGATTATGTTCACTAAGCAATTCACTTGTCACCGTCCAAATATTTTAATTTTGACATAGATATGTCTCTAGGCTGGGGGTCAAGGAATTTTATTGATAGCTACCCACAAGGTAGCTATGAACCACGGTTCTCTAGAATACTGTGATATATTGCGTGCGATCGGAGGGTTTTTTGTTAGAAGAAAAGTTTCTGTTTATTCATAGGAGCAATGGACATATCCATGGTCTATTGTATTTCCCTCTATGGGAGAAATTTCATGGCGTTTCTAGAAAATTTATTGAAGCTCTTTTAACACCCAAATTGGCACCATATAAATAGCGTCTTTGCAAAAAGAGTGGTCGACAAGTTGGCCAAAATCGACGAGACGTGCCTATCATCCTCAATCATAGAAACGTATCTTCCTCAACAAGCCGGCTTTAATTTGATACCCCTCTCAAGCAAATGGACGAACAAATCATCAATTCAGACTTTCTAATTTAAATAATAATAATTATTATTATTGTATTAAATAATATTTTTCTAGGGCCAGTTTTGTTGGGTCGGGAGAGTGTTGTCAACTCTTTCGAAAGGTAGGATAACCGCGCCGGGAGAGCTGACCAACCTCCCATCGGGGGAGTAGACGCCATAACCGGGGGAGATGACGGGATCCCTGAACAACTGCTAACATCCAAAATAATCATTCTTTAGAAATGGGTTGCCAAATCAATACCATCACATTCATTAATCTGCAAAATCGAGATGTTTTGAGCATCAAACCACAGTTAGTCTACTCGCTATTTTCCACATTTTGGTTCTGGAGGCAGTCGTTTCAAAGCATTGAGAACAAGAAAACCAATATCTTAGGAGAATATTACAATCTAGGAGATGAGGATGACTTACTTGTTCCTGAGATGTTTGGTCTCACTTATCTTTCTAAAGTCCGAGGTGCGATGGCCAGTGTTTGGATGCATGAACATGTCGATACCTTGAAGCACAAAGTATGTCCATCCATCTTCCACCTTTTAAATTGTTTTTCAACTTCAGAAAAACTCAAATTTAACAAAACTATTATTGACTTTCTTGACGATTATCGCTCGAAAATTTCTTGAAGAAATTAAAGAGTTTGGTGTAATAAGTCATTATTTTAGGAATTGTGCACTGGTGATAACTTCTTTAGCGTTTTTCTCAAAACTCCGTTTTTGGACATAGCCCCTTTGTGCTTCAAGGTATCGATGTGTTCCCCATCTCCCTTCCTCATTTCTCCCTTCCCCTCCTGAAGTCTGTTCTATATACCTACCTACCTACCCTTCCCCCGTTTCAGCAGTCAAATGGCGAGAAGTGCCACTGTAGGAACGTCTCAAAACCGCAGCCCTGGTCCTTCGAAAAATAAACTTTAAATACTAAAAACCTGACAGTAAAAAAAAAAAAAAAAAAAAAAAAAAAAAACGCGAATGAGAAAAATTTTGTGGTTCGTGAAGTGCCTTGTGATACCCCTCAGAAGAAGATATCCATCACCCAGTCGATGGGAAGTTCAGGCGCACCTTCCATCTGGTCAGTTCCTCACCGATCCTTCTTATATAATTTTTGTGCATTTTTTGTGCTGTCCTCCTCATTAAGGCAATATAGGTCCTAGACCAGTATACAGTTCCACTTACCAGTGCGTTCCTTCGCTCTTATTTTCCCCCGGATAGGGACATGCGTTGCACCAGACCTGAAAACCTCTTAATAAGCGGTTCTATACAAAATCAGTGTACCCCTTGGTATCCGATCAAACTGACTTTGAATAGTGTGGAAACAACGAGATACGTAAGATAATAATTAGCCTCCAAATGATAACATTAAACTATACGGTGTACATAGAGGTGAACGTAGACGAAGTCTTCCTCTGCATTCTCCCGCTGCACAGCAGCAAACTAAAGAAGGTTTGAGAATGCAGGAGTCGAGGTATCTTGAATCGTTGCCCTAGATGTTATCAACAAAAACATCTGAATTGCTGGAAGCTTCGAAATTTGGCGAATCGAAAGAGATGGATTCTCTGTTTCGGACAGGGACTCGCGTAAGTGCGATTTACATTTCGACGATCTGCTTGCACCATGCAAAGTGAAGAATCGAGATGAGATCAATTTTCGAGCGATCGATTCCAGAAATCCGATATTTACAGAGCTGAATTTTAACATGCATCCTACTGACAACACCCTACGAGAAGCCTTAGCAATCTCTGTATATGCGACGATGAGTAGTGAAGGTGAGAGGATTAATTTCTGAATCACCGGTCCTTTCTTCCATCAACACCATATGAGAGACGATTTCTCAATGTAAAGTGCTTGAGATGGAGGACCTTCATGTTCACGTTCTTTTGCCCAGTGTTGGGAGAAATCAGGTTCGCTCGTTTTGGCTCGTGGAAGCTCTCCTGAGGGCGCATTATTCAGACCGTGAATGGTGACAGCATGGATACAGCGCTGAACTTCTGCCGAGTGGCAGGGCTAAAAACTGTCGCACAGTTTGGTGATAATAGTATGGAAAATAATAAGAAGCCTTTTTTGGTGCATAATTAATTGTTTTTTAAATGATAGTAACGTATTTATGTTTCTGTTTTTCCACTCTCTCCAATCGAAGGACCATAGACCATTGATGAAATCATGTTTTGTTAGAATTTAGGAGTATCATTTATGATTAAATTTTTTCTCTAAAAATAAAGCGTGTTTTTTCTTTGTCTTATTCTTTTTTTCTTATTCCTACTGTATATATATATATATATATTTTTGTAGATAGTCACGATTTGGTGCTGAGATTCAACCACGCGCCAACTACGGGGTACGAAAAGGATGTGGGAACGAAAACCACCATAAGAATCCTCAATTCTCAAGTCGTGTCGAAGAAACACTTCAAGTTCTTGAAAAACAAGATGTACTCTGGGATCAAAATCTTGGTGTGGGACCCTTGCAACTATTCGTCTACTTTAGAACAAGTGAGTGAAATCAAGAAACTGATATCACACAATTTTCAGTACAGAAACTTATCAGTAGGTACTGACTGCTTACATTTAAGTTTTACTTTTAATAATCTACCTTTATGAAATATCCAGTTGTAACACTATGACACGTTCATTTCAGAAACCTCCAAGTTCACTTTTTGTAATTCGAGATAACCAGTCTTCTTCAATATGATTTTCTATTGCACTAAAAATCAATACTAATACATGTGAACCTCCTTTGACAGATCAAACATTTTAGCTCCATGTTGTCGGAAAGGGAACTGAGGGCATTTCTACATCCTTTTTTATGTTTCATATTTTGTGTCTACAATATTTCCATTAAGGGTTTTCCTGGTTTAATGTATGTGGGTATCAAACATACCTGTTTGGGTTAAATAATGGGTACTACTTTTAGATTTCCATTATTTTGATATCACAAAGCTTTTTCGCGATGAAGATGGAACTGCTGAACGACTTCAACTATGCGGACGACATTCTTCTTCGGTCCTATAGACGGAAGACACGACGAGGTAGGATTGAGGACCTGTTTAAGCGCAGCGAGCCTGTTCAAGCTCAGCGAGCCTGCAGGACTCCAAATTCTTACTTCACAACCAAAAATAAGCAAGTTGAGGAAGTTTAGGTGTTCCAGAAGTCTGGTGATGGCCGATGGAGGAGCACTCTTGGACATAAAGAACTAAGCTGAACAAGGCAAGAGAAGCTGTTGACTCCCTACGATCTTTATGGGGATCCTCTCTGCTTTGTATGAAACCCAAACTTCGAATCTTCGAATAAAATGTGATTTCGTGCTTCTCAACGGATACAAGACCTCGCCCGAATGAACTAGGCCTTCGTCAACAAATGCCTGCGATCGATTATCAGAATTTGATGACCAGGAAACTGGAAGTCTAACCCTTGAACTGGATGTCTATCTGCATTGAAGCTGCACCGGTCTTTCTCCAATAATGTGAAGGAAAGAAAGTGGATAAATATGCTTAAGGCATACCCTGAGGAAGGACGCTCATAAAATCACGAGAGATGCCCTAGATTGGAATCCCCAAAGATTCAACTTGGCGCAGGAGTGTCTAGTAAAGTGTTTGAATACGCAGTGGAAGCGTGCTGGGCCCATAACCTAAAGTGTTTGAATAGGCAGTGGAAGTTTGTTTTTTTCTCAAAGGACATAATTCGCTATACAAATTAGCAATAGAGTGAATTGGGGAAATGTATCGTGCATCTTGGATGCACAAATACACACATGTTATGGCGAGTGTAAATCGAGTTTTCACATCTAGTCCGAGGCAGAAGGTGTGACGAGTCCTTGAGCTGGCGACAAATAAGAAGGAATGGCCAACCGGATCCGGGAAAGTCTATCACATTGGTTCGATGTGATAGAACCATAGAACAGAATATTTGGTTCGATTACATCGAACCATGTAATATAAAATACGAAGCTTTTTGGACACATATTACCTAGAAAATCATCAGGTAAATTACTCGAAAAGATTAAAAAAAATACGTGGTGGAAATCTTAATGAAAGCTAATCCAGAATTTACATGAAAATGATACAAGGTGTTTCACTAGGTGGCTCTGTAAATGTTTAAATACTGTTTGTACAAAGATTCGTACCCTTGAGGTGTTTACCTATTAATAATTGATATTTTCAAGATCCATGTAATGTGTGGTTTTTCCAATGGTATAAAAATTATCATCTATGAATTCTGAATTTCAGTGGAGAGAAAAACCGGATTTTGACGTGTTCACACCATATGTGAAACACAGAAGATCGAAGCCCAAAACCAACCTCCATTTATTGGACCCACGGGTGCTTTGGACGCTTTGGGACTTCCTGCAAGCTCATACTTCCGTCAGAATAAGGCCTAACCCCCCATCGTCGGGATTCTTAGGTACGTTACTTTCTTTTCTGAACCATGGTTGCAATAGTAGTACCTTTTTTCAATACAATGTCACCAAATATTTATCATTTCTGTAGGTATGCTCTTCATCAATGGGCTTTTAAACATCCATTCAGAAAACTTAATTTTTCCCTAGATATATATATTATACGATTTCTCAATATGTAAGGTTTCCGCATTGTTAAAATATCCTATAAAGGGGTACTGATGTTAAGGACCCAAGCCATACCAGTGGTCGTCATTCAGGCCGACTTACGGAATATGATCACGACGACAGCGCTTGAGTGCGAGAAGAGCCTCAGAACAGGAAACGGTGCAGGCTGAAACCGGCAATGATGAATTGAATGAACCAATTTCCCAAAAAGCTGTTAAAGAATGTAGAATGAATATTGAATGAATATTTTGCTAGGAGTGCCATCGAATAGCCACATCTTTATGAATAGAAGCCGTACAGAGTACTGTACTCGAGTACCTGTACAGAGTACACAAGATTTTGTTACACACACACACACACACAGACATGCACCTATGGTTTTTTTTCGCGGATTTGGATTCAGAATGGTCTAAAACGGATTACTGTGTGGTTATTTTTTTTTTCTGTTGAGTGTTGTCCTCCTTCACCCCAGATCGATCGCATAAGGACGCCCAAGTCTTACTGTGGGACGTCCTAAAAATTAGGTGTACTCATGAGAGAAAGAGTACTACGAAAGAGAATTGCCGAGTGAAACAGTTATGAACATCGAAATTATTTTAATTTGCTGTAACAGTCTTTGTGCAGCAGATGAACAACCTTACCAGCAGATCAACCTTATTTCAGGTATAGCTTTGCTGCTTCCGCACTGCGACAAAATTCGACTCTTCGAGTACATCCCGTCTTTGCGGATGACGCCACGTTGCCACTACTTCGACCGAGAAGTCGATACGTCCTGCACATTCGGCGTCTGGCACCCTCTTGCAGCAGAGAAACTTCTGTCGCTCGTCCTGAACGAAGAGGACGACTTCACAACCTTTCAAACCGGTTATATAACCATTTCAGGGTATAATAAATTTAAATGCTCATCGTGAACTAGCCAAATAGGTCTTCCTAAGTCAACCCAACGATTTGAAGGTTGAAGGCTCTAGTTATTGGCTGGCCCCTAGATAATGGCCACCTCGTTTTAGTCGTTCTACAGCGCAGATATTTGTGTGAGTGAGTTCTATTATTGACTCGATAATCCAGTAAAAAGAGAGACATTGAAAGCTTCAGTTGGACTTTTCAAATATCTCTCAACTTAACTGGTACAACGTAGAGAAGGTGTATTGGTACTGTGACAGTGACGAGCAACCACTGCCTCGAATGACAACCAAGCAAACAATTTTTGAATCGACTCACCCTCTTTTGAAATTTACCGTTAGGAATTTTTTAAAACTCAAAAATGATGCATACCTAGGTTCAATAATTGTGGGCATCAACTGAATAGTTAATTCTGGAAATGAAATTTTTATGGAGCCACAAGGCACACAAAAAATCAACAGTTACATATAACATAACTAAGCAGGTCCTGCACAATTCAGAGTCTCAATTTTGGAGCCGAAAGGTGAAAATTTCCTGTAAACTCATTTATAGCCTTCCTGTTGCAGACCTTTCTGGCAGCATTATCATCTGTAGCTCGGGTATGCTTGGTATGATATCTCGGTGGAAGGTAGGCGTATCAGCTACAACTACAAATCTGATTTATCTTGAGGCTATGTTGATTACTGATCTCGCCTCAGAGTGATTTATCAGTTATTTCGAGTAGTCATCTCCTCCAGTAATTGAGAGTTTAGAATTGAGTAGGCCAATTCCAAAACGAGCTAAAAGACTCAAACAAAACGGAGAAAAACGCAAAAAACTGCTGCATTTTAACCTGACAGCCTACATTCATGAGGTTTTTTTCTAGAAGTTTCAAAATTCACTAAATTCCTGCTGCAAAATGTTATCATTTTTCTAATGAAGAAAAATGAGTTATTTCGATTTGAAATTAGGAATTAGGGCGTTTTGGAATTTGAGATTGTTTTCAACAAACGTTTCCTACAAATAATTTTTCTCTCTTTGCAGTCGTACCAACCTGCCAAGAAAAAATTTGGTTATAATAGAATTAAATTAAATAAATTCAAGAGAAAAGGGCAGAAAAGTCTGAAAAAATAAGATTGAAGGAAGCTACCTTTATTTTTAGCGCGTTTTGCTTTTGAACTACGCTCAGTAGCCCCCCAGGGTCCCTCAGGGTTTTTAGCTCGTTCTCCTCCTAGGATGTTTCAGGCTTCTTTGGAATTGGAGTATGACCCTTTTTACAGAAGAGCACTCATCCTTCCCACTCGTTTTTCGATGGGTTTTGTCCCGTTCAGACATTGGAAACCATCACAAGGTGTAGCTGACGCCATTCTGAATCCAACGATACCAATAACTCATTTTTTTTCAAATAATAAATTTAGCTCGATTTGGAACTGGCCTACGCAATTCTGGCAGCAGAAATTGACTCACAGTTGAGTATTTCGTGAAAGTTGAAAGATTTTGATAAAAAATACTCTATAGCTATTCTTTCTAAAGCCCTTATTTATTCCTGAATTGAGTTATTCAAACCACAAGTAGGTTTAAAAGGATTTTAGCGCCTCGTTACTTTACTTTACTTTTGAAGGCCTCTTGTCAGGGGTTGCCCCTTATTGCCTGACTACAAGATCTTCTGCCTTGCCATTGGTCATCGTCCAAAGATAGCCTTCACTTATGAGTCTTATGAAGAGGAGTCAAAAACTCCTCCTCTTCATGTAACTCAAGAACGGCAAAGGACATCTGCCGCTTCTGCGATATGGAAACGGAATATGCCGAGCATATCATGTGCTATTGTGAAGCACTGGGTCGAGCTAGATACACAATCCTTGGAAATTATTTCCTAGCTCCAGACATTTTCTCTAAAGTGGCCTATTCCGATCTTCTCTGCTTTGCTAAAAAGTGGGCAGAAGGGATGTTTAGAAGACCTTTCTTATTAGGCTAACATAGCCTGGAGGCATTCCAAAATAGACCTCATTAGGTCGTAGTGGAAGAAGTTCGTACTTCAACTCAGTAAAGACCTCCTACTAACTTCTGTAGTGTTAAAAAAACGCACTTCTAGAAGGATGTGACCAATAACTAAGGGTCGGTCAATACTAGTGCCTAGCCCTACTTTTCCTTATAGCTGTGCGAAACGTGTGAATGTAAGTAAGCATAAAGTAAGTTTATTATTCGTTCAGAAAAATAGTTAGGGATCATAAATTTAGATTCAAGTACCTAAGTATTTTTAATACTTACGAATTCGATTTTTAATATTTTTCTAACAAAGGCAAATCTAAAAGTACATCAAATGCTATCTAATATCATGAGAAAATCAAAATAAGCCATTAAGTGCATGGTTTCGGTGTCAAAAATTATACAGCTGATTTTTTATTTTAAACAAAGTTAAATGTGTTTATTAGGTTTATTATATATTATATTTATTATGCCAGAACAATTTTTTATTTGGTTGTATAGGGTTAATTTCCTTCAGTTCAGTTGTATTGTATTCGATATATGATTAATCATTTTCTTCATCCACAAACTTGATAATATTGAGCTTGACGGGAGTAAGAAGTACGACAGCTTCGAATTTGAAGGTGGGGGAATTTTTGTGGGTCTTTCAAAGGGCTGCAGTTGTGCTGTGTTGACCCTCCTATATCCATGCTGCATCTCGTACACGTATAAATAGGTAAGAACTGCGGGACCCTCAACCGAACAATATTACAGCCTCCTTCAATTGACCTTGCTAAGCCCGCAATACATTACGACGTTGATAGTTGCAGCTTCGAACGAAGGGGCTCCTGATTCTACCTTGCATTTACCTAGAAAAACAATGGTTCATTCCTCCAAACTATAGGGTATTCACGGTTGAGCTTATCGTGTTAAAGTCTCATCACTCCCTCTTCTTCGATTAGGTGGAAAGACAGCATCCATGAGGGTCATATGGTAGTTGTGGGGCATGATTTGGTGGAGGGAGTGTGAACAAGAAGGAGAAAATACCATAAATTCGGTAAAATGTAAAAAAAAAAAAAACTCTGCAATGTCCATCATTGTTTGTTCTATGGCAAAGAAACAAGCAAGGTTTCTTACCACAGAGTACTGGAGACAACTTTTATACGACTTAGATTGTTTACAGATTTTTTACTTTTTACACTGAAAACTTAATAATTACTCTTTGCAGTCATACGGAAGAAAAGTTATAAACAATAATTTGTTGATGAAGTAGTCAAGACAACAGTTTATCGCATTTTTCCTTCACTTTCAATGCGTTCATTTGCTCCTCCCAGCCACTTTTCTATTCCCTCCATACCTCCATACCTTCAATTCCAACTCAAAAAATTCACAAAATAACCGAGACAAACAAACGAACTCCAACTCAACAGACTCCAACTCGAAAAACTAACGACAAAACTAACTAACTCACAAGTAAACTCACTGAAAAACAGCTGGCAAGTTGACGGCAATTTTCTTTCTGATGTTGTGACGGATAATACATTTACCACACACTTTAACATACCATTCGGGTGTGTTAACTTACGACGACTGATAACACACTTTGATAACCTGTTTAAGATCGATTCGTTCGATGTTTAACACGTTTTCGACGTATAACACGTTAACACATCAAGAACGGCCCGACCGTGAATACCCTGTATAATTACTACATTATGAAATCTATGCAAGTACATCCGTCTAATTTTTTCAATTGACTACGCTTTTCTCACCCTTTAAATATAAGTGGAATTTCTGAAGTAAGATGTTAGTAATAAATATCGCTAATGTGATAGTTACCTACTTTGTGAATAGATTATTAAATTGTTGTTATTGAATTATTACTGCAGTACTCAGGTGAAAGGATTTGCAGATCGGCGTTCAGCACTAATAATTAGTGACACAAACGTGGATTACATAATTGTGGAACCTACATTTATTCCAATCGTATACGGTTAATAAATAGGTACCTAATAAAATTGATGTTAACTAACATAACGAATAGGACGCTAATTTATTGTGAAGTAAACTATCAGTTTATCGAGTAGAAGGTAAACGTTCCCGAGTAAAATATTTCCTCCCCACCCCCCAAATTTTCTTCCATTCTTAATTAGCAATGTACACAATAAAATCGAATGTCCGTTATGTTTAATATTAAGAATATGTGAATTTAACGTAGGCACACTTCGAAAATATTTTTGTACGTAAACTGACAATACATTTAATTATTTCGACAGTTGCGACAGACCAAGACCGCGAAAATTAAAACATTAATTTGTCATGAATAAAATTACTGTTCTGCAAATTTGTTGATGGTGTGAATTCATTACCACTTTGATATGAAATTAATTAGTTCGCGTTGGTTTAGAAGTACCGTATGAAATCAGTTTCCTTCTGAGCTTCCATTCAGACCTCTTCCGGAATAGGATGGAGAAGAAATTAAATGAAGCCGAGCTGTATAATGTTGGAAGAGTGACGGAACAAGAATGTTTCACGACTAGAGACTTATTTCCCTTGAGTTTTGCTTCCAAGTCTACCAAGTTAGCGGAAGCTTTGTTTTCACTTTTCAAGGATGGAAAATAGTTCTCCAAAATCAAAATTTCCACTCGAGTTTTACCTTTCAGAACAATTTTGGTTCCGTGTCTGTCTGTCAGTTCGTCATGAAATACGGCATAACTGTACGAAGTTATTATCCGATTTCAATGCAATTTTCAGAGATCATACGGACTGGTGTGTAGATGGTCCCCTATGAAAATCATCGCCCCCGGACTTATATTAAGTGCTGCGCATTCGCAAACGTAAATTCCTTGTAACAGCTATACCTTCCACATTTTCCATCTGATTTCGATCACATTTTCAGGGATCGTGCGGATTGAGGTGTGGATGATCCCCTATGAAAATCATTGCTCCCAGATTGAAATTATTCTGTGCGCATGCGCAAACGTAATATCCTTGAAACAGCCATAACATCTACATTTTCCACCAATATTCACAGATTGTGTGGGTTGACGTGTAGATAGTCCACTATGGGAATAGTGGAAGGTATTTAGAGATGGATGTTTTGAGTCTACGGTGGACCTCTAACGCTACGGTGGGCTTCGAGGACATGAAGGCTACGGTCGGGTTGGATTCAACCCAGCATACGTTTTTCAAGGGAAAAAATTTTTAATAGTAATATAAACAGCTTCATTTGCTCAAACAATGCGTAAACTATTCCTGAACGTATTATAAACAATTCAAATAATTTTATTATACTAAAATATCAGCAAAATGCTTCTTTTTATTTTGGAAAATTTGTAAATTAGTCGTGAGATAGGCGGTAATCCCAAAAATAACCCAATAATTTTAGTATTTCAATCTTACACTCCTCATTCCCTAATGAATTTGGCACTTGATAATTCTCGGACTAGGTACTTATAACCAGTAGGAGCTAAGTGGCGCTACAATATTATACGGCACGGAAGTAACTAATCACAGCGACTGATGTGTAAAGAGGGGGGGGGGAATTGTAAAAAAAGCATTAACAAAGTTTGGAATCACATTTAGATGTCAATAATAATAATAATACTAATAATAATAATACTAATAATAATAATATTATTGACATCTAAATGTGATTCCAAACTTTGTTAATGCTTTTTTTACAATTCCCCCCCATTCCATTCCCCCCCCCCCCCCCCCCGTTTATCATATTATGATAAACAGTTTCATAGTTCCCTATATTTCCATTGACGAAGGAATAAAAAAACTATAACTTTTTTGCTACTGTCGGGTTGAGGCCAACCCAGCCTCTGACTATCTGTGCAATAAATTCCCTCAGAAATATAGGTGACTTACCAGAACGATGCGGCCGCTTCCGCGCACTCCACAGTACTGACTGGTAGCATGGAAGAAGGTAGGGACTATCTTCTTCCATGCTGGTAGGGTACCTGGTCCTCACGGCCGCAAGAAAGAGAGTTGGGGGGTGGATAGGATGCTTCTAACCCGCACCGTAGCGTTAGAGGGTTAACTACTATGCGTCAGATCACCTATACAAACGGGTTATGGATACGAAAAAGCTATGTACCACACCCATTTGGTAGATTTGTGTGTCTTCTTTATTTCTAGACTTATAATTTATGTGAATTAACTGAATGATTCGACGTTTGTTATGCCCGCTTAGGCGTTTTGCAAATAAAAACCATTATTATTAGAATGTGTTGCTAATGATTTCTGTAAGTTGGTGACTTTGAGGAAAAAAAACTCATAGACATTGGATTGTTCATAATTTTATAATGCTTTTATCATAATCCTAATGAATTCTCTTACCGAGGGTTCAGCTGTGGCCGAGCGAGTTTTGGCATGTGTCTCTAAAGGCGAGACTCGGACCGGTTGCAGGGCCGTGAGTTCGGGGCTCGCCTCGGGAGCATATTTTCGGGTAAGCTGGTCGCAGTTCCCCCTCGTTTTTTATTTTCTGTATTAGCGCTGTATTAGCGCTGGGTGAAAGCCCAGTCGGAAGTGAACTATCGCCAGCAAATCTGTTTCGCTCGATCATCCTTTCTTGAGG
Organism: Apolygus lucorum; assembly: GCA_009739505.2. Lineage (NCBI taxonomy): Eukaryota > Metazoa > Arthropoda > Insecta > Hemiptera > Miridae > Apolygus > Apolygus lucorum. The sequence continues at coordinate 23,963,087 of CM019168.2, read as the reverse complement.
CGTTTCATTGTTAGGAGTGCACATCAGCAATCTCGCATACTTGTTTGATAGCAAGTGCCGTTTTTGATCTGGCCGTAAAAGACAGTCATGGAAGTAGCTACTACTCCTAACAATTTACCATGTTCATCCTTCTCCTTACAATACAGCATCCTTTCCAAAGCTCGTACCATCAGTAAACTTCCCGAACGATCATACTCTCCTCCGAACTCGCCAACTCAGGCCCTACAACAACTACTAACAACCCACTACCCAAACGGCAATTATATTTTCACTGATGGCTCAGTTTCTGATGAGGGAACCGGCTGTGCATTCTATCACGAATCCAAACAATATGCACGTCAATACAGTCTGTGGGATCATTCGTCAATATATTCAGCCGAATCATACGCAATCCTGATGGCACTTGAGTATGCCTCAGAGCTACATGACAAAAAACAGCAGATAGTGATCATATCCGACTCCTTCAGTGTCCTACAAAAAATCCGACATATTGGGCCAGCCTCCTGATTGAACCACATTGAAGTTGCAATTCTGAAATCGATCAACATGCTGGAACACAGCGGAAAAGGAGTGAACTTTGTGTGGATTAGAGGCCACAAAAATATTCCTGGGAATGAAATTGCTGATAGGGAAGCCTCCGATGCTCGCACATTACCTAAACGTTTTTATCAACCACCTTGCTTCCCATATACGGACCTCAAACGCAAATTACACCAAACCCAACTTCTAACGTGGAGAAGATGGCACGACACGTATCAAACTGGACTCCGTTACGTTTCACTGTTCGGTCCGCCTTCCACCAAATCGTGGTTTCACAAAATAAGCTCATCACACCCACGTGGGTTTTACACGACCATAACCCGACTAAGATCAGGCCATTGTGTCACAAGTGAAAGGCTACACAAATACGGTATGGCGGATACTGATTTGTGCAGATACTGTGGAATCAGCACTGAATCGATGCAACATATCATCCTCGAATGCACGCATAATTCCCTCCACAGAATGGAACTCCTCAACTGTGCCATGAACCATACCATGCTCCCCTTTAACCTGGACTCACTCATAGCCTCCGGAAGAACTCCAGTTTACTGTGCACTATACAAAATTCTGTCGGACATAAGTTGTTTTATATAGCATTATAATTACTTCGTTAAATACCCATCCACATTCTTGTAACTTAATGAGGTATTTAGTCATAATATGATTTGAAAGCCTATTACTACGTTATGGCTGTATGTATATCTGTCTACAAAGCCAAATTAAAAAAAAAAACTATATGATGACTATTGTTGATATCTAGACAAGACAGAAGGCCCATATGGATGAGACGAGAATAAGTTGGTAAACTTGGTAGGTACATCATACAAGGATATGCTTAGAGATGTCTTTACTGACCTGTGACTCAGTTGAAAAATAAGAAACAACCTAGGTACTTGGTGAAGGTTCCTCTTTAGTATTCAAGATGTAGCCCTAGCTATGGACCTACGTTCAGATGCCAGTGACTATGACTGATGAGTGTTCCCCAGGTCATTCCCACAAACTGAGCTTCTCAAAATCTGACCGAAGAGCGGAGCTATAAAAACACCTTCAACAAAAGGCGACTCCCTTTTCAATATGTCAAGTGGATCAGAGGAACGTGATGAACAGGAATCTTAGGGTGCACAGAGACACTTCTACATGCAGGCGGAGGAGTTGAAATTCCGAACTCGTACGCTGGCGTTATGGTTTTATACAGTATATTATTCCACGCAGTACTCAAGCATACTAAGTAGATCACAGTCATCTGTATGGACGATGTTTAGTCAGGGGAAGAAAGACTCAGATGTGTCTCAACTTCCCAATTTTCAGTTTTACGAGTGTATACGTACTCGATACGTTGAATGAGCAATTATTGCTTATTGAATTTGTTGTTACCGACCTATGAATCGAATTTAGCACCCTCAATGAACCCCAAACACCATTTTGTATACAAAATCTGAATAATTTAGAAGAAACTTGCATAATAAACTAATTATTCGTTCAATTGTTTCTTCAAAAACCTCAAAAAGTACTTTACTTGTCTTCTCGGATTCATAGAACGAATTGTTGGTTGCTGATTTTTTTCCGATTTTCAGTAAACCATACTACTTACATAATTTATGCAAAGGGTATACCTTACCTAATACATATATCATAATATGGTAATATATGATTTTACTGTAATTATGAGGGCAGTTTCCATTCTTTTAAACCCTTGAAATACCCCATGTACTGAAATTTTGACCACTTAGAAATGTCCAATATTCCAAGCTTTTCGTTTGTTAGTTAGGTAATTACTATGAAAATTTTGGTACAAACTTTGAATTTCAGCCCAGGTTATCATCCGGAGTGACATATTATTTACATGCATGACAAAAAGTTAAACTACAGAATGGATTTCATCGAACAAATTTTCAAATCTTTTGTGCTAAAACTTTTGGAAATGACTTGTTTTTTACACGACGAGATGGAGATTCCTCTCTTCTCTCCCTGTTTCTTCCACTTACGATCATATCCTACGCATTGCACCTTTCTGGAATGCTTTCCGTTTGAACTACTATCTGGAGAAATTAAAATGACGGTGAATAAGAGACAGATTCGATGTAGTATGGATGATCTCTTAAGTATGTCCTTCAAAACCCGTTCTTTAAGAGAGCTTTTTTCGTGCAACACATAATCGTGTTGCTCTATCAAGCATTTTTAGTCCAATACCACACACCCATGTTGTTATATTTTAATAAGAAGCTATTACTGTATAGCTAGCTGGCTTATTACAAGCCAGTTCACTATAACAACTTGACTCCCTTGATAAAGAAGATTCTGACAAAAGGTAAGCAGATACATTCTGTTAGATATGTAAGCCTACCTCGGTAAGCATTCAAGCTAAGAGTCAACAGTGTTATCGAGGATAAATTATGTGGAAGTAGTGTTTAGTAGGTAGGTAGTTTAAATCTTTTCAAGATCGCAGCTTTGGCTGTCTTTCAACACCACGTCTGCCAAAGGTTCCGAGGAGTCCACCTTCCTGTTGAGGCTAGTTGACATTCGACGTGACTCTGGGGTCGGAGGGAGGTTACATCGGAGGTTCCTGAACGACCAGCACAAAAAGAGTAGTTGTATGTAACCACAGAGTAGTTAACACCCTCACTCTGTATCATACGCTTAATTTCTAACCAATACAAATGGGCTCTAATGATGGTTTCGAGTTTTAATTGAAATGAATATTAAAGTTTATTACTTTGTTTATTTGATTAAAAACAGAGCGAACGGTTGGTCTGACAGGGCTCTGGGTCTATTCGCTTCTAAAAATGCAATACTTTTTTAAATTGATGAGAAAACAATACCTTCATTTTGAAAGTTTTAGAGCTATGGCGTTTTGAAAATTTCAACCCTTGTTCTTCACCCCTTAGAAATGGTTGACAAAAAGTTTGGCCACACAACTAGACCCAAAATGGGGTTCATATATTAAAATTTCATCAAAATCGATTCATGCTATCCAAAGTCTCTCACTTTGTCCCTCGTAGTTCGCTAAACAAATTTGATCAGCCTAACTTGACAAAAAAAAATGTCTAAGGTACACTTACTATTATTTATTTATTACTTATTATTATTATTATTTATTATTATTTATTTATTTCATATTTCGCTCATATAATACTCCTCGCTACTACTTCGCTCATATATGGTACACCCCAACTCACATAATCTCTGAAAATTTAATCGATTTTGGGTAGAAAATCTAGAAGTTATGATTGTTAAAAGATTTTTTCTTTGCGCATGCGCAGAGGCTACAATCAAATTTCCGTCGAATTCGCGTGAAAAATGTAGACTTAATGGCTGTTACACGATTTTTTCTTTGCGCATGCGCGAAGGCTACAATAAAATTTTCGTCAAATTCCTGTGAAAAATGTAGACTTAATGGCTGTTACACGATTTTTTTCTTTGCGCATGCGTAGAGGCTAAAACTCAATCCGAGAGCCATCATTTTCATAAAGGACCATGTCCGTCACAACCTTCACAATACCTGAAAATTTCGTCGAATCCGTGTGGAAAAGTAGAAGTTGTGGCTGCTATGTTTCACGTTTGCGCATGCGCAGAGACTAATAACGACCCGGGGGCGATGATTTTTATCTGTAGACGGTACACGCCAACTCTCTCAATCCCTGAAAATTGTATCCGAATCGGACGATAACTTCGTGTAGTTTTGCCCGTTACAAGGATTTCATGACAGACACAAAACCAAAAATGTTCAGGAAGGTTTGGAAAGTAAAACGCAAGTGGAAATTTGGATTTTGGAGAACTTTTTTTTCATCCTTGAAAATTGAGCACAATTCTTTTGCTACCTTGGTAGACTCATTTCAAAACCTTTTCAGAGCTTGTGAGTGGTGATATTCGACAAAACTGTACTTGATCATCATTTGATAGGTAAAAAAAGTCTGCCAAGTGGGTGTGGCACATAGCTTCCTCGTATCCATAACCCGATTGTATAGATGATCCGATGCATAGTAGTTAATCTCAAAACATCAATAACCAAGTACCTTCCACTACCCTCACAGCGGACCATCTACATGCTTATCTGAACAATCCTTGAAAATTTCATAGATTTGAATGAAAAATGTAATTGTTATGGCTGTTACAAGGAAATCACGTTTGCGCATGCGCAGCGGCTACTATAAGTCCGGGGGTGATGATTTTCATAGGGGACCATCTACACGCCTACTCGCACGATCCCTGAAAATTTCATCGAAATCGGATGAGAAATGTAGAAGTTACTGCTGTGGCAAGGATTTCATGACAGACACACAGACACACGGTCACACAGACAGACAGACATGGAACCAAAATTGTTCAGAAAGGTCTGAAACGTAAAACATGAGTGAAAATTTCGATTTTGGATAACTTATTTTTCAAACTTGAAAAGTGCAAACAAAGCTTCCGCTACCTTTGTAGACTCGGAAGCAAAATATGAAAAACAGAGTAAAGATATGTGCCAACTTTCATTCCAAATATATGAATACAAGAAGAGTATTTCAGTTCGAATCACTGCTACTCATTCATCAGAAAGGCGTGTAACTGAGGTGACTCATACACCACCATACCGCACGAATCTATGATTCAATCGATACCTACGCCAAAAGTTGATATCGATCTCGAGGATCGAGCGTAGGAGAAATGTGAAAGGTCGGGCGAATTTACTAATATTCCGTCGCCTCGAGGGTCAGCTGCTTCCTACGAGTACATCCACTGTCCCAGCGTCAAGGTGACTCATCCCAGCAGCGTGGCGTGAGTCAGTGAAGACTGCTGCCGACAGATTATTATGTAATCAGCGCCCTCTATCTCCCGGTTTAGCTGCATAATCTGAATCGAGTTCTGTTTTTTTTTTTTTTTCGGGTCAAGACGGAGCTCGATGGAAACCAGTTCTAATATAAATACAGAGAAAACCTTTTTCCCAAATCTTTTTTACACCATTAAAGAAATTTTGTTTAAATACAAAATAATATTCGTGAAAAAAAAATTACTTCAAAATTAATAATTGTGGACGCAAAGGATTAGGGAACTTATTAAATATGTTATCTCTTGAGGATTCAATACAAAAGACTGGATTGTCTTCATCCTAGTTCATTGAAATACTTTCAAAGTAAAAGCAAATTATACGAATCGACAAGATAATCTACAGTAACATAGTTCACATCCTGTGGTCACGCTGATGAAGTCTCGCAGACCTGAGTAGGCCTGAGTCTTTATTGACTTCAATATTGAAGAGTTGTAGTAATGGAATTGCTTTTTCGTCAGTGCTGGACGGAATCTCACCGGAGCATCAGCTTCGTGACCTATATAATATGCAAAATTTTCTTTCTCCTTTGCCCTAGAATACTGCCCTGGTGGCCCTCGGAAGTTAGGTATTGGTAGGAGTGAAATCAACAACCTACGAGCAATATTTATGGTTTATTATTTTCAATAATGAACCTTTGGAATCGACCGAGAAAAAAATGTTTAACCCCTCTAAAAAATTTATTGGTCTACGCTTCAAGGTACGTAGCATCCAAAAGTCGGGTAAAAATTTGGCCGTCCGTGTTTTTCCATCACTTTAGTATAGAATTTTTAGAATTTTTCGAGACCACGTGGAGCTCTGTAGGACAAATCGTTCTTTCCCTACGAGAATTTAAGGGTTGGACTTACGATAAATCAGAAACACGCAAAAGAGGCCTAATCTCCGTTAAAATTTTAGTTGACCGAAATGCGATCGATGTTTTTCTTTATGTTGGTTGGTTGGTGGCTTTCAGAGGAGTGATCTAAATAGAAAATTAATAAACCATTGTTCAATAATTTGCAGTTTTTTTCTTAGGTTCATGCAAGGGTGATTTAATTTGAATTTCTAAACAGCCTTTCCTCTTTGATCCACTTTTCAATACTAAAAATCTTTATCTGTTATCACAAAACACATTGTTTAATGCACGCATTTCAAGGGACGTCCCATTGAATAAGCATTAGGTCCGTTTAAACTACTCCCAGTTGGTAAGCGATGAAACTGTTTCACTCAATGTAGTTTATTTAGCATTTCATGCAAGAAATAGTGGTATCCTCCTCTCACCCTTATCCACCATAGTATTTCTAGTAGCATGGAAGCCTCGAATTTGAAGAGAATTTAAAAATCCATGATCTACATGCGAATTCGTGTTAAACCCCTCCCCCTATTCCGAAGACAAGTCTGGCACTAAAGAGGTAATGCATTGTAACGTTGAACTTCCTTCTGTTAGTTTTGGTTGACAGTCCGTCAAAGTTCACATCCATATTCAAGGTGAAACACAAAAAAAACATGGAATACGCAGTTTATGGTGCCCTGGCGCCATGGTGGCGCCATGGTGGCACCACTATTAGTTCCATGGTGGAACAGAGAATAATTCAAGAAAATCCAGAGGTGCATTGATAATTTTTCCTCAAATTCGAAACTTGTGTACAAGTTAAAGTTAAGTTAAGTTGGGTACAAGTTTAAATACCTCCCAAAGCTAATTCTGATACTCTGGTGAATTAATGTTCAACTCGGAAGTTATCTCATCGAATACAAATGAAACACGCAAATCGTTTGGTAATTGGAGCCTGGGCAGAATACACAAGATTATACCCGGAAAAGTACGTTTTTTAAGCATTAACCTCACCTTTCCCCTTTTCAAAGGTAAAATTAAAAATTAAAAAATGACGTAGTGCACAAAAACACAAAAAAGAACCAAGAAAATGTATTGAAAACTAGGGCCTGGGCAAAGTACACTAGATTTTGTCTCACTCACACACACAGACATACACCTGTGGTTTTTTTCCACGGATTTGGATTCAGAAGGGTCTGAAACGGATTAGTGTATGATTATTTCTTTTCTTCTGTTGAGTATCGTCCAACTTTACCCTAGATTAATCGTATAGGGCAGCCCAAGTCTTAATGTGGGACGTCCTAAAACTGCACCAATAACTGCAGACTTCACTGAATTACGATAAAACTCAAAGGGGCTTAAGGAAACCTCATTTCGTTTATTACAGATTTGCGCATTTGCAATGACTACCACTATGCTCAGATTGATCTGAAGCTAATTTTCAAATTTGAGTAGAATGGGGCGTGCGCCTTGATTTTTTTTTAGATTTTTGATCAAAAGTAGACTACATTCTGAGAATTTTGACACCAACCGCGATCTTCTAGCTTTAGTAGATCTGTTTCTACGATTTTTCAAAGTTTCGACCGTTTATGACGTCACGCGCCCCTCTCGCCTGGGCGGGACCCCCCTGCCCACTGTGACGTCATAAAAGGTCGAAACTTTAAAAATTCATAGGAAAAGATTTACACACGCTAGAAGGTCGCGGTAGGTACCAAAATTCGAAGAATGAGGTTTACCTTAGATTAAAAATAACAATTTTTCCTACCCAGGCGCACACCCTATTGGGAAGGTCGTGGAAATTCAGTGATTGGAAGTATCCCAGTGGGGGAAATATCGATCAGGGTTTAATCTCACAATATTGGACAACGTTGGACCTTCGATCCCAATAAAAGTAGGAGCAACATGTCGCTGTAGAATTGGCTCAAAATCTTATTTCTGTTAAGATGTACTCGGATAAAATTTAATATTGTATCAATTAACTCCTTGGTGTACTCACTGAACAGCACTGGCACTTTTGCTTCTCCTATCTTCTTTATATATTTTTATAGGTTGCTTTCATTCGAATGTTAATATGATCATGTTCTCTTCGAGTCTCCTTCACGATAGTCACTTCCAACTTCAGATCTTCACCTCTTCAATGCACAATAGAACAGCCCACCCCTCAATCAAACACATTCAGCTCCCCCACTGAGTAATCCGTTTATACAGAACTATTTCATAGATTCCGCTCCCAGAAATTGCTTGACCTCATGTGTGACTACTGAGGGAACCCCGGTTTATCTTTCAGATCCTCGAAATGTTCCCTCGAATCCAGATAAGCGAAACTTGAACCAAACAGATGCGAACAGAACGCTCTTTTTTCGAGCGACCGCTTGAAGTTTCCCCGACTCGAATCCAAAACAGATTGCCATGATCATTATTTTTCCAAGAATCAATTTCCGCCTTAAATCGTGGGGTTTTCCACTTCTTGTTCTGCTCCGGGTGGATTTTTTTTTTCACGCCGAGTCGATGTGGCAATTTCAGCCATCGGAGATCTGGCAGCCCAATGTAAACTAGCAGTACGAAGATAAGTACCCTCATCAACAATGGATGCTCTTACAACCGGGTGGAACAAGCAAATGGATTATCAAATATCAGACAGCGAAGCCATGTTTTTTTAACCTCTTTTCAACATTGTTTTCTTCAAGTTAGTTTGAAGAGTAAAAATATGGAATTGAAACTACTGGACGTCCTGAATTGGAAAAATTCAATTGAAGAAAGGTAATTGAAGAATACCATTTCTTGGACGTGAAATCCTTCTTTCAATGAGAACGTTATTGTTATGCCTTGCTCACAGCGCAAAATATAACATAAAAACAACTGGGTGTGGCACATAGCTTCCTCGTATCCATAACCCGACTGTATAGATGATCTGATGCATAGTAGTTAATCTCAAAATATAAATTTCTAAGTACCTTCCACTAGCCTCATAGTGGACCATCTACATGCCAATCTGAACAATACTGAGAAATTTCGTCGAAATCGGATGGAAAATGTAGAAGTTATGGCTGTTAAAGGAATTCACGTTTGCGCATGCGCAGCAGCTACTATTAGTCTTGGGGGAGATGATTTTCATAGGGGACCATCTATACGCCAATCTGAACAATCCTAGAAAATTTCATCAAAAATTCGGATGAAAAGTGTAAGTGTTATGGCTATTACAAGGATTTTACGTTTGCGCATGCGCAGAGGCTACTGTCTACTTTAAGGCCTTGCTTTTCATTGGGGGCCATCTAAAACCTAATCCGCATAATCGGATGAGAATTGTAAAAGAAGTGGCTGTGTCAAGGATTTCACGTTTGTGCATGCGCAGCGGCTACTGTCATTTCGGGGGTGATGATTTTCACAGGGAACCGTCTACACGCCAACCCGCACAATCCCTGAAAATTTCATCAAAATCAGACAATAACTTCGTATAGTTATGCCGGTTACAAGAATTTCATGACAGACAGAAAGACAGACAGACAGACACGGAAACAAAATTGTTCAAAAAGGTCTGAAACGTGAAACGCGGAAATTTCGAATTTGGAAATTTCAGTGGAAATTTCGATTTTAGAGAACTTTTTTTCAACCTTGCGAAAGTAAAAACAAAGCTTCCGCTACCTTGGTAGACTCGGAAGCAAAATTATCTAATTTCTAGCATGATGGGAGAAACAATAGATCATGGCAAAAAACCATAATGTTGATGTCACGGCCTAAAATCGAACCCAGATCCCATAGACATAATAATTCTTACATTCTAGCTACCAATTTTGTTTACATAATAATGATTTTACACATTTTGTTTATAACGGATTCAAACCCCAAAAACGTTGTTTATAAAGGATTTTACAGGTATACTTGTTTATACCTGATCGAGGGTCCAGGCAGAACATAATCGATTTCGCTGCATACCGTTCGGGCTGAAAAATCGTTAAACTTCTTTTTCACAGACCCCGAGCGAAAGACATATAAAAGTCAAAACTGGAATATCCTTCGTTCTGTTGATTGTACCTCCAGAGTATTGAGGCCAATTTTCCACCACGTTAGCACGTTGAGTCTGATTCACTCGAAAATAGGAAAGGAGCGAGTAAGCAACTCGAGCGCCAATTTCCTTCCATGACACGAAGAATGAGTCAAAAGATTACAATGAATTAGTGCAAACAGAAACCACCGTCATTGATGGCAGGATGTGAATCACTTGCGTCGATCGGCATATTTACTTAGATCCTCAAATTCTGATCTAGTCACGAGAAGTTTTTTGGTTTATTACCTTCGGAATCGAGCAAGAAAAAATTGTAACCTCCTTCCCCCCCCCCCTCAATATTCATATACGTTTAGGTAGAATCCGAAATTCGAATAAAAAATTTCAGTCCGTCCGCCGTACGCTATTCTTTGCCCATTTATTGGACAAAATTTGATGAAATTTGTTTTATCGGTTCTACTTGTGCCCCAAAGCTTCTGGTTAGTGTCAGTCACTTCTAAAGGTTTTTTGGTTTATTATTTTCAATAATAAGCCTTTGGAATCGAGCAAGAAAAAAAAAAATTTAACCCCCCCTCAAAATTTGATGTTTTACGTTTCAAGGTACGTAGAATCCGAAAATCGAATAAAAAAATTTCCGTCCGTCCGCCGTACGCCGTCCGCCGTACGCCGTCCGCCGTACGCCGTCCGCCGTACGCGGCACTTTTCTTAGCAACACTGGACCGATTTGGTTCAAATTTGGTATATGGGCTCCATTTGGGGTCTAGTTGTGCCGCGAAGCTTTTGGTTGATGTAGGTCACTTCTAAGGGGTGAAAATTAAGGGTTGAAATTTTCAAGAGTGCCCTAGCTCGAAAACTCTCGAAATAAAGGTATCGTTTTTTCACCAATTTTAAATAGTACAGAATTTTTAAAAATTTTTGAGACCACCCGGAGCTCTGTAGGACAAACCGTTCGGTCCCTACGAGTATTTGAAGGTTTTCCTTCGATAAAACAGAATCATGAGTGTGAATCGCAAAAGAGGTCGAATCGCCGTTCAAATTTTATCTGACTAAAATGCGATCGCTGTTCATTTCTTCGAGTTGTATTCAGTTTTGCCTTCTGCGTAACCAGTAATCAAATTTCCATATCAAGCTTTCTATTTTTCGAATCGAGTGGGAAGCGTTTAGTTCTTTCTAATAAACTTGATTGTGAAGGTGTGAAGCCAGTATGGTGTGGTAGGTAGTACCTACCAATAGTTGGTAGGTAAAAAAAAAATTGGTAGGTAAAACAATGTTTGTAGGTAAAAACGCTGCAAATCATTGCTCACTGATCAGATCACTGATCAGCTGAGTGAGCTCCGAAGCCAATTTTCAATCCTATTGAATGGAAGTGCTCTTCCAGGCGTCTCCAGCATTCGAGGAGATCTTCTTCACTCCTCAAATCACTGATCAGCTGAGTGAGCTCCGAAGCCAATTTTTAATCCTATTGAATGGAAGTGCTCTTCCAGGCGTCTCCAGCATTCGAGGAGATCTTCTTCACTCCTCAAATCACTGATCAGCTGAGTGAGCTCCGAAGCCATTTTCAATCCTATTGAATGGAAGTGCTCTTCCAGGCGTCTCCAGCATTCGAGAAGATCTTCACTCCTCAGATCACTGATCAGCTGAGTGAGCTCCGAAGCCATTTTCAATCCTATTGAATGGAAGTGCTCTTCCAGGCGTCTCCAGCATTCGAGGGGATCTTCTTCACTCCTCAGATCACTGATCAGCTGAGTGAGCTCCGAAGCCATTTTCAATCCTATTGAATGGAAGTGCTCTTCCAGGCGTCTCCAGCATTCGAGGAGATCTTCTTCACTCTTCAGACCACTGATCAGCTGAGTGAGCTCCGAAGCCATTTTCAATCCTAATGAACGCAGGAAGCTGAAACTTGAGAGGAAAGGTCAAGAGAGAATACAGATGGTGGTAGGTGCTATTGATGGAGAACCAGTGATCTATACAGAAGGGTGATCTATACAGAAAATAATAAACCTTTGAGCAATGATTTGCAGCGTTTTTTTCATTAATTTAAAATAGCGACGATTTTCACGAATTTGTTGACACCACTCACAGCTCTGTGCGATCAACCGTTTGCCTAACATGGATTTTAATAACCTAATAAGTGAACGTTTTTGACGTTTGTTCACTGATTCAAGATAGTGTTCAATTTCTAGTGTCTTATGTAACTAGTGTCACCGAAAACGTCTTAGGAATTCCACAGTTGTCCTATAGTATCACCAGATTTCATGACAGACAGACACGGAACCAAGTTGTTCAGGAAGGTCTGAAACTTAAAAGGCTTTGATTTTGGACTACTTTTTCCCAACCTTGAAAAGTGAAAACAAAGCTTCCGCTACTTATGGTAGACTCGGAAGCAAAATTATGTTATGACAAACATTTTTAGAATTTTTTTCGATTTATTTGGAAATTTTTGTCATAACACTATTTTGAGACTTCCGATAGCCAACGAAATATTCTGCTGTCCATTTAATTTAAAATTGCAGTTAAATTTTGGTTATTCCAGCAACACCTTGGTACAACTGTGGAGTTCCTGAGATGTTTTCGGTGAAACTAGTGTCACCATCGTCCAATTAGTGTTAATAATGTCGTTTGTGTTGGATGTCTTCATCATCCAACATCTCAAGTACACACTCAAAGTATCACAAGTGTATCAACTTCATCATGGTACCCACCAGTGATTGAATAAATTATGTTTTCAACTCCTTCAAGACAAAAACTGTGAGAACTTTGTTGTTTCAATGATGCTTTTCGAAACGAAGAAAAAACGTCCTTTGTCCTTGGCTGATCTTTATTCTGGTAATTATCATACCAAGGAGGAACGTTTCCGCGGTCATCTGCTTGTAATTAACCTTAAATGAGGGAAGCGTGCGCAAATCGTTCGTATTTCTTGGAGCTTCGTAGTTGACCATCTTCAAGTAGGCTAATCATGAATTCGTTAGTTTCTGATCTAGGCAGCTCGTAGATGGGCTGCTTGCGCAACACGGGATATAAGAAGTCGTTGGATAAGTACGCAGTGTTTTTATGACCTGAAGTCAAACAAGAAAACGACATCAAGTACAATCCTACTATTTTCGGCTAACTCAGCTGCAAAATCGGGAAATTTTCTGGATTTTCCAAATTATGACGTCTCCAATTTCAATGCATACCTTATGAACTCGTGACATCTTGAATACAGAGTATTAACCCCACCTTTCCCCGCCTTAAAACGCAAATTTCGAAAATTCGAGCACAACTAGATAGTTTTCCGCGACGAAAAAAAAAAAAAAAAATAACCACTAAAGTCGGTTGAGAACTAAGGCCTGAGCATACGACACAAGATTTTGTCACAAAATTTACAATTTACAATTTACAAGTTTCTTTATTCACCAAATTGAATAACATTGTGGTTGAGCCCCAAGACCAGGAGTCGCGCGGGGCTTTGATGTGGTATGAACCAAGTATCCTTATTTAAGTAGCGAAATACAATAAAATAAAATAGTCCTCGTACATAAATGATAAAATGTATGGTAAATTAGTGACAAACTGTCGAGTTGTTGCATTCAACTTTTCTCATTAATTAATTAGGTTCTTAACTAAATCATTTCTTAGGATATAATGGTTATACAATTTGAACTTCATTCTGGACATTCATTCCGATTGGTTATACATTGAAAATCATTTCTTAGAACATAATGGTTATACGATTTGAAATTCATTATGTTTGTTACGTAGCAGGTTTTGAGTAGGTCGGTATTTATGTGTTCAAGGTTAAGTACACCTGCACTTGGATCTTCCTGCTAGTATGTTGGTGCAGGGCACTTCGTTTTCAAGCAGGTTTTTTTTGCCTTTGTGTTGAATCTTGTTATGCTTTCATTTTCCTTACATATTTTGGGTATAATTAGATTGCAAATGGCCGGTACCATATAGCTAGCTTGTCTCACACTGTGATCGTAGGTGAATCGTGGTTGTTCGACACACACACACACACACACACACACACATACATACAGACATGCACCTATGTTTTTTTTTCGCGGATTTGGATTCAGAATGGTCTAAAACGGATTAGTGTGTGGTCATTTTTTTTCTTCTTTTGAGTGTTGTCCAACTGTACCCCAGACCAATTGCATAAGGACGCCCAAGTCTTAATGTGGGACGTTTTAAAACATATTGTTTAGTAATGCATGCATTCCAGGGGACGTCCCATTGGATAAGCATTAGATCAGTTTAACCAGTTGGTAAGCGATAAAACTGTTTCACCCGATGTAATTTGGTTCATTACTTTAGGCAAGAAATAGTGACCCCCCCCCTCACCCTTATCCGCCATAAAATTTCTAGCGGCATGGCAGCCTCGAATCTGAAGAGCATTTAAAAATCCATGATCTACGATACCCAACATGTGAATTCGAGTTCACCCCCCCCCCCCTCCTCCTCCAATGGTGCCAGTCTGGCACCAAAGTGGAAATACGTCGTAACATTGTACTTTCATCTATTAGTTTTAGTAAGCAGTCCGTCGAGGTTCACATCCGTATTCAAGGTGAAACACAAAAAAAAAAAAACACGAAATATGAGGTTTATGGTGTCCTGGCACCACGGTGGCACCACTATTAGTTCCATGGTGGTACAGAGAATAATTCATGAAAATCCGGAGGTATATTGAGAATTTTTCCTCAATTTCAAAGCTTGGGGAAAGTTAGTAAGCATTAAAGGAACCGAAATATTGAAAAATCGGATATTTTGTGAATATTATCCCCCCACTAGCCCCCTCTCCTTGCGAATTTTGGTACTCGGGTGAAATAATGTACAACTCGGAAGTTATTTGAGTCAAACAAAAAGAGAAACACACAAATCGGTTGGAAATTGAGGCCTGGGCAGAATTTACAAGATTATTCCCGCAAACGCACGTTTTTCAAGCATTAACCCCCCCTTTCCCCCTCTTAAAAAGCAAAATTCAAAATTCCGGCGCCGTAGTGCACAACTAGACAGTTTTCCGCGTCGATGAAAAAAAGAACCACAAAAATCGGTTGAGAACTAAGGCCTGGGCAGACGACACAAGATTATGCCCAAAAACGCACGTTTTTTAAGCATTAACCCCCCCTTTCCCCCCCTTAAAAGGCAAAATTCGAAAATCCGGCGACGTAGTGCACAACTAGATAGTTTTCCGCGTCGAACAAAAAAAGAACCAGGAAAATCGGTTGAGAACTAAGGGCTGGGCAGACGACACAAGATTTTGTCACACACACACACACATACACACATACACACACACACACACACACAGACATACACCTATGGTTTTTTTCGCGGATTTGGATTCAGAATGGTCTAAAACGGATTACTGTGTGGTTATTTTTTTTTTCTGTTGAGTGTTGTCCAACTTCACCCCAGATCGATCGCATAAGGACGCCCAAGTCTTACTGTGGGACGTCCTAAAAACGGATGTTCGGACCCATGTCGTCAACGGGGAGCAGTGACGGGCAAACTGAATTGTAACAGGCGGTTGATGATTTAGCTACGAAAACTCACAGCTATCTCGCCCTTCTCTTTCCATGTGGAATTCACGAAAAAGTCACACCCTCGAATCTGCATGATTCCGCGGGTTCCAGAGGGTTAAATTAAAGAAATAATGTCATGAAACATTCATAAATTTGATAATTGTCCTCATCAAACAAACGGTTGGTCCTACCATCTAACATTTACCAAGAAGTAGAAGTATTATGATACTCTTAGAATATCAGGGATATCAGTCATCATTCCTTCTTACTTCATTCCTCAACGATGAATCTTTCATACGAGAAAAATCCGCAACGAGTGATAAATTCAGAAGAAGGTGCGAAAAAATCATCGGTAAGGAATGCTTTTGATCTTAAGACAATGGAACTCTGGGAATCCGAGTGGCCGTCTTTGATGAAAATGCGAGCATCGGAAAACGTCGTTGGCCGGGGCAAACGTGTTGGCACAACATCGCCAGCAGGTGTGAATATTTTAAAACGCTTCCTTATGGCGTATACGTTAGGAAGACCGGCCCCAAGGACCTATGAGTTCAGAATAAGATAAGAGAGGCATTGAGAGGTGCTAACCCCGCTGCGACCTGAATCCAAATATTGGTTTCCGCGTAATCGATTACGGATCCGGCGCAGTGAATCAACTGAGAAGCGTTGTGGTTTGAAGACCAGGGGTTTTCCTGAACGATAAGAAAATAATGATTGTTATCATTTCACTTATGGAAAATAGACCTGGTTGTTATAAGCACTGATTTCAGGTATATATCGATACCTTAAAGCACAAAAGAGCTATGTCCATCCACCTTCCACATTTTTATTTTTTTTAATTTTAGAAAAACTCAAATTCAACAAAACTATTATTGAGATTTCTTGACTATAATAGCTTGAAAATTTATTGAGGAAATTAAAGTGTTTAGTGTAATAAGCCATATTTTAGGAGTTGTGCACTGGTGATAATTTCTTTTGCGTTTTTCTCAAAACTCCGTTTTTGGACATATCCCCTTTGTGCTTTAAGATATAGAAATTTTGTAACATGGGCGGTTTGATCAGTCATATTATGACTGATCAAACCGCCCATGTTACAAAACTCCTCAAGTTTTTGGTCTCAGCCTCACATCATTCGGTAACGCTTTGTAAATAAATTCGGTAATGAGAGAAACAATTTTGGATAAATTTGGATAAATAATATAAATGGTTTTCATATATTTGGGGTATGGAAACCGTCTATTTTATTGAAGCGCTTCCGTTCACTCTCGACATTAGAAGTCAACACAACCAGAGCTTATCCACTAACGCCCAACAACAAAGGGCAGGTTAGAGTAGCTCCATCGACTGCGAACCTCTGGAAGAACAGAGAGGAAACTTCCGTGTGTAGGAAATCGTGATTTTTAACGATCGTGCCGAATAAGTCATGGCATAAGTAGTCATCGGCGGGGAAAATTAGAGTTCGCAGAACAGGTTGAAACGATGTCCTTGGAGTTGTGCAGCAGTAAGTGACTTATCTCAGGTATGGGTGAAGTGTCATTCAAGAGTGTCAATAATAATTTACCTACGAGTCTGGAGAGATGTATTTATTTCGTGATAATACAACAGGACAAGCCTAATAACAGTACATCACAGGATACTACCAACTAGAAACATAAATTAGATAATAATGATTTAAAATAGACATATCACAGAATTTCACTGATCGTAAAATTTCATTAGCTTCGATAACACAATTTTTTTCAAATTCTACATTCGAGTTGAAGATAATGTCAAGATATGGAGCGGAGTTGCACAGTTTGTTATATTCTCGGGAAGATCGGACAGAGAAAGTACTGGCGGAGACGGAAAATAGCTGTATGCACCTGCTGTTGAGTCGGGGTACATGCAGGGATATGGCAGAAAGGAGCCTGGGAGAGTCAATCGACCCGTGAAGTAGCCTATGGAGGAAGGAAAAGTCTTCTCAACAGTTGCATGTAGCTGGCCCTTACCCTTAAGCCCATAGACTTGGATATTGCCTGCCTTAAATGGGTAACAAATGTGAGTTTGCAGTCGAAAATGACACCAGAGTCACGGATATCATGGACACGCTCGCGTACTGACCCCTGGATGCTGTAGTGAAAACCTGAAGGTTGGCGCTTGCGTGAGAAGGTTATTGTTTGACATTTCTTGATGTTCAACGGCAGGCAGTTTTACGCACTCTAGTGGCATATACTTTCGAGGTCCTCTTGCAGATCCAGTTGGGAGGAGAGGCCAGTTATGCTCTTGAAGATTGAAAGATCTAGATATAGAAGATAAATTTACTTTCACATAAATACATAGCATATTTAATTTACAAAACATCTGAACCCATTCTTCATGTTTCTGGAGTACCTACCTACAACGTTATTGGTGTATTTAGGTTGAGTCGAAGAATACTAATCTTTGCCTTGAATGTTAGTCTTCTTTTTGCCCTCTCTCCCCTCATACTAATACTGATCAATCAATACCGAAAGAAATTACGAAAAAATTATGCAAATTATTACACAACGGTTTGTTCTGGTTTATTAATTTCAATAATGAAAATTTAGAATCGATCAAGAAAAAAAAATTATTAACCCCCAAATTTTGATGGTTTACGTTTCAAGGTAAGACGTAGAATCCAAAAATCGAACAATAATTTGGCCGTCCATCCGTCGTAAGCGGCACTTCCCCCACGGGCATTGGCCGATTTTGGTGAAATTTGGTGTGTAGGCTCCATTTGGGGTCTAGTTGTGCCCCGAGGATTTTGGTTGGCAAAGACGTGTTCTTTGCAGACGAGTGATCTACATAGAAAAATAATAAACCTTTGTGTAATAATTTGCAGCGTTTTGGTTTCTGCTTACCTTCTAACGTAAACTATCAAATTTTGGGAGGGTTTAAATTGTTCACTTGGTCGATTCCAAAAGTTCCATATTGACAATTTTGAACAACTAAAACACTGGAAATCAGTACATAACGGATATAGATCGACCATTCTGCAAAGAAAAGGTTCCGTTAAATAGTACCTACCTACCCATCAGCACTTTGAGGTTCATAAAGGTGAGGTAGTTGTTGAGATTCATAATAAATTTTGGTTCTCGGTTGCTATTCCACAATTTTTCCCGGATCCCAACAAATTATTAATTTATTTATGTACCAATATTGCACCGTTTATTGTACATCTGAAATCGTTTGCATTCAAGTGGTGCAATCTTGAAGTTGTCTTATCAAAAGAGTGTAGTTTTGGAAAACACTGCAATTTAGTGGAAAATCACTGACGAAAAAATTGGACGATAACAACCGTATGAACGTGATGACAAATTAACCTCAATCACGATGTTTCTCACGCATCGTCGTCAGTCTTGAATGTCGTGATGGATGATCCCTTTTGATCCATAGTTCTCATTCTCGTAGTCCGGTTCGGTGACTTCGGAAGGTGTAATTTTCCCGGAACTTCGATGGTTTTACTGTCTAACGATTACCTTAGCAGCCTTGCATATTCGGGTGCAACATCCATCACAACTGCTGAATAACTCCATTCTGAGTCACCGCATCGATTTTCCTCCACTATCTCCCTTCCGAATCCGGTTTATTGATAATTCGTTGTAGGAACTTCCAAAGAGAAAAGTACTTTGTCGTGTTTGTTTCCACTGAAGGCTGTCATTGCTGGCCCACTGACAAAAGACGGCAAGTATTCATGCAGCTGGTCGAAGAATGGGGGTCCTTCAAAATCAAAACAGGCGTTTCTCAGCTATTGTTGTTTCGATACTCCCATGTACTCAATACTTGGTATCGAATGAGTATCGAAGTCTAGGTACTGATATAGATGCGAGATCGTAAGTACTCGATACCACGAGTATCATTCGAAAACATTCTACTAAGTAGTATTTTTCCATACGAAAAATTATAAAATGATAGTACTCGTATTTGTCAATGAAGTTGTCCCAAGTTGGGACTCCCAACCTAATACGTACGCGGCACTTTCCTCACTTAGCATTGACCGATTTCGATGAAATTCGGTATTTGGGCTCCATTTGGGGTCTAGTTGTGCCTCGAAGATTTTGGTTGATGTAGGTCACTTCTAAGGGTTGAAAAATAAGGGTTCAAATTTTATAGAAAGGTATTGTTTTCCCATCAATTTAAGATAGTATAGAATTTTCAAATTTTTTTGAGACCAAGCGGAGCCTTGTAGGACAAACCGTTCGCTCCCTACGAGACTTTAAGGGTTGACTTACGATAAATCAGAAACACGAGTGTGAACCTCAAATTTTGGCTGACCGAAATGGGATCGATGTTTTCCTTCATGTTGGATGGTTGGTGGCTTTGCAGACGAGTGATCTATGTAGGAAAATAAAAAATATTAAACCATTGTGTAATAATTTGCAGTGTTTTTGCTCTGAAAGCACTTACAAACTGGTAGTTACTCAAAGAAAGGAAAATAATAAAAGTTGAAGTCCAAAAGCGTCCTTATATTCTATATTTATTGTTATATAGAAGTATACAAAACAGTAGCATAGTAGACCAAAACAAAGCCCCGAAAAAGCACACAAGTAGAAACAAAGCGGAAGCACAAAGAATCAGGTAGGTAGGTTAAAAAATGCGACTGACGAATAGTGATTAATTCAGAGTACCGGAGACAAGTTAATGGTGATAAATGACGAAGGCAAACGACTGATAAAATGATAATGACAGATAGATAGCAATTGGATATCACCGATTGAGGTGGATGTTGACATTTTGTAATCATCCCTTTTATTCAATTTTTATAAACTCCCAGATTAAATTAGCAGCCAGGTTGCCTACTTATCGATACTGTTTCGATACCTCATCATGTTTACTGATATTAGTAAAATATCGATCCCTCGGTATTCGATACAAATATTGGAAGTATCAGAAGCTAGGTATCGATACCAGTAAATATCACAAGTATCGAAACAACACTATTCTCAGCTATTTGAAAAATTTTGGTTCCGCGTCTATCCAGGGAAAATTTGTTTTTCGTGAAAACTATACGAAAATTGTAAAATATTTCAATGGAATAAGCGTAATCAATAGTTCTTTTGAGTATAATTTAGTCTGAATTCGTCCACAATTGGATTGGTTACCAAGACCAGACAAAAATAAAAACAAAATCTACATTTTATTTTTATTATTATTATTATTATTATTATTATTATTATTATTATTATTATTATTATTTATTTTATTTATTTATTTATTATTATTTATTTTTTCTCAGTAGAGCCTCAGCTTTCGAGATTAAGCAGAAAAACGTCGATTTCCTTGTTCCTGGCAAATCGAAAAATGATCCGAATTTTTATGCATTATGCGAATCAGCCCCTGGATGGTTCCATACAAATTTCATCCCTGTCGAACTAATTGCACTCTCTTCACATGTGCAAACAAGGCAAATTTGTCATCATTTTCCTAAACATAAAATTTCAGATAACGACAAATTCTGGAAGGAGCAAGATATTTTGAAAAGTCGAAAAAAGACCGGATAAAATTATTAGTTGTGTTGCTGTTTCTAATTGTGGGGAACTTATCTTTTAGACTAACTGAGTATCAAGAAACACGAAGAAGTCTTTTGTCCCAGCCTGATAGTTGGCGTCGTACTGTATCCATTGGGGTTGGGCGATTTTCTCCATGTGTCGTTTCAAGTCTCGAGTGGTTCAGCTGTGGCCGAGCGAGTTCCGGCATGTGTCCCTGGAGACGAGACTCCGACCGGTTGCGGGGCCGTGAGTTCGAGACTCGCCCCGGGAGCATATTTTCGGGTAAGCCAGTCGCAGTTCCCCTCGTCCTAACCCAGAGCGATGAGGTCAATGGGAAGCCATGAGCGAAACCATCAGAAAAAATTCTGATCTTCCCTTAGGAAGACAGCTGATGACGTCCGCTACGCCAGGAATGGCAGTCGGACGAAAATCCAACCTGAAATGGTTGTTTACCTACTTCACTTTCCTTTTTTCGAGTCTCAAGGTGGGATTACAGGTTTGATTGTAACTTCAGATTTGATTGGAGAAACATGTTATTTTTCATTTCAACCCTAATTGCAACATGGTGTCACTAGTGTCACCGAAAACAACTCAGGAATTCCAGAGCCAACCCAAGGTATCCCCAGATTAACAAGGTTTAAATTGCAATTTAAAAATTAATGAACAGAACTGAATTTTTGTACCATTTTTGTAAGCTAGTAGAAGTCAAAAAATTGTGTTATGAAAAAAATGTTGACTTTTTCCGATTTTTTGGACATTTTTGCCATAACTCTTTTTTGAGGGTTCCACTAACCAACAAAAAACTCCGTTTTCCAACAAATTTGAAATTGCAATTTGATGTTGGTTACTCCAGTGACACCAATGACAATGGTGATACTATGGTCCAATTAGGGTTAAATGCCTAATAAATCAATGTAGAATTACTGAAGCAATTGAATTATTATGGCACACTGGTTGATACCTGCCAAAATAGAGAGGAAAAAACCCGACTACGACCTTTCATCTTCAACACGAGTGGAATCATAATAAACCGCCTGATGAAAAACACGAGCGATAATGAAGTAATAATTGCGTTGAATTAGGCACCAGAACACCAGCCCTTTTACCGCATAAACTTTTATAAAGTCGTAAAGATAAGAATCCCCCATTTTTCCCTTAAGGTCGAGCCCTCCCTTCTAAATGCACCGACATTTACCTCCGGTCCTTTCAAGTGATCCGTTAACGAAAATCTTCCATGAAAGGCCCTTCAGTATAACGAAACGGTTAATTTAGCCAGAAAAGCATTACGAATTCAGGCGTCGAGATGGAGAATTTAATCAAGGTTTCCGAGCTGCCGCCGCGATAACAAAGGGGTGGAGTCGATAAAGGGCTCCGAGAAGGGCTGCCGCAGCTCGACGAATGAATTAATTTCCAACTGTTACTCGGAACGTGTAATTTTGGTAAACAGTGAGAATTATTATTTTCTCGACAAGAAGAAAAAATTGAAAACCATCGCGATCAAAATCCGAATTTGAAATCACACAGGTTTACGAGAAAAAAGGTCACTTTCAGGCCCCTCGGAAAAAAATCATCAACCTACGCGTTTTTTGGGGTGTTGAATCCGAATCTACCCTCCGTATTTTCCAGTCACGTCCAAATATTCGAAAAATTGGCGATTTTTCGTTTTTTGCTTCCGAGTCTACAAAGGTAGCGGAAGCTTTGTTTTCACTTTTCAAGGATGAAATAAAAAAGTTCTCCAAAATCAAAATTTTCACTCACGTTTTACGTTTTAGACATTTCCGAACAATTTTGGTTCCGTGTCTGTCTGTCTCTGTGTGTGTGTGTCTGTGTGTCCCCCTGCGCCCCTACGCATGCGGAAACGTGAATTCCTTGAAACAGCCATAACTTCCACATTTTCCATCCAATTTTGATGAAATTTTCAGTGATGTTAAAGATCAGTATTTAGATGGTCCCCTATGAAAATCACCACTTTCGGATTGATAGTAGCCACTGTGCATGCGCAAACGTAAAATCCTTGTAATAGCCGTAATACTTACATTTTTGGTTGATGTAGGTCACTTCTAAGGGTTCAAAAATGTACGTACATCTGCCCGAGGTTGATCCAGTCGAGGACACCGGCACTTTATATCCTGAGATAGGTCGTTTCCTGGGATTTTCATTAGAAATGATAGGTTTCTTTCCTCGGTGTGGATTCCGTGAAAGGAACTCAATAACGGACGACTGAGGGAAGACGGCGGACATCCGTCCTTTGCGACAAAAACCGCTGACCTTATCAGACCAGAATAATTCCTTTGACTTTATTTGATATGCATATTGTGGGAGTAAGAAGAAGGCGACTTAATCATAGGATCAATGGTCCCTTTTTTGACCGAATGACCTGATTGGAGGTCGTGAAAAACCAAGTATCATAGACAATACAAGAAAATCGAAATATTAGCGCTGATAGCACGAATAGTTAAAATGGTACAATCAACCACTTGGTTAAAATTTTAATAAAAACTCAAAAATACTCTCCTTATTTTTTCTTATTTTCAGTATACCATACCACGATACTGTATGCAAAAGACGCTTCAAAAATGTTAGTAGTCCGTATTAATGCTCTCCTCGTCACCCAGAACTCATAGAGGACCCACAAGTATATTGTTGTTTTTTTTTGGTTTATTATTTTCAATAGGTAATGAACCTTTGGAATCGACCAAGAAAGAAAAATTTTTAACACCCCCCTCAAAATTTGATGGTTTACGTTTCAAGGAACGTAAAATCCAAAAATCGAATAAAATGCTGCAAATTATTACACAATGGTTTATTATTTTTCTATATAGATCACTCGTCTACAAAATCACCAACCAATATGAAGAGAAAAGAAAAAAGAAAAGAAAAAAAATCAAAATCACCAACCATTGATCGCATTTTGGTCAGCCCTAATTTGAACGGAGATTAGGCCTCTTTTGCGATTCACACTCGTGTTTTGCTTTATATATATATATTTCAATATAAACCCTTAAATTTTCGTAGGGAGCGAACGGTTTGTCCTACAGAGCTCCGCGTGGTCTCAAAAAATTCTAAAAATTCTATAGAATATTAAATTGAAGGAGAAACAATACCTTTATATCGAAATGTTTTGAGTCGGGGCGTTTTCAAAATTTCAAAATTCATTTTTGAACCCTTAGAAGTTACCCACATCAACCAAAATCTTCGGGGCACAACTAGACCTCAAATGGAGCCTACATACCAAATTTCATCAAAATCGGTCAATGCTAAGTGGCAAAAGTGCCGCGTACGGCGGACGGACGGCCAAATTTGTATTCGATTTTTGGATTCTACGTTCCTTGAGACGTAAACCATCAAATTTTGAGAGGGTGTTAAATTTTTTTTTCTTGGTCGATTCCAAAGGTTCATTATTGAAAATAATAAACCAAAATTTGGCCGTCCGTCCGCCGTACGTCGTACGCAGCACTTTTGCCTCTTATCATTGACCGATTTTGATGAAATTTGGTATATAGGCTCCATTTGGGGTCTAGTTGTGCCCCGAAGATTTCGGTTGATGTAGGTCACTTCTAAGGGTTCAAAAATGAATTTTGAAATGTTGAAAACGCCCCAACTCAAAACATTTCGATATAAAGGATTGTTTCTCCTTCAATTTAATATTCTATAGAATTTTTATAATTTTTAGAGACCAAGCGGAGCTCTGTAGGACAAACCGTTCGCTCCCTACGAGAATTTAAGGGTTGGACGTACAATAAGTCAGAAACACGAGTGTGAATCGCAAAAGAGGCCTAATCTCCGTTCAAATTTTAGTTGACCGAAATGCGATCGATGTTTTTCTTCATGTTGAATGGTTGGTGGCTTTTGCAGACGAGTGATCTAGGTATATAGAAAAATAATAAACCATCGTGTAACAATTTGCAGCGTTTTGTCTTACATTTGTTGGTCTTGTATAACCCTCTTCGATTGTTGATAGGTGCCAAAGTAACGACATATTGTCAAAAATATCTTCTAGTTGTGGAATGTTTCGATAAACCAATCCACTCGACGACACTGAATGAGCCTTCACGTCATTATTTTGAAGTTGCCCCCATCAACGAGTCAGAGTGGAACGTCCTTTAAATGCGTGTCACAAAGGCTTTTGTTCGGAAGGGACCAAGGAAGGCCGAATTGTCTCGCTCCTGACAGACAACGCGTCGCCCGGTGAGATCCTCTCGTCAGGAGCAACCGAGTAGAAATTGAGTCAAACGGATCTAACAATCATAGAGTGCTTTAAAAAAAAGTCCATTGATGTACCTTGTATTATTTATTTATTATTTGTACGGCGCTACGGTCCTTGTAGAACCAGGGCCCTCTCAACAACAGACTTCCACTCCGGTCTGTCTCGAGCCAAGTTCCCCCATCATTGAACACCAAGCCGAGATAGGTCTCCTGTTCAACATCGTCCAGCCACCGCTTTCGGGGTCTTCCTCTCAGCCTTCTTCCACCAGGTGGTCCATACATGAGCTTATGAGGGTATCTATTCGGGGCTTTCTCTCCACATGACTCAACCATCTAACCCTACCTCGCCTGATGAATGCCACTATATCTGGCACCCCATACAGGTTTCTAATTTCCAAACTTCTACGGGTTCTCCACCTACCATTTTTGCATACAGGGCCAAAAATTTTACGGAGAATCTACCTCTCCCACCAATTCAAGAGAGCAAAATTTGCTCTACATTTAATGTAAGCACCCGTCTCTCAGTACCATGTGCCACCACGGAGCGTCTTACAGTTTTCTTGTTGGTGGTCGAAACGACTCTGGGTCCTCTTTGTGAATAAAAAGGAAAACGTTGATTTTTGATGTTTAATTCTCTTTCAAGCTACAGTTTCGCTGGGGCAACTTGCCAGGCTTATCAGTCTTATGTAGAATATAATTCAAGTCCTTTATTCATTCCAATGTTTCTTAGTTCTTTCAACTTCTACAGATTTTATCGATCGTTTCAATAGATCCAAACTTGTTTGGTGGTAAACTTGTTTGGTAATACGTCCCTTATAAATAACTAGGAAAAGGTTTAGAACTAGCATTATTTTAACATAACTGCGGAAAAAAAGGAGATTTCTCATAAAAACAAAGGAGTCTTTTGATATTCTCCATTTGCCACTTGCCATTTGTTACAAAAATCAACGTTTTCCTTTTTATTCACGAAGAGGACCCAGAGTCGTTTCGACCACCAACAAGACTATATCATCCGACTCAATACCCTTCAACTATAACAGTTTTATAAACTACGAGTATAAGTTTGTAAACTATACATTATATTGAACTAAAATATTGGAAAACTGGGGTATTTTGTGAATATCCCCCCCCCCCCCACACACACGCCTCTCGAGCTAATTTCAATACACTGATGAGGTAATGTGCAACTGGGAGACAATCTGTGTCAAACAAAAACGCTGCAAATTATTACACAATGGTATAATTTTTTTTATTTTTCTATATCGATCACTCTTCTGCAAAGCCACCAACCATCCAACATGAAGAAAAATATCGATCGCATTTCGGGCAGCTTTAATTTGAACGGAGATTCGGCCTCTTTTGCGATTCACACTCGTGTTTCTGATTTATCGTACGTCCAAACTTTAAATTCTCGTAGTGAGCGAACGGTTTGTCCTACAGAGCCCCGCGTGGTCTCAAAAAATTCTAGGAATTCTATAGAATCTTAAATTGAAGGAAAAACAATACCTTTATATCGAAATTTTTTGAGTTAGGGCGTTTTGAAAATTTCAAAATTGATTTTGGAACCCTTAGAAGTGACCTACATCAACGAAAATCTTCGGGGCACAACTAGACCCCTAATGGAGCTTACATACCAAATTTCATCAAAATCGGTCAATGCTAAGTGGCAAAAGTGCCGCGTACGGCGGACGGACGGCCAAATTTTTATTCGATTTTTGGATTCTACGTAACTTGAAACGTAAACCATCAAATTTTGAGGGGGTGTTAAAATTTTTTTTTTCTTGGTCGATTCCAAAGGTTCATTATTGAAAATAATAAACCAAAACGCTGCACATTATTACACAATGGTTTATTATTTTTCTATATAGATCACTCGTCTACAAAATCACCAACCATCCAATATGAAGAAAAAAAAAATCACTCGTGTTTTGATTTATACATATATATTTCAATATAAACCCTAAAATTTTCGTAGGGAGCGAACGGTTTGTCCTACAGAGCTCCGCATGGTCTCAAAAAATTCTAAAAATTCTATAGAATCTTAAATTGGAGGAAAAACAATACCTTTATATCAAAATTGTTTGAGTTAGGGCGTTTTCAAAATTTCAAAATTGATTTTGGAACCCTTAGAACTGACCTACATCAACCAAAATCTTTGGGGCACAACTAAATCCCAAGTGGAGCCTACATACCAAATTTCATCAAAATCGGTCAATGCTAAGTGGCAAAAGTGCCGCGTACGGCGGACGGACGGCCAAATTTTGGTTTATTAATTTCAATAATGAACCTTTGGAATCGACCAAGAAAAAAAAAATCTTAACACCCCCTCAAAATTTGATGGTTTACGTTTCAAGGTACCTAGAATCCAAAAATCGAATAAAAATTTGGCCGTCCGTCCGCCGTCCGCCGTCCGCCGTACGCCGTACGCCGTCCGCCGTACGCGGCACTTTTGCCACTTAGCATTGACCGATTTTGATGAAATTTGGTATGTAGGCTCCAATTGGGGTCTAGTTGTGCCCCGAAGATTTTGGTTGATGTAGGTCACTTCTAAGGGTTCCAAAATCAATTTTGAAATTTTGAAAACGCCCTAACTCAAAAAATTTCGATATAAAGGTATTGTTTTTCCTTCAATTTAAGATTCTATAGAATTTTTAGAATTTTTTAAGACCACGCGGAGCTCTGTAGGACAAACCGTTCGCTCCCTACGAAAATTTAAGGGTTTATATTGAAATATATATATATATAAATCAAAAAATCAAAACACGAGTGCGAATCGCAAAAGAGGCCTAATCTCCGTTCAAATTAGAGCTGACCGAAATGCGATCGATGGTTGGTGATTTTGTTTTTTTCTTTCTTTTTTTTCTTTTTTTCTTCATATTGGATGGTTGGTGATTTTGTAGACGAGTGATCTATATAGAAAAATAATAAACAATTGTGTAATAATTTTCAGCGTTTTATTAGATTTTTGGATTCGTACTTTGAAACGTAAACCATCAAATTTTGAGGGGGTGTTAAAATTTTTTTTCTTGGTCGATTCCAAAGGTTCATTATTGAAAATAATAAACCAAAAGAAACTCTCATATCGGCAGAAAATTGAGGATAATTAGCTGCTGGCTCAAGGTATCGTCAAAATGCACCTTCTTTTCAGTTTCACCCTCCTCCCTTCCCCTCTGTTAAACAATATGTTAGAACTCCCCGCCGCTTCACGAACGGTGATTTCAAATCAACCGCCTAGTCCTGGTTCCAAAGTGCCCCCACAGAGGTCAGCGTTGCCGCCCTGTTCAGCCACATTCTCAACCCGATTAAACCGGATTACAAGAACCAGTATGAGTATAATTTTGCACAATAGAAGAACATTGAATATTATCGATTATCGCCGAATAAGTTTATCCCCCGAAAGTACTAATTCACAGCGACATTGCTACAACCCGAACAGTTCCGAATCGCCCCACCTTCTTTTCCTCAGTCCAGAGTCTATGTACGACCCAAAAACCGTTCTACGTTGGAGTGCTACTTAATACCGTTTTTTACAGCGATTTTACTGTTTATTACACCGTCTTTATACCCATAAGTGCCGTTCTCATTTACCCGTATCCCGTGGTAAAAACACAATATTTTCGACATTCTGGCGACGTAGTAACAAGACAGATTTTTGCGTCGAAAAAAATAACCACACAAATCGGTTGAAACTAAGTCCTCAAGATTTGGTCGCATACGAGGGACGTCCGGAAAAAAAGGGGACAAATGCTGTTACAATTAGAAAATGCATATATTTTAATGAAATTTTCAGGATATGTTCAAAATTTAATCCTTTATTTTTCAACATAGTCCCCGGCAAGTTCCACACACTTCTGCATCCTAGGCACGAGCTTTTTTATGCCTTCGTCATAGACGCTCCGCTCCACCTCCAACAGCCACTTCTCCGCAGTCTCCTTGACCTCCTCGTCGCTGGAAAACCGTTTTCCACCCAGGAACTCCTTCAGTTTTGTGAACAGATGAAAATCCGAGGGCGCCAGTTCAGGGGAATATGGTGGGTGGTTAATGACATCCCATCCAAATCTCACAAGGAGGTCCTGGGTCACACGCGCGGTGTGGGGCCTGGCGTTGTCATGAAGGAGGCTCACGCCTCGAGTCAGCATTCCCCTCCTTTTGTCCTTAATTTTTTTTTTTTTTTTTTTTCAATTTTGTTAAGGTTCCACAATAGGCATTGGCGTTGATGGTGGTCCCTCTGACCATGAAATCAACCAATAACACTCCCTTCCTATCCAAGAACACAGATGCCATGATTTTGCGTTCCGAAAATTGCACCTTGAATTTTTCGGCACTGGGGGAGTGGGTATGGCGCCACTGTAGGGACTGTCGTTTGGACTCAGGGGTATAGTGGCATACCCAAGTCTCGTCCCCAGTCACTATAGAGTCCAGGAACGCTTCTCTGAGAGAGCTCTCTTCTCTTCTGAGAGACTGTGGAGAAGTGGCTGTTGGAGGTGGAGCGGAGCGTCTATGACGAAGGCATAAAAAAGCTCGTGCCTAGGATGCAGAAGTGTGTGGAACTTGCCGGGGACTATGTTGAAAAATAGAGGATTAAATTTTGAACATATCCTGAAAATTTCATTAAAATATACGCATTTTTCTAATTTTAACAGCATTTGTCCCCTTTTTTTCCAGACGTCCCTCGTACACGCACGCACACACACAAAGACATACACCTGTGGTTTTTTTCATGAACTTGGATTAAGGATGGTCTAAAACGGATTTGTCAAAGGTAGCGGAAGCTTTGTTTTCACTTTTCAAGGTTGAAAGAAATCGAAATTTTCACTCGCGTTTTACGTTTCAGACCTTTCTGAACAATTTTGGTTCCTTGTCTGTCTGTCTGTCTGCCATAAAATCCTTGCCACAGCCATTACTTCTATAATTTTCACCCAATTTCAAGGACATTTTCAGGGAATATGTGGGTTGGTGTGTAGATGGTTCCCTAAGAAAATCATCGGCCCCGGACTGATAGTTGCAGCTGCGCATGCGCAAATGTGAAATCCTTGTATCACCCATAATTTCTACAATTTCCAATAATATTTAGAGATTATGCGGATTGGGGTGTAGATGGTCCCCTATGAGAGTAGTGGAAGGTACTTAGATAATGGTGTTTTGAGATTAACTACTATGCATCAGATCATCTATACAATCGGGTTATGGCTACGAAGAAGCTATGTGCCACACCCACTTGTTTTTTTAAAATTTCGCTCATTCCTCATGCTGCACGATTGGGATGTTTTTTCCTTTACCCTGGAGGATCAATATTGAAAGAGCTGGATGAAAGGTAATTGTTTCACCAAATTTCGAATTCCTTTAACACCCGAAATTATCGGGAAAAACAGCTTCCTAGAAGGGACAAACTGATTGGCATCAAAAGTGCTCTTTGTGGAAAACGGGCTTTTTGCGGTTGGAAAATTCAATGTAACCGAGAGAGGGAGGCTCAGGAGGGAAGGAGGTGAAGGAGGGTGAACAGGAGGAGGGAGAAGAGGTGGATGGAGAAGAGGAGGAGGGGGAAGAATACGGTGAAAGTGGAGGTCCCAGGAGGAGTTTCAATTCCACGTCCAGTCGAAGACCACGAAGCCATTAAAACCTAGCGGAGGAAAACACGTGGAAAACAAGGAAGGGGAAAATGAGGAGGATGAGAAAAGAGGGATTTTCCCGGGAAAAACGGGATGAAATTTTCCAGGAAACCTCGTAAAAGGGGTTGTACGGGGTCGCGGCGGGGAATTCGAAATGTAGTTTTCCGGGAAAGCCGCTTTCCCTTACCGGGAAAATACAAAGCCCCCGTAGAAGGGGGTTCGTAGTAGCTCGGGGTCATCGTAGCGGGTGCATCGTAGGGAGTCATCGTAGCGGGTAGTCGCTGGGCGCCGTTCATTCATTCATTCATCATCAAGAACCTCGCTTTGCCCTGAAACGACAAACACCTTGATGTACGATTTCACTACATTTACGTACAACTCGGCTCGTAAAATGTGTTAACTCAAAATGTTGAAGTTATTTTGAATTTTCAGACATTGAAGTTTTAGAAAACACCTCAAAATAATAAATTAGGAGTGTAGTTTGTCTAATTCTCTAATAACTGGTATGGTTTTGGATTTAAAAATAAATAAAATGGTATTGATAATCGAGTATGATGTTTTTTTGAATTTCCATTGAATTTTGAAATTGATGAATTCTGAAGATTGCCATGATTTCACAATGATGCAATGGATTCCAGTGTAGGGAATTTTTAAAAAACTTTCGTGCTAAAAATGTTGAGGTCATTGGAACAGCTATTAGCGGATATAACCGTTATAACATATTTATAAACCGTTTTGTAATTATTTGTATCATTTTAGCGAATTTTCAAGAATAATCAAGCAATTGCAGTGAGTTCAAAATTAGCTAGAACTTTTTTGAGATTTTTGCTTCCGAGTACTAGCGGAAGCTTTGTTTTCACTTTTCAAGTATGAAAAGAAGTTCTCCAAAATCGATATTTCCACTCGTGTTTTACGTTTCAGATCTTCCTGAACAATCTGTGTTTCTGACTGTCTTGTGTTCCTTGCGACAGCCATAAATTCTACATTTCTCATCTGATTTCGATGACAGTTTCAGGGATTGTGCGGGTTGTCGTGTAGATGGTCCCCTATGAAAATCATGGCCCCCAAATTGAAATTATTTTGTGCGCATGCGCAAACGTAAAATCCTCGTAACAGCCATAACTTCTACATTTTCCAACAATTTTCAGAGATTGTGCTGGTTGACATGTAGAGTACCCCATGAGGGTAGTGGAAGGTACTTAGGTGATGAAGTTTTGAGATTAACTACTAAGCATCGGATCATATACAGGGTGTCCACCATTTGGATGGACCAAACTTCAAGGATCGATTCTACAACTGATTTGCAACAACAAATGTCTCTTAGCAATTTTTTCTTAACCCACTCAAAATTCTTTTTTTTTACACTTTAAAGTTTTTATTCGTATTTTCGACCTTGCAGCACTAAAATGGTCATAACTCCCTTATTTATCATGCTACTTCAAATCTGAGTACACCGTTGGACAGAGCGTTAAATTTTCTATCCGTTTAGTGGGAAATCCAGTTTCTTAAAGCCATTTGTAAAAGCAAAAAAATAAATCAAATTCAACATTTATAATGTTTTTTCGAAAATCGCCATTTTTCAGGCTAACGATCCCCCCGTGAAAAATACCGCTATCGTGGTGCACTCAACGGGAAAAACTACCCCAAGATTTCACCTTTCCAACGGTATGACAGTTTCAAGGTTTAAGAGAAAAGTTTCTTGAAAAAAATTGAGTTTTATGCGAAAAAACACGCTTCTTTAGGCATATTCCGCTAGAGAGTCGACCAAGTATTATTGCCTTCACTTTTCAAGGATTGCAATAAAAATTCCATCAAATTAAATTTCCACTCGTGTTTTACGTTTTGGACCTTCCTGAACAATTTTGGTACCGTGTCTGTCCATCTGACAGTCGGTCCGTCTGTCTGAAAGTCTTTGTAGATGGCAAAAGCAATACGAAGCTACTGTCCGATTTTGATGTAATTTTTGGCGATGTTCTCCATGAAAATCAAAGTCAAAACATTACATTTTCAAAATCAAATTCTAAATTTTTAAATTTTTCTAGAAAATTACCATTTTTTAGGTTTATTATTAACCTGGAATAAGTTGTGCAACCGCGGGCCACTCAACGGAAAAACCGTTCATTTTGATCTAAAAACGCTGCAAATCATTGCTCAAAGGTTTATTATTTTCTGTATAGATCACCCTTGTGTTTTGATCACTGGTTCTCCATCAATAGCACCTACTACCATCTGTATTCTCCCTTGACCTTCCCTCTCAAATTTCATCTTCCTGCGTTCAGTGGGATTGAAAATGGCTTCGGAGCTCACTCAGCTCATCAGTGATCTGAAGAGTGAAGAAGATCTCCTCGAATGCTGGAGACGCCTGGAAGAGCACTTCCATTCAATAGGATTGAAAATGGTCTCGGAGCTCACTCAGCTGATCAGTGATCTGAAGAGTGAAGAAGCCTTTGAGCAATGATCTGAAGCGTTTTTTACCCACCAACATTTTTTTTACCTACCAACTTTTTTTTACCTACCAGCTAGGTACTACCTACCACACCATACTGGCTTCACACCTTCACAATCAAGTTCATTAGAAAGAACTAAACGCTTCACACTCGATTGGAAAAATAGAAAGCTTCATATTGAAATTTGATTACTGGTTACGCAGAAGGCAAAACTGTATACAAATCGAAGAAATGAACAGCGATCGCATTTTAGTCCGATAAAATTTGAATGGAGATTAGACCTCTTTTGCGATTCACACTCATGGTTCTGTTTTATTGAAGGAAAACCTTCAAGTACTCGTAGGGACCGAACGGTTTGTCCTACAGAGCTCCGGGTGGTCTCAAAAATTTTTAAAAATTCAATACTATTTAAAATTGGTGAAAAAACGATACCTTTATTTCGAGAGTTTTCGAGCTAGGGCACTCGTGAAAATTTCAACCCTTAATTTTCACCCCTTAGAAGTGACCTACATCAACCAAAAGCTTCGCGGCACAACTAGACCCCAAACGGAGCCCATATACCAAATTTGAACCAAATCGGTCCAGTGTTGCTAAGAAGAGTGCCGCGTACGGCGGACGGACGGAAATTTTTTTATTCGATTTTCGTATTCTACGTACCTTGAAACGTAAAACATCAAATTTTGAGGGGGGGTTAAAATTTTTTTTTCTCGCTCGATTCCAAAGGCTTATTATTGAAAATAATAAACCAAAAATGGAACTAAAATAATATTAAAGAACAATTGGCAGAAAAAAATGGTCATTGTAACATAGCTACCATTACTAATACCAGAAAGTGTTGGTAGGTACAATAAAGGACACTCATTATTGGAGTGGAAAGTCAATAATTGTTGTAAAAAAGTATTA
The DNA here is from genome assembly GCA_009739505.2 of Apolygus lucorum. Taxonomy (NCBI): domain Eukaryota; kingdom Metazoa; phylum Arthropoda; class Insecta; order Hemiptera; family Miridae; genus Apolygus; species Apolygus lucorum. The sequence continues at coordinate 23,928,768 of CM019168.2, read as the reverse complement.
TTGTTAGTGAAACTCTTCAATTTTATTCTTCTGCTACAAAAACTCAATTTCATGATGTTTATTCTAATTAAACGGAAAACTTATTCTTGAAAACATGTGATCCAGGAAAGTTTTGTCCGTTGAGAGGCCCCGCGATAGCGCTACTTATTAAAACAAACATTAAAACAATTTTTTGAGGGGGTTAACATTTTTTAACCTTGAAAAGGTTTTAGCAATGGGACCCCCCGCCGAAAAACGACAGGAAAAATCGACAGTAAAAAGCGACAGGAAAAAGCGACAGGAAAGTAGCGCTATGATTTATCATATGCTTGACGACAAATATGCTTTGACAACCTGATGTTATTATGAATAAGGAGGTATCTTAAATATTACAGTGGAAGAAAGATAAAGAGGGAGAGGGAGCCAAAACCTTTTCAAGGTATGTCACATTTTAGCCATTAGGCGAAGCCCCCGCCGAGGCGCGCAGCGCCGAGTTTTCTTGTTCGATACCAAGGGCTTATTATTGAGATTAATAAACCAAAAAATGGTAATTTTCGAGAAAAATTTAAAAATTTAGTATTTAATTTTGAAAATGCAATGTTTTGACTTTGATTTTCATGGAGAACATCGCCGAAAATTACATCAAAATCGGACAGTAGCTTCGTATTGCTTTTGCCATCTACAAGGACTTTCAGACAGACGGACCGTCAGATGGACAGACACGGTACCAAAATTGTTCAGGAAGGTCCAAAAAGTAAAACACGAGTGGAAATTTAATTTGATGGAATTTTTATTGCAATCCTTGAAAAGTGAAGGCAATAATACTTGGTCGACTCTCTAGCGGAATATGCCTGAAAAAGCACGTTTTTCGCATAAAACTCTATTTTATCAAGAAACTTTCCTTGAAACTGACATACCGTTGGAAAGGTGAAGTCTTGGGGTAGTTTTTCCCGTTGAGTGCACCACGATAGCGGTATTTTTTAAGGGGGAATCGTTAGCCTGAAAAATAGCGATTTTCGAAAAAACATTATAAATGTTGACTTTGATTTATTTTTTTACTTTTACAAATGGCTTTAAGAAACTGGGTTTCCCACTATACGGATAGAAAATTTAACGCTCTGTCCAACGGTGTACTTAGATTCGAAGCAGCATGAGAAATAAGGGAGTTATGACCATTTTAGTGCTCATCCATCCAAATGGTAGACACCCTGTATAGAATGATGGGTGAAAAGTATGAGGTTTCCTTCTAATTCCAAGTAAATTCGATGTTATCAGACCATCTCCTTGACATATCGTTGTCATCGGACCAAATCATCGATATATCAAAAACATCGATGATATCAGCAAAACATCGATATCGAAGTCCCTAGAACGTGGTAAGCAGTCAAGAGGACGCTTCTTGACAAAGCTCACAACCCAGAGCTTCTTCCACGGTTCGTTCCCGTTCCAGTTCCAGTTCCAGGGCGGCTCTTCCCCCGTGACCGCGGAGAGGGCGAAAATTCCCGCGAATCCCGCGGTCTCGACTACGACGGCGCTGGCGAGGAGGCCGCCGGTATAAAATCCGAACCCCCTCCATCCGCCGGCTCAGTGTTGATCCTCCCGTCGCCCGCTCACCGTCAGTTGCGCGTTTCGGAAACTGAACTGTCATGAAAAAACCGTTCCCTCGTCGGTCGTCGATTTTTTAAATAATTATCCGTTAATTTTTTTTATAAACCGATTTGATTCGTCGATCGCGAAAAACGATGTGTTTTTTCAGTTTTTCGAATAGTCAACCTTCAATGCTTTTCATTCTCCTCAGGATATGTTTATTGGCAGCTCTGGTGCCACCAAGTCTCCAAAATGACGCTCTCGTAAGTAAAATTTCACATAAATCCTTCTAAACACTTTTCATATTAATGGACAGTCTATCAGTCGAATTTGAACTTCTCGATTAAATTTAACTATTATAAATTGAAGATAAGAATGCTTTGTATTCGTGAAGCAGGTAAAATTTTGAGTTCCAAAATTTCAAATAAATCCTTCTAAACACTTTTAAGTTTTTCCTTCTAAACACTTCTAAACATTAAATTTAACTATTATAAATCGAAGATAAGAATGCTTTGTATTCGTGAAGCAGGTAAAATGTTGAGTTCCAAAATTTCAAATAAATCCTTCTAAACACTTTTCATATTAATGGACAGTCTATAAGTCGAATTTGAACTTCTCGATTAAATTTAACTATTATAAATCGAAGATAAGAATGCTTTGTATTCGTGAAGCAGGTAAAATTTTGCGTTCCAAAATATCCAATAATAGTATTTTGCGTTTTCATACCTTTCCAAACAAGTTTTATTCGATATTTGTCTGTCTGTCGATCTGATCTTACCTAAATAGTAAAAAAACCAAATAATCCCACTCAAATCATTCAAATGTCTAAGATTCCATTTTGAAGAATTTTAAACAAAATGAAGCCATTGAAATAAACTTAGAATTTTTAACATAGACATCTTCAAAACAAATTACACTGAAATCCGTTTTGGAACATTCTTAAACGATACCTGAAGTTTTTCAAAAAAATAATTTGTGTAGGTACATACCGGTCAAAATTGAGTTCTACGCATATTTTTTCGTTTTTATGATTCTTCATAAGATGTAGAAGGAAATGGAAGACTCAATTCAATGGAGTAGGCTCAAATTTAACCTTTTCAAAACTCTGCTACTTATTTTAACTGTAAAATAAGTAGTGTGATAATCTACGAATATCGTGTAGAAAAGTAGAACATTGAACAAACATAATATTTATTCAAATTAATTAATTCAAGACGATTTCAATTGCAGCTAGCTCCGTACGACAGGGTAACCATTTCAATGTTTTCCATCAAAATCACAGCACCTGTCAAATAATGCATTGTGTAGATATGTATGATACAGAAAGAAGTTTCATTTTGTAGATGGCCTTCCTATTGGATGTGTGTGTCAAGTCTTGGAGCACCTCATATTTTTGAAATTGAAAGTCTTGAATTCGCATCGAAGTCTTCCCATAAAAAAAGAAGGGTTTCCTTGAATCAAAATGGTGAATCTAATTAAGCATAAGTTCGAACTGAAAATTAAAGTGTCGTTCAGGAGGACAATGTCCTCCTCATTTAATGAGATGTATAAAAGTTTTCAAGTACTTCGATAGGTACTCATTGATACATGAATAAACCCATGTGACTTTTTAAATTTAAATCCTGAGGGAAATTTAAAAAATTAAATTCTTTAAAATTATTTAAAAACTAAAAAAATAATAGTTTTTATGATATGACGAGTATTATACAACACTTTATTTTGTTCAAGATAGATCACTCATCTGCAAATAATTTTCCTTAGTTTTCAATATATTTTTTATACTAAACTATAATAAACATCGCTGAATCGTAATCTGGGGTGGGAAAGAGCCTGCTGCATCCAAGTGTCGAGCGTTGAAACTAGATCTATTCTAAGGTAAACGTGGCGGGCGGATTTTCGAAATCACTGTTTCTGATCAATTTACGCTAATTTTTAGTCCTAGAGAGCTCTGTGTGATCTTATTCGATCCCAATAATTCAAAACAATTTTAAATTGTCGGAAAAACTATACCTTTACGTCACAAATATTAGATCTTGTGCATTTTGAGAATTTCATCACGTTCTTTTCTACCCCTTAGAATTGATTAGTAGTAACCTTAAGGGGTTATCAGGCGGTCGCCGTTCGTTCCTTGATCCGGGTTAGTATTTCCGGAAATTACAGAGGCTCAAACTTTGAAATTTTCAACCTAAATTTGAAATTTTCAAGGATTTTTCAAATTTATTAATGAAGCAGTGTAGAGAATTGAAAAACTGAAATATTTCCGCTGGAATCATCAAAACCGAACAGTAAATGCAGAGAAAACGCTGCAAATTATTACACAATGGTTTATTATTTTTCTATATAGATCACTCGTCTGCAAAGCCACCAACCATCCAACATGAAGAAAAACATCAATCGCATTTCGGTCAACTAAAATTTGAACGGAGATTGGACCTCTTTTGCGATTCACACTCGTGTTTCTGATTTATATCAAAATGTTTTGAGTTAGGGCGTTTTCAAAATTTAAAAATTCATTTTTGAACCCTTAGAAGTGACCTACATCAACCAAAATCTTCGGGGCACAACTAGACCCCAAATGGAGCCTACATACCAAATTTCATCAAAATCGGTAAATGCGGGGAAAGTGCCGCGTACGGCGGACGGACGGCCAAATTTGCATTCGATTTTTGGATTCTACGTACCTTGAAACGTAAACCATCAAATTTTGAGGGGGTGTTAAAAAAAAATTTTTCTTGGTCGATTCCAAAGGTTCATTCTTGAAAATAATAAACCAAAAATGGAAAAACTACTTTATCTTCGAATCATAGTTCGATTTTGATGATTCCAGCGACAATCTTTTAGTTTTCCAATCCCCTAGACTGCTGCACTGATAAATGTCTAAAATCCTTGAAAATTTCAAATTTAGGTAGGTACACATTTTAAAGTTTTAGCGTCTATAATTTACGAAAATACTAACCCGGAACGAGCGGCAACCGACTGAGACCCCCTTCAAGTTTCGGGACACAGCTAGAGCCCACAAATAGAATTTAATACTAAATGTCTTGAAGTTTCAGTGAGATTCTAAGACAAGAGAAAGAGATAGCAGCACATATAAGGCCAAATTCGTTGATTCCTCATTTGATAACAATAGAAGAGAATTATATTATTGTAATCCTACAAATAGATTTCTGTTCAATTCACATAGATTTGTGGGTAATATTGGTTCAACAAGTGTGAACATTTTGCACTCTATTCCAAAAAAATTGTTCAAATGTCCAACATTTTCAATAAGTGGCTTTATGCCGACTTTTATTAGACTCTATAGAATACAAATCTGTTCTCAGAATTTCTTCATTTATATTCTTGCTACGGAGTGACGGTTTTCACAACTTAACTTGTTGAATTTTGTTTCAATTTCGGTCAACGCTGGATATAGCAGACTCTTTTAGCCCCAAATTGATTTAAATGGACCACTAAGAATGTTTCAACGCTGTACGACAGAAACTTTGGGTCAAAGTATAGCTCAGTAGACAAAATTTTGAATTTGTGGGAAAAACAATTGGCAGTTCTGGCAAAACAGAATTTTCAAGTTTTACTTGGAAGATAAATTTATCAAATCGGCGTCATTTCCTGCCGCTGCGGTATTTAAAAAAAAAATATGAGATGTCTCGAAACATTTCCTTCTCGCACTATTTTCTAAATAATACAAACATCTCACTAAATGATCTTCTAATTTCAAACTGGTCTCACAGGTGTCCAGGAATTCTGTACAAAGCAAACCTGCATTTATTCAAATGGCACCATATGTTTTCAATTATTTATTAGGCGAATGTGTACAGAGTTGATTATTATGGGTTTCAGACCCGAGCGTCTAAATCACACCTACAGCATTAGTTCATGAATCCACCGCTAGAGATTATAAAGCGTTTTTCCTTTGAATCAGATGAGATAAGCTCAGTTACGTATTCTGGTAAAGCTTGAGGTAATGCGATGCAGGTGATTCAAGGGAAAAATGCATTACTATCCCTAGCGGAGGAAATATGAACTAATGCTGTAGGTGTGATTTAGACGAGTTTGTTTCAGACATAACTTCGTATAGAATCTATACGTATATCGTATATCGTATGGAATCATACGAATCATCTGATGATTCGTATGATTTTCGAGAACTTTTTTTCAACCTTGAAATCACTTAGTGAAACTTTTCACTTAATAAAAGCAAAGCTTCCGCTACTTTGGAAGACTCGGAAGCAACATGGTATTGCAAATGTTGGGCTATTGCAATAGCTTCAATTTTCTTGAAAATTCGCTTTGAGTGTTTTTTGACGTTTCCAGTGAATTTTAGCTGGGGATGGCAACGATATATCGATATACGAAATATATCGATAAGTTACGTTTGATGTATCGATATAGAGAACCGATGTCATCGGTCAATGTCGATCAATTTACCGATATATCGTGACTTGTTATCAACAAGTAAAAATTAAATATTAAAATGAATAGATGATGCACTTTTTCAACTAAGCATGATAATTTCGATAGTTATTACCCAGTAACTTTTGGTTTATTATTTTCAATAATAAGCCTTTGAAATCGAGCAAGAAAAAATAAGTTAACCCCCCCCTCAAAATTTGATAATTTACGTTTCAAGGTACGTAGAATACGAAAATCGAATAAAAAAATTTCCGTCCGTCCGCCGTACGCGGCACTTTTCTTAGCAACACTGGACCGATTTGGTTCAAATTTGGTATATGGGCTCCATTTGGGGTCTAGTTGTGCCGCGAAGCTTTTGGTTGATATAGATCACTTCTAAGGGGTGAAAATTAAGGGTTGAAATTTTCAAGAGTGCCCTAGCTCGAAAACTCTCGAAATAAAGGTATCGTTTTTTCACCAATTTTAAATAGTAGGTATTGAATTTAAAAAAATTTTTGAGACCACCCGGAGCTCAGTAGGACAAACCGTTCGGTCCCTACGAGTACTTGAAGGTTTTCCTTCGATAAAACAGAATCATGAGTGTGAATCGCAAAAGAGGTCTAATCTCCGTTCAAATTTTATCTGCCTAAAATGCGATCGCTGTTCATTTCTTCGATTTGTATACAGTTTTGCCTTCTGCGTAACCAGTAATCAAATTTCCATATGTAGCTTTCTATTTTGGTTTATTATTTTCAATAATGAACCTTTGGAATCGACCAAGAAAAAAATTTTTTTAACACCCCCTCAAAATTTGATGGTTTACGTTTCAAGATACGTAGAATCCAAAAATCGAATAAAAATTTGGCCGTCCGTCCGCCGTCCGCCGTACGCGGCACTTTTGCCACTTAGCATTGACCGATTTTGATGAAATTTGGTATGTAGACTCCATTTGGTATCTAGTTGTGCCCCGAAGCTTTTGGTTGATGTAGGTCACTTCTAAGGGTTCCAAAATCAATTTTGAAATTTCGAAAACGCCCTAACTCAAAAAATTTTGTTATAAAGGTATTGTTTTTCCTTCAATTTAAGGTTCTATAGAATTTTTAGAATTTTTTGAGACCACGCGGAGCTCTGTAGGACAAACCGTTCGCTCCCTACGAAAATTTAAGGGTTTATATTGAAATATATATATATAAATCAAAACAAGAGTGTGAATCGCAAAAGAGGAATAATCTCCGTTCAAATTAGAGCTGACCGAAATGCGATCGATGGTTGGTGATTTTGATTTTTTTATTATTTTTATTCATTTTTTTCCTTCATATTGGATGGTTGGTGATTTTGTAGACGAGTGATCTATATAGAAAAATAATAAACCATTGTGTAATAATTTGCAGCGTTTTGGAATCGATTGTGAAGCGTTTGGTTCTTTCTAATAAACTTGATTGTGAAGGTATGAAGCCAGTATGGTGTGGTAGGTAGTACCTAGTTGGTAGGTAAAAAAAAGTTGGTAGGTAAAAAAAAATGTTGGTACGTAAAAAACGCTGCAAATCATTGCCCAAAGGTTTATTATTTTCTGTATAGATCACCCTTCTATATAGATCACTGGTTCTCCATCAATAGCACCTTCCACTATCTGTATTCTCCCTTGACCTTCCATCTCAAATTTCAGCTTCCTGCTTTCAATAGGATTGAAAATGGCTTCGGAGCTCACTCAGCTGATCAGTGCTCTTCCAGGCGTCTCCAGCATTCGAGAAGATCTTCTTCACTCTTCAGATCACTGATCAGCTGAGTGAGCTCCGAAGCCATTTTCAATCCTATTGAACGCAGGAAGCTGATATTTGAGAGGGAAGGTCAAGGGAGAATACAGATAGTGGAAGGTGCTATTGATGGAGAACCAGTGATCCATACAAAAGGGTGATCTATACAGAAAATAATAAACCTTTGGGCAATGATTTGCAGCGTTTTAAAGCAGGTTGAATACTTCAACCGTTTTTCCGAGTAGATATTCCGATATATTCCACTAGATTTCACTCCATCCCTACATAACTTGTAACGTAAACCATCAAACTTTTGGGAGGGTTAAATACTAACTTCAAAGAGTTTTTCAAATTAAATCTTCCGATCTGTCGAGTATATCGATAAATTTCTTCCAAAATTATGTTTGTATTGCTTTAAAATTTTAACTCACGTATCTACTTCAACAAGACTTGTTTTGTTGGAAAAAACTTTTTCAAGTTAGATCTTCCGATATATCGAAGTATCGATATATTTTTTCCGATATATCGTAGGTGTCGATATCTTTTTGACGATAAATCATTTGATCGTATATCGATATATTTCATCCCTAATATTAGCTGAGCGATTACTACCATGTTATTGGCTATTACAATTAATATTAATATTTGGCAAATCTGCGTGAATTTGTTTGCTTGGTGATACATCAAAAAGAGTTACAAAAATTGCTACTAATTGGCTAGAAATAATTCCTCAAGTTCGCCCATTCACTAGCGCGAATGGGACTTTACTAGACGTTTGTGGCGTTTCAAACCCATAGAGGCATCCTGCGCATCATTCTAAACAAAATTGAAGTGGCAGGTGTTGCGATTCAACAAAGGATCGAGAGCAGAGCCGCAGAGAACATCGCGGAAGAGATAGCGCCACTCGGTAAATAGAACGCCAAGTTTCTTCCTAGTCTTTGTCAACAACCGAAACACACAACCATAAAATAATTATATACTTGTAGATAATAATGTGGGTGAATCACAATGATAACGGTTATCAACTGCTAGAGTGACGTAAACGTTTGCTCGAGATAGTAAAGTGCAGTTGAAGGTCGGTGGAGTGCTCCAAGAAGGAAGCGAGGGCAATACAATCATCCCTTTCAACGTTATCTAGTGATTTTCACGATTTCTGAAGTCTTTGCAACTGGTTTGCAACGCACATTATGGAATGTAGCTTCACAGCTACAGAAAAGAGAAGAGATTCATACCGTATTGTGCAACGTTCCATTGCCTTGATTGAAACACCTAACGTAATTGAAGATAGATAGATAGTTTATTGTTTCTTTGTCCCCATTTTGTACATTTTTACAATAATATAAATGCATGAAGGGATGCGATTTGGCTTGGACCGTGTTGTAGCAAAAACGCTTCATTTTGGTAAGCAAATTGAAACCTACTGTACATCACAGTAACAAGTAAATTATCAAAAAATACTTCACATTTTGTATACATCAAAATGAATCGATAAATTGAAACATAAATTGAATAAATTGGTACCTACTATGCATAACAGTAATAAATAATTACTGAACATTACATTTTTGGTTTATTATTTTTAATAATAAACCTTTAAAATCGACCAAGAAAAAAAGTTTACCCCCTCGAAATTTGTTGGTTTACGTTTCATCGTACTTAGAATCCGAAAATGGAATACAAATGTTTTGATCCGTCCGCCGTACGCCTTACGCACTTTTCATAGTTACCATGGGCCGATTTTGATGTAATTTAGTATATTTATGGGCTCCATTTGGGGTCTAGTTGTGCCTCAAAGCTTTTGGTAGATGTAGGTCACTTCTAAGGGTTGAAAAATAAGAGTTGAAATTTTGAAAACTCAAAAAATTTCGATATAAAGGTATTGTTGTTCCATCATTTTAAGATAGAATTGAATTTTTAGAATCGAATGAAACCACCCAGAGCTCTGCAGGACCAATCGTTCGCTCCCTACGAAAACTTAAGGGTTTTACAATAAATCAGAAACTCGAGTGTGAATCGCAAAAGAAGTCTAATCTCCGTTCAAATTTCAGCTGACCCAAATGGGATCGCTATTCGTTTTTTCGAGTTGTTTGTGTCTTTAACAACCATTTTTTTTAATCGAGAGTGAAGCGTTTAATTTCCAATGGTATCGTCAAATTTGAGTTTATCTAGTAAATTGAAGGAGTTATTAACATTTTAATGATGCAAGGTCAAAAACATGAAAAAAATCTTAAAAGTTAAAAAATTCTAATATACCATACGTATTTTCTGTTTAAATTTTAACATTATAGAAGCTTTTTTCAGTTTTTTCATGTTTTTAGAGGGCTAAGGGTAGGTAATTTTTAGGGGAAAAATTGAAACAAATCCCCAGAGGAAAACTACCAAATTTTTGAAATGATAAACTCGTTACGTCTTTGATTGAGGCTTCTTAGTTGTAATGGTTTTATCAAATTGGTATGAGCAGCAATTGAGAAGGTATGATAAGTATACCTAGCTAGTCATTCACTATTACTAGCGATTCTTCCATTATTTTGATTTACGGATTCTTTTTTCCTTTTTTTTCTTCTTTTAATTGTATTCTGATTGAAATATAACGAAATACATTTTTATCCAATAACAATCTTATTCATCGGTGACTCGGCAGTGTAAGATAATAGGAACTTACTATACCACTAGTGTTGAAAATCTGTTCACATTTCAACATTTTAGAAGCTTTTTCAATTTAACATTTTTTGGAGAGCCTGAAGTACACTTTGGGGGGGGGGGGGGGGAATTTTAAAGAATCGTCATGGGGATACTGTTGCCAATTACAGGGTTAAGGGGGTAAAAAAGTCACAAATTAGCTGTAGAATCAATCCCTAGGCAATGGCAGGAACGTAGGTGTTACACCCTGTAGATGCAAGAGGCTACTAAACAGCGTTTATGTATAAGTCTAGCTGAAAAGCCTGCTAAATGCAGGCAAAAACAAATCGTAGATAATATATCGATACCTTGAAGCACAAAAGTGCTATTTCCACCCATCTTCCACTTTTTTTTGTATATTTCAGAAAAACTCAAATATTAGGTGAGGTACATTACACTGAGTTACACTTCACACAGTTTGGAATTGTATTCCGCGAGATAGCTCTCTCCTCCGTCTCCCCCCCCCCCCACAACTAGACACCGCCAACTAATTAATTATTAAGTAATTAATTAATTAAGTAATTAAGTAATAATTAAGTAATATTTTTAAAATATATAATTTAATGTATTTATGTATCAAAATATATGCATTTATCAATTTATATACCATAATATAATATAATATGGTATATAAATTGATAAATACATATTATGTACTTATTACTTACTACATATTATGTACTTATCAATTTATTTACCGAGGGGGAGCGATTTTACAAAGATTTACAACACGAGCCTTATGTCGCGTAAGAAATCTGAGGAAATTGCATCCCTTCATGCATTCTTCTTCTTGTAAAGAATGTACAAAATAATGCCGAATAAATTATCATATTTATCTACCTATCAGTCCAACTGAGAAGTTATTAATGCCGGGTTGGTTTTGTACGTAACTTGCCTGTCAACCGACCTTTCTCTCATAATCAGGTTTGGAATCTTTTCGTTGAGACCTCAGCCTGTTACGGGGATGATCGAATTACTCAATACAAGATCTTCAAGACAACCTGAGTGCGAAAGAAGATTGAATAATACGTTTTATTCACCGGTAGAAGATGGGTTGAGGCTACCGCGCACAACGGACCGTGAACCGCTAAGCGCGTGCGAGATCCGTCAGCTCTCAGCCGTATAATCACAATATTTGTCACTCGAAAGACGTCTGCCAATTTGAGTGGGCAGTAGAGCATCCCCGCAAGAAATAATGCGGACGTATGAATCACTTGATTCGCAAATTATTTGATTGACATCGAATATTTCACATGGAACAAGCACTTCACGACCAAGCTTTTGGTTTCCGAAGTTTGGAAACATCAACGCGGTAGAATTGTTTCCCCTGGAGTCTTATTCTTGCACTTTAACCCATTTCCGGCCACTGATGCGTTTTGCAACGTATCAACAGAATTTCTACTAAATCAGTTTTATTGTTGTATTAGCTGTGTTATTAGATGAAGTTCCAATTCTCATGGGCGGTCACTGACGTCAACTTCACCAGCTCGAAGAATACGTCGAATCCAGATAAAAAATTACGCCACCTCATTCAATTATTCGAATCGTGATATCTACCGGCGATGAAATATCATCAACGTTGATTCAAAACTTGTTATGCACCCGAGAAAACACAATTACACGGGGGGGAACCGATGATTTTCCCGCCAAGGTCACTCCTGCCGGGTCCTCGTCCACCTTCGCCAGCCAACTTTTACAGTGTTCACGTCCGGCCGACAAGCGATCTCTACATCCTAGTCTCATCAGCTGTTTAGAGTCGTGTCGTGTTGCCACGTCGAAATATCATGAATTGGTTGGAGATGATATTAGCAAGGACACGGCAGAGTCATCCCAGAAGTAAATGTCATTCGTTGTCGTGAATCGTGTTGATATTCACGAATATTGAACTGTTTGGGATATTAAAATACGATTATGTGTGTATATCAAACAATATGTATGAATGAATTTGAATGGCATGAAACCTAATTTGATTTGGTTTGTTCGATCATAATGTCACTTGATGATGATACTGACATGATACACAATGAAGAACTTCACCATGTCGGAATTTCCTATTTTTGACTCCAAAATCAGATTCAGCACCTCGAAAAACCTCCTACGGCAAAGTTTCAGCCCGTACTTCCTAATCTACGAATAAACAAAACAGTGTAGAAAATATGAACGTTAAAAAAACCGGGAGGGTGACGTCAACCTGGAATAGTTCATGTACGCCCGCTTGAAACGCTGAGATCGTGAAATCTATAGTCCCCAGATGCAACATTTCACAAAACCTTTAGGGCCGGTTTATATTTATTTATTTATTTATCAACATTTCACTAAATCAGTATAGATCAAAATCGAAAAACTGAAGAAAAAATAGGAAAAGCAAGATGGGGAAAATCAGGTTTCCCCTGTTTTTGTTTGATAACTTTCCTCTTAGATAACACGTACCACCGGGCAACACTGGGAGGAGACGGCGATCCGAACAGCCAATCAGTGGGCGTTCCCACTTCACGTTGAAGAGGTCCGTTTTCCCGGTTATATTTTGAAATCATAAATTTTGATTGTCTCACAAAAATAACAGGAGACTTATTTTCCGAAATCAACCCGATTTTCATCTATCCCACACCATTAGCTATTCAGGAAAAATGCAAACAGAATTCGGTGAAATTCCTCATTCATTCAATGGTATTTTTGAAATCGCTGTACGACTAATAAATGAGGACATATATGGTTTGTTTTAGGCAAAAATCACGTTTTCCCCTGAAAAACAAAAATGAAATATTGAAATTGTATGAAATAGTCTATAAATGTAACCTCCAGTCTATGGGGATTGTGTGGCCTCCGGAAACCACCTCTACAGCCGCCCCTGACCACCGTGACACCTCGTTTCTTGACTGAATGATTGAACTGCTACCGATATCTCACAAAACCCAGGTCTGAATATATGATCCAGTATCGGTATCTAACCGATTGAAGTGACATCAGTATGTGTCTGATTGTCCATGAGCTGTTGCTCCATACCAGTATCTGACTGGCTGTAAAACCAGCTGATGATCCACAATTCAAGCCATTTTTAGAAGATTAGTCCTTGCTAGGATAGGTCCAGGTGTTGAGGAACATAGTTTAAAGTGGAATCCCTTCAAATTCAACTGCGAGTAGTGATGGATGGGTTGAAGAATGAACGTAGCGCGTCGAGCATTTTCGCGAATTGGAAAGGCTTTTGAAGACGAATTCAAGAAGGAAAGAAGAAGTTTTGACGTCCTGCAAATATTCGTCCAACTAGACCATTGCACTATGAAGTTGAACGAGTTGGACCTGAAGAGGATGGACGCAATCCTGGATGATGAGAAGACAACGGATGAGGCATTCGATGAGGAAGCCGAAAAAGTGGATGAGTGGAATTTTAATCTGGAAATTACTTGGATATTAAGAGAGAGGTAAGATAAGACTTTTGATGGAGCTTGTCGGCGGGCCCAAAACCTCTAACACCACTTAGGTGAGGGTAAGGGTAGAACTAACCGGCCCAAATCCGTTAATAGATCGTGGAAGGTATATAATATAAACCTTATATATACCTTATAATATATATATACCTTATATATACCTTATATATATAGGGTATATATTATATACCCTATATATATACCTTATATATTATTGTAATATCTGATTGGCTGACTGAATTCGACACGTCAGCATTTGGCTGACTGTCGCCTTGGTCCGAGTTTTGTGAGAGAATTGAACGGAATATGCTCACTTGTCTGAAGGAGCTTTGAAACTTGGCTTTACTGCTTGATTATTGGCTGATTTGAATTGTATTGATGTTTATTGACTAATACTGACGACTGGAGATTACAATGGGACAATAAAGATATGTACCTAAGAGTTCTTTTCTATTGATTCTTCCGATTTGATTTTTGATGAATAAGAGATTTTTTAGCTTCATCTTCACCCTACGGATCAGATCCTTCCATCACATCCTTCCAACCACTTTCTAGGGTCTCCAAAATACTACTCGTGAAGTGGACTTCACCAAGTGAGAAGGGAACAATTCCTTTTGATTGAACAAAATGCAAAGATATTGCATCAAAAAGAAACTTAAACACCTTAAAATCAAAAATGTCATTTCCGTGAATAAGTGTGGCATTATTCCTCCATTTCGAATTTTATTAGACAAGCTGCAAGTCGCATAATCTCGAAGATCTTCCGCGATAAGAAAATGCAAACATACCAAAGGTAGGCGCGATAATTGAAATGAGAAATCCCCAGGTTAAACCTCGGTTAATACCGGTTATCGGTCTTATCTACCAGAAGATAGAACTCTTGCCTGCGAGCCCAGCGGCAATAACCTTGCAATCGCGGAAGTGGGCGTTTAGAGGGAACACTGGCCCAAGATTTCGTGTTCCGCGGAAGAACCAGTATTTTTTGGTTATTTTTAGAGACACTGTAAAGTAATATCTACGCGATTCCATCACTTAACTTCCTCTAAGATTTGGATCGATATTGCAAACGGTTTGTTCGTTTCGAGTCATTACTTTCACTGTACTAACTTGAAATGTGGAAAAAAAGTATTTGACTCGGCAGTAGACCGTTTTATCAAACAATGTCAAGCTAAATTCTAATAATTTTTGTATAGAAAATACCAAATAAAATTATCGAAAACAAAATCTCACGACATATTTTCATTTTCGCGTGATGAATGAGCTCTTGTGGGAGTCCAACTGCAGTGTAAAACGCTGCAAATTATTACACAACGGTTTATTATTTTTATATAGATCACTCGTCTACAAAATCACCAACCATCCAATTTGGAGAGAAAAAAAAAAATAAAAAAATCAAAAAAAAAAATAAATAAATAAAAAAAATCAAACTCACCAACCATTGATCGCATTTCGGTCAGCTCTAATTTGAACGGAGATTAGGCCTCTTTTGCGATTCACACTCGTGTTTTGATTTATATATATATATTTCAATATAAACCCTTAAATTTTCGTAGGGAGCGAACGGTTTGTCCTACAGAGCTCCGCGTGGTCTCAAAAAATTCTAAAAATTCTATAGAATCTTAAATTGAAGGAAAAACAATAACTTTATATCGAAATTTTCTGAGTTAGGGCGTTTTCGAAATTTCAAAATTGATTTTGGAACCCTTAGGAGTGACCTACATCAACCAAAAGCTTCAGGGCACAACTAGACCCCAAATGGAGCCTACATACCAAATTTCATCAAAATCGGTCAATGCTAAGTAGCAAAAGTGCCGCGTACGGCGGACGGACGGCCAAATTTTTATTCGATTTTTGGATTCTACGTACCTTGAAACGTAAACCATCAAATTTTGAGGGGGTGTTAAAATGTTTTTTTCTTGGTCGATTCCAAAGGTTTATTATTGAAAATAATAAACCAAAATCTGAGGGTTTGTCATGTTTTTCCTGAATAATGGTCATTTGTGGCTCATATGGGTAAGGCTCATATCCTAAGCTCATACCTAAGCTCATATTATGGCTTAGGTAATTAGTACAAGTAATACAGATAAGAAAATATTCACACATTACATTCATTTTATAACAAATGTTGGGTCTACCTGGACTCCCCTTGCCATCTCTACCTGGACTCTCCTTGCCATCTCTACCTGGACTTCCCTTGCCATCTCTACCTGGACTCCCCTTGGTATCTCTACCTGGACTCCCCTAGGCATCTCTACCTGGACTCCCCTTGCCATCTCTACCTGGACTCCCCTTGGTATCTCTACCTGGACTCCCCTTGGCATCTCTAACTGGACTCCCCTTGCCATCTCTACCTGGACTCCCCTTGGCATCTCTATCTGGACTTGCCTTGCCATCTCTCACTGGACTCCTCTTGGTATCTCTACCTGGACTTCCCTTGCCATCTCTGCCTGGCCGCCCCTTGCCATCTCTCCCTGGACTCCCCTAGCCTTCTTTACCTGGACTCCCCTTGCCATCTCTACCTGGCCGTCCCTAGCCATCTCTACCTGGACTCCCCTTGCCATCTCTACCTGGACTCTCCTTGCCATCTCTACCTGGACTTCCCTTGCCATCTCTACCTGGACTCCCCTTGGCATCTCTACCTGGACTTCCCTTGCCATCTCTACCTGGACTCCCCTTGCCATCTCTACCTGGATTTCAGCAGACGTTGAAATTTAAAAATCGTGTAGATTCGTACTGTAAGTTAAACGTCGAATATTATAAGAAGGTAGACTGGCTTTGCAGGTGTGAAGTGACTAAAAAATTATTTTACTACTTTTGCCAATCTTTTGCAAAGTTTTGCCTACTTTGTACATAAGTGATCTGGCCCATTCAGCCAGAAAAATTGAAAAACGCATTGGCTGTCTTCCATAAGAACACTCTGGTAGATTTGCGTATATTGGGTCGTCAAAATATAATGCAACAACTCGACAGGGCATATCGTCTCAATCTGATGCAACAAAACGAAACGGTTAAGAAAAATAGGTACATTTTATCTCGAATCATTGATTGTATCAAGTTCTGTGGTGTTTTCGAGCTAGCCATGCGGGGGCATGATGAGAGGGAAGATTCTTCGAACCCCAGAGTCTTCAAGGGGCTCGTTAATTTTTCTTCCGAATGACAATGTTTTGAATCGTCGTGGGCAAATATAAATTTCAGCTATTGCAATGCATTTCTTGGGTTTAGACCTTTGATGATTAAGAAGGTATTTAAAAATTTCTGTCAAATACTAGAGAACATTATTTTTGGTGTCTATTGCACCTCCGTATTTAGTACCGTTTGCAATTTTAAGATGAAAAAGTTACCAAGATTTATCCCATTTGCATATCGTTTAAACTTCTAATTGGCAGAGAAAACGCCTATTCTATCCCCTCTCGATAGCCTCTCCTGATCTCTGTGCACCCCCTGAGTTTCGGGGCAGGAGCCGCCATTGTTTTACATCTTCAAATCTCTGCACACATAGAACTGAGAGACTTCCTACTTTTAGTTTTTGGGTGTGTTAAGCAAATCGAAAATATATGTGTACAATTGGGCTCCCGACAAGCACTAACGGGTTATTTGGACGAACTAATTTATGGACCCGTCGACGATTAACCCTCGAGCAGTCGCGTGTGCGGCTATTTGGCCGCATTTTTGAAAAAAATAGACTGGTTTTTCTATATTCATACTATACCGCGCAATAGCCGATGTGTACCTTCAAGTTGCTGTTCAAGAAGTTAGACTGCGCTAGGCTCGGACTTCAAGAAGCGCGTAGGGTTCCTCAGTTCAGTACCTAAGTTGAAGTCGTCATCAACCGGCCACGTTCCTAATATTTTCTTTTGTGAAAAGTGTTGTGGTATGTGCACCATTTTCTAGTAAAGAACAAGTCATTTTTGTTTATGATGCATCTGAAATACGAGAGAAAATCAAGAGGCAAATATTGGCAGGAAATATTGGCTGTTTCATACAATATGTACCATAGGTATGAAAGAAGAACTTTCTAAATTTTGATGTTATTCTAGTTGACTTTGTGGAATTTGTTGAGTAATAAATTTATCGTTTAATTGAAAATTGGTTTCTTATGTGCACCCTGCGTATCATTTAAATAAAGAATATATGCGTATACGCGTTACACAACTGAAATTCGACTAAATTACGAAGTGCGGCCAGTTTGCCGCCACGCGCTCAGTTATGTGTTTTTAAAACACGCGACTGCTCGAGGGTTAAAAAAACACACCCGTGTGAACTTCCTGGTCAAATCGGATCGACGATCGGCGAGGAAGCACCCGGAAAGGCACGGATCGCGAGGCAGCGGACTCGTCATTATTTCCCCTTTCCAAGGTCAGCGCTGCCTGACGGCCTCTTCGAGAACCAAATCACGGGGTTTTCTCGGGCAATCTGCAATTTTCACCGTCTGGCTGCGGTGCCCCAGTTTTGAGCTGTCCAAGTGACGTTTTATTCACTGGCCATTTGTTTCAATTATTACTTTAAACTGAAAAACTGGTGGAATCAACAAAATCATTTTCTTGTAAAATCAAAATGTTGACTTGTTGAAAATTGGGCAGGTTCAAACAAGAAAAACGCCGCCAATTATTACACAATGGTTTATTTTTTTCCGTACGGATCATCTGTCTGCCAATGTAAGTTTTCACCAGCCAAAAAAATGTAACCCCCAAGTTGTGGATGCTTTCAATACGAAATTTGATACTAAGTTGTTGAGGAAGCACAAGTGATAATAATTATATTTAGAGAAGCAAAAAATATCTTATTTCATCAGCTGAATTGCTTATTTGATCAGGTTGACCTTTGGGCAATAATTTGCAGCGTTTAAACATGGATACGTTTTTGGGCTGGGGTTCTTTCTAAAATTTGTGTAACGACACCAAAATTTGTGACGATCCGGCACTTTAGAGTATTATCAACTCGAATGAAAACTGAAGGCGATCATTAATGAAGTTAGGTATTTTACATTCAACCAAGTCGTTGCTATGGAACTTTATTCACATCATTTTTGCCAGTGACAAGGATTTCATGACAGTCTCAGACAGATTCATAGACACACGGACAGACTGACACGGAACCAAAATTGTTCAAGAAAACCTCAAACTTGAACGCGAGTGGAAATTTCGATTTTGAGAACTTTTTTTTACCTTGAAAAGTGGAAACATGTTTCCGCTACTACGTTAGACTCGGAAACAAAATTCAGCAAAACAATGAATATTTGTAAATTTTGGAGAAGTTTTGGTGCATAATTTGAAAATAAAATACTCCAGGGTCAAAAAGAAATCTTAGATATAGCATTTCCAAGTCAAATGCAACCTTTTCCAAAACAAATTCTATCTTTTACAAAACAAATTCAACCTTTTCACCATTATTAGGGAAATGACGAAAAATATGCACAAGCCCAAATGAACAGCTACAAATGCACTCGTGAAATTCAGTGCCAACTGCAACTCCCCTTTTAGCGTTCGTGAACAGACTTGCTTCTGCTCAAAACATACCTTTCATTTCGACGGGTCGTAAAGGTCAGCTTTCTAATGCTTCACATTTCTTGAGCCTACTAGTCCATCTGATCACCCGCATGGGATTTCCATATTAATGGAAGCACAAATGAAAGACTTTAGGAACAATTGGCGAAGGTGTCTTTTAAAAATTGTAATCAATAGATTAAATTAAAAAAAAACTGCTTCTAGGAAAGGGTTGAATTTGACTTAGAAATGCTATAATTTATATTTTTTGTTGATTTAAAAAAATGAAACATGATTTTGTTTTATGTATAGGTACCTACCTACTGCGTTTGGAGTTTTGTTTTCAGCCCAGTCCCCAGTCACAGACAAGCAATTGGTACTACATGTAGTACTACCTATTACTAGGGCTTTTGTGTAATTTTGGTCATTTCCCTAATAATGGTGAAAAGGTTGAATTTGACTTGGAAAAGGTTGAATTTCTTTTGGAAAGGTTGAATTTGACTCAGAAAAGGTTGACTTTGACTTGGAAAAGGTTGAATTTGACTCGAAAAAGGTTGAATTTGACTTAGAAAAGGTTGACTTTGACTTGGAAAAGGTTGAATTTGACTTGGAGAAGGTTGAATCTGACTTGGGAAAGGTTGGAATTGACTTAGAAAAGGTTGAATTTGACTTGGAAAAGGTTGAATTTGACTTGGAAAAGGTTGAATTTGACTTGGAAATGCTATATACTGAGTTCGAAATTTCGTTGGAAAATTGACTTTCCAAAGTATTTTTGATCGACTTCAATACACCGAAAGACCAGAAGAAAAGTCTCTCAATTTCGTTAGACGTCGATTTTTTTTTTTTTTTTTTTTTTTTTAAATGAATCAGTGTAAATAAAACCATTCTTGATCAATTCTATGACGAACGGTAGAAATGGTGTAAACTTGGACGACGGTGACTCACCGACTCTTCGATCTCCTCGAAAGGATTTAAACCTGCGGAGAGAGCGGCGACACCTGACGGGAGGCGGTGAGTCAGATCATCGATTCCAACTGAGTAACCTCCCGTCTCCGAGAACCGCGTGAGTCAAACCTCGCAGGGACTCCTGCCGACCCTCCCACGCGTCCTCCCGTTTCTTTCCGAGCTCGTTAATCAACTGAGGTCAATGAGGTCGGTCATTTTATTGTGTACGAACATTGCCGAGGTGAAGCTGCCGCGGTGGCTCCTGCGGGTCCTTCGCGGGGGCGCGGCTGCGGACCTCACGACGCCGCGGTAGCTCCTTCACGAGTGCGGCAGAATAATACGGCGAACATAACAGGGCGTCACGCGGAAGCTCACTAATTAGGAGGGATGATGCCATCAGTATCCAATGAGAAGAAAAGGGTTCAGTCACGCAGGTTGACCTCATCAGTTGAAAACAAAAAGCTGCAAATTATTACACAAAGGTTTATTATTTTTCTATAGCATTTTCAAGCCAAATGAAACCTTTTCCAAGTCAAATGAAACTTTTTCCTTATCAAATGAAACCTATTGAGAAAATGAGTGAAATGAGATACCTAGATAGGTTGATACTCAAATCGAATTTTTGAAATTTTGTAATATATTACTCATTTACGATTGTTTACTTTACAGAAATACACTCTGTTTGGAAAAAGTTTTATTTGGTTTGGGAAAGATTTCATTTGACTTGGAAAAGGTTTCATTTGGCTTGGAAATGCTATATGTAGATCACTCGTCTGCAAAGAACATGGTTTTGCCATTGTTATCACCAACCAACTTGAAGAAAAACATTGATCTTATTTCGGTCAGCTAAAATTTGAACGGAGATTGGGCCTCTTTTGCGATTCACACTCGTGTTTCTAATTTATCGTAATTCCTACCCTAAAATTCTCGTACGGAGCGAACGGTTTGTCTTACAAGGCTCCACGTGGTCTCAAAAAATTCTATACTATCTTGAATTGATGGAAAATAATACCTTTATGTCAAAATGTTTTGAGTTAGGGCGATTTCAAAATTTTAAAATTCATTTTTGAACCCTTAGAAGTGACCTACATCAGCCAATATCTTCGGGGCACAACTAGACCCCGAATGGAGCCTACATACCAAATTTCATCAAAATCGGTCAATGCTAAGTGGGCAAGGTGCTGCGGACGGCGGACAGACGGCCAAATTTTCATTCGATTTTTGGATTCTACGTACCTTGAAACGTAAACCAACAAATTTTGAGGGGGTGTTCAAAAAAACTTTTTTTCTTGGTCGATTCCAAAGGTTCATTACTGAAAATAATAAACCAAAACTTGTACCAAGTACACACTTTGCACTTTGCACTTTGGCACTTCGCTCCCTATTGAAGAAATTTGAGTTTGAATTAATAAAAAAAAAAAGATGGGCTTCCAATAAAATCTAGTATTGGTTTATTTTTGTAATAATAAAATTAAGGAATCGAGCAATGGCGCGTTATTTTAAACCACCCTAAAAATTTGATGATGTGTAACTAATAATGACCTCGAGGAATCGAGAATTTTTTTAAAAACCACCCTAGAAATTTGATACTGAAACTTTCAAAGTACCAACGTAGAATCCAAAAATCTATTTAAAAAAACAACGCAGATGCTGGTCTTGCTTTCGTTACCATGGGCCAATTTTGATGAAATTTGGTAGAAAGGGCTCCATTTGGGCTCTAGTTTCGCCACGAAACTCTTCATTTTGGTGAAAAATTGGGGTTAACATTTTCAAAACATGTTTGAACTGATTTAAGAACACATTTAGAAAAGAATCAGACAGGTTGGTACTAGAAAAACAAAATTTAAAGTGTCCAAACATACACAAAAAAAAAAAAAAAAATCGTCGTCCCATGACACTGAAACGAGTACCTCCTCCTTCGCGCCTACGGTGGTTCTAAATTCGGTCAAATATAGCTTTGAATTTTTCAAATCGAATGAGTCCACCCAAAGCTCTGTAGTACCAACCGTTCGCTCCTTACGAAGTCTTAAATTCGGGAAGAATGATGAAGCACGAGAGTGAATAGTAAACAAATATTCACTGAAAGAAATAGGCTAAATCCCATTTCACCTGATAAAGAGCTTTCTAACAATTTAAAGTTGATACCCTTGCGGATATATGTTGGTAGGTAATAATAAAGAGCCGTTCTTTGCAAGCGGGTGATCAATAAAGAAAAATAGTAAACTGTTGTGTAATATTGCAGCGTTTTTTAAGTGTTCTAAGTAAAAATAAAATATAGATAATAATAACAAATTCAACAAAGGAGTAAAATCCAATATTAAACAAGAATCAATCATTTTCTCACCTTTGTGAAACAGCTCCACTTTTTAGGGATCTTATCTTTGGTGAAACATTTTTCTTCTTCATCAATCTCAAAAGCTTAATTTCGAGAAGAATTGAATATGAAACTGAAATTTTTTAGTAGATATGCTCTTGTTACTCTTCCCGTTTATTAAAACAATACTAATCGACAAAAGACTCCCACATTAGCAGCTTCAAGCTCCGAAATAATCAATTCAAGAAATAAACGAAATGAAAACGAAGAGATAAACGGGTGTTAAAATCACACCGTTCACACACTGAATTAATGATTTATTGATGGAATAACTAAACCGATCATGTTCCCTTGAAATAAATGGGGAGGAAAAGGATCAAACTCCGTGGGGTCTGTTATAACATACCAAATGTTTCGATAAGACGGAGTGACATCTCGTTTTCAGTGTTAAGGTCATACGAGTGGGATTAGTGACCCTAATTAGAAACAATAAAATACTGATACAACCAATAAAAATAAAATCATAAAGTGGCCACAAGTAAAATGCCGAGGCGGAGGGGGACCTTCCTGGACAATTTGATTGATGAGGTGGGATTTCGAGGGTAGTTATGAAATAAGGTATATAAATGATATGGTAATTTCGGATATAGATGTAATAGTAGTAAAATATGTATGAAGAGTGAGTAACAACAAAAGGTTGTAATTTATTTGAATTTGTCTTATTGTTACAGTCTTATAAAAGTATTATTCCAAGTCGCCATATTGAGAAAATTTAGTGGTATTAATAATATGAGTCGAAGGTTAATAGAAATAGTGGTCGACGAATCAGTGTAAATAAGTTCAATTTTTCTTGCTGTGAGTTTGGAAGGTTAGATTAGAGTTTCTGGGGACCTTTTGGTTTATTATTTTCGAAAGAAACCTTTGGAATCGACCAAGAAAAAAATGTTTAAACAAAATTTGTTGGTTTACGTCCGTCTCTCTACTTTTTTAAGTTACTATGGACCGATTTTGATGACATTTGGTATAAGGGCTCCTTTAGGGCTCTAGCTTTTAAGGGGTGAAAATTAAGGAAATTTCAACTCGAAAAGTCGATAAAAATAATATTTTTCACCAACTTGAAATAGTACTGAATTTTTAGAATTTTTAGAGACGACCCTGAGCTCTCTAGGATAAACCGTTCGTTCCCCATGAGAACTTAAGGGATGGAGTTACGATAAATCAGAAACACGAGTGTGAATCGCAGAAGAGGTTTAATCTCCGTTGAAATTTTAGCTAACCGAAATGCGATTCATGTTTGTTTCTTCGACTTGTACTCAGTTTTGCGTCCTTAGCAACCAGTGATCACATTTCCTTATGAAGGTACCCATAATCCCCTGTTTTTTCGAAATGAATGTGAAGCGTTCATTTCTTTCAAATAAACTTAATTTTGAAGTATGTGGTAGTTAGGTAGTATCTTTGGTTGGTGACAATGGCAAAGCCGTGTTCTTTGCAGACGAGTGATCTATACAGAAAAATAGACCTTTGTGTAACAAGTTGCAGCGTTTTTATTTTCGAAAAGGCCAAAAACTCGATCGTTGAACTTTGAAATACTGAAAACCATTGTCGTGGAGTTCATTTGATCAATCGACAGTTTATCTGGTTTACTAAGCCCGTTTTAGGTCTCATTGGTCATTTAATTCTTACGGGAACGTTTTGCATCCTTAAAATAATAACGAATAATTAAACACAATAAAAGTTCGAGAAAAACCATGCAGAGGCTATTCTGAACAAAACTTGAGGTCTTCGCAACACCTTCAAATCCGGAGGTCTTCAGAACCACTCATTTCATGTTCTCGATTTATCATCTTTATACAACTAGAGCTCGATTTGCGGTCAAATTCTAGGCCATGGAGGCGGTCTTTGATTATGAAACTGCTCGACTACATTTCAACTATTTCCTTGAACTTCAAGAACATTCGGAGCAAGAACTGGAGAACGAACATTATCCCTCGATAATCGCGTTTCAATTGGATAATTTGGAACCAATATTAACCTTCATCACAAATAATATTCCAAAAGAAAGTAACTTTTGGTACCTTGATATTCACCGTGAGAACCGCACGTCTAGTAAAAAAATAAGAAAAAAAAAACACTGATATCAAAAGCCAAAACACAACCTCTTTCACCGCAAACTCCTAAGGCTACCGACAGTATTAGTAGGTAATGGGTCTGAGGCGAGTTCTTACAACCCCGTTGAATCGGTCAGGGCTGATCGGAGGACGTTCAAAATCGATCAAGTTTGTACCTATCGATGTTCGAAGGGAAAATTTTGAGTGGTACCCCATTATTCCTTGTAATCTGATTTATTCTGATCGGATCATTTAATATTTTAGTAAATTTATTACTAATACTATTGCTTCCGAGTCTACCAAGGTAGCGGAAGCTTTGTTTTCACATTTCAAGGTTGAAAAGAAAAAGTTCTCCAAAATCAAAATTTCCACTCGCGTTTTAAGTTTTTGACCTTCCTGAACAATTTTGGTTCCGTGTCTGTCTGTCTGTCTGTGTGTCTGTCATGAATTCCTTGCCACAGCTATAACTTCTACAATTCTCATCCGATTTCCATGAAATTTTCAGGAATTATGCGGGTTGGCGTGTAGGTGGTCCCCTATGAAAATCATCACCGCCAGACTGATAGTGACCGTTGCGCATGCACAAACGTGAAATCCTTGTAACAGCCATAACTTCTATATTTTCCAACAATATTTAGAGATTGTGCAGATTGATTGTTGTGATAGTAGAAGGTACTAAAAGATTGATGTTTTGAGATTTACTACTAGGCATCGGATCATCTATACAATCGGGTTATGGATACGTGGAAGCTACGTGCCACACCCACTTGGCGGACGTTTTTCGTAAGTAGTGTTATAAACGGGTTCAAAATGGCATAAAAATGGACTAGCCGAGATGTATTCAGAATCACAACGTTGATTCATCCTCCGACTGCGTCCACTTCAGTTGTGCAACTTCCGTCGGTGTTCAACGAGTAATTTTCAAGTGATAATGAACACTCGAAATTATATTTCTATCTCGACCTGAAGGTTCGTGCTCTCGCAGAATTGCGTTTTGATTACCATCTTATGATTGTGTTGTTCTTATCAATTGAAAAAATCAGGTTCTGATTGAAAAACGTACGGCCTAAGTGCTAGATTTATCTTTATTTTACAATTTTTTGTACCAGAGGCGGCAGAACTAGGAGGAATGTATTCTACTCCAATTTGATCGAAACAAAGATTCAAAAAGCCCCTCTTGTGCAACAAAAGTGAATATTATAGGTGAATTTTCACAGAATTGTATCATCCTTATTTAATATATTTATTCCTTGATAAATGTATACATTAATTTATTGAGTTGATAGTTGTTTTGGAGGCCACCCTGAAATAGGTATGATATGAAGTCTGTTTTGAGTATTTTTGAGGAACTTAGAGTTTGCTATGTCGAAGCTTAGGTGTGTTTATTGGAGTAAATTGGCATACCTACCTTTATTATTAGAATTTACCTTTATATCCTGTAGTTCCGTCTGTTCTTGTTTGCTGTTCTATAGTTTTAGTAGTGACAATTTTTTCGTAAATTGTATTGATGTAACCGGGGAAGTCTTATAAGTAAACAATGTCGAGTATTTCGATGGTTTTGGTTAATTATTTTCAATGACGAACCTTTGGAATTGAGCAAGAAAAAAATTTTTACACTACTCCACCAATAACATTTTACGGTTTTTCTTTTCAACTATATATACTACTCGCCACCTTAGTTATGTCGGGAATAAGCAACCCTTCATACAGTAGTTACTTAGTGAAACAATCATGATACATCCATGAGTAAACAACATCGAGAAGTGATAGATCAGCTGTTTATGGAAGAATTCTCCCCCTCCCCAACCACCACCACCACCCTCACCACAGTTCTAACCTGCCCTTCGTCTGTTGCCTCATGTTACCTTTCAACTCGACCAACTCGAAGTCGATACTGCTGATCTACAGAAATCTATTCATTTGCTGGATATTAATTCTGCCTCTCTTCGAAAACACCGATCTACCTATCTAATCAAGGTACTAAATTTCTAATTCATTCTGTGATCTATTTTATCCCTATCAACAAATGCATTACTTGATTTTATCAAGAAAACAGTAGGCTGAGCGTCCATTATCCCGTGTTGAGCTTAAATCTCAAATGTTCTGCCTAATTTTTGAAGACGAATTTCGTGCGTGAGTTACCCAGTCTTAATGAAATTATTAAAGTGAACTATAACGATACGGAGTTTTGAGAAAAACGCAAAAGAACCTATCTGTTCGTAAAGTGCCTCCTGTTTAATAAAATATCACGGAAATTCAACGTACGGATACGTTACGCTGAGCCAATACTTCGATACATGCAGCAGCCAATTCCAAACAAAAAAGCTCACTGTTACCTAGGTATCACGCTAGATTCTCGCCTCACGTTCGTGGAACATTTGACAAACCTACTTCGACGACTCAAATCTCGAATGTATCAACTAAAAGCCTTTTTTTCCAACCCAAACCTCAGTATATCCAATAAGATGCTCATGTACAAGGTGTTGATACGTCCGATATGGGTTTATGGTCTTCTCATCTGGGGAACTTGCTCAAGATCCCAATTCCGGAGACTTGAAGGGCAACAAAATCGCACGATTAAAAGGTCCATGTACCATATACCACGACTTCGAGTTTGAATCGCTCACTGCCTTCCTCAAAACAACCATGGCTCACTTTATGAACGTCAACGCACTCCACGCGAACCCTCTTGTAACAGCTGGATTCGATCGACCAACTCTGCAACGACTGACAAGGCCGAGACACATTCGGGATCTGGTCTCAGAATCCTGAACGCTGCTCTACATAGAAAATAATAGACTGTTACATTATTTCATCAATTTGTGACGTTTGAGAAAATGTTATTAAGTTTTATTTTATCAATTTTGTGACATTCACCGCGCCACTATAAAATAATAGTGGCAAAAGCTTTTATTTGTACAGCAGTGTGATCATTTTTCATTGAAGTATATTTATATACAAACGGTCTTTAAAAAAATGTTTCAAAAAAAAAATAATAATAATAATAATGAATTCTCAATAGATGTGATGGATTTCGTTTGGGAACGATAAATCTTAATTTTTTACACTCTCCGAATCATTTTGATTCCACACCCAAAATCTCTAAATACTTCACTTTAAATATTTATGAAATAATAATTACAAAAAGCCTAATATGTGGGCAAAGTGGACACCAAAATTTCTTTTCGTTTCTATAGTGGTCATCACTCGTGCACTGCCTTTTTCGAGGGATTTATGCTTTAAATGGGGTCTGTAGGCTAGGATATTAAAAAAAAATGTTCAATTATAAAAAGTAATATATTACCTATTATCACATTTAGAGTAGGAAGATAAGAAAAGACAACGTTTTACTCAACTCCGTTTTTAGGACGTCCCACAGTAAGACTTGGGCGTCCTTATGCGATCGATAAAGTTGGACAACACTCAACAGAAAAAAAAAATAACCACACAGTAATCCGTTTTAGACCATTCTGAATCCAAATCCGTGAAAAAAACTATAGGTGTATGTCTGTGTGTGTGTTTGTGTGTATGTGTGTATGTGTGTATGTGTGTGTGTAACAAAATCTTGTGTACTCTGCACAGGCCTTAGTTCTCAACCGATTTTCCTGGTTCTTTTTTTGTTCGTCGCGGAAAACTATCTAGTTGTGCACTACGTCGCCGGAATTTCAAATTTTGCCTTTTAAGGGGGGGAAGGGGGGGTTAATGCTCGAAAAACGTGCGTTTTTGGGCATAATCTTGTGTACTCTGCCCAGGCCTTAGTTCTCAAACGATTTTCGTGGTTCTTTTTTCGTTTGACGCGGAATACTATCTAGTTGTGCACTACGGCGCCGGAATCTTGGATTTTGCTTTTTAAGAAGGGGAAAGGGGGGTTAATGCTTAAAAAACGTGCGTTTGCGGGCATAATCTTGTAAACTCTGCCCAGGCCTCAATTTCCAACCGATTTGCGTGTTTCTTTTTTTGTTTGACTCAAATAACTTCCGAGTTGTACATGATTTTACCAGAGTACCGAAATTCGCAACGAGAGGGGGTGAGTGAGGGGACAATATTCACAAAATATCCGATTTTTCAATATTTCGGTTCCTTTACTGCTTACTAATTGTACCCAAGCTTTGAAATTGAGGAAAAATTCTTATTATACCTCCGGATTTTCATGAATCATTCTCTGTACCACCATGGAACTAATAGTGGTGCCACCATGGTGCCAGGACATGGTGCCATGATGCCATAAACCGCAAATTTCGTTTTTTTTTTTTTTTTTTTTTTTTTTTTGTTTCACCTTGAATACGGATGTGAACCTCGACGGACTGCCTACCAAAACTAACAGATGAAAGTTCAATGTTATTTCCGCTTTGGTGCCAGACTGGCACCATTGTTGGCGTTGGGGAGGTGGAGGTGGTGGGGGGGGGGGTGAACTCGAATTCGCATGTTGGGTATCGTAGATCATGGATTTTAAAATGCTCTTCAGATTCGAGGCTCCCATGCCGCTAGAAATGTTAAGGTGGATAATGGTGGGGGGGGGGGTCAGTATTTCTTGCCTAAAGTAATAAATAAATTACATCGAGTGAAACAGTTTTATCAGTTAACAACTGGTTGAACTGATCTAATGCTTATCAAATGGGACGTCCCCTGGAATGCATGCATTACTAAACAATATGTTTATTGGTTATAAATGTTGGTAATTTATAATTTGATTAATGCTCGCGCTTAGGTACCAATACCTACCACATACTACTTCACAATCAAGTTTATTAGGAAATGCTTGCATACGAGTCTGCAACACATTGGGACATTTTCATGCCAACCACTACACAACAAGGTAGTGAAGTAAGGTTGTTAGTTCATGTACCCAAGCATCAAAGTTTCGTGACGATTTTTCAGTTCATGTGCCAAAGCAAAATGTAAGGTTGTTGATTGTTCTCTACGCAACACAGTGAGTCTATTTTATTTATTGGTCGCGTGAGCAAGATTTGTTTAGTTTTCGTGACGATTTTTCAGTTCATGTGCCAAAGCAAAGACATGAAAATGTCAAAAAGTACAGATTTCACATGACTGTTTTCATCAAATTGATGAGGAAATCATTTTTCGATCACAAAACCCTCGAAATACTTTACTTTAGTCATAAAATTGTTGTTTTACAACTGGAACAGGCACAAAGTACCACAATGAATCACAATAAGTACTTAATCTCACCTTAAAACGAATACTGAGTAACCAATTTTGTCCTAAAAGAATATAACTCACGTTTAGCACCCACTACTCTCAGATAACGATGTTGAATTGTGGGTGGGCACTTTCAGTCAAAATAGGCATGAATGATAACCTGTCCGTTAATACGGTAGAAAGAAGGCTATGTTCTTTGCAGGTGAGTGATCTGTAAAGAGAAATAATGAGCCGTTGAGTATAATTTGCAGCGTTTTTGAGGGCTAAATAGAGAGGAAAACTTTTCAGACTTGATCAAACTTTGTTTCTAATGGTTAGCTATGATTTATCTGTTTGGTCTACATTATTTAGTATGTTTTGTTCCTACATTTAATAACAAAATATACAGAAATATGGAATAGAATAAGAAATACGTTTGAGACAAAAAACCAATATGGGATTTTTGATACGGTCTCCTAGTTTTTTGTTTGTTGTCTCATGGCAGCATGTCAACTCTATAATAATCTTGATTGAAGTGAAGGTTCCTAACATGTTTTTTTTGTGTACGGTTGTTGATTTACTGAGTGCAGTTTTCTTCAAAATCAAAAATTCACAGATATTTTCTCAACAGAAAAACTTCTGTAGAACGGCTATAATAACACTTGTGTCTTTGTTTCTACAATGCAACACAGATGCCTATGTGAACGGCAATGGAAACTGTCGGGTTGAGGTCCATTATTGTTAATTTAGTATGGAGACTAACGTATGAATCATCGTGTAGAAGGAGAAGAGTTATTCGTTCATCCTGGGTTTTTAGTAAAGAAGTGTGAATTAAGTTACTGTTCTCAAAATAGATAAACAAAGAGCCGAAACGTTGGAAAAAGCCTTTATTATATTGCCCGAACCTTGATAATCTCTCCCTAACTCTTCAAGAATCGTTTTATAAGGAACGGTGTTCCAAAACGAATTTCAATGAACAATATTATTAAAATTTATCACATCAAAAATGATAATGCCATTGGAGTAGCTTATTTATTTTTTTTTCCAAAAATATGTCAAGAGAGATAATTGATAATTTAGAGATAGATAGTTTTTTTGAGTGATTCTCGAGTTCATATTACATTCATAATGCATTCAAAGATTAGCTACATGATTGAGAGTGAGTATAGTAAGATAACGAAATATATGCATTGTCTGAATGGCCAATTACTGTGGAATAGAATTTGTTCATTCTGGCCTTGAAGTTGGATATAACTCCCTCAAATACCTTAAATACATTGCGCAGTTGGAAATTGAAATTCCTGTGCATTTCAATTTTCAACTGAGTTATCCGAATATTTTGAAAGAAACGAGAGGGAAAAGAACTAAGTAATTCTAAATGAGGTCGGAATTGAACAAAGTCTCTCCTTCTAGTTTCTCACTTGCTGGAATGAGTTCTTGTTTCCCCCTCCTCCTAGCATACATTTTGTGAGGTGGTGATAGGAGAATCCGGTAAAAATAACGGGCGAAACGAACGGTGCCAGCCTCTCTTCACTTCTTACATGTCTATCTACTTTACAATCCAGCCCTCCAGGAGTATCTAAGGCCCTCTCAAGCTACCATCATGCCTCTTATTCATTTCGAAAACTCCTTAAACGATTGATCAACGGTTTTGAGACGGAAAGGCCAACTTTTTGCTAGGAAGCATTTGGTGAAAGCCCACTTCCTAATATAAAATTCCCCCTGGTGAAAACCGAATTGCTAGACCAAATTGGATCACCTTTTCACAAAGAAAGACATCAGATTTTTACCATATAAAACTAACTGTCTATCAAAGCACCCATCTTCTTTTCCAACAGAGTAAAAGATCTAAGTACAAGTTCAATTTAGTTCCTTTGGCAATTTTAACTGAATTCACTTTTTGAGCGCAGTACATTTTGATTCTCAACACCTGACATATATTTTTGAGGTGACACAGTTTTATATGATATCCAATTACAAGTATATGTGACGGCGCCTTATAGCGGTAAGATACTGGACGAAGGAAACGGAAGTAAATTTAGCCGAAACAAAGTGAATAATACTAAGAAAGGCGCCCACTAAGCCACTCATTCTTTTAATCTTATCGATGCAAACAGGCTCCGAGTTCTATTTCACAATTCATTCGACGGAGAATTTCAAGGTAAAAAGGCTCAATGCGTCATGAGTCATACATAGTTTGAACAAGTGTTTGCCGAAGGGTAAATAGAGCTACAATAAAACGATATATCGATAACTAGAGTACACTTCCGCCCCTCGTGCTGCAGAAAAGGGAAGAAACTGAATAGAACTCCATCAGTCATTGTCAGTGTATTGAATAAAACCGGGGTTTGCTGTTGAACTGGCATCTGGAGAACGATATTTTCCATTCTTAGGGTGGCCTAAAGTACCTGGTATACAACCGTACAGACTACTATTTTTTATCTGTTTACAACATACAATGATGATTGTCGTTCTAAAATAACGGTTACTTTCACGTATTTTTGGAATTTTAAATATGATTTTCCCGAGTTTGTTTCACTCACTCGAATTTTATCGAGGTATATTCTCTTATCTGCTGGACTATGGTCAGCGTAAGGATGTGATAAATTTGGGCAAACAAAAAATCTTGAAACATAGGTATCATAACAAACGGTATGAATTGTCCGACAAAACTATAGAACTAGTTACCTTTCAATTATTAAATGATACTTATAAATTATGAGGAATAGAAGAACTGAACAGGTGGTGGTGGAGATCAACCAAACCATGCAGTACAGAATCAATGAGCAGAAAAGTATAAAAATGGGTGAAATTATATACAAATATAGTAAATACATAGCTTTCGTACCAAGGAAGAATAATAAATGTACCTTCAGTAATATCAGGATTCTGTTTCAAAGCGAATGGGTGGGTGATACGCGATATTCAACACATTACTTTACTTGTATGACTGTCAAGTTTATGATAAGCTGTACCAAATGAGTAATAATGAAAGGTGCAATTATAAATTGTATACCAGGGTCGCAATTATTTGAAAGAAATCTATTTTCGTTACAATGAAATCGAGGAATTGATGGCAGTGAGTAACAGACTAAAGTACTTGAAGATGGAAGAGTGAAGCCTCACATTAAATATCCACGATGTATCTTTTCATGTTGTCACTAGCACCCAAAAATTGATCAAAACAATGATTTAAAAAAATGTAGGTATATAATAATTAAAAATTGTAAAAAATTAATTGTAATAATCAGACATACAACAACAAAATCGTCACATGACACACCTAAAAGAGAATCTCCTCCTTCATGTCTACGGTGGAAGTCGGTCAAAAATACAGTTTGAAAGGTACCTTATTATTAAAATTGAGAATATAAGTCGGAAAATCTTAAAGGAAAGATGAAAGGTTCAACTTAGTAAACTATCCAACGTATCAAAATGCCGAAGGTGTCAAAATGTCCGAAATATCCTGTGCTAGGTTCCTTCTTGATCGAATCATAGATGGCCACCAAGCATGAGGTCTAGATGAAGTTACGTGTTACACATCTAGTTGCGCACTGGGTAGTTGAAATTTCCAACTTCTTTTGAAAGGGGGAAGGGGTGAGATAGATCCTCACTCGAAAGATAATTATGAGGAGATGTATTATTATTGAATATTATTTTGGGTTTTCCCCGGAGAAGGTACATCACAGAGAGCATAGCTTATAAGTCACAAGTGAAAGGGAGCTTGAATCCCATTGGTCGAGAGAGTGAAAGTCATACCCAATCAGATAAGTGAAAGGAGAATCCTATTGGCTTAGAGAAGTGAAGGGACCTGGGAGTATCAACAGATGCCAATCAAGGCAGACAAAGTGAAGTGAGGTAAACTCTATCGATAATTTTCCCCCCTCATATACAGATAGAAGCCTCATTGACTATAGGATAATAAATCTATTTATCTTTCCTAATTCAATTTGTATCTTTCATTCATCATCCCTAGTCCTAGGTTGATCTCCACCAAGGAATAGGTATAGTTCGCTAGAGGTAGAATACAGCAACGAATAAATTATTCTAATTAATTAATCAGATTCTCCACATCCCTTGAAACAATACTTCATGGTAGCAGAGGAATAGGTTAAAAAAGATTCACGAAAAAAAGTCCATATTGGCCCAAACGAACAGGAAAATCGGACCCAAAATCGTAAACAATCCTCAAGATTCGAGACAAATCGAGACACTAACTATTTAGCCGATTAGAACACAAGCACACGAGCGCTGGTCCTAATGTATACTGACTTGCTACTTTAGAAATGGACCTAAACGTATGAGTAGTAGATCCGTACTGAAAGTCGAGAAAATATTGGACTTTCATTCTACCTAGCCAGTCGTGTAGGAGTGTAAATTCGTATTTCCTGAAATTGAGTCCTATTTTGCAGGACTAATTATTATTCAATTTTATCTTAATTTTATAAAGGAAATAATTCAGTGACGAGCGATGTGCGAGCCCGTTATTCCTGGTCGATACGATTTTCCCAAGCCACAGCGTAAAAGGCGAACAGAGAAGGTCGCCTGGCGATAAGAATCAGCATTCTCTCAGCTGCACTAATCTACTCATACTCGATACGGGCTCACGTGATCCCATTTTTACACCGAGCACCTACGTCCGGATATTATCGACCTATCTCACCGAGTTACTTCAAAGTTCGTGTCTATTTTGGTGGGTAGTGAGTACTAAATTTGTAGGAAGTTTTACCTGTAATCCTTCACAGCCATACAGATAATAGGTATTGTCTATTTCGAACAAGAGTCATCTAATATAGAAAATTGGGTTATTGAGGTATACAATTTGTTCCAGATGCTTTAAAATTTGTCTCATTTTTTTCTTCTTATTGCTCATCGTTCAAAACTCCAGTAGTATTTATTCATGTAAGATTTTCTTTTAATTAGGTGCATGTAATGGTTTCTGAAAAGTAGGTCATTGCTCTCCAAAATAGTGGATTGAGAAAGTGATGTATTTTTAATTTTCTGTTCACCTTGAGGGATAATATTATTTAATGAAACGTGAGGTATGTTTAGTCCCGAAGTAACGTCAAACGTTTCCGGGCTGAGTTTCAACGTAGGAGAGAAGAATTATTTTGTTAGTGGGTTTGCATCCCACGTATCTAAACACGCGGCCCTTCAGGTATCCTACAAGATCCAATTCCACTTGTGTATCTTGAAGATTTTCTCGATTCCATTCTATTCTATACGATATGTACGCTATGAGTTACGATTTTCGAAGGACAGAGCAACAGGACACTTGATATTACCCACTCTGATTGGAAAGATTCCACAGTTTTCAAGGAACTTGCAACCAATAATTGTAGGAATTATGAATGCTGAAAACCCCCTCAATACTTACCCAAAGTTCAAATTGAATGATCGTCTCGATAATTCGGTAAGCGTTCCAGGATTATTAGTCCGACTATCCTGGCAAAGCCACACAGAGATGCTGTCTTCTAAGCTGGCCAGCTGTAACTTTTTGCTTCGACGACTTGCTCATTCGGTTTCACGTGAGGTTTTGCTCACGGTATACCATGCTTGTTTTGCTAGTCGATTAATGTACTGTATAGTCTTATGGGAAAACTCTTACCACGCTGACAGCATGTTCAAAATTCAATAAAAGGCTGTACGTGCAATGAGAAAGCTGGGTTGGAGTGAGAGCTGTAAGGGGCCTTTTCGCGAGCTCGGAATCCTGAAATAATATAATAAAAAATAATAAATATCCTCTGCAGAGGTTTGAATAAGTATCATTATTTTACGAGGAACCGAACCAATCTCTATTCTTCTTAAGCTAGAGTGAATACTTCAATTAATACGAGCCCTTACCAAATTGGATGTCTACTTTTCAACCACCTGAATCCAGTGATGAACCTTCCTTAACTCAATTCAAGTTGGTCATGAAGCGTGTTTTGGTTGACAGAGAACTGTATAGCGTGCGTTAACTATCAATGATAATTGATCTTACTATACGTTTAAACTTAGTCTGTTTTTTTTAACTTAGACATTAGCTCTATTTTTCTATCTTTGTATTTTTTGATGTTTTATTTAACTAATTTTTGTATTGCCTGCGAAGGCTCTTTACCTTGTTCACCTTTATTCCCTCTACAATGTTCAATAAAGTACTTTTTCTCTCTCTATAAAATTCTTTTCTATATACTTGAGCAGAATTCCCTATCCCGTGAGCTACTGGGAACAATTAAGAAAAGGAAAGTAACTTATTTGGGGCATATCATGAGAGGAGAAAAGTATGGCCTGTTGCACACTATCATGATGGGGAAAATGAGTGGCAGAAGGGGAGTTGGGCGAAGAAGGGTCTCGTGGCTCGCCAACATCAGGAGCTGGACAGGTATTGGCCGAGCAGCAGAATTATTTCACCTCGCTCAAGACAGAAACAAGTTTGCTGAAGTGATCGCCAACCTTCGGTAACGGAGAGGGCACTGAAAGAAGAAAATTCTTTTGATTTGATTTGAGATGTACTTGTGTACTAAGTATCTATTCAAAATTTCACTTGAATATTAGAACTTCACAATTACACCTTGAGCAAATGCCAGAACGTGATGCAATAATACACAGTGTTGGATAATGGCACACTTAATAACATAAATGTCAACTATTTTTATAAATTGTACAGATATGTCAGAAAAAATTAAGATATTTCATTTTATCCTATCCAATTTTCAGGTATACCTGTCGGAATACGGGTATCTTCCAGCGAGCACGAGAAATCCAACGTCCGAGCACCTGATGGACGAAGAGACGTACATGAACGCACTCAAAGAATTTCAGGCGTTCGCAGGACTGAATATAACAGGTAAACATTTCTAAAATGGTCAATAATGGATTCCTAGATAAATTAATTATAATACCATCACATTATAGATAATACATTTTCACCAAATAATGTTTTATTTGGCTAACTTTGAGAATGTTGATGAAATTATAAATGGCACGAACAAAAATCACTCATTAGGTAAAGTACATACAACTTATTTAGCAGTGAGAAACAATAATTGTTTGATAAACAAGGGGAAAACTATGGTAACTTTTGGGAGTAAAACAGCTGGCACATGAAAAAACGATTTCAAACAAACTAGTGAGAACATAACTACTCATAATAACGTTGTATTTCGAATTAGTAGTATGTACTATTTTCAAAATGTTTGAACAATCCAACTTGTGTTTGGTTTTTTGGGTAGACAATTGATTAAAAAAACACTGAGTTATAACTCTGATGCCTGTGTGTATATAAATTAACGCTTTCTACAACAGTAAACATTTATTTTTACAATAAATTTGATTGATCATTGATTTGTATGAATTTCGTTGCAATCCGTTTTTTGCTTCATCGATAAATTTGAGCTGTCCCTGGAACCCTAGCTAGTCCTTTAGCTCCCCATCAAACTTTTTCTTTTCAATCATCGACAACTTCACATTTCTCTCGCTATTAGTGATTTACTGATCATGACTGATACTACTGACTGCGCATATACGAATTCTTTTGCCTTCTCCACTGATCTACTTCTTTTAACTCTTTCACTCGTGCTTCTTCGTCCATCAGCTCTGCAAACAACAGTATCTTCATTTCTCCATCTACTGAGAATAACTTCTAGGCTTCAAACTCTACTTTCTTCACCATCTCTAGTGCCGTCACGTGGCCCAGATCTTTTTAACATGGATATTTTTTTGGGCTGGGGGTCATTCTAATTTGCGTAACGACACCAAAATTTGTGACGACCGGCACTTTAGATTATTAATAACTCGAATGAAAACTGAAGGCGATCATTAATGAAGTTAGGTACAAGTAGGTAAGTTAGGTACTATAAATAGGTAGGTACTATGAATACCTAAATAACATGGATACGTTCACAGTAAACATATCCATGATTCAATGTTTTTCCGTGAAGCGGAGATTTCTTCAGTTGATCTGATATAAGATTTGCCTCTTTGCTTTCAATGACTCAATACTCAGAAAATTGAAAATGCAAGGGTTAGGTACTCGAAAACAGAGAATGCCACGTATTTCTGGACTCCCTGACTTTTCTATCTACCTATTTTCCCTTGAAAGCTAGAAACATTATTTTAAAATAAGAATTAGGAAAAAAACAACATGTAAGAACCGAGATCATAAGCTATTTTTATCCAGTCATGTAATTCAAACTTAATCAAGATCGATCAAATAACTTACGAGTATAATAAACTGTACTTCACAAATTGTATGTTGAACGAGCTTTAGTGCTATAATATCGGAAAAAACTTCTTTTTTTATATAATAATATTATATTATGCTTCAATTCAAGCATATTATGCTCGAGGTAAAACAGGAATTTGGATTTAAAATTACCAATAAAATCGACAATGAAGTTATTATTGTCTAAATGAATGTAGACCACTCGAAGATAAGATAAGAAAGCCAAAATTGGAAAGTGGGACCTCGCGTCATCCGATTCTTTGTTGTGAATTCGTTTGAGATCCATCGTCGGTCCCATTGTTTCGCCATTGTTATAAATCGGGGTTGCCCGAGGAAAGCTGTCGCGTGCGAATTTCGGTTAGAGCGGTTCCAACTACGACCAACTGCAAGGAACGACCTTTTACTAATTGATTGAGGTGTAAGGTCATGATAATTTTGGGAAAACCGAGAAGACTGATGTGGCGCATGTATGATTTCATGAATGATTCAAATACGCACACGTATGAGCAAATAGATGCGTCATGTACGCACACATATTCATCAATGAGTCATGTAAATCCATATACAAACATAAAATAGTTGTAACAATCATAATCAAGATTGATTGGCATGAGGGTTAAACAGGTATTCACTCGAATAAAATCACTCGCGACGAGAGAGACCTTTTTTTTAAATAATTTTTATTGGCGTCATAAAATTGTCACATTCAGCCTTAAGTATATATCTAGATACATTTGTGTTGAAATGGAAGAAATGATTATATCTCAGAAAATATTTACAATAGGCTAGAATACACATTCATAATTTTTATTGTATTTTATTTAATTGTTTTTTAAAAATACAAAATTTCGACAGTTCTCGTTTTGACAATTGGCACTTTTATTTACTTTATTCATTTTTTTCAGAGTTTTTTTTTAGAGCTTTTTTTGTTTCCGAAGGTCCGGCACTATTTTTTTTTTTTTTTTTTTTAACTATTAGGTATTTGTCATTAATAGAGTCGGTCTTTGTTTCCAATAACCAGCTCATTTTCTTTTATACATAGGTACTTTCTTTTCTATTAGTAAGCTTAACATTATTAAATATAGAGAGACCGATATGTTAGATATTACGGAGATAAACATGGGGTATGACTTTCACTTTGTCGACCAATGGTATTCAAGCTCCCTTTCACCTGTGACTATACTATAATAAGCAATGCTCTCACTGATGTACCTTCAGTTACTGTTTGTTACTGATGATGATCTAACCACCGAAATCGATTTAATTTGTAACTCATCACATTCGTGGAAATAGACAACGTTGTTCTCAAACTCCGTTTTTTTTTGTTTTTTAAAATTAGGTGTTCACTTTTTTCCTGCCGAGCTTTCGATCAATATATTTCCTTCTTCAGGGCCCCAAGGATGAGTTACCGAGCGATTTACTCCGACGTCCAAAGCAAAACTCAAAAATTCCGTCAATCCTATTTTTGAAGTGATGAAGTCTACTATTAGAAACAAAAACTATTGAAAATTGTAAAAAAAAATCAAGCAAACTGCAATATGTATTTAAAACAAGAAACATTCATGACTTATCTAAGGCAATTGATAACAACCTGTTTCTGAGTTTTGCTTTGGACGTCGGAGTAGATCGCACTCAGTAGTTCATCCTTGAGCCCTAAGAAGGACACATAATTATTGTCCGAAAGCTCGACAGAAAAGAAGGAGAGGTAACCCGAAGGGTCGATCTTCGTAGTTTCTAACCATCATAATTTCTATAGGTTTTGTTCTCGTTTGCACTTATAATTATCCTTCCGTAATACAAATTTAGAATGAAAATGCATTCTTGTTCTTGCTTGAAGATGAAAAAAACATCCCGAGGTACGAGTTAGTTGTAAATCTATAGAACTTAGTAGACGAGCAGAGGCATTCAGCCAGCAGACCTGCCTATGTGGGTACTAAGATAGCTCGTACACAGCTGAAGTTTGATGGAAGTTGGTCAGATCCATCCATAAATAAGTAGTTTGAGAGAACTCGGTTATCTACCGAAAATTCGACGTCCATATATTTTTTACAAACACTTTGAAATTCAATTTACAAAGCTACATAGCGAAGTTACTGCCACCATGCGGTCGCATCTTACAGACTTTGATATATTTATAGGACCTTAGTCCAAAAACATATCCATGACTCGATGTTCTTTCATACTTAGCGGAACTAACATTCTTTTTCTTAAGTTTTCGTTCTTTTGTTTGTGTTTCCAGTTTCCTAATAGTGAGAACCTATCTCGAGTTATAAAATCGTCCTTCATAAAACCTCTTCTTCATAAATAACGTTCCTTTTCGATTCTCAATGTCTCACCTCTGCGTTTAACAACTGACCATTAGGAAATTTCAATCTGAAAACACGCAGAATTTATGATTTTTTCCTTCGTTCAGTCTGTCATCGCGTCCTATGAAGTCCAAGGAAGAAAAAGCCTGACCAGGTGGCGGACTTCTTTGTCGCCAACTGGTTTAGTTTTTTTTCCATCACCTAATGAACTAAAACACCTGTGCCCTCCGGATTGTAAATCTCGGAATGAAGATTCCATCAGAAAAACAAACTTGCGTCGGACCATAAGATCTTCTTTAATGGTCCTTCATTCCTTCTACAATGTTCAATAAAGTGTTTTTTTTCTCTCTCTTATCTTCTTTAATATGCATTTAGGGAAAATTTCATCAATTATATCCAAATTTGGGTTACTATTCCGAAAAACAATTAGCAATTTATTTGTAGTAGTAATAGTACTATCAATTTTTAGCTTAGTAGTAGTACTGCATTTTAAGTAGAGGAAAGTACAACTTTTCCAAGTACAGCCAAATTCTTTTTCTTAACAAATTCC
The DNA here is from genome assembly GCA_009739505.2 of Apolygus lucorum. Taxonomy (NCBI): domain Eukaryota; kingdom Metazoa; phylum Arthropoda; class Insecta; order Hemiptera; family Miridae; genus Apolygus; species Apolygus lucorum. The sequence continues at coordinate 23,887,901 of CM019168.2, read as the reverse complement.
GAAGTAGAACTAATTTTTTCCTCTTGGAAAAAAATGTTTCCATAACATAACTTTGCCGTTTTGGAAAAATAAAAAAATAAAAACATCAAAAACAGTGCTGTGAAACGGCGTTTGTGTTCGAGTATCAAACAAACCGACACAAAATATTTCTTGTTCCCTGAAATATAAAAAAAGTTGATGTAAAGAGAGCGTAAGTAGGGTATTCGATTTCAAGCTTTTGAAGGTAAACCGGCAAACTATAATCACAGGAGTGCTGAGGATAATCATGCATTACGGTTATTATTATTGAATTATTTAAATTCACAATTGAGGCAAAACCTATTTCTAAGAAAGGATTTAATGTCATAGTAGATGATAATTTTGCATTGCGAAGTTATGAAATAGATGTTACAGGATATTATTCAAAACAAATATTAAATAGGAATACGGAAAAGTTAATGAAATTACTATTTTGAGATCGAATGACATGTTTTGTCGAGGTATCTATTGGAGTTTCTTGACCTTGGACAGTAGGGACAGGAAATCTGTCAAGCAAGTGGGTGTGAAACATAGCTTCCTCATATCCATATGATTGGGTAAGTAATTGTTGAGAGACGATCGCAACTACCAAATAACCACGTTTGAGGAAAATCGGTAATATTTGGAGGCATTTAAGCGATTAATCCGAGAGCAATTAAATTCATAGGGGACCGACCAGACCACATTATTACATCACAACACCCCTATAAATTGTAATTTCATTTTTTCGGTTGTACAGATCCCTTCTGGGTGATTGGGACAACGACCCATCATTTAAACCTCCGAAAGAAGACCTCTCGGGGCCTCATTTTTGCGCAGCGCTCGAAGGAATCGCGGGGTCAATAGGTTAACTTTGATTGTATCACCATCACATCATTGATATAACTATTTCCGTCCGTACGTCCTGGATTTACAACCGATGAATCGTATATTTATTATTCACGAGACCGAAAAAACGTCAGTCGCAACGTTGAGTGCCCTGCTCAAGTCACGAGTTGATTCCGACTATCATAATAATTATGACTAATGAATGGTTGTGATTCTTTGCAAGACACTTCTTCAACAAATCTGTTCAAATGAATAGTTTGTTTTTCATTCATATTCGTCATTTTGCAAATCCTTTTACTTGCAATATAATTGCATATAATTGCAAAAGTTTATTATTATTTACAGTTAGTTATAGTTAGATATTTATAGTTTACATACACGGTGTTCCAAGTCGTATGACCAACACTTCAAGAATCGGTTCTACAACTAACTCTCAGCACTTGATTTAAGGCACTGAAAATGCCACCTTTTTTTCACTTTGAAGTTTTTTTTCGGGTTTTTCGACCTTGCAGGATTATAATGGTCATAACTTCCTCATTTTCCATGAAAATTCGACTCTTATTTTACCGATGGAAAGAGCTTTACATTTCCCAAATAATGAGCTCGACCATACCAGAAAAACTGTATACTAAAATAGTCTGTCTATCTCAAATTACAAAATTTGTCAATTTCTGTTATTTTTTTTCAAAAATTTTGATGATTTTTTTTTTTTGTTAAAACACGTTTTTCTCCAGAGACACCCAAAAGCATAGATCATGCTCCATTTCATCAGCTTTCCAACGTAACGTCTGCTGTTTCCGCACCTACAAAGGAGGAATGCTGTAACTTGGTCGATGGGAAATTGCATACATTGAAGCTCTGGATTCAAAACTTGTACTAATTGGCTCTTCTTAGAGCTCTTTCTCCAATCCTGGTGAAAGCATAACCTTGGGTATTGGGAACTCATCCTAACATCATTTCAAAAAGCATCAAGTTTTTGGGAGTCTTTCTTGATCAAAACTTGGTTTTCAAGAATCACGCAGATGACCTGAGAAGTCGGCTAAATGCAACATCCTGACGTATCTTTCTGGCCTTACGAACTATTTCAACCTTTTGAACAAAAGAGCAAAATTTGGTATCCAGGATTCGTCGTCTAACATGGAATCAAAAGTGTGCTGTCTGTAGGTATATTGCTCCTCACAATGCCTCTTGCAGAAGGGCATTCTCACTCTCTGAGACAACAATGTTCTACATGTACCACCATGATAAGTTTAAGGTGACAACTTCAGCGTTGAATCAAGCTCCGTTACTCGTTCCCAACCACCATGTAAAATTCTTTGAACATTCTACTCACTATATTGTACTAGAATAATGGACCACAGTACAGTTCAAGTGCACTACCAGCCTCGGATTCACCTCTAAATCTGTTTTGAAGTCTTTCTGGTCCTTCCTTTACGGTATTCAAACGTGCAATCTGAATAACTTCATTGTTTTGCCAAAATTTATGGGATTTCATGTTTAATTAAAATCACAGTTACCTAGTCAAGTTTTTATGCGTTGTGACGTTTGCTCTATCAACTGTTATTGTTGATGATTTATGGTCATGAGTGTTATTATATTAAACGTTTAAACTTACAACATAATTAGGTACACCTACACCTTGTTTGTATTACCTGATCTGTTATTCGTTCTACTATAATCGAATTCTTTAAAAGCCTAATTAATTTGTTACGCTCGATTTCCTAGTCCATTTTGGGTTTTTTCGTGTGCCCAAGTTGAAACCTGAAGATCAAGGTTTTATAATATTGTTGACGTGAATTATTATGATCCCATTGAATACTCTCTACTGTTCCGTTCCCGCGGTCGACCTATTAAAGGTCATTTTCGACGCTTCCTGCCGGCGTTACCTTGCATGGGTTCCAAGCTCACGGCAAACCACACATCGTCTCCCCGTTCGATACTTCGTTTTGCTTAATCATCAAGACGTTGGAGATGGTTGGAAATAAATTTGTCGGAAGAAACATAGTTAAACTTTATACAAAATTTTCGATTATTCTTCAGTTTAAGTCATCATCACATTGGTTGAGGAAGTTGTCGCCTGGTAAACTCGGCTCTCAAGGCTGGAATGGAGATTCTAACCACCATTTCATTGATCTATAGCATATAGGTATTTAGACCTGTGTCACAAACATGACTCGCTCGTGCACAATTGAGTTTGATGAACCCAATTTTTTGGCGTTGTTATAAAGGAATTCAAAAAAATAATAAGGCTTACTGTAAAAAGTAAAGTAAAGTAAACAACCATTTCAGGTTGGATTTTCGTCCGACTGCCACTCCTGGCGTCGCGGACGTCATCAGCTGTCTTCCTAAGGGAAGATCAGAATTTGTTCTGATGATTTCGCTCATGGCTTCTCATGGCCTCACCGCCCTAGATTGGGACGAGGGGGAACTGCGACCGTCTTGCCCGAAAATATGCTCCCGAGGCGAGTCCCGAACTCACGGCCCCTGCAACCGGTCCGAGTCTCTAGAGACACATGCCGTAGCTCGCTCGGCTACAGCGAATAAGGCTTCTGAACAGATGTTAAGGCTTATATATAGCAGACTCTCAGTCCCATTTTAGTCTTTTGGGAACATTTTGTCATCAAAACTAGGTATGTCTTACATCGTGTACAACCTACATAAAAATATAGATATATTTTGGCTTCAGCTCTGATGAGGTGAGTCATTTTAGTCCAACAAAAAAACAAAACATTCATTATAATTTGCTGTAGAACATTTTCTTTGAGGTTTCGGTAAAATGAGTGGTGAAAGGACTAACGAGACGTTTTAAAATTCACTGTTAAGTAGGTATTTACCGGACTCTAGTGTGAATAAAATTAACTACTTACATAAGGTGAGAGTTTCTTTCTTCTTAGGTGCTTGAGGGGCAGAAGAAGCTTGAAGGGAAGGCAGGGCGCGCCATTATTGCCAATATAAACACAATGCCAGTCCCAGTCCCAGGTTCCACATCCCAATGTTTGAGACGGAGGGATAGTGATAGTGTTGTAAAGAAATATGCATTATGACTTGGATAGGTCCTTAGCATAACAAATGAGCAAGCATGATGAAGATTTAGAACGACCACCAGCCGTGAATATGTCTTAATATGTCAGAACAGCAAGATAGCACCAACAAACTGTCTGGCTTATTTTCAATAGATATTTATTCTATTTTATTTCCTATTATTCAAGAGATATTCTTTTTATTATTTTTACCAATAGATATTCGATTCAATGGAACGTGTTTTATCACAATCATCAAGTGCTGAATCACTCAAGTAACAAACTATTGGATTTTTCAGGGCAATTGGATGACGAAACTAAAGCCACAATGAGGCTGCCTCGATGCGGAGTGAAGGATAAAGTTGGATACGCCACTTCGTCCAGGAGCCGGCGGTACGCATTGCAAGGTATGTAATTTCCCATATAAGGTTTATTTATATTTCAAGGCATCGGTAATAGATGAAAAACTTCCAAATTTCATTCGTCCGAGCTTTTGGCCGATTTGCGACCTTCGTCAGGGGTGAGAAGCGAATCAGCAGCAACATCACTTCGAAAAACCCATGTCACGACAGTCAATGAAGGTCAAATCTACAAATAGTAATCGATATTTGATAACCCAATAGGATGGAGCTCTTGAAGATTCGTAAGATGAATAAGAAACGGATTCAGGCCAACGTTTCAACGAATTTATTGGGCATTAGAATGAATGACGATTGAGTGGGAGGATCAAGTTAAAAGTAGTGAATTCGTAAATAATATAAAATTCAACTGACGTCCACATTGAAATTAGACAGTGAACCCTCTTGGAACATCATTGCTACTTGTTCTGATTTTGTTGTATCTGTTGTTGTTGAGTTTGTACCTACGTTAATAAATTTATTGTTTATATAAATACAACTAGATGGACTGTTGTGTTTAACACATCAACAGTTTATCCAATAACACAACAGATTATCTAACTGTTTGAGAATTCAATCCTATTTATTTGCTCAATTTTAAATGATAATTTCATCATCCTCCTCCTCTTTAATCGTCATTTATTTCAAGCTCTGAAGATACTTGATAATTTGGACGAAACGTTGGCTTAGAACCGTTTTTTAATCGTCAGTCCAAATTTCTTTTTAAAATCATTTCAACTGAAACATTCATGTAAGTTGATCTAGTAATTTTCCCAGCTCAATTAGTAGTAATTCCTAGCTCATATTTGACTTTTAGACTAAGAAGGTCTAAAAGAGTAATCAACATTTGAAAAAATCCATTGATAATCGCAAGTATACAGGTTGAGATTCTCTACCGTGTTCAAACACTACTTAATATAACTCAAAAACTCTTATCGAGAGTGATGAACGTTATTTGAAAATGGGATGGTTTTGAAAGTTTGGCTTTGTTTTTTGTAGGTAAGTTACCAGGAAAGTAAAATTCTCTCGCTGTTTATGTTCCGCGTACGAAAATTTCCAGCAAATGCCGCATGGGTGACCTATCAATCAGAGAGCCCGATTTGTTAGAACGGCTTGCTCGACTTATTTTCAAATGTTCTACTTTCTTTCGACCATCGGAGAATAAGGAAGGCAAGTGAATTTGCATCACGGCCACTTCAGATTCGAGTGATTGCCTCTCTTTAAAAATTGCATTAGAAATTAACGCTCAGACCTAACTTTTGAAGCGTTGATGTTGGAAGAGTATTCGCATTACGAATGAACTTCATGACAACACAACATAAACACGGCTAATATTCCGAAATGTCGTTATAAATGGATACGAGTTCTCAATAATGTTGTTGTTAATGAATGTAAGAAACGATCAGTTTAGTGTCACATCAAATGATAGAGGTAGGTGCTTTGATAAATTAAACCATTTTCGAGCGAACTGATTCTTATACTTTTTTGTCATTTTAACTGTGGAAGCTGAATTGCCCATACAGCATATCAAAATCACTTTCCGACAACGAAATTAGCATTTTTATTCAATAACAAAAATCTATGGTATTCTATTTACTTCCTGAAAAGTTCATGACGTTTTCCAAGTCGAAACGAAAACTGTCGGAAGAGCCTTGTCATCGGTAGAACCGATTATTTCTCATTCCGCTGTGAACTTCCGTAATATCATATATTTGTGGAAGGACCGTCGTATTATTATCTCTTAATAGCAGAATGAGACTTCCGCCGCACCGGTTTCACCAACCCGCGACACCACTGACGGATGAACTTGACTTGTCTTCCTTTTGACTCGATGCAGACTGTATTTAGGTTTTGTGGTATATTTATGAGGGCAACTTGTCTCCGGTTCTCTATGAATCCATCTCAGGAAATGGAGTTGGTAATGAAAATAGTCAAGGATCAAGAACACATTAAACCAGAAACTCAGTAACTCAATTCTGTTTCATTATATAAGTTAACCAGGAGGTTACCCGTGCGTTGCAGGGATTCTCCATACAACAACGATCCTAGCAATTTTGCTTGTAGGTAACCGAAAGTTCTCACGAACATTTGAGTTCTAAAATAATGTCTAAATCACACCTACAGCATTAGTTCATATTTCCTCCGATAGGTATAGTAGAGCGTTTTTACTTTGAATCAGATGAGATGAGCTCAGTTACCTATTTTAGTAAAGCTTGAGATAATGCGATGCAGGTGATTCAAGGGGAAAATGCTTTACTATCCCTAGCGGAGGAAATATGAACTAATGCTGTAGGTGTGATTTAGACATTTGTGAGTTATAATCTCTCGATTTCAAGCTTTTTTTCTCAAAAATTGGCGAACACATTCATAATCTCCCGAGTTTTATTTAGTTGACTTAGTGTCCCAAGTTGATTCATGATACCGTTGCTAACATAAAACGAATTTCGTTGTAAAGGAGTGGTGGTTCTACTTATAAACCAATTGCCTCTAAGTCTTTCTTTTCACGTATTTAAAAATGCCCACCTATACGTTTTAGACCTCACTGAACAATACTAGTTCCTTGTCTGTATGTCTGTCTGTCAGTAGGTCTGTGTATGGGCAAAACTACTCCTAGTTACTGTCCGTTTTGATGAAATGTTCTGGGATGTGCGGGTTGGCGTGTCGACGGTCCTCCTCTGCGCATGCACAAACAAAATAGCCAAAACTTCTAGGTTTTCCAAAATTTCCAGGGATTTTGCTGCTTAGCATTAGATGATATAAATTAGATGCATGTTCGACTTAGAATCGTAAACCATGAAATTTTGAATGACTGCATTTTTCCTAGCTCGATTGGTTCATCAATTAAATTATGAATGGTTCATCAATGAAAATTACATATCAATCTGAAGTTGAATCAAAACAATAAACATCAAATATTAAGCCCCCCCTCTCTCTCTCTCTCTCTCTCTCTCTCTCTCTCTCTCTCTCTGACTTCTAAATAGTGGTCCAGACTAACACCTAGGTGGTGACCGGTGAGTGGAATTGACAACTCCTGCTTACATAGGAAATGATTGTTGACAATCGCAGAATGACTCGTACCAGTTGTTGACTGTACGTCTCGAATTAGTAGTCTGTCGTAGTAAACTTCGATAAGCTTCCTATACCTATCGACCGTTGTCCAGTAATCCGGTGTTGTGGCTGCGGACTTCGCAAGGTTAAATCGGCCTCTGGCAGGAAGCGACGCTGGACAATCCGTAACCAATGACCCGCGCTTCCTTCTCAATTAGCATCTAAGTAGCCTTGCGTAACGGGCACCGCAGTCCTCCTTCTGCCCTGACGTGTCTCATTGTTTCCCCCGAACAGACCCAGAACAGGTAGGTAAGTTTTTGGAGCATCAACTTGCAAATAAGAGGGAAAAGAAATCACCGTTGACCTTGTTTTAAAAGAATAAAAATGCTTTTACTTCCCCTCGTTTAGGTTAAAATGTGGGACAGAGCTCTGGAAAACAACTGCATTGTAAACATTGTTCGGAGCGTAGACACCTGTTTTCGAAATTATGTGTCTTAGATACTTATTTCTCAACATAATTGAAGTTTCTCGAAGGGATCCGAAATACAGTACTAGATATGCCGCCGCAGGGAATGTAATTGGCCCTAGACCTAGACTGACTTTGACAACGCACAGCCCGATCTTCATTCTACATTTGTTACATAGAGAAATTGTTTGTAGCATGAAAAGTCCCCAGAAGTTGACTAGACCAAAATACAAAAAGTAAGTCTTAAGATGGCTTGTTACAGAAGGGGGCTTTAGATGCGGAAGGATATAAAACAGCATATATGTATAGGAGACTATTAAAGTTTAGAGATTATTAAAGTTAGAGAATATTAAAGTAAGTTAGCATATATTAGGGATGATCAAAATGCGTCCATTTTTCTGTCCAATCATGCATTGTTTAGTAATTTACTTATTACTGTAATGTATAGTAGATATCAATTTATTTACCAATATGGAGCGATTTCGCAAAGATCCTACCCTGCAACACGCGTCAAGCCTGACGTCGGGTAGGAAATCTGAGCAAATCGCATCGCATCATGAATTTATCTTCTTGTAAAAGTGGACTAAATGGCGCCAAATAAACATAAATATCTTTTTATCTATCTATTGCATAATAAAATTAATACCTTGCATATAAACGAAAACCAAAAGGGAGTACTAATTTACTTCGAAAGAGATGAATCAATAATTGGTCGATTGACAATTATTGGTCGATTTGACTCATAAGTAATCCTAGATGTAAAAGAGGTGCTCAGGCTCAAATGGTTTATTCCGCTCCAAAATCTGAAAGAAAGGCACCTAATAAGAGGATAGCTTCTAATTTCGAGGACCGAGTATGTATCTGACCATTCACTCAATGAAATAGATTCATTTCGTAGTAGGGAACTTTATAAACACTCTGATGTTTATTTCAGGTTAACCCCTATTTTTGTAGCGGTTCACCTGTAGAAACAATTGTACATGATATTATTCACCAATTCTACGCTGTTAGATTTCTTTGTACATTTAGTGATTGTACGATCCAAAATTGTCTATAATGTTCCTAATTTAGGATGCCCAGTGGTATCCTTTGACATACTTGGGGTTCCAAAATCATTATGACCAATTCTATATTTTGCTTTTGGTATTCTATTGCCAGTTTGTTCGAGTAAAACATCAACGAAAGGAGGGAAACATGGTTTTAAAGCCGTGGGAATTGGGAACTTGGATATCCCTCATTATCTAACCATATCTAATTGTTCAGTGTGAATATTGTAATTGGCTGTTGATGCCGTATGGTTCAAATAAATAAATAAATCCCAAATTGGAACTCCCGGTGTCGAAATTAGTCAAACACAAATTTCTGAATTTGTCGACTATGCAAACTTTTCCGCTACCTTGGTAAACTCGGAAGCAAAATTATTTCCTAACACTACCCATTTGAGAAAGAGTCAAGAGTCGGTATCCCAAATATGACACCTTTCTGCTGCTTGTAGGGATAGCTCAGGACTGGTTGAGGGGTTTTGACATTTTATGTCTTTACTATGGCTCATAAATGAAAAATCGTCACGCGGGGATCGTTACGCGTTACGCGGGGAGCGTTATGAGGGGAGCGTTACGCGGAAATTTCTGATGATTTTCGCTTACAACCGATTTGTTGCCACGAGACTCGAACTTCTCCGGTTATCATCGTATACAAATCGTTCACCACTCGTTGGAAAGCTCTCGATTTACCCAATCGTATTACGTAAAACACTCCGTTGTGCGTGGCCAACAAGCTGCGGTATGAGCGTGATTGTTTAAATGAATGTTTACGTACATTACATCGCAACCATCAACGAGCACTATCAAACGTAGTTATCATCATTGGTCTTATAAGACGGTACTCGTTGTCTCATTCGAATTGCTGGACATGTATATGAAGGGGAAAGGGGGCGCAAAGACATAAAATGTCTCTCGTGGTTGCGTACTTCTACGAAAACTGTATCCATGTTTTATTTTGTCTTTTAGGCCTTAGATGGTCCACTACGAATTTTAAAACTAACATGAAATCCTTGAAAGATGCATAATTTCCAGAGTTGACTAGAGCTGGTGTTATTGCAGCTCCTCAACTGTTTGAGTCTGAATTCTCTCCTTCATCATAATATGATGAAGAGAGATGAGAAGAGATGAGATATTATCTAGTCATATTTTGTTGAGTTAACTTATTACCGATTATGAATTAAATGGTCTAAACGTCTCTCCATGGTTTTTTTCCACTTACGAAAAGTGAAAATCATTTTTTTCCGCTACCTTGGTGAACTTGAGAGCAAAATGATATTATTGATGTGACTTAACAAAGGTAACCTTAATTTCGAAAATAAACGTCAATTGCATAACATTTTGTTTTATACGAACATTTTCCGAGATCGTACTTTATTCCGCAGGAATCGTGAGTTTTTAGTACAATGCATGGAGAACTAGTTCCAAAACAAAATCCTCAAGGTGAAGTACACATAGCTAGAGTTCCTATTAAGATTCCTCCAATCTGGCATCGTAATGTTAAAATTTGAAGAGTTGCAAGTTAATGCTCAATTTGCTAACTCTCCAGTCATGTCCGAGTAGACTAAGTATAACTCGTACTAGCCTCCTTTGATAGCGATGTAGCTGAACTGATCTCTGACTTTTTGTTGAAACCTCTCTCAGCAAATCCGTATAATGATTTATATGACCGTTTGCAATCTGAATTTGAAATTTCTGAAGGACTTAAAATAAGTAAACTCCTTACTGAATTAGACATCGGAGACAGAAAACCCTCGCATTTACTTCGGTAAATGCGTCCATTAGCAGGAAGTCAAGTTCAGGATGATTTTTTAAAAACCACGTTCTTCATACGCTTACCAATCAATGTAAGGTCAATATTGGCACCTTCTGCTGATCCGCTGAATAATATGGCTTTAGGGGCAGATAAGGTTCTTGAATTAGCTCCTATACAGTAGAGTATCCAAGCAGTGGGCACTTTCGATACCACTAGCACACGTCTTGACTGTTTAGAATCCCTATAAAATACGGTAGAATAGGTTGACAATGGAAACGTAAGTTTCTACCGACTTTAACATAAACTAAGTTTTATTTTCAGGTGAAATATTTACTCTTAACGGGAGTAAAAAGTTGTTGAAAAGTAGATTTCTACAGACCTTTAGTACAACTACCCTATCGTTGTTAGGCTGAAACGTCGTCGCTCCACCTCGATATAATGGAATTCAACTTTGAACTTACCAACACGCGACCAAGAGGTGCCCCGTGAAGGTTGAAAGCGAAATATTGAGGTCGGTCAGCGCTAATAGATCTCAAAGGAGGAAAAGCAGGGAGAAATCGAGGGTGAATATCAACAACTCATCCCTTCAGACGTCACCGAGCGTTTACTTTATTGATTCGATATTCTCAGTACCTGCGAAATCATGTGAAACTACATTAGACTCATTCTGAGAGTTGGGGTGAATTCGTGGAATGAGTTTCATGAATCAACTGATTGTGTTGGACGTCATCCCCAACGCGTGATGAAAATTATATTCAAATCAAAAATATGGAGTGCCTTCCTAATACGTACTGTAGAGGCGAATTCTCGATGTGGAATTTGTATGGATCAGTTTCAAAGGAGTACTTTTTGGTTGATCCCCCCTCCTCTCCTATTATCAAGACTTTTTGGTCTACATTTTGAGGTATAGAATCCGAAAATCGCATAAAAATATTTTGCCACTTATAGGTACGGATTTCTTTTCTCAGTTACCATCGACCGATTGTGATGAAATTTGGTATAAGGGATCCATTTGGGATCTCAAAAGCGCCTTAGCTACATGAATTGTTTTTCCACCAATTTAAAATGTAATTAAATTTTTAGAATCGAATGAGACCACTCAGAGCTCGATAGGACGGGTTGGACTTACCAGCTTGCGTTGTACTTACGATAAATTAGAAACGGTAAACCTTTGTGTAATAATTTTCAGCATTTTAATTATTTTGTTCGATTGACCAAACCTCAGAATAAACCCCTTCACATAAGAAGTTTAACATAAAGGTATAATTATTTTTGAATTTTCATCCCTTTCTGGAAGTCGAATTGGCAAAAGTCCACCTTCTTCTTCTTCCCACCCTCACATTTCAAATGGCTCTTAATTGAACAGATATTCGTTGTGCCAATAAATTCTACCTTGAAACCGGTCAATGAACGATTTGTTTCCAATCGGAATCCTCACGCTTCGGCCTTGAACGTGAAACAATAGGCCGCGGACATCAGCATTCTAATGGGCTCAACACCCGGAGAGGACCCCCAACCTGCATCCTCATCTGCAAATCAATGAAGTACGTTTCTCCAACCGTCTTCACCGAGGGAGATCGCAAACATTCTTTGGAGCTGGTGACAAACGAGCATTCAGATGCAAAAGCTATTTAGTTATGTAACGAAACCGTTTGGCCGAGTGACAAATTAGGTAGTTACCGGCGTTAACTGACCTACAACTACGTTTTTGTTACCTACTCGTAGAAAGTTTCGATCTTGGAATTTCCAAGTCCAAACAACGGAATATTTTCGAAGAAAAAAAAATTTCACTTGAGCCCCCCATGGAATTGATACAATGCGCAGGATTTCTGCTCTCTTTATCAACTTGTAATAAAATAAATTCAAATGTACGTTGTTTCCAGAAAAATATTCCAAAAGTCAAAATAATTTTGTAAGTAGATGGAGAGTTGAAAAATATTTTGAAGATAAGAAAATTTGTTCAGCAGTTTTCTTTGATGTCTCCCAAGCTTTTGACAAAGTTTGGCATAAGGGACTCCTAGCAAAAATACATAGAGACCTCCCAATCCGGTATTACCTATTGATGAAATCGTACTTATCAGAAAGACACTTCCGAATAGGTAAAACACGAAGATGAAGTATTCATGAGTATAGTTGAGTATTACACTCAACGTTGAGGAACATAGCAGCTGGAGTACCCCAGGGCAGTGTGCTTGGACCGGTTTTATACCTCCTGTACACAAGGAATCTTCCAGAACCAACAGAAGCAGTCACAACAACATTTTTAGACGACACAGTGATCCTAGCAATAGGTAAAACAATGAGGAAGCCTCAACAAAACTGCAGAATTCAGTGAAATGTATCCTTAAATGGACCTCACTGTGGAGAATCAAACTAAATGAAACAAAGTCAACTCATATAAACTTCTCATATCGGAAAGTAAACACTATTCCTGTTGAAATTAACTCTCAAGCTGTACCATAATATGGTAATATTATGGTATATTATGCAAATACAGCTAAGTATTTAGGTATGACCTTGGATACCAAACTTAGATGGAAACACAACAACAACACGTGAAGGAGAAAAATGAAGAAATCAACCTGAAATTCAGGAAAATGTACTGGCTGTTGAGAAGGAACTCTTAACACTCTGTGCACAAGAAAGTGCTACTCTATGAGCAAGTGATAAAGCCAGTATGGATTTACGGCTGTCCCATCCGGGGTTGCACCAAAAAGAGGAACATGAAAATCATGCAAATGGTGCTCAGGAGCCTAGTTAGTGCCCCCTGGTACATTCGAACAAATGACCTCTACGGCGACCTCAAAGTTGAGATGGTGAATGTGGTCATAAAAAGAAGAGGTGTGGACCACGAAACTTAGCTCCACAAACATCCAAATGTCGAAGTATTGAATCTGCTGGACAACATACGTTTGAACGTATGTACGACGATTGAAGAGGACCAAGCCCATGGACCTTGTCACCAACCACTTCAAGGGAAGGGTGAAATGTGATGTACAAGTAGGTAGAGATCTGTTCTGCTGCTCCAACTCTTTTCTGATTGCTTCTGCTCCCATGAAGAGAGTTCTTCTGAGCATCAGAATAACAAACAATTCAATCGGATTTTTTATAACACTAATACTTACATGGGGTTTGGGCTAGAAAAATGATGAACACGAGGGGTCTGAGAGACCCCTTGCACGCTTTACCAAACTCTAGTATGAGGATAACATCAACAGCTTACCTCAGATGAAGGTTCCTTCCTCCTCAGGAGCTTCAGCGACTCTGGAAGAAAAAGTACTTTGTGGCCCACCTAAGTTGAGGCGCTATTTCTAGTTACACTAGCGAAATGGCGTACTCACAGGGACTCAGACCCCAGTGCTAGTGACGGAGGGTTAAGTACATATTAAAGATAAAATACAAGATGTTTTGTATATAGTATATAATAAACAGATCATTAAAAACCACTTAAGCCTCCCATGGAATTGATAAGATTCGCAGGATTCCTGCTCTCCGTATCAACGTGTAATAAAATAAATTCAATTGTACGTTGTTTCCAGAAAAATATTCCAAAAGTCAAAATAATTGTGAAGATGGAGTGGTGAAAGTGGTATTTTAAATCGTACTATTAACCATTAGTTCCAAAAAGTATCACGTGTGTTGGAATAATCAAGGGGAGGATAAAAATATCAAGAGCTCATGAAAGAAACGCTCTGCCTTATCTCAAATAACGGAATAAAGAGCTAAGCGCCATCGGGTCTTAGAGAGCCCTTGTGTAGTAGATTATAACCTCGGAGTAACCGCTCCTTATTAAGATTGGTTGGATAACAAATGAACAGGCTTGCTTCTTGGGAGGTCAAAACTCTCAACAAAAAGCAAGCGATTCGAAAAAAGCACCTACTACCCAGCTTCAACATTCATTTGCTCGAAAGCCCTACAACCACACGAACAACCACATATAATCACCATGTGTATGAATACGAGCGAACTATATCCAAATTGGCTGACATTTTTGTATTTTGTAATGAACCAGCCCCTTCAAATGTTATGTTCAATTTTTCAAGAAGTACCTACATACCTAGAATCTGAAAATCGATTTTTTTAAAGTCTGCCAAGTGGGTGTGGCACATAGCTTCCTCATATCCATAACCCGACAGAATAGATGATCAAAGCAGTTAATCTCAAAACATCATCTCTAAGTATCTTCCACTACCCACTTAGAGGACGCTCTCCAACCCAACTCTCATAATTCTCGAAAATTTCATCTAAATCAGATGGGAAATGTAGAAGTTATGGCTGTAACAAGGAAATGAACTTTTGCGCATGCGCAGCAGCTACTATCAATCCGGGGGTGATGATTTTCATGGAAGACCATCTACACGAAATCTTCACCATCTACTATGAAATCGGGTGAGAATTGTAGAAGTTATGGCTGTGTCAAGGATTTCATTACAGACAGACACGGAACCAAAACTGTCCAAGAAGGTCTAAAACGTAAAATGGGACTGAAAATTTTGCTTTCGGAGAACATTTTTGTCAACCTTGAAAAGTGAAAACAAATTTTCCGTTACCTTGGCAGACTCGGAAGAAGAAAAACGTCTGCCAAGTGGGTGTGGCACATAGCTTCCTCGTATCCATAACCCGATTGTATAGATGATCAGATGCATAGTAGTTAACCTCAAAACATCAGAACAAGTTAATCTGTAACATCCCTGAAAATTTCATTGAAATCGGATGGAAAATGTAGAAGTTATGGCCGTTACAAGGAATTCACGTTTGCGCATGCGCAGTGGCTACTATCAGTCCGAAGGTGGTGATTTTCATAGGGGACCATCTAAATACTAATCTGTAACATCCCTGAAAATTTCATTGAAATCGGATAGAAAATGTAGAAATTATGGACGTTACAAGGAAATTCACGTTTGCGCATGCGCAGTGGCTACTATCAGTCCGAAGGTGGTGATCTTCATTGGGGACCATCTACAACCTAATCCGCATAATCCCTGAAAATTTCATCGAAATCGGGTAGAAAAAGTGGAAGTTATGGCCGTTACAAGGAAATTCACGTTTGCGCATGCGCAGTGGCTAGTATCAGTCCGAAGGTGATGATTTTCATAGGGGACCGTCTGCACACCAATCCGCACAATCCCTTAAAATTTCATTGAAATCGGATGGAAAATGTAGAAGTTATGGCCGTTACAAGGAATTCACGTTTGCGCATGCGCAGTCGCTTCTATCAGTCTGGGGATAATGATTTTCATAGGGGACCGTTTACACACCAACCTGCACAATCCCTGAAAATTTCATTGAAATCAGACAATAACTTCGTATAGTTATGCGCGTTACAAGGAATTCATGACAGACAGACAGACAGACACACAGACACACAGACACCGAACCAAAATTGTTCAGAAAGGTCTAAAACGCAAAACGCGAGTGAAAATTTTGATTTTGGAGAACTTTTTTTTCGACTTCGAAAAGTGAAAACAAAGCTTCCGCTACCTTGGTAGACTCGGAAGCAAAAATCGTACACCTGCCGAAAGCGGCACTTTCTTCAGTTACGACGGACCGATTTTGATGAAATTTGGTATAATATGGGGTTCGTTTAGGGTCTAGTTGTGCCCCTACGATTTTCACGACTCGCGTCGTTCTTTTGTTTTATTATTTTCAAAATTTGATGGTTTACGCATTAGGGTACGTAGAATCCGAAAATCGAATTTTAAAAAATCCAATCAATTCTAAGGGTTGAGGGATAAGGATTGTAATTCTCAAAATACCCTAACCCGAAAACTCTTTATAAAGGTATTGTTTTTTCACCAATTAAAAAAGAATTGAGTTTTTAGAATCGAATGAGACCACGTAGAGCTCTGTAGGACTAATCGTTCGCTGATTATTAGAACTTAAGGGTTAGACGTACGATAAATCAGAAACACGGGTGTGAATCGCAAATGAGGCCTAATCTCCGTTCAAATTTTAGCTGACCAAAATGTGATTGTTGATCGTTTCTTTGAATTGTACTCAACAACCAGTAGTCAAATCGCATAATTATAACACTCACAACAGTTTATTTTTTTCAAATTGAGTGTAAAGAGTTTATTTTGAAGAAATAAACTTGTTTTTGAAGCGAAAATATGATTTTTAGGTAGTGTCAATAACAAAGCTGTGTTCTTTGAAGTCGAGTGATCTATGCAGAAAAATAATAAACTTTTGTGTAATAATTTGTAGCGTTTTTTAAATAATAATCCGTTGTGTTCTTCTTATGACACTGGTTGTTTCCTGTATTGTGCAAATTTTCGGTCATAATTATGTGACTCCGATGAAACATAATTAGGGACTTGACGATTAAAATCATTTCTACTTGTTACAGGGAGTAGATGGAGGGTGAAGAATTTAACATATAAGATCGCCAAGTATCCGAAAGCCTTGGCCAAATCAGACACGGACCTCGAGATCAAAAAGGCATTCGAAGTGTGGAGCGGTGTTACTCCATTGACGTTCACGCAGAAGAAAAGTGGTAAGTCTTCCTGATGTATTTTCTATGAAGGAACTACTGCAAACCGAATTGACATTTTCTAGACCGTATTGGGAGCACGTTTAATATACTGAATTGACTAATATGTAACCAGAAAGAATTGGTTCTGTTCTACGAATTCACATGTTGTAGCTCATGAAATAATTTTGAGAATCCGATTTTGGTGAGAATTTTGGCCAGACCACCTATTTTTCATATACAACAAACAAAAACCAAAAATGTCGAATCAAATAGCGAAAATTTTGACTAGGTAAATCCTTTTTTGGGACAAAATTTGTTTCGCATGAAATTCGATTTGTTTGAGGTATTTTTAAAGTAATGAAATTTAAAATGAGATCCATTTTCTCATGATGATTTTTTACTAGCTTAGAAGTTATCATATTTGTTTGTCAAACTTCTCGGATTGCAGAATGTTCCTAATTAATCAGTCTGCGTTCGAATTACTTTGTTTCTTTCAATATTGGGTAGTATTTAGGTACACGTTTTTTCGAAATCTACAATCAATTACGTCTTTTTAATGGTTGTGGCTTTTGTAAATTTGTAACCCAGAGAAGTTCATGGAAGATGAAGGGTTTATATTAAAATGCAGTACTCCTAGGGTGTTTACCTGAAAACAATTACTTGCACGACTGTGGGACCGAGAAGTATGGTTTTCTGAAATAAAAGTCACCGTCTCGTGACTCATGAATGCCCCATGTTTCATGTCTTATCAGTAGCCTCATGTTTTTGTCTTATGACTTGCTCCACGCTTATCTTATGTTTCATATCTTATGATTTACATCTGTCTACGTCACTATCTATCCTAACTGATGTATTTCATGTGGTTCTTCTTAATGTTTCGTGTCTTATGACTTGCCTCACTTTCATGATCTTATGATTTACCTCCTATGTTCCCTGTATCGACACCATATTCTTGTCTATCATAACTGAAGTTATTCATGTGTTCCCTTCTGTGACCAGGTCCAGTTCACATTGAAGTGAGGTTTGAGACTGGCGAGCACGGGGACGGAGACCCTTTCGACGGACGAGGAGGCACCCTCGCTCACGCCTTCTTCCCAGTTTATGGAGGCGACGCACATTTCGACGACGCTGAAAAATGGAGCGTCAATTCTTACCATGGTAATAATACTGCACAATCTACTCACGCAAAGCTGAAAGAACTGAAAATTTCCAAATTACTGAAAGTTTGATTTACTATACAGGGTGTCTACAAAACAGGTCTACAAAAAATATCTCCTAGCAATTTTTTTGGAGGCTTTTTTCCGAGTTATTTTAATTTTAAAGTTTTTTTGTTTGTGGTTTTGACGTTATGTCATTAAATTGGTTGTAGCTCCTTCAATTACCTGCGAAAATTACATTTGAGGATACCGTTGGAAAGAGCACGGTATTCATAGTCATGACTCGAGTTGGAGGACTCCTCCAAAGTACGCTTTGAGGAGTCCTTTCCTCCTCGAGCTATTCATAGTTAAGCCTTAAGCCAAAGTCAAGGCCAGACTCATCCTTCAAGTCGAGGAAGGTCTCGAAGAAGCCTTAAGGAGGCCCGACGGCTCCTTAAGCTATTCATAGTCGCCTCATTTCAAGGCGTCCTCGAACCGCCAAAGGCGTCCTCCAATGGCGGTATTCATAGACGACTTCGGAGGTGGAGTCGAGAAATTTGAAGGCCAAATCGAGATATTTCGAGTCGAGAAAGGGGCTTCGAGCTTCCTCAGCCCAAGGTAGGTGAAAAGGTACCTTGAGGAAAGATTTTGATGATATCTACCTACCTGTTATCACAAGCGTTGTCGTTATAAAGTATTCTACGGATCTATTCTTCGGTTATTTCGTCCGAAAATATGGATTTCGAAGATATTGACAGATTGGAGGAATTTGATGAGTATTTGTAGGAATCTTCGCGAGATTAGCGAAGGCCGAAATGTTACTTGCGGGATCAAGAAAACCCTTTGGAGGTAGGTACTCAAAAGTTATGATAATAATGATAAACACGGTGAATGCCAGTAATTTTGTTTTGTTCTTATTTGTATAGGTATTGGATGATCGAACATTTCGGAAGAAATTTCGTTTTACAAAAGAGACCGTGATAAACGTGCTACTCCCGATTTTCTTCCTGCCCGAGAGTATTTCTGTGAACAGGAGAGAACAGAATCTATCTCTTCATCATCTAGGGCTGGGTACTTACTGAGTTACTTGCACCAAATTCTGGCATATGTTTCTTACATAACTAGTCGACAATATACTGAAATTTGGTCGATTCCGGTTCAGTGGAAGAAAAGTTATGACCGCCCGATATTTGATGATAGCTGATTTCAGTAGATATGTCGAACATTTTCGCACTTTACAAAAAATAGTCATCTTCAAATCGCTCCGAACTCTGGTGAATGTTAGAGCAACATGTCCTCAACAATATACTAAAATATGGTGGGGGAATTTTGAATAAAAAGAAGTAATGGACTATGTTCAACTCTTCATAGTACTGTACCTACCTATTAGGTACCTTCCTTGTTGAAAGCACGTATCAATACCAACGGAAATTTGTTTCATATAGTTCTAAAGCCTTCATTTGTGTCACCCCATAGGGGAAAAAAGTAGAAATAGGGTTTTCTACTGATTTGAGAAGTATGAGGATGAGAAGTTCTGTTGTAACGGAATGACGCGGCCGCGGGACTCGGCAAGTGTTGCGGGTCAGTCTAGATGCGCCTTTAATCTATGGCCCATTTCACTCAGGTGAAAAGCGCTTTGGTACTTTGTAAATTACAAAAGAACGAACGAGCGCAAATAAAAGGAGCACCAATATAAATATAATATACTTATTGAATATAATACGCTACTTTCTGTTGGGTACTTTCCACTGAAATTGAAATCACTCGCGATTTTCTCCCAACACTTTTTTTTCGACAATTGAGACCGCATCTGTTTTTTTCCACTATGTCCTTATTTTCAATTATGAATTTCCTCAACGTAGTTTATTCAGCTTTGCTTAAAAACGGCTCTCTTCTTTTCTCTTTCCATTTGGAAACTAATATAAAAATTAAAAGGTAGCAAACACTATTTTATTGAAGAAGGAACGCGAACAACAGGATCAGTGATGGTCCAAAGTCAAAGCTCAAAAACAACACCAACCAAATCACTTCACTGAGCTGTTACCTGAACAGGGCTGCCAATTCTTCCTCGACCGTCGTTTGGTAACTCGAGGTCTCCTCGAGTTGAGGATGAGCTGAGGTTGACCTCTAAATGCGTTCTGTTCGTCTATGAATAGGGTGAGGAATCCTCGAGAAAAGATAAGTTGGAGGAAACCTTAACTCGAGTCGAGGAAATCCGGGCCTTGAGGAATGACTATGAATACCGCCTATGAATACCGACTATGAAATTTCCTTTCTCACTAATACCAAATCAATTTTTTCAGATTAATTTCCCGGGAATAAAGCAACTTAAAAAGTGAACATAGTAACTATTCGACTACTTTTTGTTTTTCAATCGAATTTAAGGGAGAAATTACGGTTTGAACGCGGAAAAACGTGCATTCATTTTCAAAGAAATCGACGGTTTGACCAGAGATTCTGTGCATTGGAGGAGCCGCAGCAATGAAGACCTCGAAGCCCTCCCGTCAAACGGTCGATTTCGTTGAAGAAAATGCACGTTTTTCCGCGTTCAAACCGTAATTTCTCCCTTAAATTCGATTGCAAAATATTTTTTGATTACACCGTTGGAAAGCTGAGATTTTGGCGCAGTGTTTAGGCTTACTGGCAATAGTTCATTATCTCAAATAATTACGGGCGTTGAAAAACAAAAAGTTTTCAAAAAGTTACTAAGTTCACTTTTTAAGTTGCTTTATTGTCCGTAAAATTCAACTGGAAAGCATTTATTTGGTATTAGTGAGATAGGAAATTTAACACTCTTTCCAACGGTATCCTCAAATTTTAATCATCACCGCAAATTGAAGGAGTTATTACCAATTTAATGGCATAAGGTCAAAATCACAAAAAAAACTTTGAAATTTAAATAACTTGGAAAAAAGGCTCTAAAAAAAATTGCTAAGAGACATTTTTTGTTGCAAATTAGTTGAAAAATCGACCCCTTGAAGGAATGAGACCTGTTTTGTAGACACACTGTACAATCACCTACTTTGTATTAATTAGAAGTGAATAAAGAAGATTCAATTTAAGTAATTGGAAATAATCTTGAATTTTGAAGATTTGTCGTCTATAATCTAATTTAAAAAATGCATTTCTGTACACTTCTAAAAGGCCCAACGAATTATTGTTGACAAGAAAACTGCTTGAAGATTTCCTATTTGCTGTCCCGTTCAAAAAGTTTCTCCATATCCCGTTTTAATAGTTTTTAATATTTCAGCTTATAAAAAAAACTAAAAACATGACATGTTTTGGGTCCTCCAAGGCATCATCCAGGACAATATTTTTGAAATTTAAATGGAAAAAATGTCGTTATGTGACTTGGAACCCGTCGAATACTGATCTCCATGATAGGGTACTCGAGATTAGGAATTACAGAGAATAGCCTTAAATGCAGCTTTAGATTTTCAGCAAAAATCACTTTATTTGAGCATTTTGTGTAATGCTGGCTTAGATTCCCATCAGAATAGAAAAGAGCTCACCATTATTAGCAACGCCTCTGACAAAGTGTGAAAATATAGTTGCACAGTTTGATATTCAAATAAGTCTACTTTTACTCTTTAGACATGATATCTATATCATATCTATAGACCAGTTTTGTTGCAGTAATTATTTGATTTTATCGTTGAGTAACCTAATTTTATTGGAGACGCCGAAAAAAATCACTGCTCAATAAGCCTTTGACAGCTTTTGGAAGCTGAGGACCAGACGCGAGACGCAGACGCTCCTGCCACCTCAACATCGTTGTTATTCAGAAGTGTGACCAGAAGGACGTGTCCAATTCATTCTCCAACCTTGATGACGGCGCAATCTCTTTAGATTCTGTCATCGAACTCGTCTTCTTTTCTTCTATTTTCCTCCCTTCGAGAAGAAGAAAGAACCTTTTTGTAGTCCAGCAGCAGCTTCGACGAGGATTATTCGTAGAAAAAAATTCGGCTTTGAACGGAAGTCAGACGATTTCTTTTGTTTCCAGGAACGAACTTGTTCCAAGTGGCTGCTCATGAGTTTGGGCACTCTCTCGGCCTGTCGCACTCGGACATCAGGTCGGCCTTGATGGCCCCCTTTTATAGAGGTTATCAGTCCAGTTTTGAGCTCGATGAAGATGACGTTGAAGCCATACAGGTAAATATATTATGGTAAAGTAAGCATTTCAGAAGATGTCCCTTTAGGTGGGAACAGGAAGCTAACTTCTGACAAGTCTTTACTTAGGTACATAAGTACTTACCAAAAATAGTTGAATTCCCCTTGAAATTTTTGATGATCTCAAAATAGTTTAATCACTGAATAATTTGTCGGAAAGGAGATAAAACTGCCCTTAAGACCTAAGAGGACGGGGGACTTGTAGGTTTCTGAGTGTCGCACCAAACATTCTTCCAGCTATTTGAGCTTGAGTGAACATTTTTTTCAATTCTAATCATAAATATCATCAGAACAAGTCAACTAGTAAAGCAATCATGACACATCATTTAAAAACAAAATTTTTTGGAATTTTAAATTTTCAATTGAAGTAGGTTTGCCAATTTAGAAATGTATGAACATCCCGTGTTTGGAAACTATTTTAGTGTAAGTTGGAATTTCAGAAAACAATTTGTCTGGAAGTGAGAAATGTGATCAAAACTCGGCGCTTTGCGCCTCGGCGGGGGGCTCCGCCCCCCTGCACCCCCGGTTTATTTCTTTTTCCATACTCTGTATGAAATCATAGGAACACAGAACGTGTTTTTGCGATGCTAGTCACCCGTTAAATAAAAAACAACAATAATAAATGTGGAGTCTTTGGCAATAATAAAATAAATAATTGTTAGACATTTAATTTGGTCTAAAACCCTATAAATGTTATATAAATAAATATGTAACTACAAGAAAAATACTATATAAATTGAGAGCTTTCCAACGAATGGTGAACAATTTCTGTGCAATGAACACTGCGGGAGTTCAATTTCCTTACCAACGGCTTGGTTGCACGTGAAAATCATTATAAAAGGCGCGTAACGGTTTTTCCTGTCGCTTTTTCGTGACGATTTTTTTTCGGTAGGTCATCGCAAAAACACATTCTGTGTTAAAACATAGTCCAGTGAGAAAACTGTGTCCTCAGTTGATGAAAAAGACATTTTGAAACGAACAGCCAACCGTTGAAGACAAATTGGCCGACTTAGCTGGTTTGTTTGCTTGATTTCAGAGGCGTAGTATTGAAAATATTAGGATTGGAAAATCGGAAATTGAATGGAGATTTTGAGGCCTGAAAAGCTCATACATTATTTTGTTTGGAAACGATCAAGTTATCACCTGGATGATGAATATTCGATAAATTAGCTAAGGTCTGCACAAATCCCACAGTATCTTTC
The DNA here is from genome assembly GCA_009739505.2 of Apolygus lucorum. Classification (NCBI taxonomy): domain Eukaryota; kingdom Metazoa; phylum Arthropoda; class Insecta; order Hemiptera; family Miridae; genus Apolygus; species Apolygus lucorum. Next base: position 23,864,347 of record CM019168.2, on the reverse strand, counting down.
GTGCCACAAGTCACCAACCGTACTTACCCTTCGAAGGTTCAAATATGTTGACGGACGTGAGTTCGATCCTCATCGAATATCCACTTCTAATTCCTCGTAAACAACGTAATTTCAGGCTCTTTACGGTCAGAAGCCTTATAGAGACCCTAGCGGAGGCGGTAAAAAGACGACAACAGAAGCGCCAGTTGAACCAGGAGATGAAGAGGACGCCGAACTTTGCAACGACGCTACAGTCGACACGCTGTTCAACTCTGCTGATGGAGTGACGTATGCATTCAAAGGTAACGAAATCCTTTTTGCTTCCGAGTGTACCAAGGTATTTTTTTCTTTTTTTTCTAAAGAATCTTTCGAAAAACACACAGTATAAATGATAAATGTGCCAAAAAAGACGTGTATCATGTGCCAACCAAACCCTCCTTCCTCTTACATCATCGTCACCTTCTGAACCATTAACATTTCCACACTTCTACTATTAGATTTCAATAGTATTTTACCGTTGAAACCGTGGTTTTTTTTAAAATAAATTTTTTGGTATAAACGCGGAGCTGTCTCTGACTGTCCATAATCCGGGACGTCAGAGTCGGTATGTTGACTCCTTATGTTGATGAGTGCTAACTTTCGTGAAAAATAATTGACTCTACTGCTTGTCACTGTATGCACTTCCATTTTATGTTGAGAAGATATGCGATTATCTTCCTGATTTTTTGACCTTGACACGTGCCTGGAAGTTCGTCTTGTGTGACCTTGACACACGCTCTTGATTACTGATTGATTAATTTTTTGTGCACGGGGATACTGAAATGGACGAACACATCGTTATCTACACAGATTATAGCTCTTCTAGATCAGATTCACACCTTGCCAGTTGATGAGACTGAGATAGATGACATCAAAGAAGAGATGGTTTCTGCCTTGAATATCTTCGTAAATAATAGAAATGACATCATGCAGCTCTGTTGCTGATGAGTTTCATAGCCATATGAATATATCGCTGAACTATCAGAATCAGATAGCTATGAAATTCATCAGCAACAGAGTTGTATGATGTAATTTCTATTATTTACGAAGATATTTAAGGCAGAAACCATCTCTTCTTTGATGTCATCTATCTCAATATTAGAGAATTCAGAATATTATTCTGAAAATTAACAAATCGGAGAGAATTTGAACCGTGTTATTTTTTAATGCTCAGGAAACCTGCAATTTGATCGTGAAGTTCATGTTCCACATCAGATAATAAACACCATTATGGTATTTATAAGAGGAAGTTATGCTGCCGTGCTAAGCCAGAAAGTCGTAACATGAAAATGTGACCAAATTGAGTTATTGGTACCCCGGGGTTTCGGGGGTCGATTTCTATCGATTTTCGAAGTTTTAGAGTCTTATCTCTACTAGAAATGCCTCAAACAAGCCTCCCGATTGTCGCGTTAAGGCGTATTAACTTGATTTTGCTAAGAAACTAGTTGTATCAGAGCGATCCAGAAGAAGAAAACTCGTATCTTGACACTGATACGGGAATTGGCCTTAGTATTTCGACGATACGACTTCCTGAATTCTGAATCAGCATGTTACGAATTTTTGCCTCTGAAAACTCAAAATTTAGTGGTGACTTTACTTCTATAGGTACTTTACGTGAATAAACGTTTATTTTTATAGATTCAGCTGTTTTTTCTGACACTCTTGTACACAGATATGAATACGATTGACTTTGAGCCAAGATGGATGAGAGAATAATCAAGGTGGAATGGTGTCTTGATTTGAAGATAATTATATAATTTTATAATTAGAGAGTAATTATAACGTTTCAGGAATTAAAATGTGCTTAGCATTCCGAAGTCTCATGGTTGCGTATTCAGAACTTCGGGTTTACGAGAGCGTAAACTCGTATAATCGTTTTCTGACAATTTACACTCAAAAAAGTTCAATTGTGATTCCAGAAATCAATTTGGCTACTAGTTTCTTTTAAGAAAAACATTTAACTGTGGTGAAAGGAGGAAAAATAATCCCGTGAAAGAGTTATTTCGCCACGAAACCGATTTGGCTACTAATTTCTCTTAAGAAAAACATTTAACTGTGGTGAAAGGAGGAAAAATAATCCCGTGAAAGAGTTATTTCGCCACGAAACCGCCACGAGGCCGTTTCCCCGAAAGTAGGGTGAAGTCAAGATACGACTTTTTGGCTTAGCACGACAGAGTGCCACAACCACCTGAATTATTGTTTAATTTCATATCTTAGAGATAAAATGAGAAAATACACTCAGTTTTGATATCGATACCCTAAAGCACAAAGACGCTATGTCCATCCATCTTCCAAATTTTTAATTTTTGCTTCCTCACTACCGAAGGTAGGGAAGCTTTGTATTCGTGAAAGAAGTGAAAAAAAAAATGTCCTCCAAAATCAAAATTTCCACTTGCTTTTTGCGTTTTAGAGCTTCCCGATCAATTTTGGTTCCGTGTCTGTCTGTCTGTCTGTCTGTCGGTCTGTCGGTCTGTCTGTCTGTCGGTCTGTCTGTGGTCAATCCTTGTCCCGGGCAAAACTATACCAACCTGTGGTCCGATTTTGATGACATTTTCAGGGATTGTGCGGGTTAGGTCCTAGACGGTCCCCTATAAATTTCAGCACCTTCGGACCAATAGGAGCGAGTGCGCATGCGCAAACGTGAAGTTCCTGGAACCTCGGTTTCTCGGTTTCTAATGAACCGATTTTGCTCAAATTTGGAGGTTAGTTAGGTACTAACTTCTAAGAGACACCCTATAAGTTTCAATCAAATTGGTCAAGCAATAGCCGCTGCGCATGCGCGAACTTTAAATTTATTGTTACAACCAAAACTCCGCAACTATTCAACCAATTTCGATGAAATTTTCAGGGATTGTGTGGGTTAGGTCCTAGACGGTGGACCGCTAATATTTTGGTATTCAATAACTCTTTGAATCATAATTTTTTCGCCAACTGATTCTGTACGTCCATGTTACAATGAGTGAGGAAGCTATACTGCCCACACAACTTGGCAGACGTTTTTTTTTTTTAATTTAAGAAAAACTCAAGTTTAACAAAAGTATTATTGACCTTCTTGACGATTATAGCTTGAAAACTTGTTGAAGAATTAAAGATTTTAGTGTGGTAAGCCATTATTTTCGGAATTGTACACTGGTGAAAACTTCTTTTGCGTTTTTCTGAAAACTTCGTTTTTGGACATAGCGCCTTTGTGCTTTAAGGTATCGATATATCGTCGATAGTTTCTACAAGTAGGTACTTTGATTGTATATGAAATATGTTTCCCTGAAATAAACATTTCTCTTATTTTTACTAGGACTTCATTACTGGAAACTAACGGAGGAGTCCATAGCGCCGGGATACCCCAGACGCATCGATAGGTCCTGGCCAGGACTTCCGGGCAACATCGACGCAGCTTTCACTTACAAGAACGGAAAAACGTACTTCTTCAAAGGCACGCAGTACTGGAGGTACACGGGGAAGAAGGTGGACGGCAACTACCCCAAGAAAATTTCTGAAGGATTCGCGGGCATACCGGATAACATAGATGCCGCCATGGTTTGGGGAGGAAACGGGAAAATATACTTCTACAAAGGTTGATTTTTTTTTCTTTATCTTGTTTATCAATGTTTGATGTGCTTCTCTCCTGTTAGATTATTTCAAACGTACCGAATTAGAAGTCCTGAATTTCAACCGCGGATTTTTCATCCACTAAAACGATCTTGACGTCTTTATCTTATATTGATTAAATTTCAAAAATAATTCGCCATTTGAAGAGGAGTAAACTTTGCATCTCTCTGACACCAAAAAGGAGCTTCACTTTGATTTTTAAAATATTTTAAGGCTATTGAGTATTTATCATTTCCCCAAGCATGAAAAGCGGATGTGGCGGGAGCCAATTTCCTTTACCATAAATAAAGTTGTTTTAAATAAACTAAGAATAAGGACCTCCATTTCCAGACATTACGATCAATTTCCATCAACATCGTGCGAGGTGAACAATAATATTAATTCCGACAGACATTATCTATGTACCTGCAATACCATCGTGATTCGAGAGTTGTGGGTGTCATCATAACGACTCGTCAATGGATTTTGGTAGCTAAATAAGCTCATCAGTGACATGATATCGCAAATACCACCCACATTTACCAAGGGAGTATCTCCCTCATTAGACCTTTCCTATAGGAAATCCGGTACCGGATCGTCGATACATCCCTCCGTATCGCGACCCCATCGGATCCTCTAAGAACTCTATCAACTAAGAGGAAAAGTCTTATCTCTTGTAAAGGAGGTCACGAACATGAATTATCAGAAATAAAGACCATATTGAGGTAGGGGATGAAGAAACTTACGTAGTGTGTCCGAAAAACGGGGAAGATGTGTAGGCAATTGGTGCAAAACACGAAAATTGATGTACTGGAACTTGGCATATTTGGACAAGCGCTCTCCGTAGTTAAGACGATACAGTTGAAACCATTCAAATAACGTATACAAGAAGAAGAAAAAAAAAAGAGTGCCAAAGCTGTCAAAATTATTTAATAAAAAATATAAAATAAAATACAATAAAAAAATTTAAAAATGTATTCCTACAATTTTATATAGTATATTAGTCTATTCTACATATTTTCTCAGGAATAATCATAATTATCTTCCATTTCAAAACAAATGTATCATAATATTTATTTAATTTATATATTTTTTCTCAGGTTCCAAATTCTGGAGGTTCGATCCCACTCAGAAACCACCAGTGAAGAGCACTTACCCGAAAGACATCGCAAACTGGGAGGGAATACCCAACAACCTGGACGCTGCTCTCCAGTACACCAACGGATACGCTTATTTCTTCAAGAAAGGACAGTACTACAGGTTTAACGACCGAACCTTCTCCGTGAGTGACGGTCATCTTTTCTGTTGTTTGCAATCCATACAGTACAAAAATTCTGATCTGTGCGTTGACCAAATAGATTTGCGGAGTCAACCGAAGTGCCATGCGAAGGATACAATCACCATCAAAACTCCTAAATGTTGGAGTTTTTTCCCTTCTTTTATAGTTTGCCTCCAAGAAACCAGTGGTGACGCCAAATCTAGATCGAGAGCGTGATAAACTGACTCATCCAAAGGGGTCATGTCCACAAGGCCAGAGGATGCTTGTCCATAACCTTACTTGGCCAGTCGAGCTAGATCCATCAATCTTCCACATTTTTTAATTAGTTAGTTTTGGAAAACTTGATTTCAACAAAGCTATTATAAGAATAATTTTTTGAAGATTATAGCTTATAGGAAATTAAAGATTTTAGTGTAAATAATCATTATTTTAGGAATTTAGCACCGATGAAAACTTCTTTAGCCTTTTTTTCAAAACTACATTCTTGGATATCGCGCCTTTGCTTCGTTCGTTCGTTACTGATGATGACCATTGGTATTGATTTGAAAAAGTAACTCACTTTTCGTAGAAATAATCAACGTTCTACTTACTCCGTTTTTGACAAGAATTAACTTTGAAATTCGTCTTATTCTGCGCTTTTGGCGAATTTTCAAATTTATTGCAATAGACTCAGAATTTTTGGCCTGAACAGTTTTGAACATTTTTATTTATTATTTATGTAGGTACCTATTCGATTGTTTCGCAAAATACCGCATTGTTTTTAAATATTTAATCAAGAGAGAGTAATTTTTTCATGTAACTCCTTTCTACTCAATGAAAACATCGAATTTCTAGCTGATTATATTTTTATTGAGTAGAAAGGTGTTACTTTATGCTCACTACCATATCTACGAATAACGCGTATGTTATGGACAAAAAATGAAGGTTTCCTTCGAAAAATCCACTTTTTTGCAGCCAGAATTATTCAGAAGTATCACCTTGATATATCACCTTGATTCAGCGTGAAAAAAAAAACATAGGAAATGATACCAAACTCGACAAGTCGTGTTGAGATCGAGAGTGACCATACACCACGTAAAACACTCGATTTTCTTGCATTCAAACTTGATTTACTCTCCCAATTTGAATTTAAAAAAGAAACATTTATTTATTACCGTTGGAAAGCTGACAATTCAAGCATGTTGAATGAGCAGACGTTCAAAGTGGTAACTTCGAAAGAAAAAATCAAATTTCGAAAAAAATTGAAAGTGTATTTTTTGACTTCATGTTTTAGAAACGGTGTATTGCTAAAAGATTTTGGTTTTACACTGGATAGTTTGGAAATTTAACGTTCTTTCGAACGATATCCTTGAATTCAAATTTAGTTGGTAAATTACAGGAGTTACGATTGTTTTAATGACGTAAGGTAGAAAACGCGAGAAAAAGCCATTTTGAGAGGGTTAAGAAAAAATTGCTTAGAGACATTGTAGCGAATTAGTTGTAAAATCGATCCTTGAAATTGGGTCCATCCAAATGGTTGACACCCTGTATATGTATTAATTCTGTTATTCTTGAATAGACATTGTATATTCATTCAAGTGACGTCTCTGTTTCGGTTACCAGGTGGACGTGGCGGATCCTCCATTCCCAAGACCAGCTGGCTACTGGTGGTTCGGCTGCAAGTCGGAAACTGCCGGCGGCATGACGACCGGTGAGCACCAAGAAGACGGTACCGATGGTGGAAGGCCGTGGCCCAGCGAACGACGTCATTCGAGTTACCGCGATGATGACATTGATGATATCATCATGGACGGTGGTGAGTTCGAGGAAAAAGGCGCGATCCACCGATAAACTTCACCCCTGAAAAAAAACCGCTCAAAAATTCGTTTCGTTCGTCTCGCATTTCCTATCGTTCGACAAAACACTTAACCAGACGATGAATCCCGATTGCGCCGATCCCATAACTGAAGTAAAACCTCCAATTGGTGCGTGCTAGGAGGTTGGTTCGAATGCCCCAATTTGCCTGTACAGGGCCAATAAGTCTGTCGTGCTTAGAGACCTCGCTCTCCAAGGGAGTGTGGGGTTGTACAATTGAGTGCAGAGTGTTCCTATACTTGGAGAACACTTGTCACAGGAACGACTGCCACTCAATGGAACGTGCATGTTGAGCACAAACTTCGAATGAGCTCTTCTAACTGAATGTTTCAAGACAATTTTTCAAGTCTATAGATAGAAAATAATCATACTTTTTAGGTACTTTTGTTAAGCTTTTCTAACCTAATGTTCCACAACAGTATTTCAAATCGATTGGCTGAAAATAATTCACTCTTCCAATAAAATATCGCAGATGAATTGTTCAGTTCAATAGGCAGATGATAATCAATGTCCGATGATAGGCTCTGGTAATACGTAAAGAATGTCTCAAATTTCTGGGCAGAAAATTATCAATATTTTGGTACGTTTGATAAACTCTTAGGTTTTTTTTGGACTTGTTTTATTGCATCAAGTTGCAACTTATAAGCAACATTTTTCTGATACATTTGGTGTACGTTAAGAAAACTAAGATACTTCAATTAGTTCTTATTGTCCTGAAATTTGCACTTCATGATGGTCACACTAAGTGAATTAGATCGTATGGCTTGGTTCTCTTGAGTCTTCTAAGCAGATCACCTGTGTTGAGAAGCTGGATGACATCCTCATTTACAAGATCTTGGAGCCTCAAAAGGTTATTCATGGCTTCGCTGCGAATGACCTCATTGACAGATCTTTTAGAATGGTGTTCCAAAAAAAATTTTCAATTCGAAGCGCTGAAAATTAATCTTGTTAGGTGTTCATAATAATTATGTTGAGGGTTCTCTAAATAGATTAACATCAACATAGTTGAGAATGAATTCTTAATTTCGACGATTTTTTATTGTTTGCCTTCTCTGAATATCGAGGGTTTTATCCAATCATCTTAGTGCTCTCAAAACATGAACTAGATCGTTCCAATCATTATTATGCGAAAAAGGAAACTGGTCATTGAAAAAACCTATCTAGATGTTTCACCCAACCAAACCCACATTTTCCTGTCAAGAGAACGGTTCTTCTGGGCTCGATTCTAGCAGTTCATATTGAACTCAATTGACCCCATTCCATTTCCGTAAGTTGAGTCCGACTTGAATAATCTCAAGGGGAATTGCGCTCAACTAAACAATGACTGTTAGTTGAAAAGTTATGAGTGCACACGACCGTACCTATTCAGCTCTCAAAAATATATTTTCTACGTGTTTAAAGAGCTTCACGGAAACTGATCCAATATCCAATGATGACTTTCCTCGTAGCCTTTCTATAGACTTTCAGTAGCCCCTGACAAAACTCGTCCAAATCTGACTATTTTCAGGCCAGTTTCCCTCTTTCAGAAGAGCTGAGCGAATGGGAATAGATACAGTTTTCTAATTAATATCTCCGAGGTAACTTTTCCGGAGGATCAGTGTATAACCAGAGCAAAATTCATGGCCCAAAAAAGGAATTTTACGTTGGTTAGTTCAGTTTCCCCAAAGCAGAAGTAATCGAGTAGTGGTCGCAAAGTCTGATATTAAATTAAATTTAACACATATTTCTGCTATCAAAGATTAGAGTATTTTTTACGAGCTCTAATGAACATTGGAAAATGATGAAATTGTTTACTGTTCACAACTCATCAATGCAATTTTTATATTTCTGTCACTTTGCAATGGTGTACTACTTACGAGTTGAAGAAAAACAATTGCAGACAAGAAAAAACTTCCTTGGGTAAATAGGCGCATTCGGGATTCGACTACCTTTCATTGCGACGAAATCCTAAAAACTGAAACAGAACAAAATAACAAAAAATGCCACTTAACAGCTTATTTGTACGATCAACTCACACGACTCAAACGTTACCCTTGGCATGGTGTATATACTCCTCGTATTTAAATAACAAATCGTCCCTTGTACATAATTTCCTCTCTTGCGATATTTAACAAGTCCTCACTAACAATAATTGAAGGTTATTTTTAAAAAGAGTACGTAAAGATATTGGGATGGGAAGCTGTAAGTATGAGCTGGACCACAGTCTTCTACGTATCTGGTAAACAAGTTATTTTATTGATTTGTGATGGTTTGCATGATACAACTGATAAGGGTGCATGATGGCGTGGTAGCGGCTGATATACGCAATAATTTCGAATGTTTGCACTAAACATCGTTAAATTTTGGTTACATTTTCATTCTACACACATTCTTCCTTAGGATCAAGAACACTCCGGAGTGTTTCGATCAAACATTTCTATGCGGTACATGCGGTTGAACGACAAAACCTTGGAATTATGACCATATCGATTGCAAGATCGAGAAAAGGTAGAGTCACGTTTTTTGCAGAATTCGTGACTGCTTGTCCGATGCAGACGTAGGAAACATCCTATTCGAACACAAGTCGAAATTCACTAAAAAACTTCCCGCAGGTGGAAACGTGCTGTGATAACGCACAATTTTTATGTTCGTTAACTATTTTTATTTAAACACTACTATTTTAGGATAATTCAGAGCTAGAGAAAAAAGTGTATATTGATAGGTTATAGGTAAATAAATTATCGAAAAATAAATAAAATCATAAAAAATATAAATAATTAAATAAATTATTTAAAGGTAGAATATAGTGACTCAACAGTGACAAAAAATGTATTGATCACCACTTCATTTCTCTTCCAAAATTGACGTAAAAAATCGGATTATTCTCGTAAAATACAAAAAAGACTTCTGAGCGAGAAAGTATTCAGAAAATGTACCATATTGTGGTCTTGTAGGACCACGAATTTAGGTAGGTAAAAAAGAACAAGAAGTGATGTGGTTGGCAGAAAAATCTCTGGTTCTGAGGGTTGAACTTATAACGGTATTGTTATTGCTGATAATGAAGCACTACCTATGTATGCTCGAATTCTAGTATTTTTACCTACGATTCTACGAATTAGGTACATCGGAATACTGTATTCATATGTAATATATGTAACATATGTGTACACCACTTTATTAAAGTTCGACTCATTATACTTACGTACAAGTAAGCTGATACTCAACTTCTGGTGAGGTGGTCTGATGGTCTGTGCAGTAGGTAGTGAGTCTTCTGGTGGTAGGTTGGTAGGCAGGTGGGTCTTCTGTATTCGGGTGATGCGATGATTCTCTTCTTAGAAGAATGTCTTTTCTTTTTTTCTTTTCTCTCTTGGCTTTCACTTTTCCACAACTCAAATTAGGGATGGGAAATCGATATCGATAATAATGGAATATCGATATTTGCTTGTGATATCCAATATTTCTACATCGATATTTGGAATCCGATAATATGGGAATATTATCGATATTATCGTTATTATTATCGATATTTTCCTTGCGATAATATCGGTTTAAAAAAATTACAACAAATACTGAAAAATATAATAATCGAGTAGCTAGGTCAGGAAGTATAAAAAATATGAATAGGTGAGCTAAAAAATCGATTGATTAAATAAACTTTAACGCCTATTGGCATTTTCCCTGTCACTCGCACACTTGTCGTCCCCCATGGCCTCAATAGACTGTATTGGAATAGGCACTTGATGTAAATGAAAACTTAAATATGTAATTATAAAACAAAGATATATGATCGTTATCACAAAAAAAGTAACCATTTCATCTAATTCTTCTTCTTCTTTGAACAGCAAGGTTCTCTCTTTCTATTCACTTTAAATCTGAAGACCACCACCACCTATTCACCTTGTTCCCAGTTGATAATTCAACTGATCAGTATGCAACCCCCAGATAAATGTATGGAAGATATTCTGTCATTTTAGGGAGAGTTAACGTGGAAAGTTAGTTGATTGAAACTGAAAATAAAGTTCCGATATTTTTGTCCGATAATATCGGATGTCGATATTCTTATTCGATGCCAATATCTATATTTTCATTTCGATATCCCATCCTTAACTCAAATTCGAACAAACTCAAAAAATGTTCTCCTCCTTCTTTCTTATTTTCTCAAATGTCTCCGGTTGACTTTTATAATGCAGTGGAGGTACAATATCGTGCCTTTATGTAGGTACGAGTACCTAATTGCTGTCGCCGAGTTCGTTTTCGTACCGATTCTGGCTATCGTAGGTAATGATATGGCACTGAACGTACATTGATCAACATCAAACATTAACAACCATTTTGGTACCGTTATAAACTGTAGGGTAATCAGCTTAATTTTGCAGCAACGCTTCGCATTTTCAAAATTTTCGGTCAAAATCAAGTAGCATGATCTATCACACTCTTCAGCAAGCTCTATGGTGGCCATGGTTGAAGTTTGACACACAATTTTAGAAAATACTCATTGTGAAGGCATACAAGGAGAATGTATTCCTTGTTTAACATAACAGAGAACTCAGAAAAGTAGCAATTTGAACATATCGACGAAATAGTAACGAATGAACAGTTAGTTTGAAAACACGAAGGTACTGATGGTTATTTTATCAAATTTACATTTGATTTTTAATTTGACATTATTCCCGAATGAAAGAAATTCGAGTAGAGGTACTGATCCATTCCATTTTTGTCACGCTGTATTTACATAATTTATTAGGTACATTCGATGAATTCACTCGGAAACGTAAATTACACCCATTTATCGTTTATTTTTCTTAATACTATTCTAATAAGGGAAGAACCGTACCATTTTGCATTTAGTTTCATAATGCGCTCTGACGCTCTACGCTCAAGTTGACATAAAGAGATAATTTACGACTATAAAAACGTAGGTTTTATACATCAAGTTATTGTAAAAGGTGACTGGAAACGATCTTCGAAAAATTTCATTTTGGAGTAGGTAGTAGTATTAAATACATTGCTCATATTTTAACAATGAAGAATCCGTACTATTTTGCATTTAGCGGTGTTGTCTATTTCACTCAAGTTACCTTAGTTGACTTAGGTGCCTTATGGTAGCGTGTGATGGAGAAATCATGAGTATTTATGATTTTCGTGGATAGTAAAGAAACACATTGTTAAGTAATGCATGAATTCCAGGGGACGTCCCATTAGATAAGCGACAGGTGGCCTGGCACCACTATTGGTTCCATGGTGGTACAGAGAATAATTCATGAAAATCCGGAGGTATAATGAGAATTTTTCCTCAATTTCAAAGCTTGGGTACAATTAGTAAGCTGTAAAGGAACCGAAATAATAAAAAATCGGATATTTTGTGAATATTATCCCCCCTCTCGCCCCTTCCAATGCTAATTTTAATACTCTGGTGAAATAGTGTGCAATTTGGAAGATTTTTGAGTCGAACATTTTTTTGGCGAACATTTGACCCGGGCAGAGTTTACAAGATTATGCCCGCAAACGCACGTTTTTTATTCATTAACCCCCCTTCCCCCCTTAAAAGGCAAAATTCGAAATTCCGGTGACGTAGTGCACAACTAAATAGTTTTCCGCGTCGAACAACACAAGAACCACGAAAATCTGTTCAAAACTAAGGCCTGTGCAGATGACACAAGATTTTGTCACACTCACACACACACAGACGGACTATGGATTTGGATTCAAAATGGTCTAAAACGGATTAGTGTGTGGTTATTCCTTTTCTGTTGAGTGTTGTCCAACTTTACCCCAGATCAATCGCATAAAAACGCCCAAGTCCTATTGTGGGACGTCCTAAGAAATGTATCGCAGCTCAGAATAAGGTAGAGTAATGTAGGGTACCCACGTAAACTCCAATGACATTTCCTTATAAATAACACAGTAATATCCGACGTAAAATAGTGAAATACTGACGCAATGATTTGTGTCTTCAATCTCAGGATTCCCCAAACCCTTCCAGCTTTCCTGCTTCAATATGCCATTGTTTTTATTAACAGCACGCTTATTTTCCGATAGCTTGCAAAAACCTGATTTTCATGTAAACTCTGCATCAACTGCCTGTTACATTATAGTCAAATCTCTAGTTTCTTATTTCCCAAAAATATTGTTGTTAACATGTTGTTTATTGTTTAATGATTTCCTGTACGAGTATTTCACACTGAAATAGCCTTCAACCAATGAATTGGAGTGTTCAATCCACAATATTATTTCGTGTATATTTTGGATCAACAAAAGGCGTGACAAATTACAAATTCAAACCTACTTGTTGTTATCAAGTCGATATAACCAATCCACATTGCTTCAAAAAGTGTAATCCAATAACTGTAAGAACTTCACACGAGTATAATGTAACTAACAACTGTTACATGCACTAATTTTATATTGTAGTTGAGTATACTGATCGAAGGGCCGTCTCTTAGTGTCGCATGAGATTTTCTGCACTTTTGTATTTTCATGTACACTGTAATATTAGAATGACTTGGTGTCTCATTTCATCATGGAGATAATAATAAGAAGTACAACGGAAGGCACAACTCTTTCATCGAAAACCAACAGCATTCAACACCGTCCTCATAATGAACTAATAACTAAAAACGACAAAATGTTTCCAATTATTTGTCTACATTCGAAGTTTGCATAATTTTCAATGAAAAGTGCCTCAGTATGATTTTATAGACTAGATGTTCCGTTAGTGAGAGTTAATTCCATTTCAAGGAGGCACCGAATGGATGTGATTCAGTTCGTAGGACTGAATCACATCCAATTTTCTGACCAATTTTCTGACTATCCTGAAGCAATTAGCAGCCTTTTCTTAAATTTTTGATTCTTAAAAGATATTTTTAAAATCTAAAACTTAAATTTTTTTCAGTTCAACAAACAGCTTTTTTCTGATTATAAGGAGAATATTTTAAACATTTGAACCAATTAAAATTTTGTCATTATTTTGAAATTTTCTATTTTTGTACTCCATTATCTTTTTTCTTCATTTCTGATTGTCACAAGATATTGGAAAATTTTGAATAATTGAAATAGTGTTATCATTTTGAAATTTCACTCCTGCTCATTTTGAAATTTGTGCTCCTGAAACTGCAATTCTCTTTATTTCTGATTTTCTTTTAAAAAATTAAAAATTTCGATATCTAACTTTTTGTTATAGTTTTGAAATTTTACAGTCTGTGCTACCTATATAGCATTTTTCTTACATTTTAAAATCTGAGGATTTTTTTAAATTTAAATTTCAAATTTCGTCATAATTTTGAAATTTTACAAGTTATGCTATTTACACAACATTTTTCTATATATCTAAAATCTCAAGAGGACTTTCTTGAATTTTCAAATCTTTGAATTCTGTCATAATTTTGAAATTTTACAAGTTTAAACCAGCATTTTTCTTAATTTCTGGTTCTTAGGTGGATTTTTACAATTTCGTTGAACTGGGAATTCAATTTGGAGAACTTTCCCAGTTAAGACGGTTTGAATGCATCACGGAAAAGTATCACGAACAAATGGCTAATCAAAATGAGGCACTTTCTCAATTCAGAATCAGTAGATATCAGAAGTTATGTAAACATGAACTTCAGAAAATTTTCACATGTTTTCGGTGCATATTAATGATTACCAAAGCGCTTTCTGTGACCCTTTATTATTATTATCTTCATGAGAATCACTCATAAAGTTGACGGCAGGGAGTTGCACTCTGGCTTTGTATGAACATACAATCACCGGTTGCACTTATTATTTGAGAATGTACACCAGGGCGTAACCGCTTCGTGGGTTTTTTAGTTTTTCTTTTGGTGTTTTGTTTTTCACTTTTGTACATATTTTTTCCTGGAATTAATCATTATTTTGTGACGACTGTCGAAGAACGCCCAACTCCTCCTACGACAACAAGCTCGATTTCTCGGACGCTACAAGACTGGTTCAGGGTGTTCAGGTCACTCTACTGACGGGAAAATTCAATCTGCGGAGATGCAGTGGCGGCTCTCAGAGCCAAGTGAACTACTTGGTGGTGTCCACCCACCACTTGGTCCAAAATTAATCAGTTTTGCTTCACGAGCGTCTAACGTTCGCGCAATCTTTGAAAATTTGGAGTGGCTTTACGAGAAGCTGCAGGTAGGGACGTTGCGATTCCACCAAAAGTTACTTCCAATACTCTTCTCGTAGTAGTACCCATACCCGATAATATTGTTCTCAAATTGTCCATAATTTGATCCAATTTCTAAGAATTTGGAACCCTTAAGTGTTTTGTCGATTATACCATGTTCAGAAAAAACAATTGAGTGGGAAAAGCACACTAAGTTCAAAGATTGAGAAAAGCATCAATACTCTCAAATTTAGTATTAGGTCAATGCATCATCACAAAGGTGTTGATGGTGATTTGCATGTGTGAAGTCATTGTGGCGAGCAGAGCTGATTTTGATGGAGCCTTCTGTGAACAGAAAGTGGTTCAGTCAAAAGAAGGTTTGAACTGAAGTACCTAAAACTGATCGAATTCTAGCGAAAACTAGACTGTCTAGTGATCTTATTGTGTATAGTTCCTAGGATAATTCATAAAGCATAAAGATAGTGTACGTCAAACCAAAATAACGTGCTATACCGCTGGATCCACAGACCAGTTCGGCGCCAAGGAACAGGCAGCTTGGATCCATGAATCTGTGGTATCTGGTATTTGGCGAACATTGGGCAAAATTTCGCCAAATACCGAACATTCGCCAAACGGGTGCTCGCCTCGGAGGCGTTTTCTTTCACTCATCGAATGAGACGAATGTTCACCAAACACCGAGCATTTCCCCGGCCACACATGCAGGGCGAATGTTTGCCGAATCTGGGAAATATTGCGGGGTTGTATTTCCATCCTAGTGCCGGGGTTGAACGAAAACACGGACGAATCCTGTGATTCACATTCACTATTCCTACCTAGTGACGCTTCGATATTTCCATTTATTCGATAAATGGTATCGAATCAATATCGGGAGCTAGATACCGATATGGATAGAATATCGAAGAAAAGTATTCGATACCTACCAAAAATATCGTTCGATATTTCAATACTTTGACAACTTCATCATTAATTCATTCATTTATTTGTTGATATATTTGTTTTTGTCCTGCTCCTGTTTAGGGACAACATCCACCATCGTCTTCTCCTTTGTTTCCTTATCTATTCCTCCTTCATCACTACCCTGATCACTAAGACGCTTGAAACTGAACTGACAAAAATGTTCGGCAAGTATTTGGGAGTGCTCGGTAAATGTTCGGTGTTTGGCAAATACCGAATGTGTGGCCAGGGTGCTTTTCATCGCAAATGTTCGGTGTTTGGCGAATGTTCGGTGTTCGCCGAACTCCGCATGTGTGGCAGCGGGTTAATGCTAGGTATGTACAGTGTACTCTCGATAAGTCTCACACCTCACTTATTACCTCACTGACTCACACCGTGGATTTTGTACCAATTTCCTTTTTTATTGCTGTCAATTCAAACTTGATAATTCAAAGATAAAACTGATTTCAAGTTGGTCATTCGAACATCCTCTTCGATAACCAACATTTTAGAGAGTCAAAAGGGGTGTGCGGATGACTTTTTTTTAGATTTTTAATAGAAAGTAAAGTTTATTTTGAGGATTTTGACATCAGCCGTTCTCTTTTTGGATGAGTAAATCTTTTTCTATGATTTTTCAAAGTTTCGAATTATTCTGACGTCACGCGCCCCTCCCACCTGGGCAAGGGGTCCCAGCCCACTGTGACGTCATTATAATTCGAAACTTTGAAAAATCATAGAAAAGGTCATCTCACGCTAGAAGGTCGCAGTTGGTGTCAAAATTCTCAGAATGAAGTCTAGTTTAGATTAAAAATAACAATAAACAGTTTTTCCGGCCCATGCGCATACCCTAATATAAATTGAACAGTATTACTATCCCTGGGATCATGAGTACTCTGCATTTGATATTCGGGTGTTTTGAAATTAAATTTCTAATGGAGCACAATTCTCAATATTGGTACAAGGTGTAGTTTTCCAAGCCACCCAAGGTTAGGAAGTCGAAGGACAGTCCTTATTGTTATACCCGATGCATGTTATTATTATCTCTCCTCGGTGCTATTTATTGTATTGGAAAGAATTAGTGACAATATATTCAATATTATTAGGTCAAAGTATTAAGTCGATGGAAATAACAGATACCTAGATTATGTTAATTATTGGAAGGACTATAGTTATATCCTAGGGATCGTAACGCCCCTCCCTGCAGCAGAAATGAGCCGCCACTGCACAACTGATGAGAGTTTCATCTTTACTGTTGCTGTGATTTTTTGACTACGTATTTCTGGACAACGTGAGAAACGTGGTTCAATGAGTAACGCAAATCAAAACAGAACTGTTTATTTTTATTGAGAGTTCGATCCTATTTATGGTCGATTTTCAAACTCACCGAGAAGTAATTTTTGATAACCCCACGTGATATTTTGGAAATAAATGTAAAATGGTTCTTAAGGAACCGGACCATAGTTTGACCTTTGATGTTCCAGAGATTATAACCAATATTTGATCTCAACCTTTATACTAATTATTAACAATACAAATACTATTGGGAGGTTATGGCTAAACAAAATTGAAACCTGTCGCATCCACATTATCACTGCCCAAGTAATCAACCTACTTACACTCTTTATTGTATATTTCTTATTTCATCAATTAAAATCAGTTAGATGGTTTGTTAATATTTTCGATTGAAGTGTTATTGGTACCTGATAACACCTATTTTTCTGAAAATGTGCTCTTCCATGTTTCATGAATGAAGTTAATCATTCACAAAACTGTTAGCATATTCGTCTACTCTTTGTCAATATTATTAATTATCACAATAATTTGTTATTTAAGAAGAATGTATTCTTTTATTTCTTAAGATGTGGATGAAAATAGGTACATGAGGTTGTGCATTAGAAAGCGGAAGAGTAAAACTAGGTAGATATTATGTGATTAGTTAATATAAACTAATAGACCTATCAATTGATCAATGTGACAAATCACGAACTACCATGACTAGTCACATAGAACTTTCAACTTGGCTTAACGAATGATGTTCTTGACCCCCTTCATCTGATTTATAGTTCTAGTCACCGACTACTTTTCAACTAGACCAAATGATATGTTGTGTCCAATCTCATAGAAGGTACCAAATCATCTGAGCCCCATCACATACCCATCTACTGATCTATGTGACTAGACATTACTACTTTTCAACCAGATCTATCAAAATCGATGTGACTAGTCACCTGGTAACCTAACAAAATAGGTACCTCGTGATGTGCAGTAGAAAGTTGGTAGATGTCGGACTAGTACTTCAATGTACTTATGTAGGCATAAATTCCCCTTCTTTTTGCGACCCTAAGTACTCTTCCGCCTTCGACCTAAGTACCTCAAAACTGTACATCTAAGATAATTCTCGGCACTAATCGAGTTTCATGACACTGATCTTCCTATCACAACTTGAATGCGCTTCACGTCTGAAATCGGAACTTCATTCAGAGTTCATTTCAACCGTGAACTCTTTCTCCATCTCACCCCAAAGGATCTATCTGCCAGAAGTTCTATTCTTGCACTAGACGGGTGACAGCTGGAAATTATGAAATCCCACTCCTTCCTTTTCAAGCCAGGTTCGACCGCTTCCTCGAATCACCAAGTAAGAACCTTCATTTTATTAATTCGTCCGTTTCAACCTACGTTTTTCCTCTTCGGCGATATTATTTTTGTAAGATGAAGTTTCGAGACAACATGAATACACATCATAAATAATTTTAAAAAATGAACACAAAAGTACCTAACCTTACTATAAGTGTGACAAAACCTGTACCAACCTATTCACGTTACAAAATCCTGTTTATCGAAATTGCAAAACCTCTCAAAAATAGGTAGATAAACAGAATTATCTAACAAGGACTAACAGGTAGTTACATAAAAATCGTAATTTTTATCATTTTCCCATAATACAATTACACAACATATAAAATCATAATGAAAACCCAACTTTCCCCTCCCAAGTTAAGAAAAATTTTAATTTACAAATAATAATTATTAAATAATTTACAATACCATGGTTGTTTATTTTTGCCATTCTCTTTAATCGTGATTCCACTGCATGAATGTCTTGTGATTAAATTATCTTTTGTTTGTAAATATGTTTTTTTCAAATGTATAATTTTTGCTATTAATTGCACAGTTGTAGGATTTTTAAAGATTACACGAAATTGAGCTAAGCATATAGACAGTTCGAGCATGGACAATGCCCATATTGTATTTATAAGTGTGTCGTCGCTTTGTACATAGATATTACATTATATTTGATTTCTTTGTTCTTATGTTTAAGATTTTATATGAGTGGATAATCTAGCCATTATTGTGAAACTTACACTTTTGAAAGCAATGTGGTTTAAAGTGCCTTGAAAAAGTGATTAAAATGTGAAATTGCATTTTTATCAAGCTGTGGATAATATTATTGAGAAGAAAATACACGTTGATAAAGTCACGTATTTGTCATTGATTCCTCCGAATGTCACTATTCGGCGCTTTGAAGGTTTGATTGATTATTCAGTTTTCTCTACCAGAATTAGGGGAGGCCGGAGTAATGATTTCGAATTTGGAGAAAACAATTTTTTTTCTCGATTTTTGTTTTAGAAGCGTTTTGAACAGTTTCAGTTCGTATATGTCTGTAATTCAGCTGTGTGTGTCAATCTGTCTGTTTGTGCGTCCGTACCTTATTAGTTAGTTCGATTACTTTGAAATTTTCAAAAATTGATAGCTAAGACTAAATGATATTTCAGTTATTCCATAACTATACATCTAGCTGGGAAATCATTCATCTTGTTAACTATTATACAGTTATTATCAATACAGCTATTGGATCTCAAGGTTCGGTCTGAATGAAAAAGACGATTGTTTCCCAACGTTTCAATGGTTTATGCCGTCATTTTCAAGGGATTCACAATAATTTTACACATAAGTATGTTAGCTATGACAATATGGCAACAAAAAAGAGTGTGATATTATTTATATAGTATGAGAAAACTATGGTGGTATGACTGTGTTGAATTGAACGTGTTTTTATATGGTAGAATGCACAAACGTCTAAATCACACCTACAGCATTAGTTCTTATTTCCTCCGCTAGGGATAGTAAAGCATTTTTCCCTTGAATCAGCTACATCGGATTATCTAAAGCTTTACCAAAATAGGTAACTGTGCTTATCTCATCTGATTAAAAGGAAAAATGCTTTATCATCCCTAGCGGAGGATTCATCAACTAATGCTGTAGGTGTGATTTAGACGCTCGTATAGAATGCTAAACCATTTTTACTATTAATACCACCCTCTTTTTTGTTGTCATATTGGCATAGCTAACATACTTATGTGTACAATTATTGTAGATCCCTTGAAAATGATGGCATAAACCATTGAAACGTTGGAAAACAATCGTCTTCTTCATTCAAACCGAACCTCGACATCCAATAGCAGTATTGCTTCATCGAATATCAATCAACTATACATCTAGATAACGATACATCCTCCAAAACATCACATCTTCTCATTAGTCTCAAACTTTTGAGAGTAGTTGTAGACATGTATTGATACCTAGTTTTTGATTCTCTAAAGGTGCTGATACTCTATCAGTGAGAACATTCAAGTGCTTCACATAGATTATCTTAGAATCCAACAACCGAAACAAACGCTTTACTGAGCTGAAATTGGTTGATACATTAGATTCCATTCAATAACAAATATTGTTTGTACAATCTAGATTGTGTAAAACACAGAAAATAATCACAGCAAGTGATGTTTCGAATTTTCAGGGGTTTATGTAGTTGAATTTCACCAGTGTCCAGGTCATCCTTACAATAATGTTAAGGTTACTAGGAAGCTTCCAAGCCCACATTTAGGTCGTTCGGACCTACTGTATAATTTACAAATTTCTCACCTGCGATCTACGACGAACATCCTTTCAAAGTTTACATTTTTCCATTTAGCTAATTTTCGAAAATATTCAAAATGAGTACGATTTATTTGTTTTTAGAGCAGAGCGAAATATTCTCGCACAGGTTTTTAAACTGTAACAGAATAAGGTAAATCTTGAGGAGAACTTCTGAATTTTCTGAATTAAAAAACATACTGTATTTAGCTAAGCGTTTTTTTCACTTTTGGGGCGTGAAATAAAACTTGCTTTAAATCAAAATTTCCACTCGCTAATTAAGATAAAGGCCATTTAAATTGATTTTGGTTTCGAGTCTGTCTGTTAGTGTCGGTCAAACTACTACATTACAGTCCAATTTCGATGAAATTCTCTAAGATTGTGAAAGTTGGGCTATAGGTAGTCCCTTACGAAATCACTACTCTGTAAACGTGAAATCCTCCAAGCTTTAGTCGTCTTAGTTGGCTTTAAATCAATTTGATCGAGATGAAATTCCCATAATCTCGAATTTTTCACGTTTGACCGTGGAAGGTCCCCAATAAATTACATAGAAGTCTCATTAATTCACTGTAGTCATTGTTCTCACAGAAATAAATGCCTCCGAACCTACATGTTTCGGTACCAACTTCGCTAAAACTTGGATAGTCGTGATCGGATCATGAAATGGATTTGAGGAAGCTATGTGCTGTACCCATTTTTGTGCCTAGCAGACTTTTGCTTCCTCACGATGTGCTGCAGGTTCAAACATTTTGGATCCTCCAAAATTACGCATTTCTTTCCCATTTCGCTTTTCAAAGTTTTTCGAACAACTTTAGTTCATGGTCTGTCTGTCTGAGGTCAATCCCTTGTCCCGGGCAAAACGCTCATGGTTCAATTTTGATGAAAATTTTCAGGGGTTTTTGGTTAGTTCCCAGACGGTTCAAAGATCGGGCAAATAATAGAGTGTTCGCTCGCGTCATTTTACCTACACAATAATCTCCCTGCGGCTTTGTTAAAATTTTGAATTTTGAATTCCAAAACTACCCGGGACTAGGCTCAAAGAGAATACATATCGATTTCTTACTTATCATTTTATTGACCATTTTAATAATTTAATTACTTATTATTATTAATCTGATCAGTTAAAGACACGGTACATGTGGAACCGATGAGCCGTCAACATATTCATGAATAATTTCACAATCATGTTGCTTATTGTTTATTGAGAGAATAATCAACAAACTCGTAAAAACCAAGTTTCGTATCGGGGAATCATGAGCATTTTTACTCCAACTTATTTCGATTTTCCATGTTATTCTATTTGAGGAAGCTACACTGCTCATCCCACTTAGCAGACGATTCTAATTTTTACATTGAAATAAAAGTGAATCTTACAGGATTAAAGGATGACTAAAAACATAATCAAATCTCAAAAATTCATGAAATTTTCCTTTTTTAGTCTTGAAAACTGGGAAAAAGGCGGGAAATTTGGAGAATTTGTTTTCGTAGCAACTCGCCAACTGTATACAGTCCTCAGACGGAAAGAATGATCACCGGCGAGAAGAATGAAAGAGTCGATGTTTTTGTAACGTTAAGCCACCAAACCTTCGCTTAGGCCATTTTTTCCGTCTGGATACTGTACTTAAAAGTGAACATTGTAAACTGACTTGAGCTGATTTCTCTTTATAGCCTTCAAACCCGACGGAAACAACGAAGATAGCCGAAGGAACAACCCCAAAAACAACGGAGCGAGAACATCGAGCTTCAACTCCGCGATGTACGTTTTACTCCTCTCGCTGGCTCTGGTCGCCCTGTAAACACCCCAGTAACCGACATTTGGCAACAAAAAAATCGTATTAAAATGAGGTGATTTTGATCCTCTTTTCCAAAGGGTGTGGCTCAAGAGGAGAAAACCCCCATTAATATTTGTCACACCTGTGATACCTTCTCTTTTCCTTCCGAAGGTTCGGTGAGAAAGGCCCGTCTTTTTCTAAACCTTCAATCCTTGAACTCGGGCGAGATGGATGGATTGGAAATTTATTAGGCCGAAAGAGGGCGCCACCGCCCCCTTCTTTTTTCGGTAAAGGGGGGGAAAAGTCTTCGTCTTTCTGGGTGGGCCGTTTAAGGTTTTCCAAAGGTTGACAAATTTCCGAGGGTTGCACCCGAAATCTTCGACCCTTTTTTGTGTATGGATGGTCGACACCACCTTCGAAATCCATACAATTGTACATACCTGATAAATAGTTAGGATGTTAGAACTGTAATAAATCTATTGTTTAACTACGTATAAGACAAAATGTCGATTGAAAAAAAATTGGTTGTCTTTATCACA
The DNA here is from genome assembly GCA_009739505.2 of Apolygus lucorum. Lineage (NCBI taxonomy): Eukaryota > Metazoa > Arthropoda > Insecta > Hemiptera > Miridae > Apolygus > Apolygus lucorum. The sequence goes on along the minus strand of CM019168.2, from coordinate 23,841,346 downwards.
CAAAAAGCTAATTTAAGGTAATACATTTTTCCATTTCATTCCATTCATTCATCAAATAAACATTTTTTTTTTTTCAAATAATTAATTTTTTCAAATGTGGTTTTTAAATATAGTTTTCGAGTCGTATTCAACGAATAAAAGGTAGTTTATCGAGATTATTTTTACATTTCATTTTAGTTTGTATACCTCATAATTACGCGTACAAATCCATATCATGAACACAGAAAATTTGAACCATGTGAGCCTCACATTTCGAAATTCTGTTCAAAACACGAGTGCCTTGGATTTATGGTGCTTATTGTAACAATTGTACTGTAGTACAAACTTCAATTTGGTTAAAATTGATGACATCGACATAATTTTAAGTATTTTTATACGAAAACAGATTGGTTTTGTAATTGTTGAAAAAGCTCTCGTATATTTAAATATATATTTAAAAAATTGTGATAGGTTTATACGATCAAATGTAATTCGGATTGTTTGTAATTTAAGAACGGATCCTAGTATACTAGTATTCTAACATTGACGAAAATTTATAATTAGTTTATTTTATTAATTGACACTAATGTATGCCTTAGTGAGAAGTAGAATGAGACTTTACCGTTGTAATAAACTACGCTTCATATTTTATTTATCAATAGTCAATTGTTTGTATAAAATAATAATTATGTAGAAGAAATTAGATTTTACAGATATCTACTACAGTGTGAAATGCCTGTTGGAGTTGAACATTTTGGGCTCAGGCATTCGCACTGTCTTACTTAAATATATTTTTATGATGGAATCAATCATCATTCAACGCTGATCATACCTATTTACCTCTTACTCGTTTTCCCGTTCTGTCACTAATTTAACATGTATCAAATTTATTCATGAAGTATTAACCCTTTGTTGCATCGTGATGCCTCCAGGCATCAAATTCTGTTTTAGACCCCTAGCGCAATATAGAGAGCCTTTCTGTTTGGAGGCTACTGGGCACCTTTATGAGTCATTGAGAAGTCCTTTATCCTGGGGATCCTTTTCTTCAGATCTGTATGATCATTTCGATGTATAATTCATTAATCTCCAGCCACGAGGGTGAGACATATAGCATGTAGATTCATCTACAAATTCAATCGGTAAATGACCTGATGGTATGTCATCAGAACTATCGACTTTCCTACCAAACACGCGGTAACAAACAGTAGTCTGCCAAGTGGGTGTTTCACATAGCTCATTGGATGCTCACAAAGCACGATGCGTCACCGCCTAATTGATTGATTCTTGGTCTGGCTAGAGGTTGTAAGAACTAAAAAAAAACCCTACCATACACCCATGTTTTCTTCACCAGGGCTATGATACTTTATCTAATCCTTTAATGGTATTTTTTGACTAATTATGAATGTTGCAATGAGTTGATGAATTACACTCAATATGTGATGTATTCCTCATCCAATATTCTAAAAGAATTCTTAGTAGATCCGATGAGATCACTATAAAATATACTAAAAGTTTTTGAAAAGTAAAGATCAGTTCTTGTGGCTCCCAGCGTTGCGATATGGCAACCCATGAAATTCGACCAGGAGATTTTTGAAATTATTTTTCCCGTGTTCTAAAGACTATTTGGAGTCGGAATATCAGATCTATTTTCAAAATATATAGAAAAAAAAAAGTTTTGGGCGTTAATGGGTTAAGTTATATTTTGTTTTTTCCATGCATCAAAGCTTCGTTCGTAGTGCGGTTCGGGACAGTTCTAGAACAGTCCGGGCATGCGCAGTAGGGCTTTAAGCGTTCGCAGTGCACGAATTCCGAGTTCTGGAACTGAGTTCGCTGCTCCCAGTGACTTTCGGACACAGTTCCGGACTAGTTCGGAACTAGGTTCTGGTGTTCCGGATTTTTTCTCGAACTCAGAACAGCTACAGAGAAGCTCTCTGGTGAGGATTACAAGAAACTCTTATCACACTTGGCTGTGGGCGCTCCCGGGCTTATCTATCAAATATTTGACAGTTCTTTCCTTGCTCTTAATCTTCGATTGTTGTTTTGCAACAAAGAAGTTGACAGATACGGATGACTATAACGAAGACGAGTATGTTGTCAGTAATTTAGAAATATCCGACGACGATGATGAAGAACTGGAATTGTTCCTTGGGACCAGGCTCCGGCCCAAAAATGAAAATTTCATTCAGAAAGTTGTTTGTCAGTACAATGACGTCGAGTTCCTAGAGGACTTCAGAGTTACCATGTAGCAGTGCTAATTGCCAATCGTTACCGGAACTCAACCGTGTATTCCTATCATTTTGGACCTTACGGTAAGGTTGAGGCCTATGAACAGGATTTTTTTTTTTGTGGTTTGTCGGCAACGAGACAACAAGTTTCCGAGCGTTCCAACCTCTTTGACATCTCGAAAAGTACACTAGCAAAGATTCTGAAGAACCTGACATAACCTTGAACTCAAGAAGAGATTTGGTCGCTGTACTTTGAACCCAAAAAGAGATAATCTAGTCTATGTTGACAAAACCAGCAGTCTAGTTTCTAACCAAGAGGGTGCTCCGTTCGAATGGTCACCAAATTATAATTTTTTTTTTCGAAAGATGTTATTGTCTAGTTGGTGGTGGAACAGTTTTTAAATTTTGCTTTAATTTCGAGTGCCGGTTTTGGTGCCTGAAGAATTTGTTTCCTGTAGGCACCATTGTGCATTTGTGTGTTCTAAACAATGGATGAGGAAGATTTTTAGAGAAGAAGACATTTATTTTATCGAGGATGGAGAAAAGCTCAAAATCAGAGCTTTTTCGAATGAGTACAGCACCTGTTGACAGCGAGGATGAAGAAGATATCGATGAAAATGTTCTTTCTGAACCTCCAGATGAACTCATAGATGTTACAGACGATTTCTTACGGGAGTATGAGGACTTTGATGAAACTGATTTGTTAGAGGAAGAGTAGATCTGTCGATTTCCAGATTGAAATGATTTGTTTGAGAATACTGTACTAGTTGACCTTCCTCAATCTCCAGCACCTACTCCGTCAGTTTGTGGAGTAACTCAAAAAAATAAAATAAATAATGGAACCAAAGGAAAAAGATGCAAATTATTACACAATGGTTTATTAGTTTTATATATTGATCACTCGTCCACATCGATCACATTTCGGTCAGCTACAATTTTAACGGAGATTAGGCCTCTTTTGCGATTCACACTCGTGTTTTTGTTTTGTCTGGACGTCCAACGCGACGGTTTGTCCTACAGAGCGAACGGTTTGTCCTACAGAGCTCCGCGTGGTCTCAAAAAATTGTAAAAATTCTATACTATCTTAAATTGATGAAAAAACAATACCTTTATATCAAAATTTTTTGAGTTAGGGCTTTTTCAAAATTTCAAAATTAATTTTTCGACCCTTAGAAGTGACCTACACTAACCAAAATCGTCGGGGCACAACTAGATCCCAAACGGAGCCTACACACCGAATTTCATCAAAATCGGTCAATGCTAAGTGGGTAAAGTGCCGCGTACGGCGGACGGACGGCCAAATTTGTATTCGATTTTTGGATTCTACGTACCTTGAAACGTAAACCAACAAATTTTGAGAGGGTGTTAGAAAACATTTTTTCTTGGTTGATTCCAAAGGTTCATTACACCATAAGAAATCGTACCTACACATTTTTTTTTAATTAATTGATTAATTTGTCAGTCTCTGTTCGTAATATTAAAACGATTCGAACCACCATAAGACAAGGACGATTATGAAACTGGAAACGTAAATTTCTCCCTTGGAGGGAAAATCAATAGGACACGGATAAGTCCATTGTTGTAAGTGTAATTTGAAAATTAAAATGATGACATGAAAAAACACACAAGATATTTCATGAATAATTTATTACCATGAAGTAGGTTGATACATCTCAGTTAGAAATAACAATTATTGTCAAAATTATGAAATATTAACACTAGCGTTAGTAATGCTCAATAATGATACCTGTGCCTACCTATTTACTTTTTCTATGAATAAACAGGATTTTTTTTCTTAAAAAAAAAAAAAACGCTGCAAATCATTACACAATGGTTTATTATTTTTCTATATTGATCACTCGTCTGCAAAGCCACCAATCATCCAACATGAAGAAAAACATCGATCGCATTTCCGTCAACTAAAATTTGAACGGAGATTAGACCTCTTTTGCGATCCACACTCGTGTTTCTGATTTATCATACGTCAAACCCATAAATTCTCGTAGAGAGCTAAAGGTTTGTCTTACAGAGCTCCGCGTGGTCTCAAAAAATTCTAAAAAATCTATGGAATCTTAAATTGAAGGAAAAACAATACCTTGATATCGAAAAATTTTTGAGTTAGGGCGTTTTCAAAATGTCAACCCCTATTTTTCACACAATAGGAGTGACCTACATCAACCAAAATCTTCGGAGCACAACTAGAACCCAAATCGAGCCCACATACCAAATTTCATCTAAATCGGTCAATACTACGGCGAAGGACGGAAAATTTTTTATTCGATTTTCGGATTCTACGTACCTTGAAAAGTAAACCAACAAATTTTGAGGGGGGGTTAAAAAAAACTTTTCTTGGTCAATTCCAAAGGTTCATTATTGAAAATAATAAACCAAAACTTTCCGATCGCACGTTTTAATATAATAGCATTATTCTGGAGAACATTGCTTTATAGCTACCGATATGTAGGTAGCTATGATTTTGTTTACTGGTATCGCGTTGCATTATTTGTCGCTTGATGAGAGGCTAGCCCCCAACAATTCTTGTCGGGTTTCAGCGCTACCTCCCACCAACGCGGCCCGTTTCGCAACATAAAACGACACTTGGCATCATTTTCACGTCCATAACTGTTTAGAGAGAAAATAATAAGAGAGACGAAAACGATTATGAGACAACAATCTTTAGAATGGTAGTTATGATAATCGGGAATGGTAGTTCGTTGAAGTGGCGGGAGGTAGCGCTGAAACCCGACAAGGATTGCTGGGGGTAGACTCTCATTGTCGTTTGTGGCAAAAAAAAGTCGCGAAAATGTCGCCATCAAAATATCGTCGTATCCATTCCTCCATTCTTGCCACCTATTTTAACCCTACAGTAGTAGACTTCCCTGACACACAGTTATTAGTAGACTACGTAAAAATGACGTGTGAAACTGAAAAAAAAAATATTTTCAACGCAAAATGGTCATATATTTATCATACATTCAACAAAAAACGAACATAAACTCATTCTTCTTAGTATTTACCTTTATATGTTGAGTATATAAAATAATATTTTCTAAAAAGAAGCTATGAATACCTGAATTATATTACATAAACGTTCTTATATCACATCCGAAACTCGATTTTTTCTCTGGATAATATATTATACTCGATAAAATAAATGTTTTGAAATGAATACATCATGCTTAAAATATTTTGAAAGTGAAAATGAATGAAAATTTGAGAAAAAAGAGAAATCTCTTGCTATTTTGAGATGTGGAGAAAGGTGTGCTTCATTCTCGAATTTTTTATGATATAAATGTTATAGAAAAACGCTGCAAATGATTTCACAAAGGTTTATTATTTTCCTGTATAGATCACCCTTCTGTATAGATCCCTCCCTACAACCATAGATACCTACTACCTACTAGGGCATTTTTGAAAATTTCAACCCCAACAACCAACCAAAGGGAAACGAAGGGTTGACGTTTTCAAAAATGCCCTAGCAGGTAGTACTTAGGTACCTATGGTTGGCAGGGAGGGACTCATAATAATTTTCAACAAATAGTATGCTACGTATCTTTGACGTGTAGTCGTATGGAAAACCAAGATCCTGGCGGGAAGAAGTCGAGATGAGGTCTTGACACCACAAAGGTCATTTCACTGCTAGGTACCGATAGCACTGGAGGAGGCCCAGTTAAGAAAGCCGAGAGGGGGGGGGGGGATTGTAGGGGTCTCATTTCCCCACTCATTACGTAATTTTTACGTAGTCCACCACTCTAGGGTTAATGTTAGCTTTCTTCTCTGTTTTTCCTTTACTCAAAGTGAACCTGAGGGTACTCAGGATTAGTGAGAGGGAAGCTACTAAGCAGGGGCCTTTCAGCACCACAAATGGTTGCCAAATCACTCTCAGATACTGTTCACGCCCTAAGGGTTAACTTGTAAGAGGTCACAGTGAAATAATATGAGCGTACATTGATCCATTTTGTCAAAAAATCATATTTTTCAAATCAAAATTTTAGTTTTTGAAGCTGAGTTAGCAAACGAACGTGGTGAAAACGATTTCTACCCTCCAACGATATCATCTCCAGAAATGGCAAAACCAACTATAAATGGCAAAATAGTTCAAAAAAAAACTTCCATTCATGGTAAGATTGATTGGGAACATTGAACCCTCCTTCTGTTACGTGATTTGTCATTAAAATAAGTCACAAAAAAGATTTCAATAAAGCAAATATTGTGGTTGTTACGAAACATTTATCAAGCTATTGTAAATTATTTGTGTACATTTTGAATATATTTGTATTTTCTTGGTAGTTTTAACGAGGACTGAGCTGTGGAACAACCATCGTTTGACATATCATTACCTATTGTTACTCGTAAATAAAATGTCTAATTAATGAAAACCGTTCTATTCTATCTCTACCTCTCAATAGGGTGTGCGCCTTGGTAGGAAAAACTGTTTATTGTTATTTTTAATCTAAGGTAGACCTCATTCTGAGAATTTTGGTACCAACCGCGACCTTCTAGCGTGTGTAGATCTTTTCCTATGAATTTTTAAAGTTTCGACCGTTTATGACGTCACAGTGGGCTGGGAGGTCCCGCCCAGGCGAGAGGGGCGCGTGACGTAATAAACGGTCGAAACTTTGAAAAATCATAGAAACAGATCTACTCACGCTAGAAGGTCGCGGTTGATACCTAAATTCTCAGGATGTAGTCTACTTTCGATTAAAAAACTAAAAAAAATCAAGGCGCACACCCCATTATAATTCACCGAACATTTCATTCATCACAGTTTGTAACTACCGGCAGTAAGTGCGAGGACTGAGTCAGTTAAAACGATTCAACCGATTGGGAAGCTGCCAACTCAGAAATCAATAAACAAGACGATACATACGCCTGATATTATAAAAGTACCACTACCTAAAATTACCTAAAAGTATCACTTCAGAGTTCCAAAGGCGTCCGAAGTTTTGGTCTGGGCGGGCTATTTCCATGTCAAATTCAACGTTTTCCAAGTCAAATCCAACCTTTTTCAAGTCAAATCCACCTTTTTCCAAAACAAATTGGACAGGGTTGAATTTGAGTGAACCCCAAATAGGAATATGCGTGATGAATTAAATGAATGAATGATGAATGAAATGAATGAATGATGAATGAAATGAATGAATGATAAATGAAATATGAATATGAAAACTACAAGACGAATACCCAATGAATATGAATGAACCCCAAATATTAATATGAAGACCCCAAATATGACAATGGAAGCAGACTCCAAATATTAAGAAAAGAATCCCCCCCAAATATGAATATGGAAGACCCCAAATATGAATATGAATGATGAATGAAAATAATGAAATATGAATATGAAGACTACTATGAATATGAAGACTACTACGTATGAATGAACCCCAAAGATGAATATGACGACCCCAAATATGAAAATGGAAGCAGACCCCAAATATTAAGATAAGAATCTCCCCAGATATGAATATGGTAGACCCCAAATATGAATATGAATGATGAATGAAATATGAATAATGAATATGAAGACTACTATGAATATGAAGACTAATACTATGAATGAACCCAAAATATGAATATGGAAGCAGATCCCAAATTTAAAATGCAGCTAAGACCTCAAATTTTCCAATTTTGACACCATACCATAATCAAACAAAATTTGGATTTTTAAGAATTTTTAGGGTGTTTTAATGTAGTCAATTTTTTGAAAAGAAGAAATTTTTTCAAAATTAGGAAAGAGAATGTTTTTTTTAAGGATACGAGATATCGTGACCAGAAGGTGGTGGTGGGGTAGGTGGGTACCCCAGGGTTGAACGGAAGACTGAAGGACGACTCTTCAATATTTTGAAAATTTTTAAAAATTAAAAACCGAGACAAAATGTTTTGAAATTTTGAACAATACGTAAAATTTTGAAATTCGTTTAGTCTTTGAATTAAGGCTTAGTTGAACAAAAGTTTGATTTTGTGCAATTTTATATTCAGTTTTTCGAGAAATTCGGAAAATGGAAAACAAATAATAAAGAAATGGTTTCAATCTGGCTGGATGTTTTGAGTTTTCTAAGGACACGTACTTACGTAAAAATTCAAATTTTGGATATTTTTCAGACATTTTTTCAAATTTGAATATTTTCGAATTTGGACGTAATTGCATGGTTAAACAAGATCTTGATTTTGAACAAAGTTGAGTCAAGTTTTTGAAGGAGACACGTAGATTTTTCCAAAAAAAATTAGGTATTTTATTCGTACCTAATTTTTCAGGTTTTTCAAAAATTATGTAAAAATTAGGAATCTGATTATTACATTTAATTTTGGCGTCATATCATGATAGGCGAAGTTTTGATTTTGACTAATTTTCTTTCTAGTTTTGAAAATTTTGGCAAACAGAAAATTAATAATTTAAAACCTGTTTTGTTCTAAGTAGATGTTTTGATTTTACAAAAAACACGTAAGAATTCGAAATTTGATATTTTTTTCAATTTTTGCATAACAACGCGATCAAACAAAATTTTGATTTACATCAATTTTTAGGCTCAAATTTTGACATCATACCATAATCAAACACAATTTGGATTTTCAAGAATTTTTAGGGTGTTGCAATTAGTCAATTTTTCGAAAAGAAGAAATTTTTTTAAACTTAGAAAAGTGATTTTTATCTTTTTTTGTAAGGATACTGGATATTGTGACCTGAAGGTGGTGGTGGGGTGAGTGGGTACCCCATGGTTGAACAAAAGTATGGAGGACGACTCTTTAATATTTTGAAAATTTTTAAATTGAAAACCAATGATAAAAAAAAACAAAATCTCAGTCAGTATGGATGAATATTTTGAATTTTCGAACAATACGTAAAAATTCGAATTTTTTTTTATTTTTGAATTCTAGCTTAATAACATAGGTATACCTAGTTGAACAAAAGTTTGATTTTATACAATTTTTTAATGAAAATTTTGGATAATAGAAAATTAATAATAGAAAAATCGTTTTGTCCTGGGCTGATGTTCTGATTTTTCAAAAAACACACAAGAAATTCGAAATTTGAATATTTTTCTAAATCTGACATAGGTCATAGTTCAAATGAAGAAAATAAATAATAAATTGTAAAAATGAATGTTTTCTGCGTATTTGAAGGTGATATAATTTTTTTTTTTACAAAAATATTTTGAGTTTTTAAAAAATATGTAAAATTAGAAATTTGATTTTTTTTCAATTTTGGCGTAATAACACAATTAAACAAAATTTCGATGTTAGACAATTTTGTAGTCGTTGCAGTAATGCAATTTTGGTTTATTATTTTCAATAATGAACCTTTGGAATCGACCAAGAAAAAAAAATTTTTAACACCCCCTCAAAATTTGATGGTTTACGTTTCAAGGTACGTAGAATCCAAAAATCGAATAAAAATTTGGCCGTCCGTCCGCCGTACGCCGTACGCCGTACGCGGCACTTTTGCCACTTAGCATTGACCGATTTTGATGAAATTTGGTATGTAGGCTCCATTTGGGGTCTAGTTGTGCCCCGAAGCTTTTGGTTGATGTAGGTCACTCCTAAGGGTTCCAAAATCAAATTTGAAATTTTGAAAACGCCCTAACTCAAAAAATTTCGATATAAAGGTATTGTTTTTCCTTCAAATTAAGATTCTATAGAATTTTTAGAATTTTTTGAGACCACGCGGAGCTCTGTAGGACAAACCGTTCACTCCCTACGAAAATTTAAGGGTTTATATTGAAATATATATATATATATAAATCAAGACACGAGTATGAATCGCAAAAGAGGCCTAATCTCCGTTCAAATTAGAGCTGACCGAAATGCAATCGATGGTTGGTGATTTTGATTTTTTTTTTGATTTTTTCGATTTTTTTTGGATTTTTTTATTTTTTGATTTTATTTTAATTTTTTTATTTTTCTCTTCATATTGGATGGTTGGTGATTTTGTAGACGAGTGATCTATATAAAAATAATAAACCGTTGTGTAATAATTTGCAGCGTTTTTTAAATAATAAAGGTAAAGAAATGATTTTGTTTTGGCAGCTTAGGCCTCCAGTTTTCGAATTTTACATAATACCATAATCAAATGAAATTTAGATTTTGATGAATTTTCAGGGTGTTGCAATGCACGTAGTCATATTTTGAAAAGTTTTAGAAAATGGATAACAACAAGAAAAATGTATGTTTTTTTTAAGGGTACGGGATATTGTGACCTGAAGGTGATGGTGGGGTAAGTGGGTACCCCAGGGTTGAACGGAAGACTGAAGGATGACTCTTCAATATTTTGAAAATTTTTAAAAATTAAAAACCGAGACAAAATGTTTTGAAATTTTGAACAATACGTAAATTTCGAAATTCGTTTAGTCTTTGAATTTTGGCTTAGTTGAACAACAGTTTGATTTTGTGCAATTTTTGATTCAGTTTTTGAGAAATTTGGAAAATGGAAAACAAATAGTAAAGAAATGGGTTTATTCTGGCTAGGTGGTTTGAGTTTTCCAAAGACACCCACGTAAACATTCAAAATTTGGATATTTTTTACAATTTTTTCAACATTATGAATATTTTCAAATTTGGACTAGCATGGTTAAACAACATTTTGATTTTGAACAAAGTTTGAGTCGCTGTTGTGGCAGCTAAGACCCAAATTTTGACATCATACCATAATCAAACAAAATTTTGGTTTTGATAAATTTTTTAGGTGTCAAATTTTTCAGGTGTCAAATTTTTGAATTTTGATAACAATTAGAAAAAATTATTTTTTTTTTTTAAGGATACGAGGTATTGTGGCCTGAAGGTGGTGGTGGGGTCAGTGGGTACCTCAGGGTTGAACAAAAGCCTGGAGGACGACTCTTCAATATTTTGAAAATTTTTAAAAATTAAAAACCAAGACAAAATGTTTTGAAATTTTGAACACCTACGTAAAATTTCGAAATTCGTTTATTCCTTGAATTTTGGCTTATTTGAACGAAAGTTTGATTTTGTGCAATTTTTGATTCAGTTTTTCGAAAAATGTGGAAAATGGAGAACAAATAGTAAAGAAATGGTTTTACTCTGGCTAGGTGGTTTGAGTTTTCCAGGGACACCTACGTAAACATTCTAAATTTGGATATTTTTTACAATTTTTTTCGCATTTTGAATATTTTCAAATTGGGACGTACTAGCATGAACAACATTTAACAGCATAAACAACATTTTGATTTTGAACAAAGTTTGAGTCGTTGTTTTTGCAGCTAAGACCCCAAATTTTCAAATTTTGACATCATAAAATAACCAAACAACTTAATGAAATCAAAATGAACCAAACAATCAAAATAAACACATCAAACAACAACAAAAACAATCAAGACAAACAAAAAAAATTGATTTTGTTTAGGCAGCTAAGACCTCAAATTTTCAAATTTTGACATAATACCATAATCAAACCAAATTTGGATTTTTAAGAATCTTTATGGTGTTGCAATGTAGTCAATTTTTTGAAAAGATAGAATTTTTTGAAATTAGAAAAAAGTATGGTTTTTTTGAAGGATACGAGATATTGTGACCTGAAGGTGGTGGTGGGGTCAGTGGGTACCCCAGGGTTGAATGGAAGACTGGAGGACGACTGGGGGGCGCCCGCGCCGAAGTGAAAGTGGAGGGGCGGTGCAGCGCGTGCACGGTGCACATCTGGGGCCGAAGGGAAGAAGAGCGCTACGACGGAGCCTCCGCCGCTCGATACTTGCGCACTCCGGAGCCGCGCAACCAACTCCGCCCGATCAAACATCGAACAGCCCCGCCGGAATATCGATGGCGAAAGAGGGACAAAACCGCCCCGAGCTGTGCGAAAAATACGCACAGCGCTCCCCGAATCGGGGGAAAAATCCTCGCAGCGACGAATTTAGGTGGAGGTTCGAGGGAATTTAGGTGTTCGGGGTTGTGGTGAAACGAAAGCGAGGAGGCTGCGGGAGGCGCCGACGAAAACTCGGGGCGGTGGGTGGCGGATTCTGTGGGGGTGTATGATAACCGCTCGGGGAGGTTGTATCGAGAACAGTCGGGTCGATAGTGAGGGCAGTGGAGGACTGTGTCTGAGAGGTGGCCATGCCCAAGCATGCACTTTCGGTGCCCGACCCACGGCCCCAAACTAGCTACTAGCTGTAATTCAGGCTCCAGGTAAATCCCTCCGGATAGCTGTGATTCGACCCCTTGATAGTAACTGTGCGAGCGGGTGTTGTGCGATCATGGGTGTTGTGAAGTGAACCTCTTCTCGGCGGATCTTCGCTCACAGGAGGTGGATAGGCGATAACAAGGTAAGGCGCCCCCACCCCACTTTTTCACGAAAGCTCCCCCTCGTAGTCCTATTTTACCCGTTTTTCGTCCCTTTTTCGACCGTTTTCCTCCGCCCGAAAACCAACCTTTTACCCCCGAAAACGCCTCAAAACCGAGAAAAACCCTCCCTCGAAGCGAACCCCTTGAATATCGCTGGGGAAAACCAACCTTTCCGGACCTATCCCGACCGAATTTCGCATCCACCTCGAATCTCACCGTTTCGACCAACTCGAACCCCGCGGAAACGCCTCGCTCGAACCCAAAAACCCTTGAAACTCGCGTCTAAGCGAGAAAACCTCGAAATCTACGCCATCTCGATGGACCCCGTGACCGCTCCGAAAACTCGAACTAATAGCTCATTTCGCGCACTTTCGACCACCTCGTCAAGTTCTTTCGACCCAGAAGCACGAAATTGAGGAAATTTCGTGCAAAAACACAAAATACACTCGCACGATTCCTCTCCTCGCTAAATAGACGAACGTGGTTTATTTCACCGCTTCTCTGGGCAACCAAAAAAGTGAAATTTGCCCTCAAATGTTTTGAAAAACCACATTTTAACCACAAAAAACGTTCATCACTCAACAACTCTCCCTAATTTATGAATAATCCTACGTTTTATGGTGAATTTGAACAATTTTCACACCAAAAATGACGTACTTCATGGTCCAAAATCAGTGTTTTTCGAAAGCTTACATTTTCTTGGAATACAGTCCTTTTTTCATAAATCCAAAATGACCGTATAAACACCCAAAAATCGTCCAAAAACCGACTCGCGTGGGGAACCTACACCGCTGGGGAAAACCAACCTGCACCTACCCTGCCGAATTTGGTTCGAACTCTCATAATCACACCTCAAACCACTCAAAAACACACTAGTCGAAACAAAAACACTCGCAAAAGCGAGGAAATACCCTGCAATCACAAATCCGCCCTTTCAATTGATCACGTGACCGCTACGACAACCAGAAACCAAACCGGTAGCTCATTTCGCGCACTTTCGACCACCTCGACGAGTACTTTCGACCCAGAAGCACGAAATCGAGAAAAACACGAAACATCCTCGCTCGAAATATCGTGCAAAAACACGAAATATACTCGCACGTTTCCTCTCCTCGCTAAATGACGAACGTGGTTTATTTCACCGTTTCTCTGACCAACCAAAAAAGTGAAATTTGTACACAAATGATTAAAAAAACACACATTTTTACCCCTAAAAACCTTCAACGCCCAAAAACTCTCCCTAATTTATGAATAATCCTACGTTTTATGGCGAATTTGAGCAATTTGCACACCAAAAACGACGTACTTCATGGTCCAAAAATCAGTGTTTTTCGAAAGCTTACATTTTCCTGGCATACAGTCCTTTTTTCATGAATCCAAAATCACCTTATAAACACCTAAAAATCGTCCAAAAACCGACTCGCGTGGGGAACCGTCGTCGCTGGGGAAAACCAACCTGCACCTACCCTACCGAATTTGGTTCGAACCCTCATAATCACACCTTTTAGACCACCTCAAACCACCCAAAAACACACTTCTTGAACCAAAAACACTGGCAGAAGCGAAGAAATACCCTGCAATCACAAATCCGCCCTTTCAATTGATCACGTGACCGCTACGACAACCATAAACCAAACCGGTAGCTCATTTCGCGCACTTTCGACCACCTCGAAGAGTACTTTCGACCCAGAAGCACGAAATTGAGACAATTTCGTGCAAAAACTCAAAATACATTCGCACGATTCCTCTCCGATGGCGCTAAATGACGAACGTGGTTTATTTCACCGCTTCTCTAACCAACCAAAAAAGTGAAATTTGTACACAAATGTATTGAAAAACCACATTTTGAGCCCCAAAAAACCTTCAACACTCAACAACTCTCCCTAATTTATAAATAATCACACGTTTTATGGCGAATTTACACAATTTGCACACCAAAAATTACGTTCTTTATAGTTAGAAAATCAGTGTTTTTCGAAAGATTCCACTTTCCTTGCAAACAATCCTTTTTTCGTGAATCCAAAATCACCCTATAAACACCTGAAAATCGTCAAAAAACCTTTAAAACCCACAAACTCTCCCTAATTTATTAATAATCCCACGTTTTATGGCGAATTTGAACAATTTGCACACCAAAAACGACGTACTTCATGGTCCAAAAATCAGTGTTTTTCGAAAGCTACATTTTTCTTGTATTCAGTCCTTGTTTTCATACATCCAAAATCACCTTATAAACACCTGAAATTGTCCAAAAACCGACTCGCGTGGGGAACCTACACCGCTGGGGAAAACCAACCTGCACCTACCCTGCCGAATTTGGTTCAAACTCTCATAATCACACCTCGAACCACTCAAAAACACACTAGTCGAACCAAAAACACTGGCAAAAGCGATGAAATACCCTGCAATCACAAATCCGACCTTTCAATTCATCACGTGACCACTACGACAACCAGAAACCAAACCGGTAGCTCATTTCGCGCACTTTCGACCACCTCGTCAAGTTCTTTCGACCCAGAAGCACGAAATTGAGGAAATTTCGTGCAAAAACACAAAATACACTCGCACGATTCCTCTCCTCGCTAAATAGACGAACGTGGTTTATTTCACCGCTTCTCTGGGCAACCAAAAAAGTGAAATTTGCCCTCAAATGTTTTGAAAAACCACATTTTAACCACAAAAAACGTTCATCACTCAACAACTCTCCCTAATTTATGAATAATCCTACGTTTTATGGTGAATTTGAACAATTTGCACACCAAAAACGACGTACTTCATGGTCCAAAATCAGTGTTTTTAGAAAGCTTACATATTCCTGGCATACAGTCCTTTTTCATGAATCTAAAATCACCCTTCAACCACCTAAAAATCGTCCAAAAACCGACTCGCGTGGGGAACCTACACCGCTGGGGAAAACCAACCTGCACCTACCCTACCGAATTTGGTTCAAACTCTCATAATCACACCCCAAACCACTCAAAAACACACTTCTCGAACCAAAAACACTCGCAAAAGAGAGGAAATACCCTGCAATCACAAATCCGCCCTTTCAATTGATCACGTGACCGCTACGAAGACCGAACCGGTAGCTCATTTCGCGCAATTTTGACTACCTCGTCGAAACGTCCAAAATTGCCTACTTTTCACGCCATAACGCGAAAATTACCACGGAATTTCCCTCATCTCTCCCTCTTAATTTCCCTCATCGGAATTTCCCTCTTAATGTGACCAATTTCATCGATTTTTCAACTACCAAATTGATAAATTTGTCCAAAAACGTATTAAAACTCACTTATTTTTACCTCCATTAACGGAACGACGTTCATTCATAAAAAACAGCACTTTTTTGACAAGTTCCTCTCCAAAAACTGTGTGTTTGAAGAGTTAAAAAATTAAATTAAATAATTAAAAACTCAATTAGAATTAAATAATTAAAACTTTCTTTTCTTCAAAATCCAGTTTTTGTTCCTGTGTATCATGGTTGAAAACACTGAATAAACAACCTAAAAAACCGCCCACAATACCAGCCAAAAACCCACTGGAGACATTGCTGGGTTAAACCAACCTGCACCTACCCTGCCGAATTTGGTTCGAACTCTCATAATCACACCTTTTAGACCACCTCGAACCAATCAGATCACAATTCTCGTACCAAAAACAATCAACAATGAGAGAAAATCTCCAATCACGAATCTCAGTTTCAATAGATCACGTGACCGACAAAAAACTAGCAAACCGGTAGCACCTTTCGCGCAAATTTGACCAGCTCATTTACAAGTCCGAAATTGCCTACTTTTGACGCCATAACGCAAAAATTACCATGGAATTTCTCCCATTTCCGATAAATGTGGCCAATTTCATCGATTTGTCAACCACCCAAAATGATGAATTTTTGCAAAAACGTATTGAAAATCAGTCAATTTAACCTCTCAGTCCTTAAAAATCGCACGTTTTTTTACAACTTCCTCTCCAGAAACTGTGTATTTGCAAATTTTTTTTAACTTTTTTTCTTCAAAACCCGTTTTTTTTCCCTGTTTATCATGAATAATAACACTGAATAAACAACCTGAAAAACTGCCCAAAACCACAATACCAGACAAAAACCCACTCGCGACATCGCTGGGTTAAACCAACCTGCACCTACCCTGGCGAATTTTGATCAAACTCTCATAATCACACCTTGTCAACCACCTCGAACCAATCAGATCACAATTTTTGACACAAAAACACTCAACAAAGCAAAAAGACTCCAATCATGAATCTGCCGTTTCAAAAGATCACGTGACCGTCAAAAACTAGCAAACCGGTAGCCTATTTCGCGCAATTTTGACCAGCTCATCAATACGTCCAAAATACCACGGAATTTCCCTCATCTCCAATGAATGTGGCCAATTTCATCGATTTTTCAAACACCCAAAATGATAAATTCGTCGAAATTTGTATTGAAAATCACTCAATTAATCATCCATTAACGGAACGGCGTTCAACCTTGATAAACAACACGTTTTTGACACTTTCATCACCGAAAACTGTGTATTTGCAGAGACAAATATGATCACTTTAGAACTGATTTTATTTTGAACCCGTTCTTTGTCACTGTCTATCATAATTAGAAACACTGAACAAACCACTTAAAAACCGCCATAATCCCTCTGGAGACAGGGAAAACCAACTTGCACCTACCCTACCGAATTTGGTTCAAACTCTCATAATCACACCTTTTTAAACACCTCGAACAATTCAGATCACAATGTTCGAAACAAAAACACTCAACAAAGCGAAAAGAGTCCAATCACGAATCTGCCGTTTCAATAGACTACGAGACCAACAAAAAACTAGCGCAAGTTTGACCAGCTCACCAAAACGTCCAAAATTGCCTACTTTCACGCCATAACGCGAAAATTACCACATAATTTCCCTCATCTCCTCTTAATGTGACCAATTTTATCGATTTTCCAACTACCAAATTGATAAATTTGTCCAAAACTTATAGAAAATCGCTTATTTTAACCTCCACTAACGGAACGACGTTCAGTCATGAAAAACAGCACGTTTTTGAGAATTTCCTCACCAAAAGCTGTGTGTTTGCCGAGTTAAAAAATTACTTTCGAACTTTTTTTCTTCAAAATCCGTTTTTTTTTTCATGTTAAACATGGATGATAACAGTGAATAAACCACTCAAAGGCCGCCCAAAACAATGCTAACCAAAACTCTCTGGGGACATCGCTAGGGAAAACCAACCTGCACCTACCCTACCGAATTTGGATCAAACTCTCATAATCACACCTTTTAGACCACCTCGAACCAATCAGATCACATTTTTCGAAACAAATGCGAAAAGTCAGCAATGCGAAAAGACTCCAATCACAAATTTGCTGTTTCAATAGACCACGAGACCAACAAAAAACTAGCAAACCGGTAGTCCATTTCGCGCAAGTTTGACCAGCTCATCGAAACTTCCAAAATTGCCTACTTTTCACGCCACAATTACCACAAAATGTCCCTCATATCTGATGAATATGGCCAATTTCATTAATTGTCTACCATTTTTTACCACCTACAAAAAATTCGAGCAAAAAGTATTGAAAAATACTCATTTTAATCTGTTTAACGATTTCGCTCTCATTCATGAAATACCTCACGTTTTGTGACAATTTCCTGTTTCTCGAATTCTCACATTAGTTTTATCCATGAATGAAACATCGCAATAAGCATCTAAAAAACCGCCTAAAACCTTAATAGGTACCAGCCAAAATACCACTCGCAAGGAGAACCGACATCGCTAGGGCAAACCAACCTGCACCTACTCCTACTAGATTTCGTTCAAAATATCGAAATCACACCTTGTCGACCACCTCGAACTACCCAAAAACACTCTCATCGAACTGAAAGCACTCGAAAATACGAACAAAAAACCCTAAAACCACGAGTATGCCCTTTCAATAGATCACGTGACCGCCACAAAAAAGAGGAGCCAATTTCGCGCGATTTTGACCAGCTCATCTAAACGTCCAAAACTGAAGAATTTTCAGGCCAAAACGCGACAATTACCACGGAATTTCCCGATTTTTCGATGGATGTGGCCAATTTTAGCGAATCTTCAACCACCCAAAAACATAAATTTGTGCAAAAACGTGTTGGAAATGATTTATTTTAACCTCTATTAATCAAGAGGATTTCAGTCATGAAAAGCCCACACGTTTCTTGACAATTTCCTCATCAACAACTGAGTATTTGAAAAGTCAAAAAGTTGCTTTTGAGCTACTTAGTTTTTGGTTTTGAAACCTGCTTTTTGATTTTTCTCGTCATAGATAGAAACTTATAAATAAACATCTAAAAGTCAGCCCAAAATAGCAGCCGAAAACCTTCTCGCGTGAAGAACCTTCTGGAGAAAACCAACCTGCACCTATCCTACCGAATTTTGTTCCAAATCTCATTATCACACTTCGTTGACCTCCTCAAACCACCCAAAAACAGTCAACAATGCGAAAAGAATGAAGAAAAACATCGATCGTATTTTGGTCAGCTAAAATTTGAACGGAGATTAGGCCTCTTTTGCGATTCATACTCGTGTTTCTGATTCATCGTAAGTCCAACTCTTAAGTTCTCATAGGGAGCGAACGGTTTGTCCTACAGGGCTCTTGAGTAATAAATCGCACCCGACCTAGAATAGGGGCACAACTCAAAAAACGTGATTTTTGGGAAATTGCGTTTGAAGTTTGAAGCCCATTGGCTTGCGGTTCCACTCAACAGAAACGTACCGCCAACATTTACTCTTGCATAACTGTGTACTGTAATATCTAAGCTAATGTTTCATGGCGAGAAAAAGATACTTTCTTGTTTAGGGGCCAACAGGGGGATATATTTTGGTCAAATTTCGATGATATTTTGAGTTTTTACCTCTTTAACCGAACATTCTCTGAGATATTTTGAAATGTTACCTTACCCAATGATACCAAATTATAACTTTCTGAGCCACTAGTAAAGATAATTGCTTACTTGTGTTTCCCAACGGAAAATTATTACCCGTTCGTCAACAATAATGATGAACATAACACAAAATGGTTTGTGGTATTCTATGGACTCTGGTGGACTGTACTTGGAGCAGGAATAGTTTGAACCTAATGGAGAATTTTTATATAATTTAGTCTTCATCAAATTGATTCTTAAACAGCCATAGCATAATATGCAAGTTTGACACTCTAACAATCAATCACGACTTTTCTTATAAAATCCTCCTAATTTTTGGGGCTATAATTTATGATAAATTTCAGTCTTTAAAATCGCCAATTTTACTCCAATAACACAATTTTATTAAATCTCAAATTTTGGGAATTTCAATTTTACCTTAGAAATTAGGAAAAAAAGCCGAATTAAGTAATAGCAAGTACGAGTAAGTAATAATCCAAGTAATCCAAAACAATCAATATCATCAATACAATAAAACATCACAGCAATTATTGCTTATTATAATGATTATTATAATCATCACTACAAAATATTGTCAGTCAAGTTTCAGGAAAAATTCGTAGGTGTTTGAAAGCTGCCTTGGTATCAGCAAGGGCACCATTCACTATGGGATACTTTTGTAAGAGTCTCTCAAAAACTTGTCATCATTTGGATCATGGACGGTGATGATGTGTGATGCTGGTCCATTACAAAGAACAGCGTCTGAAAATTTGATGGAGGAATCACTAGAATCAACGATTTGTATGGCTTTCCCATGCAGTGCCAGTGAAGTAATAAGATAGTCATGGTTGCTGAGGCAAATATTGGAGTTTGAACTGAATCTAACTGGATGTGCTTGAGTATCCTCCTTCTCCGATGAACTTTCAGGGAAAAGGCTCAATTTCGTGCCATTTTCAATCATATTGTGACACGAGTTGACATTTACGATGGCAACATGATCAGTGACGGCATTGTCCATTTGAATTGTTGCTATTGACTTCTGTTGAAGATCTTGTTAATTATTTTCCCCCAAAATAACCAATCTGGAGTTGTGAAGAGGCAATTGTGTAAAAAAAGGAAGAAAAAAAACACCGTAGGGCAGAATTATTATTAAGTTGTTTCATAAAAGTGACATTTTCAATTTCTTTGCTGGACGATTTTTGTCTTAGTGTATGTGAATTGGCCCCCTGAATCTCATTCAAAGTAGCTGTCAGGATTGGTACCCCAAAGAAGCTCTCAGGGTTGGCTCACGAATATTTAGCTCATCTCTTACCACGTCTATGTTCTCATAAGTGACTAGGTCGAAACTAGCGTGTTCAAATGGCACAGGCTTCCAAACCTTATTGACAGTCATCCACCCCAAGAACCTACCAAGAGAGCTCCACCAAGAGTGTTTGCTAAAAAAAGAAAAAAAAAATGTCACCTGATCTGTTCGAAGAAAAAAGATGCAACTTAAATTTCACGATACTTTCAGGCGAGTTTTTTAGTTGGCTCTGTGTTGCACGAACCAAATGTATACCCTTCCTCCGTCGAACAAAGAAAGTAGTGCTCTCAAGCACTGAGTCCACTGCGGTCCCTGAATAAGACCGCAAAATGCCTGTAATCCACGAATGTAGACAACTTGTCATGATGAGTTGTGCCTTTATTCTAGGACGTGTACGAAATATTGAAATAATCACAACGAACGAGGAACAACATGTTATTGTATAGATACTCTTATTATTATGTATTGAAAACGCTGCGAATTATTGCACAAAGGTTGATAATTTTCCATTTAGATCACTACCACGTACCTACAGCGATTGCATTTCGGTCAGCTAAAATTTGAACGGAGATTAGGCCTCTTTTGCCTTTCAAGGTGGTCATTAATGATAGAGACCACTGGAAAAAAGGGGGTGCCCAACCTTGCACCGGGCTCTCTTGTGTGGTATACAGATGGATCAGTCATGTGTGGAAGATCTGGCATAGGCATTAAAGGCCCTTCGGCCAGCCTTAAAAAAGTCCCTCGGGACGAATGCCACAATCTTTCAGGCAGAGGTCCATGCAATTCAACTGTGCGCTGAAGAAATGCTGAACAAGCATATCAACAGAGCCAAAGACACATTTTGTCAGACAGTCAAGCAGCCTTGAAGGCCATTGCTTCATACACGATAACCTCGAAGCTGGTCTAGGAATGTCTGAATACCCTTAAAACTGTGGCCCAGGACAACCAGGTCACCCTACTCTGGATTCCTGGACATGAGGGTAATGAAACTGCTGATCGTCTTGCGAAAAAAGGCTCAAAGTCCCTGCCAATTGGGCCGGAACCATTCCTGGGAACCACCAAAAGCTGCTTACAGAATGTGGTTAACAACTGGGAAAGAAACGAGCGAGTAGACTACTGGCAGAACCTCCCAGGCTTGAGACAGGCAAAACTATTTGTGACATTCTCTATGAAACGGGCTGAAGAACTTATAGCTATGCCTAACAAGGACGTCAGAATACTTGTCTGCCCATTTCGCTATCACCTGAAGAAGATAGGCAAACTAACAACGGACATCTGCCGCTTCTGCGACATTTTTTTTTTTTTTTTTTTTAATCTTTATTGGGACGGTGCAAGCCCTTAGTCACTTAGACCATAAGTTTGATCTATTGTGACAGGATTCCCTTTTTCACTTAAGTGCCCGTTTGAAAACTTCTTCTTTCACAAAGTGAAGAAGTTTTTCGGGCGTTTCCCGAGCAATTTCGGCCGGGACAAGAGTACCCTTACCGAAATGCCGGAATCTGGTAGATGCTACAGCAGGACACTCACAGAGGATGTGTTCTGCTGTTTCGACTCCTTCGCAGCAGAGCCGACATTCAACTGTCCTGGCCTTGCCCATCTTGTTGAGATGGTATCTCAGGGGGCAATGGCCAGTCAGGCCACAATGGTGCGAAGGTCCTTCCTCCCTAGTGACAGTAGAGCTATTGCTCTTTTTTTAGAGATGGTGATTAGCTGCTTGGCTTGCCTCTGCTTTGGAGTGTTGCGCCAGTACGCAGCTCTCTTGCTGTCCTCCCATTCTTGGACCTGTTGAGCAACGAAGCTCTTAGTAACCCCGAGTAGGGGTTCAGGACCAAAACATTGGGATTCCGATCCCTGCTTAGCGAGTCGATCGGCTTCTTCATTGCCATCTACTCCTTCATGGCCAGGGACCCAGAGCAAGGTTAACTTATTGCCCCGAGCCGCAGCCTTCAGGGAGTCCAGACAATCCTAGGTTAGCCTTGATGTTATTGAGTAGGCTGCAATGGCCTTTAGGGCTGCCTGGCTATCAGACATTATGTAAATTCTCGCACCTTTGAGTCGTTTTTTGGCGATCTATTGTGCGCATATTTATATGGCATGGGTTTCAGCCTGATAAATGGTCGCTGTTGTTCCTAGGGGTTTAGTTAGGCTGAAATTTCTGCGACATGGAAACGGAAGATGTCGAACACATCATGGGTCACTGTGAAACACTGGGTCGAGCTAGATACACAATCCTCGGAAGTGATGTCTTAGCTCCTGACACCATCTCTAAGGTGGCATACACCGATCTTCTCTGCTTTGCCAAAAAGTGGGGAGAAGGGGTGTTCAGTAAACCCTTCTTAGTGGGCTAACATAGCCTGGAAGCAATCCACAATAGATCTTGTTGGTCGCAGTGGATGGAGTTTGTATATCAGCTCATTTAAGACCTCCTACTCTACCAAAAAAAAGGCCTCTTTTTCGATTCACTCTCGTATTTCACAGGAAAGTGTGTTTCTCAGAATCTCTCATCTCGGCATTCGGTACTCACGTACCTATCGCAAGGGTCGGTCCAATCCCCAACTCCTCGCCAAATCCCTCCGACGATAATTATTTCTAATTTCTCGTGCGCGCCGAAAACAAGAGCGAAAAACTCCGTCCTCCGTGTATTAATCCGATCGGAATAACGGCTTCAAGAGGGTGAAACGGAGTAGGTGCTGATGAATAAACAGATTCGATGAATTATTCATCGGTGTCATTGGGTAGATTTCTTTTTCTTTTATTAATAAATTCGGGTTCAGAGGAGGTCAGAAAGAGTAAGGCTTTTTTTACGTAGCAGTTTTTCTCCAATCGATGATCTTCAAGGGACAATATTTTTAATTTGGTGCGGAGTTGAAACGAAGTTCTTCATTACCGACGATGATTATTGTCATGCTAATAATGGAAACTTCATTGTTGCTCAGTACTTCTGCTGCCGTCATATTGAAGAGGAAGCAGAAAGAACGTAGTTTATCTCAGATGGGGAGCGCTTTCAGGGCAGAAAGCCCAAAACAATTTATTTGAAGAAGTATGCACCACTATTAAAATTTAATAGTGGTGCATACTTCTTCAAATAAATTTTATAATTAAATGCTATTTAATAGCATAGCGGTTGCTATTAGCAACCATTCAAGGTTATTGTCAAAAAAAAATTCTAGATTATCTAGGTTAACGGGCCCAATAGTTGGACACTTAAGGTGGCTTTCTCACTAAAATTCTCGCTGTAAAATCAGCATATTAGTAAATCTTCCTAATTTTTCTTCCTAATTTTTTCTTCCTTACCTTTTCAGAATCTGTGGCTGTATGATAGAATAAATGCTTTTTTTATGGGATAAGAGCGGAGTTTTGAAATAATTCATGAAAGTCAAAACTTAACTTGGCCCAGAAGTTGGACACTTGTTCCTAAACTTGGACATAGGTGGCCCAGTAGTTGGACACTACTTTTTTTATGTTCTTCCTTCTTCTTTCTTTCTTCCTAATTTTTTCTCCCTTACCTTTTCAGAATCTGTGGCTGTATGATAGAATAAATGCTTTTTTGATTGGATTAGAGTGGAGTTTCGAAATAATTCATGAAAGTCGAAACTTAACTTGGCCCAGAAGTTGGACACTTGTTCCTAAACTTGGACATAGGTGGCCCAGTAGTTGGACACTACTTTTTTTTTATGAACTTATAGTAAAATTTACAATAGATAACATCTCTCCAATTCTATCTTTTGGAGTTTTTGTTAACTCAAACGAGCTTCCTTCAAAGAACCTCATGACAATATACCAGCAGTCAGGGGCGTAAGCAGGGAGAGAAAACAACAAAATTAATTTCTATAAACTTAATTTATATTGAATTACAAAAACATTTTGATTTCACGGCCTGGAATCGATCCCGGGTCTCTCAGACTTTATCATTCTTCGAGTCTTGTTACCAAATTTTTTTATGAGTCTCGCGTTACACTTTTTTGGGTTTTTTTTCCCCCAAAGACTCCAAGCTAAAAGTGGTGGGGCACGTAGCTTCCTTGTACCCGCAACACGATTGTGTAAATGAACCGGCGAAGTAGATTATCTCAAAACTTCAACCACCACTTTCCAAATTTGATGATCTCGCGACATAGACATTAATTTGTGAAGTACTTTCCACACGGAAAATCCCTCCCAAATTGGATTGAGTCTAACAAGGATGCCCTTGGTAGTCGTTCCCATCTGTAACAGAATTGGCTCCACGAATGCTTGCTCGAGGATCATTGACCTTGACAGAGCCTATTGACAAGCTGAGAACGCCTACAGCTATGCTTAGGGCTTTGTTCCTGGAAACCATGCATCTATGGTACCCACAAGAAGATTGGCTGCACATCTATACAGACGGCTCAGCCGGAGATGCAAGTTCCAATTCAGGGGCCGGGGTATACTGCACACTCTTTGAAACCTCACACCCAGTAGGAAAGCTCTCCAGCAACTTTGAGGGAGAGGTCTGTGCAGTGAAGCTCGCTGTGGAGCATCTGCTTTAGCAGGGCGGTCGCCAAGTCGTCATTTTTGTCGACTCACAAGCTGCCATTCAGTCGCTCACAAGCAATGTTTCGACTGATGTCGCCCTGGTCCTCGAGTGCCGTCTCGCCATTGAGAAGTTGTTGATGAGGGGCTCCCAACTGGTGCTGCAGTGCGTTCCCTCACATTGCCAAATAGGGGAAAATGAAAAAGCAGATGCGTTGTCCAAAAGAGGGTGACTCTTGCCACAGCCATATGCTCCTCTCCCTTACAGCACAGCCAAACGCCTGGTCGATGCCAAGAAACAGTCAATAGCTCGAGAAGGCCATGAGAGAGCAGCAGCAAGAAAGCAATGGTCCACCCTACTGAGTAATCCCATACCCAAAACACTGGCCAGAAGGCAAAGTGTGGCTTGTTTCAGGATTCAGACAGGGCATGACTTCCTGGCCAAGCATTTAAACAGAATCGGTGTCTATGGCAGTCACATCTGTACACTTTGCCACACCGAAGATATGACGTCCCAGCATTTAGACACATGTCCTGCCCTGCAAGACATAAGAGAACAGATTGGAGACGACGAAACCATCTGGTATAGGAAAGCGAACATTTATTGGGCTGCGCGTGAACGAATGGCTGCAGAGCGTAATTGAAAAACGTCTGCCAAGTGGGTGTGGCACATAGCTTCCTCGTAACCATAACCCGATTATATAGATGATCCGATGCATAGTAGTTAATCTCAGAACACCAATCTCTAAGTACCTGTCACTACCCTCATAGGGGACCATCTACACGCTAATCTGGACAATCCTAGAAAATTTCATCAAATTTGGATGAAAAATGTAAGTGAGTAGTGATTGAATCAAAAAATTTCTCTGCGAGGCTGGGAGTCGAACCAGGGACTCCTGAGTGAGAGTCAAAAGCGCTACGTCTGAGCTTCTGGGGCCTGGTGATCGCATGTATAGGATTTGAGATTCTGACGTCACTCGGGAGGGCGACAAATGCAAGGCTGTTACAAGTATTTTACGTTCGCGCATGTGCATCGGCTACTATCCGTCCGGGGGTGATGATTTTCATAGGTGACCATTTAAATACTAATCTGTAACATCCCTGAAAATTTCATTGAAATCGGATGGAAAAATGTAGAAGTTATGGCCGTTACAAGGAATTCACGTTTGCGCATGCGCAGTCGCTTCTGTCAGTCCGGGGATGATGATTTTCATAGGGGACCGTCTACACACCAACCCGCACAATCCCTGAAAATTTCATAGAAATCGGACAATAACTTCGTATAGTTATGCCCGTTACAAGGATTTCATGACAGACACACAAACAGACACGGAACCAAAATTGTTCAGAAAGGTCTAAAATGCAAAACGCGAGTGAAAATTTTGATTTTGGAGAACTTTTTTGTCATTCTTGAAATGTGAAAACAAAGCTCCCGCTACCTTTGTAGACTCGGAAGCAAAAAAAACTACACCCCAACCCCCACAATCCTTGAAAACGTCATCAGAATCGGACAGTATATAGTTTTCCCAGTTTTGAGACAGACAGACAGTCAGAGCAATTTTGATTTTAAGGGGACGTCTATTATCCTGGAAAATTGAAAACAATGATTCCGCCCCTTGCGTCGACACGGAAGCAACTGACCGTTGTGTAATACTTTGTCAGGCGCTAGGGTATGCTATAACACGAAATGCTTGCCGGTCTTGAAGGAGAGGTCGGTCTGTGCGCCGCGTTTGGCCCAGAGCCAGCGTGCCTCAGGAAACCTGCAAAATCATTTCTCTATCAATTTCGAGCCAGGCCGAATTAAACTTCCTCCAAACCAATTTATACTATTCCCAAATCAATTGAAATCATTTCCAAATCAATTCAAGCCTTTTTAGAATCAAATTAAACCTTTCGCGAGATGATTGATCAACATTTTTTGAAGTATTATTACTCAGTAAGTACTTACATTTCGACTAGAAAACGTGATTGTTTCCCTTTGGTAAGTACCTACTCGCCATTCACATAGACTACAGTTTTTTTTTTTTTTTTCAAGAAATTCTCAAATTTCTTGAAATTTCTCTCCGACAAAATTGTGGAATGTTGAAGAAAATAAAAATTTAATTTAATTTTTTCGATTTTGAAAGACCAAAATTGGTTTCAAAATTCCAAACCCAGGGAACCCAGGAGTGGAAAAATAGAAAATTTTTCGATTTATTGTTCTTGGTATTAAAAATTCTTTATTGAAATACGCACAAACTGGTGTATTATTTTTGAATTTTGTTCAATTAGAACGGATAGAAACATGTTCTTAAAGTTGGGAATATTGGTGTTAGCCACGCTCGGATTTAGTGTAGGCTAGCTCCGTAGGAAGGAATGAAGGCTCGTCTTCATTCTCTTCATATTCCTCTTCCAATTTCCTCCTGGCGATTCTCTTCTTTATCCTGGCTTCTTTGGAAATATTCTGGGCAGGGTTTTTGCGTCTTCCTGAATCATTTGTCGTGCAATATTGGATGAATAATTCCCCTTCTCCATCAACGGCTCACCAAGAAGATTACACTTATGAATTGTTGAAATTAGAAATCGCTTCACAGACGCCAAACTCTAACACTGGCAAGTTAACAAAAACACTTTTAGGTAGGTACGATATTCATATTGAACATTGGTCGCGAGCCAATCGTTCTTGAAAAATCAAAACGTTGAAGCGAAAAGCAACGAAACACGAGAGAAAAATCGAACTGACAATACCGAAATCGCAAAAAAGATGATAAACCTGATTGAAATTAACCTTCTCCTTCACTTTCTATCATTTTTTGCTTGTTTGAAGTCGATGTTGCCATTGAAAGTTTCTTTTTACTTTGTTTGAGATGCGTTTTGTGAAGTTCTCAGAATTTCTCTCCTGTAAAATCACGTTTTTGGACCTGAAAGTTTATGCCCCTCTTTCTCTGTAAGATTGAAGTCGTCGTGATTCCCCCATTTTTCCTCAAAACTGCTATAGTTGAACTCCAGTGTAGTCGGATGGTTTCTTGAAATTTCAACTGCAAGGTTTAAAAATAGTTTTTTGAAGTTGAAAAAATTCATATAAAAACCGAATTTTGGAAAAATCATACCTAACCTGAGTGGCCTCGGCTCACTAGGGGCCTTAGGGCTTCCTTATGTTTCTTCACTTGTTCTACTTTTTAACGAATTTTGTATTGTTTCATATGTGGTATGGTAATGTAAATACAATTTTCTTTACACGTACCGTAGACTGGGGTGATAGTGATCAATTTCTACAGCTTTTCCTTGAAAACTACCGGTGTAAAAATTTTTAAAATTCTGAAAAAAATAGTTTATATTCTTCCACGTCTTATGAACAGTATCTACATCAAACTTTGAAAATTCGTTGAATTAAGCTAATTTAAAAAAAAAATTAAATTGATCAGTATCAACCCGCACATAGGGGGTGATAGTGATCACTAATTTAAAATCGAACAAAACGCTTTCGGAGAAAGATACTAGATAGATAGTACCACCAAAGGGGGTGGTACTAATCACTGTTGAAGAAAAAAAAATTTTTTTCAGTACCCTAGGGTAAAAAAACCACTAACAACTCATTTCAGAACAATTTTTATTGAAACTAAAACCAACTCTTTACTTATAAAAATCAGAATAAAGCCAAAATTCAAGACTCGTAGTATCTTCTTCAGTATTTATTATTATAATGAGACCATTCGTGGCACATGCTTGGTAACTGACAAGAAACAACTTAATAAGTTGTTACTACAGTTGGTTATCTGTTAAAAACAAAAAAAAAATCATTTTCAGGGGGTGACAGTGATTACAGCCGAAATGCCCCAAAACTATTACCCCCTGAAAATGATTTTTTTGTTGTTTCTAACAGATAACCAACTGTAGTAACACGGAAAAAACAAACTAATTGCAGATATTTCATGCTTACCTCTAGTAAAAACAAAATCTTTTCGCTGAAACATCACCACACAACAGAAGTTACAATCACAATGTCAGATAGAGGTGTGTCGGTACTGCTGTACCGGGACTGTGGAACCGAGTATCAACTTGGAACGGTTCCACGCAGTGACAAAAACTCGACCCTTACCGGTCCACTTCCACGGACCGATAAGACATCTTGAAATGGCTCTGGACCGGGAAGGGATCATTCGGACCGGTAAGGTTGGAACCGGGCTGATAAGATATCATGGAGAATGGATCTGGACTGGGAAGGGTTTTGGACCGGTAAGCATGGATCTAGTTCTCAGTTCTGTTCCATGTTGTACCTGGAAGCGTCCTTACTACTTATCTTGAAATGGCTCTGGACCGGGAAGGGATCATTCGGACCGGTAAGGTTGGAACCGGGCTGATAAGATATCATGGAGAATGGATCTGGACTGGGAAGGGTTTTGGACCGGTAAGCATGGATCTAGTTCTCAGTTCTGTTCCATGTTGTACCTGGAAGCGTCCTTACTGTCGTGCATCCATGGTCATCCATATGAGAACATCCATGTACTTCCTTGTTCCTAACTTCCATGCACATGGATGTATTACCTATTTTAGTTTATTGTGTTGGCTACTCCATCTCCGTCTGTCGCCCGCCCGATTCTCTCGTAAAATGTCCTCTTTGAATAAAAGTTTTACAGTGAAATGTGCCGACTCGTATTTCAATGAATATCAGCCTAAATATTACCGATCCGTTTAATAATTGTGATAGGTTATGACCCAGTGTGCTTCCTGAAGAAGTGTTGATAAAATTTGTTGCGCGAAATCGCGAGTGAGATTTTTTTTTCGGTAGGGGTTAGGCTGCGGTGTGTTAGGTGCGGAAAAACGTCAAGCACCATGGCCAACTACTCGAATTTACCACAACTCACTTCAACAAACTTTACTAACTGGAAATTCCGTGTATACACCTTGCTGGATAAAGAACAGATCGGATATGTAATGGACCAAACGAAAGATAGCTTGACTTTGGCAAAACATGCTCTGGAGGCAGCTACATTCGAAGTGGCTGATGCCAAAGGAAGGGCGTTGGTGGTCCAATGCGTGTCGGATAAGCATCTCGATTTGATAAAAGATTGCAAATCGACAAGAGAGATGATTGAAGCCCTCAAAAACGTATTCGTTCGGTCAAGTACCTTCTCTAAACTTTCACTGTGGAGGAAGTTGTTCAACCTCAAGATTAGCCCACAGGATACCCTCGAAGATTATTTCCTCACTTTTGACACTGTAATTCGTGATTTGGTCGAGATGGGGACAAAAATTGAAGATTCCGACCGTGTCTGCTTGTTACTCCTTGGTCTTTCAGCTGAGTACGACTCAGTCACTACTGCAATAGAAACACAGGCTGCAGTTTCTCTTGATTTCGCCAAGTCACGGCTATTGGATCATGAGATGAAGCTGAGAGGAAAAGTGAGTAACCAAGGGGGAAGAGATGAATCGTCTTTCCAATCCTATACACGAAAGTGTTATGCCTGTGGTAGCACGTCACATTTGAAATTTAATTGCCCAAAGAGGAAGAAGGGTAACTACAGTAACAGTCAGAAGTTTAAGAGAGGGGGATTTCAAGGAAAAGGCCGATATGAACAGTTTGGAAACAGATCAGATCGTCATGCAAATGAAGCAGAGATCTCTCTGGTTGCTTTGAACTCTGATAATTGTTTAATGAGGGATGACATTCTGATTTTGGACTCAGGGGCTAGTCAACATTTAGTCAAGAGTCAGTTTGAGTCGAAAATGACGTCAGTGGAGGAGCTCGGTAATCCAGTGAATATTCGGATCGCAAATGGAGATTGTATGGTGGCCAAGAAGAGGGGTACGTTGAGGATGATGTGTCAGGGTATGAGAGTCAAAATTGAGGCACTCCTGGTACCTGGTTTGAAACATAATTTGCTATCAATTTCGGAACTGACCGCCAGGGGACATAAAGTGGTTGTTGACAAGGAGAAGATGTCAGTCATTGGTCAAAATTTTTCATTGGGCTGTCGTCGTTTGAATGGGCTATATATCCTGGAGGCTTCTGAATTCGGAAGTGCAATGGTGTCCAAGGTTGATGATAACTTGTGGCATCGCAGATTGGGACATATAGGTAACGATGGACTGAAAACGCTCAATCTGCCTTTAGTGACTGAAAAGTGTTCTACGTGCTTGGAAGGAAAAGCGAAGAAGCTGCCTTTCAAGAAGCTGGAGAAAAAGTCAACTCAAATCGGCGAACTTGTCTGTAGTGACGTGTGCGGACCTTTAAACCCACCAACCATGGACCTTCATCGGTATTTTCAGGTCATAGTGGATGACTTCTCCAATTTCATGGTTGTCAAATTGCTGAAAACTAAAGGGGAGGCGGGTCCGAATTTGATAAACTATGTCAAAGAGCTTGAAACTCAGAAAGATGTTAAAGTCAAGAAAATAAGAACTGACTGTGGCGGGGAGTTCAAATCTCGCAATCTCGAGGATTTCGCTGAGTCCAAGGGTATTGTGTTGCAATATACAATAAGCCACAACCCTGAGATGAACGGTAAGGCGGAAAGGGCAAACGGTATTTTATTGGATAGGGTTCGAGTAAAATTACTTGAGGGTAAAGTCCCTAAGTACCTATGGGGTGAAGCTGTCAGATGCGCTGCCTATGAGATGAACAGATCGCCGAGTAGCTCTCTCAAAGGACCAGTACCTACACCCTCGTATTTTTGGAATGGGTCCAATGAGCTCTCAAAATTGAGAATTTTTGGTTCACATGCGTGGAGCCTCAATCAACCCAGGCAAAACAAGTTGGATCCTAGGGCTCAGAAGGGTGTTATGGTTGGGTACTGCGGCGGAGGCTATAAAATTTGGTTGCCTAAACTCGGAAAAGTCATTCGATCTCGTCATGTTGTGTTTGATGAAACCAAGATGGGATGGGAAGATCAACCTGAAAGCATAGAACTTCCGAAATCTATGTGCCAAGAAGTTGAGAGGCCCCATGATGACGTCACCGAGAAGAAGGAGCCTGAAGAACGCCAGAATGAGCAGAAGGAAAAATCTAAATCTCAGTCTAAGGAACCTAGAAAGAGAGCTCATCCATCGAGTAACACAGACTCATCTTGCAAGAGGAGAATTGTGGAACAACCTTCAGATGAGGATCTAGAGTCTGAAATGGAGATAGAGGAAAATGAAGTGTTGAATCCGGTTACCAGGACGACCTCGTCGGGAAGAACAGTCAACGCCCCTGTGAGATTTGGCGATTACGAGCTGTACTCAGCATATTGTCTGTTGTCAAGTAGCGACGAGGAGCCGTCAACATATGAGCAGGCTGTCGAATCACCTGAGTGGAGAGAAGCCATCAAAAGCGAACTAGATTCGCATAACAAACTGCAAACATGGTCACCTTGCCCTCTCCCAGAGGATCATATGGCTATAGACACACGTTGGGTTTTCAAGCTGAAGGATGATGGGACTCGAAAAGCGAGATTAGTAGCGAAAGGTTACCAGCTACCCTCAACGGATGAAAATTTTTACTCGCCTGTTTGTAGGATGCAAACAGTACGCACACTCCTGTCCGTCGCTATAACCAACAAGTGGCCCTTGCGTCAGGTGGACGTGCCTGTTGCATTTTTGAACGGAATTTTACCTAATGACGTTTACATAAAGAAACCGAAAGGACTGAGCTGTGACAGCAAGTTTCTAAAACTTAATAGAGCTTTGTATGGTCTCAAAAATGCGCCAAAATGTTGGAATAACCGATTTAATGAAGTCATGACAAAGTTTGGTCTACAGCGATCGAGGTACGACTTTTGTTTTTACCATGGAAATGGAATTTACCTGGTATTATTTGTCGATGACGGTTTAATCACTGGAGATCAAGAAGGCGTCAACCAATTAATCAAGATTTTACACAAGGAGTTCCAGACAAAGGACTTGGGTGAAGCTAAGTGTTTCCTGGGAATGGAATTCGAGAGATCTGGTGACACACTTCACATTTGTCAGCGGAAAATGGTCAACAAAATATTGACTGAATTCAGAATGGAAGGATGCCACGGTGTTTCTACACCAATGGAACCTGGTTTCCAGTTTGGAGGTGAGCCAGCTGGAGATGTCCCATATCGAAGACTCGTATGCTGTCTAATGTATCTTGCTACGACTTCCCGACCAGACCTGTCATTTTGCGCATCGACCTTAAGCAGAGTACTCGACAAACCTACATTGCAGGCTTGGAAAGCAGCGAAAAGAGCTGTTAGGTACCTACGAGCTACTGCTAATTTCTCTCTCGAATTCGTAAAGGGTGGTCGATTGCATGCTTTCAGTGATGCTGATTGGGCTGGCAACCAACAGACGAGAAAATCTGTCAGTGGTTTTGTTGCTCTACATGGAGAGAACCCCATCGCCTGGTTTTCCCGAGGACAACCCTGCGTCGCCTTATCAACAGCAGAAGCGGAGTATGTCGCAGTCGCATCGGCCGCTCAGGAGATCGTCAACATCAAAGGTGTTTTGTGTGAATTCGGCGGGAGTACTAGTGAGTCTGTAATCATATTGGTCGATAATGCAAGTGCGGTGTCAATGGTGAAATCTTTTGAAAATTCGCGTCGTGTCAAACATATTGATATAAAAATACATTTTGTTAAGGATCTTTATGAAAAACAAGTGATTGATGTCGTTCACATTAGTACAGATGAAAACGTAGCCGACGTATTTACTAAACCGTTGAGTCGTGACAAATTTACAAAATTTCGGAAGCTTTTAAAAATTGTTGACAAAAAATTTGTTTAATGGATGATAATGCTAAAATTGATTGATTTGTGATAATCGAAAATTATTGATCTCTTTAACTGTTATAAAAATATTATTAGATTGTGATACTTCAAGGGCGACAGCGAGGTACGTTGTTTTTCCATTTCTTATGCCACTATTTCGTACATGTATTTTGTTGATACCTTTGCATGGCATTCCTCACTCCTATTTTAGCTCCTTTTGCATCACCTTACCTGTTTGTGTTGAGTAAATTCAACCCTCTTGTATTTCATTTTGAAATTATATATATTTTGCGATTTAATATCAATATTGCTATTTGAAATTGTTTAGGTTACTTGCTTGTCAGGTTTTGTCTTCTTATCTTATCATCATGTCATGTGGAAGAGATTAATGATATCAAATCGAGGGGGAGTGTCGTGCATCCATGGTCATCCATATGAGAACATCCATGTACTTCCTTGTTCCTA
The DNA here is from genome assembly GCA_009739505.2 of Apolygus lucorum. Lineage (NCBI taxonomy): Eukaryota > Metazoa > Arthropoda > Insecta > Hemiptera > Miridae > Apolygus > Apolygus lucorum. Next base: position 23,806,994 of record CM019168.2, on the reverse strand, counting down.
ACTTCCATGCACATGGATGTATTACCTATTTTAGTTTATTGTGTTGGCTACTCCATCTCCGTCTGTCGCCCGCCCGATTCTCTCGTAAAATGTCCTCTTTGAATAAAAGTTTTACAGTGAAATGTGCCGACTCGTATTTCAATGAATATCAGCCTAAATATTACCGATCCGTTTAATAATTGTGATACTACTTCCATGGACTGAGAATGTAATAGTATCATGGAATGGCTCTTGAGTGGGAAGTGATCTTCTGGACTGGTTAGCATGGAAGTTGTCTCCCATATTATTAATTTATTATTGTCATGTTAAGTTCTTAAACTGCTACGTCATTATTCTTTCCTTGAATTTTTTGGTCACTATCATTTATAATAAATTGTCTCTTTTGTAACATTTGTTCAAATTCCTTCCTTTTAGCGAATTTTCAAAAAAAAAATGAGGCTATTTTATTGCAAGTATAGATCATAAGCATGGAAGAAGGATGATAGGGATTTGACTGCCTACTTCATCCATGTCATGTGAGTGGGATTTGACTGCCTGTACCGGCAATGGAACTGTACCGGTAATTTGGAACGGTTACATCTTTGTCACTGTAACTGTTGGAACCGTTCCAAGGAAATACCAGGACCGACACAAAAAAAAAAGGCTTGTTGATCTGAATCACCCCAGCATATCAGTATCACCCCAGTCCACGGTATACAACAAATTTTGCAAAATTGGCTACCCACAGATTTTGAGTTTATTTCATTAGTTTAATTTTCTTTGAAAATTCCAAAAAAACTAGGACAGGGTTGTTTTCACCACGGAGTGATCGAGCACTATTTTGATTTATGTACCCCTCCACCCCCTCACCCCCCCCCATCTTCCCCCACTCTAACGAGCCTGTCGGAAATGTAGCCCCCAGCGGGCGCACTCCGTACATTTCCCGTAACTAAAGAGCCCCCAAACGGAGGAGGCGGCTCTCGCGCGATAAATATCTCAGTTTGGCGGGAGGCCCTCAATCCACGACCGTCCCGCCACGCGCTTCCGCCATACAGGTCGTTTCAAACCCGCTAAACTCTCTTTTTCGTGCGGGGGGGGGGGGGGATGTGCATCATAGTGGACATACAGGACGAATAGAGGTCCCCCCCCCCTTCACGGGAGGATAGGATATCATACAGTGGGGAAGGAGGAGGCGGCTACCCTGTTCGGAGTAGGTTGAATGCGAGAGGAGGCGGTACGGCGAGTTATGGGCTCCGAGGAGTAGTTTGGGTTGAGGAGGGAGTCTGCCTCCTCCTCCTCCTCCTGCTCCTCCTCATCCTCATCCTCCTCCTCCCGCTCAGAGTATCCCGCTCTTCCCATTCAACCCCGAGATGGTGAAATCGATCGCGATTTTCTTCCATAATCGACCGTTTAAAAAATCGCAAAGTTGAAAAGATCACAATTTTGGTTTATTATTTTTTTTATGAGAAACTTTTGGAATTGAGAAAAAAAACGATTTTTTCTAACCCTCTTAAACATTTGATGGTTTGCGTTGCAAGGTACGAAGAATCCAGAAATCAAATGTTTTTCTACATAGATTTAGGATTAAAGATTTTTCTGTATAGCAGTAGGACGATTTTTTAAAAAGTCTACCAAGTGGATGTGGCACATAGCTTCCTCTTATCCATAACCCGATTGTATAGATGATTCGATGCATACGAGTTCACCTCAAAACATCAATCTCTATGTACCTTCCGCTGCTCTCATAGCGGACCATCTACACTCTAATCTGGACAATCCTGAGAAATTTCGTTGAAATCGGATGGAAAAACGTAGAAGTTATGGCTGTCACAAGGAATTCACGTTTGCGCATGCGCAGCAAGTACTATTAGTCTGGAGGAGATGATTTTCATAGGGGTCCATCCATAAGCTAATCTGAACAATCCTAGAAAATTTCATCAAATTCGGATGAGTGTTATGGCTGTTACAAAGATTTTACGTTTGCGCATGCGCAGAGGCTGCTGTCAATTTTAAGGCCTTGATTTTCATATGGACCGTTTACTTCCTAATCTGCATAATCCCTGAAAATGTCATTGAAATCGGATGAAAAATGTGGAAGTAATGGCTGTTAGAAGGAATTCACGATCGCGCATGCGCAGTGGCCACTATCAGTCCGGGGGTGATGATTATCATAGGGGACCAGCAAACCTAAGGTTTGCTTTTCTAATGGCGTACCCGATCCATCATTGAAAGCAGTTTCAAAATGAAAGGGAAATGAAGTAGTGGGTGTGGAATAGCTTCCTCGTATCGATAACCAGATTATTTAGATGATCCGACGTATAGTGGATAATCACGAAATGTAAAGCCCTAAGTACCTTGCACTACCCACTCAGGGGGCCATATCCGACCCAACTCGCACGATTTCCGAAAATGTCATCGAAATTAGATGGGGAATGTAGAAGTTATGGCTGTAACAAGGAAATAAACGTTAGCGCTTGCGCAGCGGCTACTATCAATCCGGGGTGATGATTTTCATAGGGGACCATCTAAGTCAACCCGCACAATCCCCGAAAATTTCATAGAAATCGGACAATAACTTCGTATACGTTCGCGCATTAGAAGGATTTTATCACAGACACACACACACACACACACGGAACCAAAATTATTTAGGGAGGACTAAAACGTAAAATGCGTGTGAAAATTTAGATTTTGGAGAACTTTTTTTTTCAATATCTGAATGTGAAAACAATGCTTCCGCTACCTTACAAGGATAAAATAGAATAGAATATGAGTTTATTGACAGAAAGAAGGTATCTACATCTAGAACGGCATACCTATGAAAAATAAGTGAATTTCCTTCTGCCCACCAACCAAATAAGTTTGTAAGAACTTGTGGCGGCTGGTGGAGCAGATCTCAGCCAAAAATATTCAAGCAACTGCAATGTTAAAAAAAACTGTCCCAAAACGGAAACTCTATACATTATTGAAACTCTTTTATCTTGGTCAGGATTTGTCTCTTACAACTCACAAGACAACTCGACATGTCAGGATTAATCTTACAAGCGTAATGAAACTGTAAAACTTTATAATAAGAATTATTTTTCGCTCGTTCGGTTTTATACTTAGGCAGCTGAATATTTGATGAGGCTGCATTGCGTGTATGGGAGACACGGCCTCTGTGTTCAGGCAGAATACCAGTTTTATAGACCAGCAAGCACAATTGAAATAAGAACAATTGTCTTACATTGAGCAGATCAAGTTCATGATGAAGCAGCACAGTGGGATATCGTGAACTCTTCCGAAGGGCTATCTTAACCCTAGAATGGAAACATGCCTCTCAAGGCTTTCAATGGAAACATTGAGTAATTTTTACTCCCATGTTGGAAACCTCCTTTTTCCTAGCATTTTTTCTTTGAATGGTAATGGATTTAGGCGAATAACATTTATAAACAATGTGAGCAACTCAATCTGTATTGAAAAATATAAATGAACAAAAATTTGAGTGTCAAATCATAGCAAAATTGGTTTTAAAAAACTTGGAGGTACCTATCTTCCTAACTATTTCTCAGACTAGGTAGGTGTCTGCTGTTTTCTAAGCAGGTTGGTAGGTAGGTACCTAAATAACACGTTCGGACTTCATTCTTATAGCAAAATAATGAAATAAATAGCTTCCACTTCTCTCACCAGAAAACTTCATTGAAGGAAAAAAAAGTCCCTTCTTCAGAATTCTATCACTTACCATCACGAACATTGGCAATTCAGTCTTATTCCCAATTACTGAAATAGATTTTAGTCCTTTATCACAGTAGCAAGTTAAAAATAATGAACTAGGGAAAAACACAAATATCGGGGAAAAGGCAAAACATGAACACTCTCAAAGCCAAAAAGTAAACACAGCCAAGTTCGAATAGAAAGAAAAAATAATAAAACGAACTTCCCATGTGTGAACAACTCAAAATTACGTAAAAATAACTCTCTTGGTGGGCCTTCTAATGGAAATGAGGAGTAATATTTACTCCTCTGGACCTACAGTATTGGAAATGTTGAGTAATTTTTACTCACTTAGCATTATCACAGCTGACTAGAAACCTTGAAGGAAGCACTTCAGGAACCAAGGGGCACCATCTACCTAAATTCTGCCAGTGTTACCAACTGAAGGTGTTGAGGAGTAAGATTTACTCATTGTTTCCATTCTAGGGTTAAGTATGACATTATGTGTAACTTGCAAGGATCTTATTCTAGTCTTGCCCGCACTTCCCCATACAACAATACCGTACTTCAATAAAGAAAAAACAAAGCCGAAATAAATGGACAGGAAATTTCGGGATACCTTAAAAACGTAAAATAATTTTCTCAATTTAGAAACCAAACCATCAATATGAAAAGTGAATTTAAGGTTACGATCAAATATGACTCCCAAGTATTTTACAAGGAAGCAAGATTGGTGACAAACCAAAAATGTTGAGCTGGATCCTGGATTCTTAAAACTGGATGCACAAGCGCACCTTATGGCGCCTGTAAGAAGCTCTGGATTGCTACATTTGTCTTCGCAGGATTCCACGCTAGAACCCCACCGTAGATAATGAGGAAGGTGTGGCGGAAGTCGCATTTTCTTACTTCTTCGAGCTTAATTACGTACACGAGTTTTCCTCCCAATTATTTCAACCTCGTTCACACATTACTTACCCACTTAACTTCCCTTCGAAGAGGGCGGAGGTCAACCGTAAAACGCTCACACCTCATTACTCAATTGATCGACCACGTTCAAATTCGTATTAGGAAGGTTCGCTGCTTGCGTATCGGCTAATAATGAACTCAATGTAAACTAAAAACGTCTGCCAAGTGGGTGTGGCACATAGCATTCTCTTACCCTAAAACTGGTTGTATGAATGATTTGACGCATTGTAAGGCTGTAGCCCAAATGCACAAATCCACGTCACCACAAATCTCAAAACATCAATCTCTAAGTACTGCCCTCATGAGGGACCATGTACACATCAACCCTCACAATCCCTGAAAGTTTCTTCGGGTGCAAAGTCCATGATTTTCATGGTTGACCACGCCAATCTGAACAATCCTTGAAAATTTCATGGAAATCAGACAATAACTTCGTATACTCGTAATTTCTCCCGTTCGTTTTTTTTTATTGTTATTCTACGTGAGAGATATACCGCCTATCGGTTCAGCTGTGGTGGAGCAATTTACGGAGACACATATGTCATTTCCGCGCTACAGCAAAAATTTTGGGTTTTTCGCGATATTTGTTCAATGGTTCGTCCGATTTGGATGAAATTCTAAGGGACTAATCCTCAATATATTCTGGTTGGATGGTAAAAATCTGAACTCTGTCGAACCGTCCAAAAAAAGTCACAATTCCAAACTTGAGCTGTTCCAAACCTAATTTTTTAATATAAATGTTCCTTTTTCTCTCAGAATACTCAAGCTATCGGTCTGAAATGTTGACAGCACCATCAGTATACTTAATGAAGCAAAGACGATGAACAAAGTTCTTATGAAGTTCACAGAAAAAAAGTTATGAGGGTTTTACATTTTTAGCAATATTTTGAATTTTCACACTCATATTTTGGCTCCTTGGCGTTATTCGGCCAAAACCTCCATCACAATTATAGGTACATACTAGAAGAACATCCTGTAAAAAATTGGTTCCAATCGGATGAATAGTTCCTGAGAAAAAAGAACAAATAAACTCAAAAACGTAATTTTACAGGAGAGCGGTTTGAATCAAAAACGCGTGGCCGAGTTTGGGCGGTCAGGATTATCGAAATTTGAATGACTGTTCCTGCCTGTTTTCAACCAATGGAATTGCGGAATCAACTCTCGATAGTTCAACATCGATATATATCGAATAGTATCGAAACCTCAAAGAATGATGGCCTGAGTGTTTGTTTACAGGAGCTCGTCTTATATTGGTTTATTATTTTCAATAATGAACCTTTGGAATCGACCAAGAAAAAAAAAATTTTAACACCCCCTCAAAATTTGATGGTTTACGTTTCAAGGTACGTAGAATCCAAAAATCGAATAAAAATTTGGCCGTCCGTCCGCCGTCCGCTCCGCCGTACGCCGTCCGCCGTACGCGGCACTTTCCCCACTTAGCATTGACCGATTTTGATGAAATTTGGTATGTAGGCTCCATTTGGGGTCTAGTTGTGCCCCGAAGATTTTGGTTGATGTAGGTCACTTCTAAGGGTTCCAAAATCAATTTTGAAATTTTGAAAACGCCCTAACTCAAAAAAATTTGATATAAAGGTATTGTTTTTCCTTCAATTTAAGATTCTATAGAATTTTTAGAATTTTTTGAGACCACCCGGAGCCCTGTAGGACAAACCGTTCGCTCTCTACGCGAACTTAAGGGTTGGACTTACGATAAATCAGAAACACGAGTGTGAATCGCAAAAGAGGCCTAATCTCTGATCAAATTTTAGCTAACCGAAATGCGATCTATGTTTTTCTTCATGTTGGCTGGTGTTGTGTCTCGTCTCGTTCGTGTTGTGACTCGTTGTGTTGAAGTTTTCAGTCGAAAATGCCGAGATCGACGCGGATTTTGGTTTATTATTTTCAATAATGAACCTTTGGAATCGACCAAGGAAAAAAAATTTTAACATCCCCTCAAAATTTGATGGTTTACGTTTCAAGGTACGTAGAATCCAAAAATCGAATAAAAATTTGGCCGTCCGTCCGCCGCACGCCGTCCGCCGTACGCGGCACTTTTGCCACTTAGCATTGACCGATTTTGATGAAATTTGGTATGTAGGCTCCATTTGGGGTCTAGTTGTGCCCCGAAGCTTTTGGTTGATGTAGGTCACTTCTAAGGGTTTCAAAATCAATTTTGAAATTTTGAAAACGCCCTAACTCAAAAAATTTTGATATAAAGGTATTGTTTTTCCTTCAATTTAAGATTCTATAGAATTTTTAGAATTTTTTGAGACCACGCGGAGCTCTGTAGGACTAACCGTTCGCTCCCTACAAAAATTTAAGGGTTTATATTGAAAAATATATACATAAATCAAAACACGAGTGTGAATCGCAAAAGAGGCCTAATCTCCGTTCAAATTAGAGCTGACCGAAATGCGATCGATGGTTGGTGATTTTGATTTTTTTTTTTTTTTTTTTTGATTTTTTCTTTCTTTTTCTTCTTTTTATATTGGATGGTTGGTGATTTTGTAGACGAGTGATCTATATAGAAAAATAATAAACCATTGTGTAATAATTTGCAGCGTTTTTAGAAAAAGGAAGAAAGTGTTCAAGGGAAGTATTTTTAGGTCAGTTGATCAGTCTGCCGAACGTCAGCCGAGTTCTTCTCTCAATCAAATGGAAACGGAACCAGGCTTCTGAGCGCTCCTCAGCACTAGTGACTCCCTAGGTTCTAATTGGAGCACTCCTACTCATCGGATTTAGAAATTTTTTCTTTTGAAATTTCCGGAATTGAGTCTATTTACAAATTATGGGGAAAAAAATATTGTGCATCCGGACCAAAAATTGGCACATGTTTCCCCTTAAGGCATGTGTCTCAGGAGACGAGACTTGGACCGGTTGCGGGGCCGTGAGTTCGAGGCTCGCCTCGGGAGCATATTTTCGGGTAAGCCGGTCGCAGTTCCCCCTAGTCCCAACCCAGGGCGGTGAGGCCAATGGGAAGCCATGAGCGAAATCATCGGAACAAATTCTGATCTCCCCTTTTTTTCGGCAGACAGGTGAGGAAATCTTTAAGATCCACAGGTGGAGTTGGATCTCGTAAGATACCTTGAAGGGTCCGCGACTTCAAGGTTATGTGGGATTCAAACCCACTAAAAAAATACCTCCTTTTCTCCCACGTTGGATGCTCAGCCTGGAACTGTTTAACACATTACCTCAGGCTGAGTCCTGGGGCACTTAATCAGTTCTGAATGGCGGGACGGACCAGGTGTTCCCTTCTCTCTCTCACTCGTTCTAACAATGTCTTCCTTGTCAGGATACTCTCTGCGTACGCTGCCACAAGACTCCAGCTCCTCTCACCTTTCAGCATCTTGCTGACGACAGCTTCTGGTATTGAAATTTGGGGAGTTAACCCCAGCTCTGCTAGCAGCTGGCTTCTTTCAGCTGCCCATTTGGTGCATTTGAAAAAGATGTGTAGCGCATCATTATCTTCTCTCTTCTGGCAATGCAGACATGTTGGGACAGTTACCTTACCCATTTTATGTAGATAGGCATAAAACAGTCCATATCCTGTGAGGAATTGTGTGAGGAAAAAGTTCAATTCTCCAAGCTTCCTGTCCGTCCATTTCTGAATGTTTGGTACTAGCCGTGCGGTCCACCGTCCTCTATATTCTCTTTTCCACATCTTCCCTTTGGAAGACAGCTGATGACGTCCGCGACGCCAGGAATGGCAGTCGGACGAAAATCCAACCTGAAATGGTTGTTTACTTTACTTTTCTTTACTATTCTAGAGATATACCGCCCATCAAACTTGGGGAACTTCTTTTACTGTTTCAACAGCCTTTCTGGCAAATTAAGTTGCGATATTCATCGATGTACACACTTTTCCAAGTTTTTTTTTTTTTTTCAAAAAACTTTTTACCCGCAGCATGAATACGAAGCTCTTGAGTCTCCGGTAGTGAGGAAGCAAAAATGAATTAACCCTCTATCTAAATCACAGGGTAGTAAGACCAGCCACAGAAAGGGGGCCATTTAGACCTCCAGTCCAGCCCCAGTTTCTCCGCACAATATTTCATTTAGCGTTTTTTTTTCCTCTGCCACCCTCTCACGGAAGAGTCGTTTTTCAATTAACTCGGGAGAATCGGTATTGATGATAATGAATATAAACATGTTCTGACAAAGAGATGGAACGCTCGTTTTTTTAACGACCGACAATTCAATACACAGGTAGCCCTGGTCAACGGGACCACGTTTTCGTCCGGTGCTGCGCCTAAAGGGTGAAATCCTCGCCTTAGAAGTGAAACTCGGAGTCCAAATATTTCTGCAAATGAATGCGACGTTTTAATGTAGGTGTCAAAATTGAGCAACTTATAAATTTTAGTAGGTACCTAGGTACCTATGCGTGTTTGAAACTCCAAATTATTATTATCCTCAAAAACATAGGATTGTATTTTTAGACTTGTTAATAAAAATTACTTTCGATTCTTCTCTCAAGAAACAAGTTGTGTTTTGTATAAAATATAATAAGTAGGTACGATCGTGACAGTAGGTATGCCAAGCCTAAAGAGGCTTCCATGAACTAAAACGGTATGAAGCTGAGCCCTCCTCTGTACATCGGACGCTGGAGAACTGCAACATCCAAAAATGCCAAGGGGGTTTGGCACGTAGCTTCCTCGTATTGATAACCCGATTGTATAGATGATCCGTGTGTGTCGTGCCTCCATAACATTTTAAACTTGTAGAATTATCATACACGTGGAAAATGCAGGTAGGACTCCGACAGGTACCAACACCCAACACCTGACGTCAGACAGATGCTGCGCCTTCTCCACTTTTCGAATTCCTACCGAAAAACCGGTACTTGGAAAAGGAGAAGGGGTTCAGTATAAATACCCTGTCGGAGCCCAACCGGGCCAGTCGACATACGAAATCTCAAACCTACAACTTCTCTTTTAACAAATGCCTTCTACTCCCAGGTTACCACTAGTTAAAAACTTCATCAGCTCAAAACTATCAAATCACTTTTCACTACTAGAGACCTGGTTTACCAAAGAAAAAGAGACCCCAATTAAAAGAATATTCAATCCGGTTTACCAGAGACCGGAATAGATTTACTTTCACAACTGGTTGAAATTAGACCAGCATCAAAATTCACTAAACTTAAAGTCACCAAGTGGTTGAAATCAGACCAGCAACAATTTTACTGAATTCAGGAGTCTGGTTTCTAAACAAACCAGGTAATTCCAATAAAATACTAATGTCCACTTTCACCAAACAGTCGAAACGAAAAGAGGCGAAAGATAATCGACGTTTAGTAACAATTGTCTTTCACCAGAGCGATTTACGAGTTTAAACTCATCTCGAGGGGTTCGAGTTTAAACTGTCGAAAGTCGGCCGAATAAACTAGCTTACCTCGTTTAACTACCAATTCAGTGTGGCCGCGGATTGAATTGTGATTGTTTTCGAAATGAAATTCCGAGGTGATTATCGTTACTGAGTTTCCGCCTTTCCAAGCTTCCAATCATCCAAGTGCTCGACTAGATACTCTAGACACTCGCCTTGAGTTCCCGTCGGACAAATAAGTTCAAAACGTTAATTCAAAATGAATAATGGTTTTTTCAATAAAAGAACAGTCAACATACGTTCCTTGGTTGTTTCTATTCAACCATACATGAACGAATTATACAAATTGACCATTATACAAAAAGACCAGTTCGACCAAAATACATTTCATTGAGGTGAAATTGGAGGCCCTCTTCTTCTATTTTACATCCATCGGTAATCATTTATATTATCGAAGTACATTCCTACCGTTTAAAACAAGGCGGCGGTCACTCTGTTTCACTAGGATACATCAAGGAAGGTACCACTTGAGTCTAGAGTTATAGCGCTTGTTGCGGCTCAAAGTGATGAAGTGTAATAACTCGATAGGTACGTGATGAAAATAATCAGCAAAACAAAAGGAAGGAATTGATATGAACCGGGAAACTCTAAACAAACCATCGGAATCAGCAAAATAAAAAACGAAAGAATACGAAAAACTGACATAAAGACACTCAAGGCGGGAATCTACTAATGCTAAGCGCGGTACTGGTTGTTATTCAACGCTTTTATTGCCCCAATACGTAATAATGTCCAACATTCATTCTTTCTCATCAACATTTCATGTTTAGCCAAACTCGATTATCTTAAACGGGTTGGTGAAAGACGCTTGCCATCTTGCCAAGGCCTCCTCCTTAAAATTAACTACAAAGGCGTTTAGTTAAACGCGATTTGAACAACTTTTGGTTAAAGTGGGCCTAAAAGATAAAATTCATCTCATATTCTCTCATTCTCATAGGGGACCAATTACACTCTAATCTGAACAATCCTGAGAAATTTCGTCGAAATCGGATGGAAAATGTAAAAGTTATGGGTGTTACCAAGGAATTCACGTTTGCACATGCGCAGCAACTACTATTAGTCTGGGGGACATTGTTTTCACAGGGGACCATGTAAACTCCAACCTGAAAAATCCCTGAAAATTTCATCGAAATCGAATGAGAAATGTAGAAGTTATGGCTGTGGCAAGGATTTCATGAGACACGGAACCGAAATTGTTCAGGGAAGTCTGAAACGTAAAACGCGAGTGGAAATTTTAACTAAAATTTGAACTATCTTAAATTGATGGGAAAACAATACCTTTACATAAAATTTTTTTGAGTTAGGGCGTTTTCAAAATTTTAACCCTTAGAAGTGACCTACATCAACCAAAATCATTGGGGAACAACTAGACCCCAAATGAAGCCTACATACCAAATTTCATCGAAATCGGTCAATTCGAACTGAGGAAAGTGCCGCGTACGGCGCGGCATAAGGCGCATTTTGGATTCTACGTACCAACGTAAACCAACAAATTTTGAGGGATGGTTTAAAAAATTGTATATTGGTTGAATCCAAAGGTTCATCATTGAAAATAATAAACCAAAAGGGAGGCCTCCCTGAACGGGGACTTAATACGTCACACACTGCTGCCATCGTTCAAATCTTCAATTTTTATTAGCTTCCCTAATTTCTTCTAAACATTTTCTCGATGAACAGATCCGATTACCGTTATTCCTGAGCCATACTGTTTTGAAGAAAAAACTTTTAAAAAGTTGACTGAAAAACTCCATTGTTGCGATGGAGAACTGGTGTAGCGAAATGGGGACTTTTAAGGACGGATTGCCGTGTCAAAACTTGTCCATTTACGAGTCTGTTCACATACACAAGCACACAGAATATTCTTTGAGTAAACGCCACACTACTGGGTAACCCGACACTGCGGTAACTTGATTCTTTATTCCGCTAATAAAAGATTCGGGGGATGTTTTTAAGTGGACAGAAGCCTGCGAGGGCGAGCGGGGGTAGGCGGTGAGCACGAGCACCCTCCAACCGCTTGGAGCTCTTGACCTCCTCAATCCCCGTCGGCCCGTTGTTCCCCGTCGTCCTGTTGTGTCACCACTTCCTCGCCCTCCTGAAACGCCCGTACCTGCTTCTTTACCTTATCTGCGGGCGGAGGTTCTCGGAGAAATGGAGTGTCGAGGATAATGAGACACCGCAATTTCATAAAAACCCCGTACACACAGGAAATCTGGAAGGAAAAACTGAAAGTGGATCCTGAGCCCTAGGAGAGCCAGGAGGTCGTAGATGTACCATGGAAGTAGGTATAAGATGGAAGCGCCACACAGTACTGTGAGTTTATGGCTCAAGTGATCAAAAATCAATTTGTGGAGAGTTCTGTTAGAGAAATTTGCTCTGATCATGAATTTCATACTACTTCACATTTTAAGGAAAGAAAATTGCACAATAAATAATATTAGGAGTTTATTAAAAATATTGAAATTTTAAATTCAAAACAAGAGTAAAATTTCACCAATTTTACAAAAGTTTAGGTATCGAAACATAGGATAGATGTATTTAGAAGTGCATTACACTGAATGTTGAATCTAAATCGTCACTGTCATTAGCGCTGCAGATGCTGGAGAGAGCGCTTCCATAACTCAGTTCCATAGCGTTAGATGTGCTTGGTACATCATTAGGTATCAGTTTTGAGGATGGTGGTCGTGTCAATGAAGTTATCCCTAATCAGATACTCGTTGATGACTTCATAATCTTTTCTGTTCTATTCTGTTGATATGAAAAATGGAGGATGTGGTTTCGTTTTTCTCCATACTTTCCCGCGACTTTAATTTTTCAAAAAGCTTTCTATTCGTATTGAAAATTTCATGGAAAAAAAATCGCGGCTAGTCGCGGCAAATTCCAACGGGATTGAGCCAAGGGATAGTGCCAGAAAGCATTCATCAAGTGCTCTAATTCCTCATATTCCTCTTTTTGAGAACTTCACTACTTAATGTTAAGGTTTAAGAAGAAAAATAGAGAATTATTATTGTAACGATTTTACCGAGTGCTTAGGGGAAATTCATACTTCAAAAATTATTTAAAAAGTGAATAAAGCACACACTTATGCCGTAACTTGTCATGAAGAGCAATAAGACCTAACTTGTTGATATGACGGTATCCGCACTCATAATGAGCAGGTAGTTCATCGTTAGCGTTTTGGGTGAAATGAGTTATTAACATAAATGATCGCGGAACTTGCCCTTCGGTGATCCGTAGGAGGCTTGTGAGGTCAGAAAACCTATTTAAACATGCTCAAAGACTATCTGGGGATAGGTTCTTGCACTCCTTTCCAATACTAATAGACGTTCGTTTTTTCGATTTTGGTTTATTATTTTCAATAATAAGCCTTTGGAATCGAGCAAGAAAAAAAAAATTTACCCCCCCCCCCCCCCTCAAAATTTGATGTTTTACGTTTCAAGGTACGTAGAATCCGAAAATCGAATAAAAAAATCTCCGTCCGTCCGCCGTACGCCGTACGCGGCACTTTTCTTAGCAACACTGGACCGATTTGGTTCAAATTAGGTATATGGGCTCCATTTGGGGTCTAGTTGTGCCGCGAAGCTTTTGGTTGATGTCAGTCACTTCTAAGGGGTGAAAATTAAGGGTTGAAAATTTCAAGAGTGCCCTAGCTCGAAAACTCTCGAAATAAAGGTAGTACCGCCTAACTAAATAACTTTTGATTTAAAGGTATTGTTTTTCCATAAATTTAAGATAGTATAGAATTTTTAGAATTTTTTGAGACCACGCGGAGCTCTGTAGGACAAACCGTTCGCTCCCTACGAGAATTTAAGGGTTGGACTTACGATAAATCAGAAACACGAGTATGAATCGCAAAATAGGCCTAATCTCCGTTCAAATTATAGCTGACCGAAATACGACGATGTTTTTCTTCAAGTTGATTGGTGGTAACAATGGCAAAGCCGTGTTCCCTGTAGACGAGTGATCTATATAGAAAAATAATAAACCTGTGTGTAATAATTTGCAGCGTTTTTCTTATCAAACCAAAATCTCTATGGTCTACACATCAATTTAGATGTTCGGCGCTGGATTTGACGGCAAACAAACCATTTTCTGTCATCACTAAGAGCAAATCTCGAATTTCAAAAATTCTACTAATAAGCGTTATTTTGTGTTTTCGTCCCACTGTGGCACGGTCATGCTAGTTATGGGTATACTTAGGTACTGAACTATTATCGTGATATTTATAAACTTGAATTTATTCTGTACTACTGGATGGCATCCAGATTACTTCACAGTTATGTAAGTTTCTTTGTTTCTGATTTATCTCTTTTTTTCAGGTATCAGCAGAAATGCCGGTGTCGCGGGGTGGGCTAGTTGCGGGTGGTAAACTAACGGCAGTCCGCACTGGACCATGCTATATAGTCGTCTGCTCGCCCCGTGGTTGCTATGGCTCGTCCTCATGCTGACAATTACTGCCGTTAGAAACAACAGTACCGAGCAGTGCCTTGGGCTGTCCGAGACTCGAGGCAACAGCTCCGAGCGGTACCAGTGTTTCGGGCTGTCCACCAGTTTGGCCAAGGAGATATGCGCCAACAGGTAAGCACTATTTCTTCTTCTTTGATATCAATGATATTCTCCAGGCCAAGGGAGAAGGCCTGAAGCAGTTGGTCCATATGTTGAGATCAGCTACCTCTTTGCATTCCTGTCCAATTCACTTCCTTGGCTCAATTGTAGAGAGCTCGATTCAGGTTTTTGTAGAATATTCGGGAGTCTGGTGGAAAGATTCCCAGTCGAGGGATGTTAAGTTTTAATGACGCAACACATCACACCGCACCTTAAACTATCTCTCCACTCCTCTTCTTTTATATTTTAATGATGTTCACGGTCTCATAATAAAAAAAATTACAAAATTATCATAAATTCTAAGATTTCATTGTCTCCTCGGCAGGCACCGCGACTGGTCTAACGTCTCGCTCCCAACGTGCGGGAGGCTGCTGCACACGACGCTCCCCTCGCTGCCCCAGGATCAGACCTCGTGCCTCTCCACCCTCGATAGGCTCATTCGCCTCGATGCTGAGGCCTACGCCCAGTCCATCAACTTCCGGAGCATCCTCGACCGGTTCGACTGCCCCCAACCTTATTCCGTCAAGTTCACTTGTTCCGCATGTCAGGTAAGAGAAGCCTCAAGTTACGTAGATGCGGTAGAAAAATAAATTTTATATGTTTTTGGCAGTCCTCAAAACGGCCGAAGGCCCGAAGAAGAAGCGATTACAGTTCATTGTGTCATGAGATCTTGCTTCTTTTTTTTGTGTGTTTATGGAGTTTTCATTTCTTTTTTCCGGCTCCAATCTGCTTAATTTTTTTTTTTTTTTTTTTTTTTTTTTTTGATATGTGTTCTTCCAGTGTGTGTGGTAGTCGCGTTTTAAACGGATTTCATCTTGTTGTGTTCAAAGTGTCTTAAATTAAAGACAATATTTTAAAAACGTGGTTTTGATTCCGGGAAGAATAGTCCGTGTTCACGTAACTTTCCCTGTAACATTCCACTGAGTCGTTGACGGACCATTTAGGTACCGTAAAACCGTCAAACTTTACCCCAAGATTTACTCCAAAACAGTTCCAAATACAATTTCTCTCACTCGAAATGGGTTAAATTTTTTTTTAATAATAATTATTGAATTGATCTTCAGGGCTTCCTGAACATTTTGAGTGGTCGACCTCATTGATCAGATAATTGTAACCCCCCTATTTAATTGTTTCAATGTTGGAGTAACGTTACCTACGAGTGCGTCTATCTTTACTCCACTCTGAAAAACTCACGGTTATCGCTACAGAAACGGGCAGTGGTGCAATGTTACTAGTCGGGATTGAATTCATTACCCCAGAAATACTTGATAATATCAAGTATTTATAATATTATTATAAAATATATTCTGAAAAATTGAACTTTTTAGCTTGAAAAATACAAGTTAAGAAAAGCTAAGAAAAATATAATTTCCAATGATCATTTATTTCAACGAATTTGCTTGAAATGCAATATTTCTGGTTAAGAGATCACAATTTCAGTCTTCCAGTATAGACAGACTTATGTAGGTAATCGAGCAAAACTTTCTACAAGTAAAGAAATATTAAAGGACAACAAACGATAAACGAATGACTTAACAAAATCACAGAAAAAGTCTGTTTCACATTCCATAACTTTCAAATGAATTGCAATGGTAAATTTCAAAGTTAACCCACGTGTAAATAATATGGTAAATCACAACTTATGAGACCAAAGCACGTTGCATATCATAATGCAGCTGTTCAGTTGTAAAGTTTCGGTAGGGGCGCGTACCAAGCTTTTTCTCATTTCTCCTCCCCATCTCTTACTTCTGACATGAAATGAACTAGAAACCTTACATTCAACACTGCGAAAATTATAGAACTCAAATATTTTTCGAGATTAAATAAGAAAATTGTGAGTGAGGCTACCTTTATCCCAACCTTTATAGTGGAGTAAAGAAACCCGGTTTCTGGAGTAAAGTTACCATCAAATTTTTGGTAAACAAAGGCATAACTAAGAAAACACTTTTTTGAGAATTTGATTAGTGTATTTTGTTCAAAATAAGGTATTGAAAGTGATATGATGAGGGCTTGCCTGGTAAATCCACTCCAAACACCTGATATGGAAGAAATTTTGGAGCACGAGAAACACAGCTGAACAGGAAACTATGACTGATAACAGCTGAGAACATGGATAAAGGCGCCATCGCAAGCCGCATCGATTCTCTGGGATGTGGAGTATAACGAAAACACAATAGCTAACTTTTATATAAGTTCTGCCACGCTTACGTCACAATTGAAGATTCTTACTTTTTGGGGTAAAGTTACCCCTGGTGGGGTAAAGTTTGACGGTTTTACGGTATATTCAAATTGAAGGTCTGACTGTAAGCGTTGAACGACCAGTTTATGCCTCATCAAACTCTTTTAGCTTCCTTGTCGTCCAAATCATGGATGAATTGGTAGTTTGACAGGAAGACGTCAAAACTACCAAGTTTCATACCAAATAAGATGAAAATCGAACAATTAAGTGATGAGAGAGTACCTACTGTTCCAAGTGGATATAGCACATAGCTTCCTCGTAGTCCAAAACAAGGTTGGGTTGCATGCTCACAAATCACAAATTTTTAAAAATTGAAAATTTTTTTTTAGATAGGTAGTCTTACAGTATCAATAGATTATCAAGGCTGATCATCTGGTTATTTTTACCGAAATCGTCGGAAAGCTACTTCTGAATGACTAATGACGAGGTCTGTCTTCCCTCAAATGAAAATGAATTTTTTCGTGACCTGAAAAGTGTTGTGAACGCGTGGTTAGCTGAAATGGCTGGGAGCTGCTGTGATGAGGAGTTAAAAAACGCTGAATAAAAAAACTATTTGTCTATATAGTTGTCCTTCAAAGTCCTTAGGTATATATTGTCCTTCAAAGAACACGGCTTTCCATGTTTAGTACCTGCCAACCATAATCCTGCAAAGTTCACTATCAACGTTATTTTAGTAGAAAGTACCTACCAGCAAAATATCACCCGACAGTTATGAGTGTTCTCATAATATTCATTACGAAATTAAGGGGTCTTAGTTGCTAAGAAAGCACGATGTACTGAGTGACATAAAACTATTCGAAAAAACGAAAAAAGATCTCATTTGATCAACTGAAATTTGAACGGAGATTCCGTCTATTTCCATCAACAAATATTCATTTGCGATCACGCTCTTGAAGTTTTGAACAACGATTCAACAAACCTAGATGACCTCTTCAACGCCTTGAAGTCTATCCATTTTCAACGAAATCTGAAGGATTTTTTTATTTACATTAATACATAGGTACTTTATTATCTCCTGTTTAACGCCCATAACCCTGCGTTGTCAAATGTGGTTGAATAAAAAAAAATTTAAGAAAAAAAAAACGCTCCAACTTTAACACTTTATAGGAAGTGATCGGTTGGTCCTACACAGCTCTGGGGGGTCTCACTGGATTCTAAACATTCAATTCTATCTTAAATTGACGAAGAAACAATACATTTATATCAATTTCTTGGGCTAGAGGTTTTTGAAAATGTCGACCCCTATTTTCCACCCCTTTGGAGTGCAAAACCATCCGGCGGAACCCCAAATGATGCCCATAAACCAAATTTCATCATGTTCACGGTAATTTGGAAAAGTTTTGGATTCTAAGTGCCTTGAAACGTAAACCATACAATTTTGAGAATAGATTAAGTAAATTTTTTTCCAGCTCAATTCCAAAGGTTTGTTATTGGAAATAATAAACCAACAATAGACCAAGTTACGTATAGCAATAATTTTTTTTAATTCTTTAAATTTTTTTCTTAATTTTAACTTTTGGGAATCCCGTTGTATTTCACTCTGCAAGGAAATTTTGGGTGTGCGGAAGAATGACCAGTAAGGAAAAATGTTGTTATCGAGGATCTTTCGAGAAGGGAAATCCACAAATCATAACTGAAATCCAGGATTCTCACCTATTTGAAGCCTCGAAACCATGAATTAGCGGGATCATACCGTCAGGATCGATGGCTCGGCGAGAGGAAGGACACGTGTCGGGCGTTGGGGGCATCTACTTGTAACCGCCTTTTCTCATCAGCAATTCAGATGACCTTCTTGGAAATTGGGTCAATCAGGCCTATGTAGTAGATGGTCGCTTACCAAGATCAACCCTCGAATGTCGCGAGAGTTGTCCCCGCATGATGTTCCTTTCGAGCGTTAACTCGAGGGAATCCTATTGTTTCGAGGATTGGATTATCTCCCTATATAACCACCAGATCATCATATCTGAGAAGACACGCCTTTTTCTTCGAATTACCTCCAATGTAGATTTGGATACAGTTGAGTAAAAGATTACTCATACCAAATCTTAGTACATCGAGTAAATTTTCACCATTTCCACCTTTACCTTTTATCGTTACCTTTTCTTGTAGAATTTTTCAAAAATTTGTATCCCGAAAATGTCAAAATTTTGCAAATGCGGATAGAAATAGTTGGTGTAAAAGTTAAGCTATGGACGCTATAATGAGCAATTTTTCTATTATCCGTCCAATTTCCGAATTTCCACGTGGAAGTTTTTATAAGTGTAAGAATCAATTTTCGATGAGGCAATAATTATGATGGTGTACGCTCATCAGTCATCAACTTCCACTTTGAATCGTCGTTTTTTATAAAAATCAAAAAATTATCTATACGTATAAATTAAATTCTATAAAGTTAAAAGAGCATAAAACCTCTTGTAAATTCGACAAAATCGCTCTATTCACAAGCAAACTACCAAGCTAAAAAACAGAATAAACATGCGCGGTTTCTCCTATCCTTTTCCCTCGCCTCTCAGCTGTCATTAGCCCGTACTATGGCAGCGTTCTTCATTCTTACTTTCATGCAGCCCGCTTGTTCTTCTTTGTTCTGTGTTGATGAAGCAATTCCAAGAAGCGTGGTTTAGTAGCCAGCTTGTGTACATTTGGTAGGTTATCCAGATTTCCTCAGTCGCGGGTTGGATCCTGAGACAGCCAGACCTGACAATCTGGTCGTCCCAACCATACCTGGAAAAGTAAACAAACACAAGCATACAGAGACCACAGAAATAACATTGAATGTTGGCCTAGACACTCGGCCAGACCTGATTCTTTTTTTTTACAATTAAATAAACAAGATTAGGTATCAGATCTGGGAGCTCAAGAGACGGCTCGCAGTCCACTCTGTGGGTGTGGGTTCATATCCCACTTCTGATGTAGAAGTTGAATTCTAGTAAGTTAAAAGAGCATACAACCACTTGTAAACTCGATAAAATCGCTTTATTCACAAGC
Source organism: Apolygus lucorum (assembly GCA_009739505.2). Taxonomy (NCBI): domain Eukaryota; kingdom Metazoa; phylum Arthropoda; class Insecta; order Hemiptera; family Miridae; genus Apolygus; species Apolygus lucorum. The sequence goes on along the minus strand of CM019168.2, from coordinate 23,787,151 downwards.
AAACTACCAAGCTACAAAAGAGAATAAACATACGCGGTCCATCCAATCCTTTTCCCCCGCCTCTCAGCTGTCATTAGCCCTTGACGCGTACTATGGAAGTATTCTTCATTCTTACTTCCATGCAGTCCTTCATTGTTCTGTTTAGATGAAGCAATTCCAAGAGACGTGGTTTAGTAGCCAGCTTGTGCACGTATGGTAGGTTATCCAGATTTCCTCAGTCGCGGGTTTAGATCCTGAGATATATTTTTGTGTTTTTATTGAAATAATGATACTTTAGGAGTCATCCTTCCTCTCCCTTTAGTATCCCAGATCATAATCTGTTAAATTTAGCTTAGGTTCTGCTAATTTGAGCTACTTTTAGGGACAGGGTGGTAGACAAGACTTGCACTCGTTGCTTCGATGAACTGAACTGTTTATTTCTGGAAAACCTACTGACTGTTCAAGGTCAGGTTGGGTGACGTCATAACATTGGTATCATTAAAAAATCAATATGAAATTAATACTTCAAGTAAATCAAACTTGTTCTATTCTTTGTTGTTTCTTTCTTGTTCTATGTTTGTCCATGATTTTCGTGCAAACTTTCAAGGCTGATAGCGATCAATCGGTTTGATCGCTCTCTTTGGTCGTAGAGTCCTTTCTTTCGGTGACTTTAGCAGTGGCTTGAGGGTTTCTACTTTAAAGCCCCGGAATGGTGAAGTCAATGTGGAATCGAGGGTAGCGGAGGTCCTCATTCTTGGTGTAACTGGGATTGGTTGATCGGATGCTGGCTGTTGAGTTGTGATGGAAGTACGTCGAGAAGGAGTAATGGCAGATATCGCAGGTAGGATGTCTGTGTCCTCAAGTGTTGTATCCTTTGGCTCCGAAGGATGGTTTGATCACCAAAGACTTGGCTGATTCGCCCTTTTGTCCATTTTGGTTGTGATGGACGATAGTCTTTGGCCCAGGCCAGTTGATTTGCTTCAAGAATTGTGTTTCGGTGTCCACCTCTATTCATCATCATATTTTCCTGTTACGACTCTACCATTTCCACTTTTGATGGAGTTAGCTGGTCAAACACAGTTCGAAGTCGGCGTTTCATAAGTAACTGTGCAGGGGCTTCACCAGTGGCGATATGTTCACAGTTGAGGAATGTTAGCAAAAATTGATGCTATGCTTGTTTCAGGGAAGGAACTCGATCAGCTAATGACTTCATTAGAAAACGTTTAATTATTTTCACTGCAGATTCCGCCGCTTCATTGGACTGTGGATGATAAGGTGCACCCATCAAATTATGAATAACATGTTTTTGTAAGAATCTGGTGAATTCTGTCCTAGTAAAACATCGTGCTCCATCAGTGGTTATAAAATGGTGAATTCCAAAACGCGAGAAAGTTTCCACGAGTTGGTCTATTGTACACTGAGCTGTCGGAGATTTTACAATGAGGAATTTCACCGAATTCTGTTTGCAATTTTCTTGAATAGTTAATGGTGTGGGATAGATGAAAATCGGGTTGATTTCGGAAAATAAGTCTCCTGTTATTTTTGGGAGACAATCAAATTTATGATTTCAAAAAATAACCGGGAAAACGGACCTCTTCAACATGAAACGGGAATGCTCGCTGACTGGCTGTTCGGATCGTCGTCTCCTCCCAGTGTTGCCCGTTGATGTGACGAAATCGTGTTATCTAAGAGGAAAGTTATCAAACAAAAACAGGGGAAACCTAATTTTCCCCATCTTGCTTTTTCTATTTTTTTTTCTTCAGTTTTTCATTTTGAACTTTACTGGTTTTGTGAAATGTTGCATCCAGGGACTATAGATTTCTCGATCTCAGCGCTACAAGCGGCCGTAAATGAACTAATCCATGATGACGTCATCCTCCCGGTTTTTTAAACGTTCATATTTTCTACAATGTTTTGTTTATTCGTAAATTAGGAAGTACGGAGGTTTTTCGAGGTGCTGAATCCGATTTTGGGGTCAAAAATAGGAAATTCCGACATGGTGAAATTCTTCATACCAGCTTCAAGCCATTTGCTTGTGACATCATGGACAACAAGTAGATAGATTGGTTTATTGGACCTAAGTAATCTAGATGCAACCTCGCCCAAGGATTAGCAGGCCATGACCATGGTTTGAGAGTTGATTTCGGATGATTATTCCTGAATTGACAACAATTTCTTTCAATTCACGAACGAGAAAACTACGAGTTATTCAGTTCAGAGAAGAGAGGTCCTCGACTCGGAATTTTGTCTAATTATACGTTGAATATCGGTCCGGCAAAACATAATTAATTAGGTATCCAGCTAACTTGGAAAATAAATAATTATTTCAACTCTGAAATAATCGAAGTTCTTTTATATGAAACAAGTAGCAATGACGTGTTTCATATTGTTTTACAACCTGGGAACTAACTTGAAAACCCTTAGCCTCATCTTCTTTCAAGTGATCAGACTTGGCTTACTTCCATGGACTGATTCCAACAAGGCCTCTCTTCGTAACTGCATCATTCTTCATAATTACGACTTCGTAGCTAGTTAATGAGACCTTCCCTCCCCATTTCAGCAAACAAGGACGCTATTTGAGGGCTATTTTTCATATTAACCACTTTTCTCTATCAGAATCAGATGTCAACTTAGTTTATCAATGATTGGAACTTGCAACTTTACCTTGGAGCATCAATGAAATTACTTGCTCTTTTCCCTAACTATAATAATGTCCAAAGATTACAACCACCTGTATCGCAAGGTCCGACAGTTACAGTTCCCTGTATCATAATTGTTTCCTGAATCAAAATGTCCAGTGATCTGTCTTCACAATACCATCATGTCCAACGGTGACAATGGTTACAACTTTCTGTATCAAAATATCCAATGATAATATCAGAGCCAGTAAAATAAAGTCCAATAATGTGGGTCCTCTGGATCGTGACGTCCAATAACCAGGGTTCTATCTATTCTAATGCCCAATGGTTAAAATCACCTGTACCTCAATGTCCAATGGTTACCGATTCCCGCAATGGTTACTGTCACTTACAGCTGTATATTCTTTGATTATTGTTCCCTGTATCATAATGTCTAGTGATATTGGTTCCCTGTATTACAATCTCCAATGGTTATAGTTTTCTTTATCAATATTACATTTTTCCAAGTTTTCTATATCATAGTGCCTAATAATCCGTATTCCCTACTGTTAATGTCCTTAACAAGCCACATTCCCTCAGTTACAAGTGGTTGATGGGAATGTGTCTAAAGTTATAGAATTCCTTGAGAGAATTGTTTTAAATACCAAATTCCCGAAACATACATTTTGATTCTTCAATTTGAAAGGAAATTGGCGGAATCTATAGCAAATTTTGTTCATCAGAGACAAGAATAATATACAGAAAAAAAATCGGACCGATTTGAGATGGGAGATAATGGCGATGCTTGGCACGATAGAGAGAAACGCTGCAAATTATTACCCAAAGGTTTATTGTTTCTCTGTATGGATCACTCGCCGGTAAAGAACACAGTTTTGCATTGTTACTACCTACCCACCATATTTTTGCTTCGCAATCAAGGTTATTTTGAATAAATAAACGGTCCACGCTCAATTCGAAGAAAAAGAGTTGTGGTTGTCTTCATTAGGAAATTTGATTACTGGTTGCTAAGGACACAAAACTGAGTAGGTACAACTCGAAGAAACAAACAACGATCACATTTTGATCAGCTAAAATTTAAACGGAGTTTAGGGCTGTTTTGCGATTCACACTGGTATTTCTGATTTATTTAAAGTCCAATCCTTAAGTTCTCATGGGGATCAAACGGTTGGTTCTACAGAGCTCTGGGTGGTCTCATTCGATTCAAAAAATTCAATACTATTTCAAATCGATGAAAAAACAATACCTTTATATTGAAAGGTTTTGAGCTATAGAGCCTCTTTCTGAATTCGAGCTCTTATTTTAGAAGCTCAACCCTTAGAAGTGACATAAACCAAAAGCTTCGGAGCGCAACAAGACCTCAAATGAAGCTCACATACTACCAAATTGTATCTAAATCGGTTCATGGTAACTAAGGAAAGTGCCGCGAACGGCGGACGGACAGCAAAATTTTTATTCGATTTTCGGTTTCTATCGTATACCTTGAAAAGTAAACCAACAAATTTTGAGGTAGTTAAAAAAAAAAGTTTTTTTTTTTGGTCAATCCCAAAGGTTCATTATTGAAAATAATAAACCAAAATGTGAGGGTGGCTGTGTAGTTCTTATTGATGGTTTTGTATAAAATTAAGATATTTGAAGACCCTTAGCTGCAAGTTGGGTTGATTGAAGAAGAAACGAGATTCTGCAAAGACGTTGGCATTTTTGACGTCGACATGTTTTCACTCAAGGTAATACACAAAGGAAGGTTGAGACATTGATTTTTGACCGGTAGACGTGAAATAAAAAAAGCAGAGGCCCATACACGCTGTAGTAGTTATGAAGTGGGAATGTGTTGAAGAAAGGCTAGACACAAGAACGTGAGCTATCTTGCCCATAGGAGAGGTTCAAAACTCCCTGAGCTTCCATCATCCGCCTTAACCACCCCCCTTCACTCCAGTCGGGGGCCATGGTTGGGGGGCTGGCTGGAAGGGGGCCATGGTTGTGGGGATGGCAGAGGGGGGATGCTTTGGGAACATCTGTGCTCGTCTTGGAGCATCCCCTCTCATCGCCGTGTAGTGGAAAATCCTTAATGTTTTCATGGGGATCGGGAAATCCTTTATGCCTTGAATACAATGGGTGGTCGACATTCCCCGCCTCCCACACGGAAAACAAAATTCAATCTCTTTGTGTAGCCTCATTTAACCGAAATCTCGAGAGTTACCTACTTCTGTATTTCCAGCTCCTCGTCCTTCAAAAACAGTAACATTCGACAAAGTTCCCAGCAGCCTCCATGTTTTCTCTTACCATAATATAGTTATAATTATGGTGATATTATTATTACCAAACTTAATAATATTATTATTGTCACGCCCAAACCGCTATACTAATTTTACAAGAATTTTCTGTTTTTTCGAATTTTAGTTTCATTCTAGTTTCATTTCAAGAAAAAAAAAGTGTTTAACACCCCTTCAAAATTTGTTGGTTTACGTTTGAAGGTACGTCAAATCCAAAAATCGAATAAAAATTTGGCCGTCCGCGGCACTTTCCCCACTTGGCATTGACCGATTTTGATGAAATTTGGTATGTAGGCTCCATTTGGGGTCTAGTTGTGCCCCGAAGATTTTTATTGATGTAGGTCACTTCTAAGGGTTGAAAAATGAATTTTGAAATTTTGAAATCGTCCTAACTCAAAAATTTTTCATGTAAAGTAATTATTTTTCCATCAATTTAGGATAGTATAGAATTTTTTGAGACCACGCGGAGCCCTGTAGGACAAACCGTTCGCTCCCTACGAGAATTTAAGGGTTGTACGTACGATAAATCAGAAACACGAGTGTGAATCGCAAAAGAGGCCTAATTTCCGTTCAAATTATAGCTGACCGAAATGCGATCGATGTTTTTCTTCATTTTGGATGGTTGGTGGCTTTGCAGACGAGTGATCTTTATAGAAGAATAATAAACCATTGTGTAATAATTTGCAGCGTTTTTTTTTTTCAATTCATTCAATGATTTCAAAAACCTTTGCTGTGACAATTTACTCAAGAACTGGGTAAAGATAAATTCATCATTAAGAATATTAGCATAGAAATATCGAGTACTTGAGCAAGAAATTATTATTTATTATTATTATGTTTTTATTATTCTGTTCATAAGTCTCAATGATGCTGTGGTTATTTATTGTTGTATTAATATGTATTTTCATACGACTTGCGTAATGTTTAATTAGGCCATGCCTGTTCATTTTTGCATGAATAAAACATTATTATTATTATTATTATTATTATTTATTGTTAATAATAGTGTATAATAGTGGTAACCAGACATGTTTGCCAGATTCGTAGAAATTGACCTTTTTTGGGTGGATTTGTTACTGTTCATTGAGCCATAAAAAACCTCGTTAAACACACATTGATTCCTCAATCAGTTCCAGAGACTGGGATCAACCGAAATGTTTATTGTAAGACGAAAGTCGGCTCACGTGTCGTCCCACGGATTGAAGTACGCTCAATACTGCGTGACCTCTTCCCCGAAACCGTACCTACCTAATGTCAGAAGTATATTTAACTTCCGTTTTTATTGTCTCTTTGACCAACGTGAACGTACAGCCACGATCGGTATAAAATTAGGCGCGCCGAAACGTGTAGACGAAATACTTCGTTTCGGCGAATATAAATGGTAAATAAATCTTGTTATGTTCGACAAATTTAAAAAAGCATAATCGTAATCAAACGTTGAGAGGAAAAGTTTACCATGTTGAGGATTCATTGCGATTTCCGTTCATAATATAATCTTATTATGAAACATAAAATTCATTAATTTAAAATTAATTAGGGTCTTCCTTTATTAGGCTGACTAGAACATTTACTACAAACAAAAGCACCAGCATAATAAATGAGTTGCACATTCGAACTCCTTTGCCGTTTGAAGGAAAACGTCTTATTTCAAAAATCGGAACATTTCAGAAATCAGCTTGAAAGTTTTTCGTGGGAACCCTTGCTATACCCCTCCTTAATTTTATGCTATGTACCCCATTTTTTGGTCATACTTTATTAAGACTTAAATACACTAAATTATCGAAAAATATGATTTTTCAATCGCTTATTTCCTCATGAGGTGATGGAATAAAATCGAGTGATTTTTTTTTGCTAAGTTTTGAAGGTGAAATGCCATAAAACTAGTCCATGAGGCAGTTTACCTTCAAAAACAAATATAAAGGTGAAACACCTCAATTAGTTCAATATTATATAGGTATTAAAAATATAAGTATAAAAAAGTCATCACAGAGAACCGGCTGTGTAAATATTTGGAGAAGAAACGCCTCACGAACGATTTCCCGATATTTGCCTCATCTTAAATTTGAGGCCAAAAAACGCCTCATCTCAATTTTTACGTATTTAAGGCGTTTTACCTTCAAATAACATGTCAAGAAAACGGACTTTTGAGGAGGTTTTAACCCTGAGCTAAGGCGTTCCACCTTAGACAACACAAAGATATGATATTATCCCTTAACTAATTGCCATTTCTCTGAAATTGGGGGTGTAAATTACTTCACTTCAACGTTGAATTTTTGAAATTGAACTTCACCGTCGAAAAAAAAACGCTGTTAATTATTACACAAAAGTTTATTTTTTTCTGATAGATCACTCGCTTGCAAAGAACACAACTTTACCATTGTCACTACCTACCAACCTAATTTCACTTCACATTAAATTTTTAAAAAAAGAAGGTTGCTAAGGACGTTGCTGAGTACAACTAAAAACCTTGAAACGTAAACTAACAAATTTTGGCGAGGGGGGGGGGGTAAAAAAATGTTTTTTTTTTTTGGTCGATTCCAAAGGTTCATTATTGAAAATAATAAACCAAAAGTGGGAAAAGAGGGGGAGGGGGAATTTTATTTTCGTAAACATTCAAGTTGAGCTTCTTCCTTCAAAAGCCTGGCACATTGAATAGTGAGTACCCCGTTGTAACTACTAATAATACAAGGGGTATTCGATGATTGAAAAACAGTAAAAAAACCTGGGTCACAATACCGCGAGATATGACGTCACCCAATCTATATAACAATCTGAACGGAATTTTGATGTTAACGTTGGTTTTTAAGGATTTTCAATGGTTCTGAATCCGAACTGGTAATTGACATTTTCTGAATTCCGACTCATCGGAATTCCCTGAAAACTGGAAGGTAGTTGGGGGTTGATATTTTGAATCCTCATGAATCGGATTGTCTTCACAGCACACTATTGTGGGTACGCTATGCGTCCCACCCATCTATTCCTCCTCGCAGCCCAGAGTTTGTAGATCAAATGCGAAAAAGCCCAGGTCGATGAAAGATTCTCCATTCAAAAAGCCGGAAACCGGTAGCTCGGAACGAGATAAGGAGTAGGTATTGTCTCCACAAAGAAATACCTCCCCTTCGACGCTGTCTCGCTGAATGGTGGGGCATTAATTAATTAGAAAATTGGGAATCATCAATCACCCCTGCGTCTCCCGCCGATGCATTTGTCCCCGAAGCTTTTGGCAGGAAAATACCTACTCGACAGTCTCTGAATCTCCAAAAGATATTGGAAGCTTCTATCTTGCCTGTTCAAAATTGGTGCTTCGGTGGATTGATATGTGTTATCGCATTGTCGTTATCACATGTACGTGGCGACCTGCAGTGGTTATGATTTGCCACTCAATGGTTACTGATACGACGTTTGGATTTTAGTAATCAACGTAAGATCACAATTCGTTGGTAATGTTGAATTTCGTGGATACTCCATAAAACCTTACAGTTTCCTACACTGAGGATGCATCCTACAATTTTTTACACTGTTATATCTGATCTGCGTTGATAACAATATCGCACATTGAAAATAGCATTGTGACAAGCCAAAAATCTGCAATTTCGGGAAAATGAGTTTTAAGTTTTGCGTATTGCCCAAATCGCCAAATCGTGATTTTTAAAATTATTTACTCTTTGTTTTTGTGAAAACTGATAGATAAGGAGTTCAGCTATTTTCTTAAATAACCATGAGTCGATAGGACAAAATTGAATGGAGTTTTTCCTCAAATTTTGAAAAAGGAGGAGAGATTTTGAAAAAACTGAGGAGAGTACTGTGACAACTCTGAGGAGAGTAGTGCGAAAATTAAAAAAAATGTAATCATAGGAGACAAAATGTGAAAATATGTATCCAGGAGAAGAGTAGCGTTACAACTCAAAACGTCTGCCAAGTGGGTGTGGCACATATGTTCCTCGTATCCATAACCCGATTGTATAGAAGGTCCGATGCACAGTAGGTAACAATCAAGATCTATCTGTCTGTAAGTTTAACTCAAAACTCGATAATTTGGACTTCTTACACTGCTATTCTCAAGGTCCGTTGATGGTATCTCCCTTCTCTATTATTCATGTTCTATTTAAACCCCCTTCTCTATCAATACCCATTCCTGTATTTTTGTAAGTTTTAACTAATTGCCCCGTTTTGTTTATGGTTACACGTTAAAAAGTCAACAAAATTAACTACTCAGGCTACAATTATTCGTCTTGTACAATTATTCAGTATAAAAACGGTTATAATGTACGTATTATTGATAAATACCATTAAAAAACGTCTGCCAAGTTGAGTGGGCAGTATAGCTTCCTCACTCATTGTAACATGGACGTATAGAATCAGTTGGCGAAAAACAGGAGAGGAAATGGCCTTGGAGCTCACTCAGCTGATCAGTGACCACTCAGGCACCTTCAGCATTCTCCATTGACCCTGCCTCTCAAATTTCAGCTTCCTGCGTTCAACAGGAGAGAAAATGGCCTTGGAGCTCACTCAGCTGATCCGAAGGTGCTGAAATTTATAGGGGACCGTCTAGGACCTAACCCGCACAATCCCTGAAAATTTCATCAAAATCGGACCACAGGTTAGTATAGTTTTGCCCGGGACAAGGATTGACCACAGACAGACAGACAGACCGACAGACCGACAGACCGACAGACAGACAGACAGACAGACAGACAGACAGACAGACAGACAGACAGACACGGAACCAAAATTGTTCGGGAAGCTCTAAAACGCAAAAAGCAAGTGGAAATTTTGATTTTGGAGGACATTTTTTTTTTTTCACTTCTTTCACGAATACAAAGCTTCCCTACCTTCGGTAGTGAGGAAGCAAAACTCGATCTTTACGATCACGTTGCTGGTTTACTGAGTTAACAAGCAGCAACAAAAATAGCAACAAAGTTTGACTTGAATAATTTTATTGAAATGGGATGAGGAGTAACTCGAATGAGGTCATCTACCCAGGTCATGGAACCGTTAATTGATGTGGGTAGTGTGGATAAGGTCAGAAAGCCTGGCCTGTAACCGTTAAACTTTCTTAAAAAATGTATAGAAAGTATAGGAAATTTGTGGAGTTTGAAGGTAGGTTGGTTGTTGGAATGATCAAGTAATATAAATAATAAAAGTAATATAAACACCATAAAAACTCGATCTTCACGGTCATGTTGCTGGTAACCTTAGTTAACAAACAGCAACTAAAATAGCAATAAAATTTGACTTGAATAATTTTATTGAAATGGGATAAGAAGGAGTAGCTTAAAAGAGGTCATCTACCCGGCATGGAACCGTTAATTGATGTGGGTAGTTATGGATAGTTGTGAATAGGGTCAGAATGCCCGGCCTGTAACCGTTAAAACTTTCTTAAAAAATGTATAGAAAGTTAGTGAAGTTTGAAGGTGGGTAGGTCGGTTGTTGAAATGATCAACTCGTAGGTTTTGAAGAATGCATGAGTTGAGCACTGAGTTGGGGTTATACTCGTATAAGAGTACATAAACTACACCTTCCGTCTTTTGTTTGGATATTCTGAAGACTAGGAGACCGCAATAAAATGATTCCGCTATCTTGATAGACTCGGTCGGAACCGAAATGAACTAATTCAAAACTAATTGAAATTATACAACCAAAAGTTGATGTTGCGGTTGATGCCTCAATTAACCAAACCAGACCAAATTCCATTGTCCATTGGATGTTTTTCCTCCATGCTCAGAACAAATGTACACATCTCAGAACCTCAGTAGAGGAAACAAAGTTTTGGTCCATTAAATTTTTGTCACCCCTGTATATCGCGGTTGATGCCGGAAATAATCACCCAGGAAATTCCTTCGTCATACGGCGAAAAGGAGAAACGTTTGCAATAACGATTTCCATCAGAGTTGCATAACATTTCTTTTCAATGTTACACAACTACCCTCGGAGGAGTGTAGCGAGTAGAGCTCTCGTACTTACAAGGAGAAGATTGTTGATGCTATACACAGCTCATCTGACTCCCTCCCAGTCACTCATTCGTACTGACCCTATATTCTGTACAAAATGTGACATTTTGAGTTGATTTTGATCCCTCAAAGTAAAACTTCATCACCTAAAAGTCGAACGTTGATTTGCAAAACTCTCTCGTCTCATCTTACGATTCAGACGAAAGGGAGAGACAGACAGTTTTACTACGGAGTCGCATGCGAGCCTAGTCCTGAGCAGCTTTTAGCAGGTCGTCATCAAACCGGGCGGTGAAGGCAGGTTTTATGGAACGTACGCTCTTTTCCAGTCGGACAACTTAATTTCTGCCGTGTTTCTCCGAGGTTTACTCGGTCTTCTCGTGAGACTTGTGGGTTCTGCTCCTTGAAATTTAGTTTTAGATGGAGCGCACTAATTGAGTTTCGAAATCAATTGACAAAACTAACACGGAATCCTTACAATGAGCCAATTCCTGACCAAAATGAAAGAACCACGTATGATTTCTCATAATGGAACCCCAAAAAGTAAAATTTCTACAAAATGGGATCTCGAAACCCCCGTTATTGGGAACGCATCATTTTGACGCAATGGTTTTACATTCCTCAGGTCATAATTAATAAATTTGAAAATTTCAAGGATTTTAGAAATTCATTAGTGCACGGCCCTTGGGAATAGAAAACTGAAATACTGCCGCTGGAATCAGCAATATCGAACAATAATTGACAGATAAATATGGGGAAAACATGGGAATAACCGTTTATTCAGTAGTTTTTCCCATTTTTCTCTGGCAGTTATTGTTTGATATTGCTGATTCCAGCGGCAATATTTTAATTTTTCAATTCCCAAGGGCCGTGCACTAATGAATTTCTAAAATCCTTCAAAATTTCCAATTTAAGTACAGCTTTTTAACTTTTTGCCCCTTCGATTTGGCAAAATACTAAAAACGACCGGCGACTGACTGAGACCCCCCATAATACTCCTGACTGAGACTGCCCATAATACTCCTAGATGATGTTTATGTAGTAGGTATTACTGCCCATAATACTCCTTACGATTGATCAAAACAAATAATATTCAAGGCCTACTTGGGAGCGCCGCCCAAAAAATGGCCCTTCTCGCTTTGTGGCAGTTTTCCTTTATATTACCACTCGACCGAGTTCAGAGCTCAATTATTTATTGTTCCAACCCGCCAATTCACAGGATTCTACAAGGAGTCGTATCGTTTACATTCAGATAACTTCCCATTGTTGGGGTGTCCTTTCACTCGGTTAATTATTTATAGTAGCGAAAGAAAGGGGGAACGCGCCAATCAACAGCAATCGAGATTTCCGTCCGTTTTTACTCGCCAATTTATTATTAATCACAATCAATTTTCATCCGTCACTCACACTTGACAAGCTTTTGAGTCATTCGACACTATTAACTAGAATTATACAAGTAGACTTGTGTTCTAGGAGTAGTTCGATGGAATGTGGGTAATCAAGAATCGAAGTGCATTCCAGAGCTTTGTGAACAATTTTGGTTCTTCGTCTAGGAATATTGTGCTTAACCCTCCATCCACCAGATGGAAGTGAGCAACATCGTCCATCAGAATTAGTTTAGTTCGCGCGGGTCTTTGCAGTGGTTATTTTCATCAGAATCACAGGACAAATGACTTTAAAGTTCAAAAAGTAGGATTTTAATGTGTCATTTAATGAAAAAATAACAAAGTGGTTTTCAGCTAATATTACAGTAGCATAATGAGCAACTAATAAACTTGAATACGTAGAACTTTGAAAACCCGTAGAATACCCCCATTTCGTCAAAAAAAAACCCATAGTAACCCTTGACGTCATTGAAGGAGCATAGGGCCCCCTTGAATCGATATGTCCGAATTTACTTCGTGACTACCAGGTTACAACCCTTGAGGAAACCTAAAGTTATATTTGGTTGTGCGTTAGAGTTGAAAAGTTCAAGCGAATAACTAAGAAAGGAACGAGTATTTTGCCAAATTTTTAAATATTCAGAAAAAAATCAGAATATCAATAACGGCGCGGTAGGAATACGGACTTTCGACTTTCCGAATCTAGACAAATTTTGGTGTAAATCAAGAATCTTGAGCTTTATGAAGGGACCTTATAACTGTACAATAGTCTCAAGCGGGAAAAACAATCGGTAAATAATACCCCTATTGAAGAATTTGGTTGTGAAATATTACCAGGTGGGGTCCGTCGGACCACGAAGATGCTTTTCAGAAGTTATTTTGAAACAGGAAGGACAACGAATCTTGCAGATTGATGCTGTCTTACTGACCTCTGAAGCACAACTGGGAAGGAAGATACCTAATGAGCTAGTTTTGCGGTGGCAGCTGTGCAGAAAAAAACTGTTACGCGTGGGGTCTGCCAGGCCATGTGGTGGCCAAAGGGTTAATATTATCAGAGAAGTACTTTTCAGAATTTTCAATATGCAACATGGTATTCACGATCATTTTGCTTGTATAATTTGGATTAATAAACGACAACACGATCGCGAAGTTGATTCCGATATCGGTGACGATTTTCCGCTTTTCAGTTGCGCGAGTTGGGCATCTCGGTAGGTGTACTCCGTGGTATCACCAGACGCGTCCTGCACGGCTCATATTATAGAGGAACTTCCCTTTCCTGAATTATTATAGAGGAACTTAATCTTTCTTTCTTGAGCCGGCGTCGGGGAAGCACTGGGCATCCTCCCCATTAACTTGATTTTGCTTCCGAGTCTACCAAGGTAGCGGAAGCTTTGTTTTCACTTTTCAAGGATGAAAAAAAAGTTCTCCAAAATCAAAATTTTCACTCGCGTTTTGCGTTTTAGACCTTTCTGAACAATTTTGGTTCCGTGTCTGTGTGTCTGTGTATCTGTGTGTCTGTCATGAATTCCTTGTAACGCGCATAACTATATGAAGTTATTGTCCGATTTCAATGAAATTTTCAGGGATTGTGTGGGTAGGTGTGTAGACGGTTCCCTATGAAAATCATCATCCCCGGACTGATAGAAGCGACTGCGCATGCGCAAACGTGAATTCCTTGTAACGGCCATAACTTCTACATTTTCCATCCGATTTCAATGAAATTTTCAGGGATTATGCGGATTAGATTGTAAATGATCCCCTATGAAAATCATCACCCCCGGACTGATAGTAGCTGATGCGCATGCGCGAACGTAACATCCGTGTAACAGCCGTGCGTACATCAGAATCTCAAATTCTACACTATCTACTGTCTAGCGCCCGTAGCACATTCGCAGCGAGTCAAACTCCCAGCCAAGGAGTCTAGGATACGACTCCCAGCCGTACCTAGAAATTTTTTGATTTTTTGAGTAGTGACTCACTTACATTTTTCATCCGAATTTGATGAAATTTTCTAGGATTATCCAGAGTAGCGTGTAGATGGTCCCCTATGAGGGTAGTGAAAGGTACTTAGAGATTGGTGTTTTGAGATTAACTACTATGCATCGGATCATCTATATAATCAGGTTATGGATACGAGGAAGCTATGTGCCACACCCACTTGGCAGACTTTTTTTTTTTACTCGTGTAGTGCGTCTTTGACTTTCAGACGAGATCGTTCAAAATTTTTAAAAAACCGATGTTCGCAATGATCGGATTGTAATTAAATCAATGAGCAATCATATCTGTCCCGAACTATCCTCCAAATTTGATCAAAATCGACCTGGCAGATCTTGAAAAATTGACGTTTACGGGATATTTATTGTAATGATCCAATAGTAATGAAATTTATAGAATGCCTTCTCAAACGCAAACAATTCCAATTCTGAGAGTGTGCATTAGACAGATAGACAGGCAGAAGGGATGAGACCAAATTTTATCGAGAAACCCCATTTGTGAGTAAATGGGCGAATTTCCTTCATTTTTTACTTTATAAAATTCGAATATACTTACTCGTAAGTTAAGGCATTTATCCGATAGGAAATTTAATGCTCTTTCCAACGGTATCCTCAAATTGTAATTTACACAGCTAATTAATGGAGTTATGACCGATGTAATGACAAAAGGTCAAAATCACGAGAAAAAAAGTTTCAAGTTAAAATAATTCGAAATGAAGGGTTTTTAAAAAAATTGCTAAGAGGCATTTTTTGTTGCAAATTTGTTATAAAATCGACTGGTACAGTATGGCAGACCAGTTAGGCTTACACCCTGTACAAGAGATTCAATGAGCTAATAGCACCCCACGCTTTGTTGTGCAGTGCTATTACTAGGTTTTAAGGGTTCGATAAAAACGGCTCTTTTCTCGAAATGAAAAATAAAATAACAAACGTTCAACTTTTGACAGCTTCGAAGCGGCAGAACGTAAAAATAGTTTGGAGCCAATATTCCATCCCTGGTCAAAGCCTTCGATTCTCGAGTCGGAGCCCCGTTGGGAAGACCTTCTCAAGTGGTAACAACCACAGGGTCACGACCTCGTAACCTAGAAGTGCAACCGGGGGTTAAAACTAATCTAATCATTGTTCGCCTCTGATACTCGTACAATCGAGAGGGGGAGAAAGGGTTAATAGCGAAACTCGGCGTTTTCCAGGTCTTACGAATTTGCACGAAACAATTTCCTCTGAACAAGATTTATCGTAAAGCATCCCCTTTGGAAGAACAATAACAACAGAATCGAATTTTGCACGATTTGGTTCTCTTACTGATTTACAATTTTTAATAATAAGTCCTTGAAATAGAGGGAGAGAACCAAATTCTGGATCATCGGATTTCAAAGTCGAAACAAATGGAGAGGGGGATAAAACGTATACCCATTTCAAGCCAAGGGTAGAAATAACTAAATACTGAGGAGAGGAGGATGAACTGTTATACATAATGCCGGCCGAAATAAATGAAAAGATAATAAAATTTATTCACAATAAAAAGTAAAATTCATAAAATGTCGAGTATTTTTGCTCTCGATTGGTGAGCAAATGATTTATTTCGGCAAATATTATTAAATAATAAATCATTTTCTCACCAATCGAGAGCAAAAATACTCGATATTTTATGAATTTTACTTTTTAATGAGATTTGAGAGTTTTCCAAATCTATGTGATTTATCCAGTTCATTTTTTTTTTTTTTTTTTGTAAAATGTAAAGTCCAAGGACCGGAATCTGTTTCAACTCGCGGCCTGGAACGCTCATTCGCCCAGAATCGAATTTGAGCCGCCATAACCATGCCTTCGGCCAAAAGGCCTCTTTTTCAAAAAATGTCCGAATTCGCATTGAGCTCCCGAACGTCAAAGGAAATTTTTTCTCAAAAGTTTAGGAACAGCTTGTACGAGAAAAATTTCTTCTGCGAAGATTTTCCACAATTTTTAATATTTAAAAAAATCATAAATTTGATGATGCGAAAAAGCATTAGTGGCCGGAAATGGGTTAATAGCGAAACTCGGCGTTTTCCAGGTCTTACGAATTTGCACGATACAATTTCCTCTGAACAAGATTTACCGTAAAACATCCCCTTCGGAAGAACAATAACAACAGAATCGAATTTTGCACCATTTGGTTCTCCTACTGATTTATAATTTTCAATAATAAGTCCTTGGAATAGAGCAAGAAAACCAAATTCGGGATCATCGGATTTCAAAGTCGGAACGGATGGTCATTTTATTCGGCTCGTCTTCCGAAGATCTCTCTGGAAATACGATGGAGCTTTCATCAATCATACGGTTGTAAAATCTGAGGACCGGCCTTTTCTCGGCCTTCATGGCGGCCGTGCAACTTGGTTCAGAGAGAGTGAGAAAAGTTGAGGAGGCGGGAAGGAAGAGGTGTAGCAAAAAAAAAAATCCCATTTATCTTCGATTAGTTTTGTAATTTTTCAGCTAAGTTTTGTCCCTCACAAAAACTCGGAACCGCCAGCGCGAGGAACCTTCACGCTCACTGGGGATTTTTCTTTAGTTCTCGCAGGAGAGACGCAACTTCTCGATGAAATAAAGTGTATCGCTATTTTTCTCCGAGTGTGTGGTTGATGGGGGGGGGGGGTATAGTCGGAGTTAAAAAATATGAAACGCCGTGTGATGGATTTGGAGTGACTATTAACTTCCTATACACGTAAACTAATTTTCTTCTAATTATACTTCAAATCTCGATACCTTAAAGCGCAAAGGCTTTACGTCCCAATCCATCTTCCAAATTTTAGCGAATTTGAAAAAAATGAAGCTATTGCAATGGCCTCAAAATTTTTAAATTTCACTGAAATCTGTTTTGGAACATTTTGAAAAGATCCCTGAAGTTTTTCCAAAAATCATAAAATAAATCAATTTATCATATAAATGTGCCACTGGAGTAATAGTCTAGCAATTTTTTTTTTTAGTTTTCGCCAAAATGTAACATATAAATACATAAAATGTAACAACAAACAAATGGACGAGTTCGTTAGCCAGAAATTTTGGGCTACTCTAAGTGGTCCAAATTTCAAAAATATTTTTAAAAAAAGGTTTTTTTCGGTTTTAGTGGTTAATATTTTCACAATCATAGTAATGTATGGTATATTCGGACTCGGCACAAAATTTCTGATACCGCTGCACTTTACAAAGAATGAAAAATCGTCCAAAAATTAAAAATAGTACGGAGGAGAGAAGGTATAATATACAGCATTTCCAAGTCAAATTCAACCTTTTCCAACTCATATTCAACATTTTCCAAATCAAATTCAACTTTTGATTTATTATTTTCAATAATGATTATTTGGAATCGACCAAGAAAAAAAGTTGTTAAATCCCCCCTCAAAATTTGTTGGTTTACCTTTCAAGGTACGTAGAATCCAAAAATCGAATCAAAATTTGACCGTCCGTCCTCCGTACGCGGCACTTTCCCCACTTAGCATTGACCGATTTTGATGAAATTTGGTACGTAGGCTCCATTGGGGCCGAAGATTTTGGTTAATGTAGGTCACTTCTAAGGGTTCAAAAATGAATTTTGAAATTTTGAAAATGCCCTAACTCAAAAAATTTTGATATAAAGGTATTGTTTTTCCTTCAATTTAAGATTCTATAGAATTTTTTGAGATTATGCGGAGCTCTGTAGGCCAAACCGTTCTCTCCCTACGAGAATTTAAGGGTTCTGCGTACTATAAATCAGAAACACGAGTGTGAATCGCAAAAGAGGCCTAATCTCCGTTCAAATTTAAGCTGACCGAAATGCGATCGATGTTTTTCTTCATGTTGGATGGTTGGTGGCTTTGCAGACGAGTGATCTATATAGAAAAAGAATAAACCATTGCGTAATAATTTGCAGCGTTTTCCAAAACAAATTCAACCTTTTCCAAGTCAAATTCAACTGTTTTCACCATTATTAGGGAAATTAAGAAAAATACCCACAAGCCCTAAATGTAGTACCAAATGCTTGTCTGTGATTGGGGACTGGGCTGAAAACAATACTCCAAACGCAGTAGGTAGGTATTTGTAACCTACACATAAAACAAAATCATGTTTTAATAAAAAAGAAATCAACTTAGAGCATTTCTATGTCAAATTGAACCTCCTCCCTTGGACAGCCTCTTCACTTCACTTCAGCACTCTATTTCACAAAAGTACCTAGACGATAGATAGACTTTTTACACCGAAGATAGACTTTTTACAAGTAAGATTTTAAATTTTAGAACTTTTAAAATAGTAATCATGTAAAGAAGTGATAAAAGTTCTTCTTTCAAAGAAATTTCAATTTATTTTTAATTTTAATAAAACAGGATTTTGTAAAACATGTCCAGTCCCCAATCACAGACAAGTATGTGGTACTACATTTAGGGCATGTGGGTATTATTCGTCATTACCCTAATAATGGTGAAAAGGTTGAATTTGAGTTGGAAAAGGTTGGATTTGGCTTAGAAATCCTATACATAATGAAAACGTGCGTAAATTCGTTGTACCCAGATTTAGAGTACGTGTGGGTACTCTATGAGTTCGTGGAGACGAGAAGAACATGAATATGGACTCCTAACATCTTCAAAGCATACCCAGTGCATAAAGTATTTTGGTATGGTATACTAAAAATCGAAAAAACCAAAAATCTTGTAAAAAAAACTTTCTAAAAGAAATTTCAACACCATTGTTCCTTGTCTTAACCATCCCTTCAACTGAAAGATTTCTTTGAAAATTCGCGCATTAATTCATGCTGCATGAATGGAATTTTTTAATTTCAGAAAACTCAAATTCAACAAAACAATTATTGACCTTCTTGAAGGTTATAGCTTGAAAATTTCTGGTCCAAAAAGCTGCAAATTATTACGCAAAGGTTAATTATTTTTCTGTATAGATCACTCGTCTGCAAAGAACTCTGCTTTGCCATTATCACCACCTACCATCTATTGCTTTTATCCATGTGACGTCACGCAGAATGGATGTATCGATTCTTTGACTAATCGAACGGTTATTTGAATCTCACTGAAAGGCGGCCATGTTCCCACCGTTGTAAACAAAAATCTAGGCGGGAAATCTAGGTTTCTGGTGTTCACTAAGTACCTACTTTCTCAAGGTGAATACGATCAAAATC
This sequence comes from Apolygus lucorum, assembly GCA_009739505.2. Classification (NCBI taxonomy): domain Eukaryota; kingdom Metazoa; phylum Arthropoda; class Insecta; order Hemiptera; family Miridae; genus Apolygus; species Apolygus lucorum. Next base: position 23,767,805 of record CM019168.2, on the reverse strand, counting down.
ATCAAAAAGTAGGAAGGTTTTATATCACAATGTAGGGTCAGAAAAGGATGTAAATGGCACTTGTCTCCAGTTCTCCATGTAAATAGGTATCCAAGTAGTAATACATTTGTTCAATGTGGCGAATAAACATTAAAATTTTCATTCTGAAAAACTTATTTCGAGTTTTTAATTGACACTGTTTGTGTCAGCCTGGTTTGCTTGTTAGCATGACAGTTGACACCTCACATGTCCCTGTTCTTGAATAGTGTCAAGACTAGGGATGGGTATCGATACTCGATATTTCAAAATATCGATACTTTCGAACCGATACTCGATATTTTAGTATCGATACTGCACTATCAGATATTTTTGGATATCGATACTTTGGATCCGATATTTCTAAATATCGAATAACGATACTGTTCTCGCGGAAAATTCAACATAATGGCTAAAAAATGAAGAAGATAGAGAGGCTTTCGGGTCATTACTCTTTAGTTGCACAAAATTTGTGTTTGTGTTATTTTTGTTATTTGTGTTATTTAATAACGTTTATATCATGGAAAAAATCACTCTGCTTGGACTCTTAATAGTGAAAAATGAATAAAAGTTGTTGAAAAAATTATTTTTCTTGAGAAAATTGATTATTTATCTTTATTGATAGTATTTTAAAATATCGATAACCATGCCCAACGATACTTGGGATATCGATACTCGGATACGATACAGTATTGATACAAAATATCGATACTTTTATAACGATACCCATCCCTAGTCAAGACCTCTCAGAGTCTGTATCAGCTGTTTGCAAACTGATCGCTACTTACTACTACATAATTGCTTTAAAAGAATAGAAAGAAGAAAATAATGAATATAACACCAAGAAATATTTGGTATGTAAACATAATGACCTTGCTGGACAGAGGTGTGAAAATGGCCCCCCTTCACGACCAGCTGATCAGGTCAGCTGAGAAGGTTAGGTTTGATACTGAAAATAATCGATTATTGAGTCTCGCGGATAACGCCAATAGATACTACCTACGTGCCTCTTTTGCGATTTACACTCGTGTTTCTGATTTATCGTACGTCCAACCCTTAAAGTCTAGTAGGAAGCAAACGGTTTGTCCTACTAGGCTCCGCGCGGTCTCTTAAAATGCAATACTATCTAAAAATTGATGGAAAAAACAATACCTTTATATCGAAATTTTTTGAGCTAGGGCGTTTTCAAAATTTCAACCCTTTAGGTTGACATCAACCTAAAGCTTCGGGACACAACTAAACCTCAAATGGAGCCCATATACCTACCAAATCGCATCAAAATATTTTTCAATTACAATCTTTTTCTTGGTCGATTCTAAAGGTTTATTAATGAAAATAATAAATTGAAAGAACCACGCAAATTAGTTGAAAACTAACTCCTGGTAGAGTAGACAAGATTTGGTCACATACAGACACACACACACCTACATAGATAAACTGTGACTTTCTCGCAGATTTGGACTCTACAACTGATTAAGACTAGACTACTTTTTCTGTTGAGTGTTGTCCTCCTTTACCCCAGATTAATCGCATAAGGACGCCCAAGTCTTATCATAGGGGGTCCTAAAAACATGTTCTTGAAAATATGAAGCAAAAAATAACTGATATTATTTATTAAAAACGAAATTAACATGCTCAGTAAACTTGAATATGATTGAAAAAAAAAAATAATCCAAATCGGGACAAACATCAACAAATAGTTGGGCCCCTTTTATTAGACTGGTCGATTAAAGGCTGAGGAGAAACTCGTCTATTTCGAGTAGTTTTTCGATCGGTTTTCTTGGAGAAGTTCACTCACCCGCTTATAAAACAGGTGGAGAAACTGGTCCAGTTTTAGAACTCTGTGTACCAGTTTCCCTTATTGACATAAAAATTTACCAGTGCGAGCAGCCGGAGTTTTTGAGTTTTTCGTCAAACAAGAGAACTGGAGTAGTTGACCACTTTTATACCAGTTTCCTCTAGACCACTGTCTGAACTCCGTCCCCACAAGGTGAGAAACGCGTCCATTTCGAGTAGTTTCCGTTTTTCACACTTCCTTTGCAACCTCTGAGTGCCAGTCTCCTCCATTCATAAAAAATGTTCAATATGAGGTGCGGATTTTTGTTTTTTTTTTGCGTCAAATGAGAATATTTGAGTAGTTCAACACTGTTATACCAGTTTCCTCGTGACTATATTGGTAAATTTCGTCGTCCATTTCGAGTAGTCAATGTTTTTTGCAATTGCTCTGCAACCTCTGAGTACCAGTTTCCTCCATTCATAAAAAATGTTCAATATAAGGTGCGGAATTTTTATTTTTTTTTTATTTTTGCGTCAAATGAGACATTTTGAGTCGTTCACCACTGTTATACTAGTTTCCTGGTGACTATATTGGTGAATTTCATCGTCACTACGAGAGGTACTCCTCCATTTCGAGTAGTCGCCGTTTTTCGACCGGTTTCCCTCGGAGGAGTTTACTCACTCTCGCGACAAACTGTCCGGCAGTTTCCTGTCCACGAGGACCATTGTGGAGACTCTGCTTATTAGAGCTCCTCCGAGCGGATTGTACCGGAAACGGATCCCAGCGACGCCCCAAACCGGGAGCGGAGGACGCTGGAGGGAAAAAGAGGACGTTCGCGGAGCCCCTCTGCTCCCGCGTCTCGAAGGTTAACGATGGAAACAGGAAGTCATCGAAAAGCCGCTGGGGGTGTTGTGTGAATGAGGCTTAAGGGTGCCACCCCTCGGCGGAGCTTCGGGTAAGAATGGAATCGACCAGGGGCCTCCTCCTGCCCGCCCTTACCCTGGACTTTTTACCTCCCCGCCGCCGCCCCCATCGGGCGACCAGACCGCCTCCCACGCCGACCGAATCTCCTTTTTCAACTCGTGCCGCGCGCCGTCCCCGGTCGTTGGTCCTCCACACATACCCTGATCACAATAGAGTAATCCGAAATGTAAATAATACCCTAATTGCGACTTCCCTTTTGTCGAGGGGCTCATGCGGGCTTTCCCCACTTTTTACTTTTCTCTACCCACCTAACTACCGAAAAGGAAAGTATTGTAACAACCAGTTTCAACTAGAAATTAGGGTTCCCAGACGGTGGACAGTAATTAACATCTATTAATCGGTCTAATCTATTATTCTGTTGAACAAATATGGGGTTTTAATCGATGTACGTACGATCAAATTAATGGAATAATCGATTCATTTGTAACGATCCACCCCCACAGTCCAGCGACACACTAACACTGCAACAGAGCAGAGTCAATATCCCAGTGAGACTACAATCTAGAGAGGCTATAACCCTACAACAGATCAGAGTCAATATCCCAGTGAGACTACAATCTAGAGAGGCTATAACCCTACAACAGATCAGAGTCAATATCCCAGTGAGACTACAATCCAGAGAGGCTATAACCCTACAACAGATCAGAGTCAATATCCCAGGGAGACTACAATCTAGAGAGGCTATAACACTGCAACAGATCAGAGTCAATATCCCAGTGAGACTATAATCTAGAGAGGCTGTAACCCTGTGAGACTACAATCTAGAGAGGCTATAACACTGCAACAGATAAGAGTCAATATCCCAGTGAGGTGGGAATACAATCTAGAGAGGCTATAACGCTGCAACAGATCAGAGTCAATATCCCAGTGAGTTGAGACTACAATCTAGAGAGGCTATAACAACAGATAAGAGTCAATATCCCAGTGAGGTGAGAATACAATCTAGAGAGGCTATAACGCTGCAACAGATCGGAGTCAATATCCCAGTGAGTTGAGACTACAATCTAGAGAGGCTATAACAACAGATCAGAGTCAACATCCCAGTGAGTTGAGACTACAATCTAGAGAGGCTATAACAACAGATAAGAGTCAATATCCCAGTGAGGTGAGAATACAATCTAGAGAGGCTATAACGCTGCAACAAATCGGAGTCAATATCCCAGTGAGCCTACAATCTAGAGAGGCTATAACACTGCAACAGATCTGAGTCTATAACCCTGTGAGCCTACAATATAGAGTGCCTATAACACTGCAACAGATAAGAGTCAATATCCCAGTGAGGTGAGAATACATTCTAGAGAGGCTATAATGCTGCAACAGATCGGAGTCAATATCCCAGAGAGTTGAGACTACAATCTAGAGAGGCTATAACAGCAGATCAGAGTCAACATCCCAGTGAGTTGAGACTACAATCTAGAGAGGCTATAACAACAGATAAGAGTCAATATCCCAGTGAGTTGAGACTACAATCTAGAGAGGCTATAACAACAGATCAGAGTCAATATCCCAGTGAGACTACAATATAGAGTGGCTATAACACTGCAACAGATAAGAGTCAATATCCCAGTGAGGTTAGAATACAATCTAGAGAGGATATAACGCTGCGACAGATCGGAGTCAATATCCCAGTGAGTTGAGACTACAATCTAGAGAGGCTATAACAACAGATCAGATTCAATATCCCAGTGAGACTACAATATAGAGATATTTAACTTTGCAAGTGTCTAATTTAGAGTTTAGAGTCGAAAACCTTATGAAACTACAATCTAGAGGTGCTATAACCCTACGAGATTACAATCCAGAGATTATATAACCCTGCAAGTCACCAATCTATAATAAAAACTCTTGGGACTACAATCTAGAGATATTAAATTCTGCAAGTCACTAATCTAGAGTCTAAAACCGTATGAGACTACAATCCAGAGATATTATAACTCTGCAAGACAACAATCTAGAGTCATTGTCACTTCCCAAGTTATGGTGAGGCAAAACATACATTTTATGTAAGTTTATCGATGATTTCCGAGATAAATATATCCCATTTTGGGCTCTAAACAAATAAAATAATACAAAAAAAAATTTATATTTTACTTACTCTGCATACTAACTTTATTACATTGAATTAAACTGTTTTGTGCGGTAGAAAATTAAATATTAATATTTTATTGTTTGCCGATTTTACTGAAAGATCTACTGAATGTATATATTTCTAAACAATATGTTTTGGTTAGGCATCTTTCTTGAGGAGGTGTACAAAAATATGGACGTTTAAAACTTAAGACACCTAGGTCTGAGATAGAGGCGACCCAGGCTGTAGATAAACATTCCCTCATAGATAAACATTTTTGGGAATAGAGGGCGTACCTTCTCCCGCCAGTCCAGAAATCGATCCTCGAAAGGTTTCTGGTTTAATATTTAAATACGGCACCTTTGAAGAGAGCGAGGCTTGCTCTTGGGCCACAATGGGGAGCTCAGTCCTTCATTTATGAGATCAACAGATTTCTGACACCGACAAGGTGTGGTTGTCCATCACCGCTACCAACCAGCTTGAAATATTCAACTGGGCGAAATGCATGGGCTTCCGCAGGGTCTCTTTCCCGGTAGTTCATTCAGTGTAGGTCGAAGGCACGAAGAATTCAGACTATCCTGGACGATTTACAAGGAACATTCGGACTTTGGTCAGTGATGAACTGATTTGCCGATATCGGGAAACAACAGGGGGCCTCACTGTCTAATACCCAGCCATCAGATCAGGCCCTTAGTTAGTTGGATATTCCATTCCCGCCCCAAAATCATAACGAATATTCTGATATGATGAACATTTCGATACGTCGGACATTTTGGTACGTTGACCATTCTGGAACGTTGAACGTTTTGATACTTCGGATATTTTAATACAATTGGTATTCTGATACGTTGGGATATTGGATAGGCTTGGACATTTTGATAGGTTTATTGGAAATGTAGATACCTTGGATAATTAGATACTTTGGACATTTTCGTATATTGGAATTTATGACAGCTTAGAAATTTTGGTACGTTGGACATTTTGACGCAAAGGAAATTTTGATACGATGGGTATTCTGATACGTTGGGATATTGGATAGACTTGGACATTTCAATACGTTCAACATTCTGATACATTTTGGAATGTTGGACATTTTGATGCATCGGAAATTTTCATACGATTGCTATTCTGATACGTTGGGATATTGGATAGGCTTTGACATTTCAATACGTTCGACATTCTGATTCGTTTTGGATGTTGGACATTTAGATACTTAGGAATTTTTTATACGTTGGACATTTTGATACATCGGAAATTTTGATACAATTCGTATTCTGATACGTTGGGATATTGGATAGACTTGGACATTTCAATACGTTCAACATTCTGATACATTTTGGAATGTTGGACATTTTGATGCATCGGAAATTTTCATACGATTGCTATTCTGATACGTTGGGATATTGGATAGGCTTTGACATTTCAATACGTTCGACATTCTGATTCGTTTTGGATGTTGGACATTTAGATACTTAGGAATTTTTTATACGTTGGACATTTTGATACATCGGAAATTTTGATACAACTGGTATTCTGATACGTTGGGATATTGGATAGACTTGGACATTTCAATACGTTCAACATTCTGATACATCTTGGAATGTTGGACATTTTGATGCGTCGGAAATTTTCATACGATTGCTATTCTGATACGTTGGGATATTGGATAGGCTTTGACATTTCAATACGTTCGACATTCTGATTCGTTTTGGATGTTGGACATTTAGATACTTAGGAATTTTTTATACGTTGGACATTTTGATTCATCGGAAATTTTGATACAATTGGTATTCTGATACGCTGGGATATTGGATAGGCTTTGACATTTCAATACGTTCGACATTCTGATTCGTTTTGGATGTTGGACATTTTGATACTTAGGAATTTTTTATACGTTGGACATTTTGATACATCGGAAATTTTGATACAATTGGTATTCTGATACGCTGGGATATTGGATAGGCTTTGACATTTCAATACGTTCGACATTCTGATTCGTTTTGGATGTTGGACATTTAGATACTTGGGAATTTTTTATACGTTGGACATTTTGATACATCGGAAATTTTGATACAATTGGTATTCTGATACGTTGGGATATTGGATAGACTTGGACATTTCAATACGTTCAACATTCTGATACATTTTGGAATGTTGGACATTTTGATGCATCGGAAATTTTCATACGATTGCTATTCTGATACGTTGGGATATTGGATAGGCTTTGACATTTCAATACGTTCGATATTCTGATTCGTTTTGGATGTTGGACATTTAGATACTTAGGAATTTTTTATACGTTGGACATTTTGATACATCGGAAATTTTGATACAATTGGTATTCTGATACGTTGGGATATTGGATAGACTTGGACATTTCAATACGTTCAACATTCTTATACATCTTGGAATGTTGGACATTTTGATGCGTCGGAAATTTTCATACGATTGCTATTCTGATACGCTGGGATATTGGATAGGCTTTGACATTTCAATACGTTCGACATTCTGATTCGTTTTGGATGTTGGACATTTAGATACTTAGGAATTTTTTATACGTTGGACATTTTGATTCATCGGAAATTTTGATACAATTGGTATTCTGATACGTTGGGATATTGGATAGACTTGGACATTTCGATGTATTGGAATTTATGACAGCATGGAAATATTGAAACGTTGGACATTTTGACGCATAGGAAATTTTGATACAATTGGTATTTTGATACGTTGGGATATTGGATAGACTTGGACATTTCAATACGTTCAACATTCTGATACATCTTGGAATGTTGGACATTTTGATGCGTCGGAAATTTTCATACGATTGCTATTCTGATACGTTGGGATATTGGATAGGCTTTGACATTTCAATACGTTCGACATTCTGATTCGTTTTGGATGTTGGACATTTAGATACTTAGGAATTTTTTATACGTTGGACATTTTGATTCATCGGAAATTTTGATACAATTGGTATTCTGATACGCTGGGATATTGGATAGGCTTTGACATTTCAATACGTTCGACATTCTGATTCGTTTTGGATGTTGGACATTTAGATACTTAGGAATTTTTTATACGTTGGACGTTTTGATACATCGGAAATTTTGATACAATTGGTATTCTGATACGCTGGGATATTGGATAGACTTGGACATTTCAATACGTTCGACATTCTGATTCGTTTTGGATGTTGGACATTTAGATACTTAGGAATTTTTTATACGTTGGACATTTTGATTCATCGGAAATTTTGATACAATTGGTATTCTGATACGTTGGGATATTGGATAGACTTGGACATTTCGATGTATTGGAATTTATGACAGCGTGGAAATATTGAAACGTTGGACATTTTGACGCATAGGAAATTTTGATACAATTGGTATTTTGATACGTTGGGATATTGGATAGACTTGGACATTTCAATACGTTCGACAATCTGATACGTTTAGGAATGTTGGACATTTTGTAACTTGGGAAATTTTGATTCGTTGGACATTTTGACACATTTGGTTTACCAATGTACACGTTGATACATCGGACAGTGTACAATACATATTGTGTACAATACAATATACATTGTCCAATTTGAAACTTAGGAAATTTTGATTCGTTGGACATTACGATACATTTTATAGTTCAATACACTTTGATACATCGGACAGTTTAGAACGTTGTCCAATTTGATACGTTTGATATTTTGATACTGTTTTCATCCAGAAAGAAACAAGGAACAACTCGTGCCCAAATGAAGCCGACGTATCAAATTTCATCAAAATCGGTCCCAGAAAACTCGGCAAAGCGAATGGACAAACAAATGTTTTTGGGTGATTATTTGGAGTCTTGTTCTTGTAGTTTCTTCAATTTTTATTTTTCAATTTGGTACATGTTTCGACTCTGCTGTGGGGTCTTCCTCAGCCTGTAGGTTTCTGTTAATTCTTCCGAGAAGCGTCTCCTCTTTGTCCCTGCTTGACTCGTGCGCAGTTGATTTACTTGTTGGTTGGTTGATTGAAGAAACTACAAAAACAACTCCAATTAATCACCCAAAACCATGGAAACTCAGTACCAACCAACAAAAAAATGTTAGTTCTCTTTTTGGATTTAACATACTTTGAGCATCAACTATCACGTTTTACAAGGAGGAGTTCGACTGAGGATGAACTGGAGTCATAGCGTTAGGAAGAAAGTGAAACAATTCAATTTTTCTTAATATACAACTCCTTCTACAAGCCATAGCAACCACAAAATATGGTTGGAAACTCCATGTCAAAATATTCAATAACTTTCTCAAAATATAATCAAACCGAGTTGGTTCTGGTGGAGCCTATTTAAGTGCCGCTCAAACAGGCACTAGTGCATTGCGATGAGAACTTCAAATAGGTACTTAACTAAGAAAGAGGGGAGAAACATAATTTTTGAAGCTAAATGGAATAATCAACGTCAACTTAGGTAATTTGGACGTCTGAATAGAAAAGAGCTGAAACAGAAGTAGTGACGAGAAACAATGGGAATGAATGCAGGCAGGTTATATCATCAGCATAACGGATAGCCCTTTGACCTCATTTCTCCCACGTCGGGATAATAAAGAACTGACCCTCCGTTAATTTGTCTTCCCTCTCTTCGTCCATCCGTTCCGTTCGCCGAATGCCACCACACTCGTCATCTCCATAAAAGGGGGGAAAATGCGTTGACACGGATTTAGTTTGGCTAATTCGTTTAGGAGAGGAGGTTCTAAAGGATCTGATACGATGAAGCTCATCTTCGGTGTGAACTATAGGGAAACTATAGGTTCGTGGACCTCTATTTACAGGTAGTTGACAAATAGGCTCTAATTATATGGTAGTTGAGAATATACCGGATCTTTTCCCCTAGTTCTTAAACACAGTTCACCTGTGCATTCTTGATTTGGAACTCTCTGGTTGTGAGGCAGGGAGATAAGTTTTGTCATGCTGGGATAAAGATGTGCGAATGCAGTCTCGATTCATGAATACTCTGCCTTTGAGGATCTTGAATACAAGCATTTTTCAAGCTGCAATACAATATATCTATGAAGTCTAGATTTGGGGTAATCCAGCTTCGGCGAACTCGACTATCAGCTCTTCCAAAGCAGTCAAAAATGTACCTAAGTAGCCGTAATTTGAAGCCTTCATAACTTCTCACAAGCTGTCAATACACTGCACCTACCTATGAAGTCTTGATTTGAAACTCTTTGGCTATGAGGCAGGGAGATAAGTTTTCTCATGCTGGGACAAAGGTGTGCAAATGCAGTCTTGATTCATGAATACTCTGCCTTTGAGGATCTTGAATACAAGTATTTTTCAAGCTGCAATACAGTATATCTATGCCGTCTAGATTTGGGGTAATCCAGCTTTTGCGAACTCGACTATCAGCTCTCCTAAGCAGTGAAAAATGTACCTATGTAGCCGTGATTTAAAACTTTTCATCTTCGAGTATATAGACCTTCATAACTTCTCATAAGCTGTCAATACACTTCACCTACCTATGAAGTCTTGATTTGAAACTCTTTGGCTATGAGGCAGGGAGATAAGTTTTCTCATGCTGGGATAAAGGTGTGCAAATGCAGTGTTGATTCATGAATACTCTGCCTTTGAGGATCTTGACCACAATCAATTTTCAAGCTGCAATACAGTATATCTATGCAGTCTAGATTTGGGGTAATCCAGTTTCGGCGAACTTGACTAAGCTCTTCCAAAGCAGTCAATAAATGCACCTATGTAGCCGTGAACTGAAGCTTTGAACAGACTTCGAGTAATCAGGCCTTCATAACTTCTCACAAGCTGTCAATACTTTGCACCTACCTATGTAGTCTTGATTTGAAGCTCTCTGGCTATGAGGCAGGGAGATAAGTTTTCCTATGCTTGGGATAAAGGTGTGCAAATGCTGATTTGAATCATGAATACCTGCCATCATAGGACCCTGCCTTTGAGGATCTTGAATACAAGCATTTTTTAAGCTGCAATACAGTATAGCTAAGCAGTCTAGATTTTGGGTGATCCAGCTTCGACGAACTTGACCATCAGCTCTTCCAAATGAGGTTATCCTCAAAGATCTCAAAACCACTCAAAGGGTGATTGCTTAAGTTGAAGCTTTTCGACAAACTCGATGGTCTTGTCTGGAGTTTTGTGCTTGTGAAGTAGCTCAGTTTGAGAACCTTGACTCACAGCTCCTCCCAAACTGGCAATATTGCTCTTCCCCAGCTGCAATACAGAGCGTTACTTTGCAATATTGATTTGATAAGGTCACTAGCTCTAAGGAATTCAACACGATGCACTTTCTAAGCTGACGATACAATGTTCCTTTGCAGTCTTGATAATCTCCAGCTTCACGGAATTTCACTCATCGCACTTTCTAAGCTGACAATACTTAGGATTCTTGATTTTGAACATCTGAAGCTTGGATGAACTTGAATGTCAACCCTTCTCAAGTAGTGAAAGCAGTGTATCAACCTATGGAGTTGTGATTCGAAGCATTCCTATGCAATAATGATTTGAAGAGAGCTCCAGCTTTAAGGAATTTGACTTGCTGCACTTGCTATTAAAAATCTTAGAAATGCTTAGAATTAGAAAATCTCCAACTTTGAAGACTTTTTAGACCTTCTCAGCTTCATACCTTAATCAGACCTCGATAGCTCCTCCCAAGCTGTTAATACACTGCAATGTGATTTGAAGGGCTGCTACAAGGGCTTTCACAAACTCGACTGTCTTACTTGGAGCCTTGTGAGCTCTCATGAGTGTTCATTTTAAAAAACTCGCTTTTGTGGGGTTTAAAAAAAAAAGAAGCGCATGAATCGTCTGTACCTGTTTGAAATAGGGTATTATACGCTAAGTATTATAGGAATCAACACAAAATTGCAAAAAAATTATCGCACAACACTGTCCCAAAATGAAGGCCTCGCCCAGAGGGAATAATCACGATATTTCAATGAATTCTTCAATGATGCATCCGAATGCGAAAGCCAGTTCCAGCAAAGATTGATTTTGTACGTATATATACTCCTGCTCAAAATTAGAGCACCACCATCTATTTCTTCGTTTGTCCCCTTCTTTTTTCGCTTATCAAGTTTTTATCCATCTGCACACATTGTTTGTAAACACAGAAAGAAAAAGGTAACCAAAAACGGCATAAATTCGAGAAAAGAAGATGTTTTTAATAAATTAAAGTAACATGTACTTCTTGTGGTAAAATGATAAAAATTGAAAATGTGGAAAAAAGGTTTGAATTATGCCAGTTTAGCTTTTCAATAGTTGGTACTAGCTCCTCTAGCTCGGATAAGGGCTGGGGCCTTTTACCCATGCCTCTAGTCAAGTTTTGGATATCCTCCTGGGGGATATAGCCCCACTCCTCTTTCGCTGCTGTGTCCATCTGCTGAAGATTGTCTGGTGGTGGATCTCTGGCTCTAATTCTTTGTTATGACTGCGTGTCGGAGCGTGAAGGCGATCGGCTTCCTTCGGATTGTCGATTTGATTGGTTCCTACTCAACGAAGACAAAGGACGGGACAACACTCGATGCCCGGCGCGGGTAACCGCAGACCGTGTGCAAGAGTGTTAAGATCGCCAGCTCGGATACATACCTAGGCACGATTGCTCGCCGACCCGGGGAATGCACCACATTTACCTATATCTAGTTGGAGGCAGACGACGACTAGGGTAAATGGGAGCAGAAGCCGGCGCGATGAGATTTATCGCATACCGAGACCCTCTGATGAACTTGTGGGCTTCAGAGAGGAGGCGAGGTAGATCGAGAAATAAACAAGTCGAGTTTTCGAAGACGAGTGCATGAAGGGGAAGCCCTGAGTCCTCCTTTTATATGGACTTGACAAGGTAAGGAGAGGGTGGAAAAAGGTGACGTCAAATGATGTCACTGTTCCCCGTACCTCACCTTACCTACCTTGCATGGTGTGAGTCACTCAGGGTTTCCCTCGACCTTTATTTAAGAACTACATAGTTACAAGTGTGAGTCATTACATTCTTATTTTCAGCAAGTCTCAAACATGCTCTATTGGATTCATGTCTGGGCTCCTTGGTGGCCAGTCCAGGATACACAATTTATAAGGGAAGAAGGAAAGAGACAAACGAAAAAATGGATGGTGGTGCACTAACTTTGAGCAGGAGTATATATATATATATTTTTTTTAGAGCAAACTTTTCTATATACAAGGGATCCATGCTGAAAATGGACTTCAAATTGTAATTGAGAACATTGTAATCGTGAATTTATTTTCAATACCCGGATTTTTGGTATATTATTTTCAATAATAAGCCTTTGGAATCGACCTAAAAAAGAAATTAACCCCCCCCCCCCCCCCCAACAAAATTGGTTGGTTTACGTTTCAAGATCCGTAGAATCCGAAAATCGAATTAAAAATTTTGCCGTCCGTCCGACGTCCACCGTACGCGGCACTTTCCTCACTTAGCATTGACCGATTTTGATGAAATTTGGTATATGGGCTCCATTTGGCGTCTAGTTGTGCCCCGAACCTTTGTTTGATGTCGGTCACTTCCAAGGGTTGAAAAATAAGAGTTGAAAATTTGAAAACGCCCTAATTCAAAAAATTTTTATATAAAGATGTTGTTTCTCCATCAATTTAAGGTAGTATTGAACTTTCAGAATTTTTAGAGACCACGCGGAGCCCTGTAGGACAAACCGTACTCTCCCTAAGAGAACTTAAGGTTGGACTTTATGGATAAATCATAAACACGAAAGTGAATCTCAAAAGAGGCCTAATCCCCGTTTAGCTGACCGAAATGCGATCGATGTTTTTCTTCATGTTGGATGGAGGTAACAATGGCAAAGCCGTGTTCTTTGCAGAAGAGTGATCTACATGTATAAAGAATAAACCTTTGTGTAATAATTTGCAGCGTTTTTGAAGATAGTAGGCATACAACCTCCAAGCCTAGTAGGAATACTTACATAAATGTACCGACTCTACTACATTGTAAGTGCCTACTCGGAAAGTTTGTGACTCGAGTATATAAGTATCTATGGAGAAAAGTTTTCCTCGCGATCATTTTTTCAGGAGTCCCTTCCTTACGGTAATCAAGTATTAATGTGGTTATATCTAGTCATGCCCCCTAAGGTGGAGGGTCACAGAAGAGAAGAGTCAGGAGAGGCGGACGCTGTAAAAAGTTGAATAGTGATAAAGAGGAGCTCGTTACGAAGGGGTGCCGCCACTTTGCTTAGAGAATCTTAAAAAAGCTACAAATAGTTTGACGAAAGGTTCCCAGTGATTAATAGCGAGGTTTTTCTAGCTCGGAAATCTCACGTCTTGGCCCTGTAAAACCCAAACGGGCCTCGGGTTGGCACTTCTGACTTGAAAAGAGAAACTTCGGTCGTTGCTTTGATCTAATGGGCAATTCCACCTGGTCTTTTTTATTCCGAGTCAATATTCCAAAAATATGCTGGTTTTTACGTCAACTCAAATAGTTAGTCTGATAAATTTTTCGAAATTAATTCTGTTTACGGTTGCTTGTTTGTACCAGTACACACATTTCAGTCTTTTGTGATTTCTTGTCTTTTCTTGATGAAAATTGGATTTTGACTATTTTTGGTCTGCACCAATTCAAACATATTGTTTAGTAATGCATGCATTCCAGGGGACGTCCCATTGGATAAGCATTAGATCAGTTTAACCAGTTGGTAAGCGATAAAACTGTTTCACTCGATGTAATTTATTTATTACTTTAGGCAAACCCCCCCCCCCCCTATCCTCACACTTATCCACCATAACATTTCTAGCGGCATGGGAGCCTCGAATCTGAAGAGCATTTTAAAATCCATGATCTACGATACCAAAGCGGAAATATGTCTTAACATTTAAGTTTCATCTATTAGTTTTAATAGGCAGACCGTCGAGGTTCACGTCCGTATTCAAGGTGAAACACAAAAAAAAAAAAACCACGAAATATGCGGTTTATGATGTCCTGGCACCATGGTGGCACCACTATTAGTTCCTTCGTGGTACAGAGAATAATTCATGAAAATCCGGAGGTATAATGAGAATTTTTCCTCAATTTCAAAGCTTGGGTACAATAATTGTACTAATTATTAGTAAGCAGTAAAGGAACCGAAATATTGAAAAATCGGATATTTTATAAATATTATCCCCCCACCCATCCCCTCCCCTTGAGAATTTTGGTACTCTGGTAAAATCATGTACAACTCGGAAGTTATTTGAGTCAAACAAAAAAAGAAACACGCAAATCGGTTGGAAATTGAGGCCTGGGCAGATTTTACAAGATTACCCCCGCAAACGCACGTTTTGTAAGCAATAACCCCCCTTTCCCCCCCTTAAAAAGCAAAATTTGAAATTCCGGCGCCGTAGTGCACAACTAGATAGGTTTTCGCGTCGAAGAAAAAAAGAACCACGAAAATCGGTTGAGAACTAAGGCCTGTGCAGACGACACAAGATTATGCCCAAAAACGCACGTTTTTTGAGCATTAACCCCCCCTTTCCCCCCCCCCTTAAAAGGCAAAATTCGAAATTCCGGCGACGTAGTTCACAACTAGATAGTTTTCTGCGTCGAAAAAAAAAGAACCAGGAAAATCAGTTGAGAACTAAGGCCTGTGCAGACGACACAAGATTTTGTCACACACACACACACACACAGACACACCTATGGTTTTTTTCGCGGATTTAGATTCAGAATGGCCTAAAACGGATTACTGTGTGGTTATTTTTTTTTCTGTTGAGTGTTGTCCGCCTTCACTCCAGATTGGATCGCATAAGGACGCCAAAGTCTTACTGTGGGACGTCCTAAAAACTTGTTGAATTTGATAACTAGTGGTTAAAATTGTTTTTCCTTCAACTGTGAATGAATAGAATATATTCTTCTAAGTTGACATAATTTATAGAATTCGCCACCTTAAAAAAAAAATCAATGGATCAAGGATAAATAATGAACAAAGAGCAAGAAACACATTTTGCTCCCTCATTTTCTATGGGAAGGTCCATATTTCGGGTCTTCCACAATCAAAACTTTCACACACATTTTGACTTTGAGAGCTTTCTGAACATCTTCCTGGTAATTCGGCCTTTCTGAGAATAATATTTTCGTTTATATATTGCTTCCGAGTCTACCAAGGTAGCGGAAGCTTTGTTTTCACTTTTCAAGGTTGACAACAAAAAATTCTCCAAAATCGAAATTTCCTCTCGCGTTTTACGTTTCAGACCTTTCTGAACAATTTTGGTTCCGTGTCTGTCTGTCTGTGTGCATTTCAACACACGGCAACAGCCGTGTTTTTGTCGCCCTCTCAATTCTTTTCCCGCGTAATTTCACATGTGTGACGTGAGAATCTCAAATCCTATTCATACTATCACCAGGCCTAAATAGCTCAGAGGCAGCGCATTGGGCTCGTGCGATCCCAGGAGTCCCGGGTTCGATTCCCAGCTAAGCTTAGTAATTTGTTGATCCAATCAGATCTTTAACCTTTGACACTGTGCTCAAACCCTCAGATTCTTACTACTCACTTACATTTTTCATCCGAATTTGATGAAATTTTCTAGGATTGTCCAGATTAGTGTGTAGATGGTCCCCTATGAGGGTAGTGAAAGATACTTAGAGATTGGTGTTTTGAGATTAACTACCATGCATCGGATCATCTATATAATCGGGTATTGGATACGAGGGAGCTATGTGCCACACCCACTTGGCAGACTTTTTTGTGTGGTTTTGCCTCAGAAAGGCCGAATTACCAAGAAGTTGTTCAGAAAGCTCTCAAACCCAAAATTTTGTCACCTTTATAACTTGGATTTTCGCTATTTCTTATCTTTTATTATTTCGTACTTTACTACGAAGTCTAGGTATTGATAATATCTGAACCCCTGTATAACGAATTACCGTGAATCTACCACAAAACATTCTTTTTGATTCAGTACTTTTTGGAAGTACATCCAATACAAGATCCTTGAAATGAAAACAACTTTATTATCTACTAGCTATGTTTAAAGTACTACCTATTTATTAAATTTCTAATCCCATTAATTGTTTGAGAAATATATGAAATATTTTTTGTAGCATATTATACGCATTATAAAAAATTTAATAAAATAAGGCTGGAAAAATTGATATGTATCTTTTGATCTATTTCCATGGTTAATTTCTTTCTTGACAGTTCAAGTACATATTGCAACTGTTTAAAAAATGTTGACCTTCTAGCACTTACGAGGGGGTCACAAAAAAAAAAACGATAATTTCTTCATAGCTCCTTCATTTTTCTATATTTGTATACCAAATTTTGTTGTATTTCAAAATAATATCTGCACGCACTCGTCTTATAATTTTTTTTTTTTTTTTTTTTTTTGTTTTTGGAACTGTGTAGGAACTCAGTGGGCTGTTTAGTCACACATGCGATTTTTGTTTCTCCTCAAACAAATCTCGGTATTTCAAAAGTGTTAGGCACCTACTTTACTTCTGTTGGTGGTAATTAATTAATGGAGTTATTGATTCATGCCTGGTTATTGATTCACTGCAAGATCTACTAATCAACTTCATTTAACCAGTAAATGATTTCGTTTCAGGTGGCGTATCAGCACTGGATTTGCAGCGATAGGTTTAACTACTGGCATAAAGGACGAAGGTACAAACCCTGCAGGTCGTATTGCCGGAGGGTTGAGCAAACTTGCCCTTTCTTCTTACCGTTAGATAAGGGTCCAGCACACTACGCTGGCGAGCCTACTTTCCTGTGCCTAGGTGAGTGACAGTTCACAAGGTGGTATACCTTATTGTATGCTATGATTGTTAATTTTGATCATTACAGATACATTTTCTAGTCTGGCGAAGTGATGAGGGCCACCATTCAACCATTGTTCCTTGTTTTATACCTCAATAACCCTTGATGAGATATTTCTGGAAATCTATTAAGAAATAACAGATAAAAATCTTAACCACATGTGAATCAATAGATAGTCCCTCAAATTGCGCACTTGAGGATTTTTTTCAAATCCAGGTGAATCAGTTCAAACGAGTAGATGAGGCGGTTATGACCTTTTTTTCAGTTATAAAATAAATAGGTAATTGAATATTTTTTTCAACTTGGTAACCCCTCAAAACGTTTTAAACGCTGAAATTATATAACAATGTTTATAATTTTTGAAGTGGAAATATCTCATATTCAGTTCACATTATCTTCTAAAGCAGGGTTAGTGGGAGTAGCTTAATCATAGCAGTCGAATCATGCATTATATTGGCCAACACGACAATCAATCAGATCGGCAGTTGTGATGTTTTACCCAATTATTCCTAAATCATTATGGTTTAGATAGCCCCCAGCACCAAATAGAAATCGGAAATAGAAATCGGAAATGTACTAACTTTGAAATCATGAAGCAGGCAGTACTTTTTTATTTTATAATCTGTTTAGTATTACAACTGTATACAATACATCCAGTAATTTCTCATTAATATGTACCTACTAATCGCAGTTCTGTGGTTCACATCACATTTATCAGCACCTAAAAATTAAATTGAAACATCTCTATATTTTTTTTAATTTATTTTAGCCAAGGTCCACATTTGCCTGTAGTGCTGTGTAGTTAGATATCTCTATATTTGAACATCGATTTAAAAAAAAAAGTCTGCCAAATTGGGTGGGCAGTATAGCTATACTACAATATAGCTGGGCAGTATAGTTTCCCCTTTGTTGGTGAAGTAATGAATGATTGTGTCATCAAAGCTATCAGTAGTATTTGAGCTCTGATGGCAGAGGAGGGGATGGCACCTAAGAGTCGTCAACACGATTGTGAATAAACTCATTAATTTGTTATTAGCTTCGCCAAAATATGAAATGTTGAGAAAAGGACATGCCAGAGTGGCGTATTGGCCCTTTTCCCAATCAGTCTAATGCCCGTCGAGTGTCGTTGGTTTTCTGAAATACCAACTATATTTTTATGTTTACCATGTTGTATTGTTCATAATGGTCATCCTCCAATTCCTGGGGTACCATCTTCCAATTGATAAAGGGCATCCTCTAACTCATAAAGGACCTCCTTCCAATTCATACACTTTCGGTTTATTATTTTCAATAATAAGCCTTTGGAATCGAGCAAGAAAAAAGAAATTTTAACACCCCCTCAAAATTTGATGTTTTACGTTTCAAGGTACGTAGAATCCGAAAATCGAATAAAAATTTTGCCCGCCGTCCGCCGTACCCCTTCCGCGGCACTTTCCTTCCCATGGACCGATTTTGATATCATTTGTATATGGGCTCCATTTGGGGTCTAGTTGTGCCCCAAAGCTTTTGGTAGATGTCAGTCACTTCTAAGGGTTAAAATTTTGAAAACGCTCTTGCTCAAAAAATTTTGATATAAAGGTATTGTTTTCCCATCCATTTAAGATAGTATTGAATTTTTAGAGTTTCTAGAGAACACGCGGAGCTCTGTAGGACAAACCGTTCGCTCCCTACCGGAACTTGAGGGTTGGACATAAGCCAGAAACACGAGTGTGAATCGCAAAAGAGGCCTAATCTCCGTTCAAATTTTATCTGACCAAAATGCGATCGCTGTAGGCACGTGGTAGATACCCACAGCCCTTGGTTGGTGCCCTTGGTTCCTTGGTTGATAGTGGCAAAGCCGAGTTCTTTGCAGACGAGTGATCTATATAGAAAAATAATAAACTTTTGTGTAATAATTTGCAGCGTTTTTTACTTATGCTGCTCGAAAGGGATTTTTTATTCGGTACTAAGTACTTTATATATTTTGCAGACCCTAACATTGAAGAGACTGGAGATCAACTGGACCAGTCGTCCTACGGCCCCGAGACCTGCTGCTATGAGCAATGCGACTCCGGACGCTGCGTCGTTCGGAACGGCGGCTGCGGCGACGACGAGAGGTCGCGAGAGGACGCCGCTGCGTCCGGTGACAGACCAGTCAACTCCGCGCTACTCCTCCTCACGATACTCTTTCTTAACAGGACTAGACTTCTCAAATAGCACTGACTCATCTGATAAAAAGCTCAGTTTCTTGGCGCCACATTCATTTTTCATTCATGAAAACCACACAAAACTGAAAACCCCACCGGAAATACTCGAAAAACCACCAAAAACACAACGGTTTCCCCCCGAGAACTGTAAAAATTCAGCTCATCAACCCAAATATTGACATTTGTGGAGCGGGGAAACCACATTTTCTCTTTTCAAGTGTACATGACACTCACACTTATCTGTGGCCTTTGCGAATTGTACAAGTGCAGCAACAACTATTTGCTGGGCAAATAACGTTGTTGCTTGAAAATTATGTACATTTCCTAATTTCATAAAAAAAACTATTACTAAAATGTTAAATCTTCAAAAGAGTTTTAACTTTTCAATTACTCGTAACTTGTTGTTACTTCGTGGGGCAGTCGGTTTTCCTTTCGTACCATGATGAAAAATGCAATGTGAGCGGATTTTGTGAAGTGCTAAAGTGATAACTTTTTCAACAAATAAAAAATAAAATATTATAACGAAATCTAAAATGTGAAGAAAAAAAAGTTTTGAGGATATAGGTAGTGCATTTTGAAGTGGACACGAACTTCGATTTAATGTGAAAGTCCATTGGTGCCTGAGTGAAGGTGTTAACGCCTTGGAAAGTGAAATTGTGAAGAAAAAAAAATTGTGTGTATCATCATTATGCGGTGATAAGAACTGTTAAATGGAATAAATAAGACTATTTATTAAGAATTTTTAATATGAACAAAATATTTGTTAACCTCGAAAATTAGATGACAGAAATTGGTGTGTGTGTTCAAGTATTATGTTTTAGTTCTTTGAAGAAAGAATTAGTTTATATTGTCCAACCCGACACTGCAAGCAAATTTTTGTGGCGAAAGGTGGATGAAGTCTTCGGATTTTGAAACGAAGCATCCATTTAGATCGATGGAGAATTTCGCTTTTTTGCCGCAGCACAAAAAAAAACGTTTGCGATGTAGTTTATAATAATCACTAGCGTTTCGTTAGATCGCCTAAAAAAATAATGGGACACCAAAAAAATGTAGAGGCTGGGACGAAGGGTTTTGGTTTTTCTTAGGAGTTCTCTAGTTCGTAGAGAACGTCGCGAGAAAAAGTAAAAAATTATTGATACCTTTTACTGTATCGGTGAACTGGTGTAAAATTTGCCACATCAAAAAGTAATTTTAAAAAAGAAACCCTTGTAATTCTGTTTTTCAATGAAGCAGTTGAAACCCCAGCCTCCCGGCTCGATTCCTGCTGTGAAATTTTTCGAAGTCACGGAGACGAGTTTAGGTACAAATATTAGGACTGACAGTATACAAAAATAAGTTCCTTCATAATTAACATTTTTAAAACCGCGATACCAGTTATTTAGGCACCTCCAAGCTCCATAAAGTTAAGCCTTTTCTTTCCATTTGCAATTTCCTTTATTATTTTTTTAAACCTACGCAGGCCTAAGCTGTTCATTATTAGGTCGTTATAGAGATCTCACTTTAAATGTAAATAAAAAAAACCTAATCAATTTTTTTAAAAAAGCGAGTCTGTCTTGCAATAAATTTATAGTTTCATTTTCGAAAATTAACTACAATTCCGTGAATCACATTTTGAAATTTAAACATTTTAAACTCCCGTTTACTAACAGAAATAGCTGTTCATGAGATGTAAATTGCAAATTTAACAAAATTGAATGGAAATTTCGGAATGGAGTAGGGTAACTGCTACACCTAGAGACACCGTTTTTCGATTTTACGAGTTTCGTAATTCGTAGTTCGTAGTTCGGAATTATTTTGTATCCTGTTCAAAAACGTGTACGCAATTTGCTTAAATTCGATGCTCAACTGTGTTTTTTGGAGTTCACAAGGATGGGAAATTTGCCGTAAATGAGGGGGTCGTTGACACCTATTTGTTGAGGTTCAACTTTTCCAGACGGTAGACAATTATGAAATGTTTCATAAATGGAGGTTGCATTACGACTGTCAGGAGTTCATATAAAAATAGAAAAGTCCGTTGAGGTGGAGTTTGACAGTCAAATTTCGGTAGTTGACACCGTTTATCCCCCCCCCCTCCCCTAGGGGGTGAGGAAATCTTTAAGATCCAGGGGTGGAAATCGGATCTTGTAAGATACCCGAGGGAACCGCTCGCACGGGTTGTGTGGGATACCCACTAAAACCTCACCTCCGTATTCCACGTTGTACCTCAGCCTGGAACTGTTCAACACATTACTTCAGGCTGAGTCTTGGGAGTTTCCATAGTTCTCTGCTAGGGGCCGGTCCATGGTTCCCCTTCGCCGCCTCTCCCGACCTTGAAGGATTTTTTTGTTCATTATTTTTTCTATATAATCTGCCACAGTGGTTCAGTTTTTTTCGCTTTTCAGCATCTTTCCTATGACCACCTCTGAGGTCATTTCCTGTGCTGCGAGATCCAACTTCTCCCTTAGGCGGTTCCTCTCCCCTGTCCATCGCATGCATTCAAAGAATGTATTGAATGCGTCATCATCCTTCTTCCCTGGCAGTTGGGACATTTCGTGGACCTCACCTTTTCCACCTTATGTAGGTAGGCGTAGAAAAGTCCGTGCCCTGAAAGGAACTGGGTTAGGAAGGAATTTATCTCTCCATGCTTCCTCTGTAGTCATGTCATGATTTGAGGGATCAGCCTCGCAGTCCATCTGCCTCTGGTTTCTCCTGTCCATATATCCTGCCATCTTTCCATGATGGCACGGAATCGCTATCCTTGATCTCTCCTGTTGAACATTCCCTTTCTTTCTGTGGCCATGAGATGAATGGGGATTACTCCTCCAAGGACTAGTACGGCTGGTTCTGAGACTGTTCTGTAGGCACAGGCGATGCGAAGTGCTCCTCGGCGTTGAACTGCCACCATTTGCTGTCGGAGATATCCTACCTCCATGGCGTCCTTCCACACCTCCGCCCCTTACAAGAGAAATGATTGCACAACAGTGTACATCTGGGTCTCTTGCATAGTTTGGGACCATTTAAGGTGACATAGGGCAGTCATCATCCTTGTTCTCCTGACAGTTGGGACATTTTGGAGACCTCTCTTTCTCAAGGTAATTGACACCTTGAGGTTTCGTTGACAGTCAAATTGTTTTTCGCTTGGAAGGGCCATTCCAAACCACTCTTTCATCACACCTTCTTCCAGAGTGATTATATTATCACATGAAACTCGTTTTGTAGATAAATTGATTGGAGAAATGAGGGTGTCAACGACCTTTAACATGTGTTGAAATCGTTGACACCACGTGACCACAAAACGGAAAAAATGTATGTTGTGATTGCTGACACCGTCTAGTAAGGCCTCAGTAACTTAGACTTCCACACCACTCTTCATCACATCTCCTTTCTGTGTGATTATATCATTGTTTGTCATAGCATTTCCAAGTTGAATTCGAGATTTTCCTAACCAAATTCAAGATTTTCCATACCAAATTCAAGATTTTCCATACCGAATTCGAGATTTTCCATACAAGATTCAATATTGTTTTTGAACCGAATTACACATTTGTAGAGAGTTGACAAAACAATTTCAGTGTGAACATTACTAATGTTTCTACCGGTGATCATTGGCAGCAAAACTTAATATCTACCTGGCCTAATTTAATGTTCTGTAATGAAAGAATCCGAGAATTCTTTCTCTATGTCCATTCCTTCTTTACGAGAACCCCTTCTTTACTCGCAGACAATTCTTTCATCTCTCTAAATGCCTGAAGATTGAAAATTATCGATGAATTGTTCTGATTTTCTCTTCTAACGAGTTCAAGGCCTAGTTTGTGCAAAATTACGAGTACATCTTACATACATCGTACATTTCTTGGTTTGGAAAATCTTGAATTTGACTGGGAAAATCTTAAATTTGGTTTGGAAAATCTTGAATTTGACTTGAATAAGTAGATAAATGGATCAAAGGACTGAGGGTGGTAACCACCATGGTAAACAAGTGTCTAAATCCGATAGGTGACACCGATAGGTTCCTAGCTATAAACAGGGAACTTAACATCTTCCATCACTTCTTCTTTCTCAGTGACTATATCACATGAAGGTCGAACTTAATTTTGAGGATGTTCCGCCATTTCAACACATAAATCAGCTTCAAGCAGATCTCAATAAAAATATCGGACTGATTGTTTCGTTCACTTGTGCGACCTCTATAGAGATGAGATGATCTAATAAACCACCTAATGACAAAATCATAGTTTTGAAAGCTTAAAGATGTCAACGACCACCTTGTCAAGCTGGAGCACCCCTATCATAGGTAGGACCAGGCAAATTATTACCTAGATTGGCAGGATTTTAAATGTCGGAAACAATTACATTTCAATAAGAACATGCGATAAACTCCTACAAATGGCACGTTATGATAATCAATCGATCACCTCAAATCTTGTTGGCACTTGAAAACGACCACCCTAGAAGCCAAAATTCGACAAACTCAGCACTCGTTTTTCCCTAGGTATACCACTACGTTCTATTCATCTGCGTAACGACAACTAGGTAATAATTATGTATAAATAGTTTGATCGTGTCATATAACGGTATTTTCTTTTTTTAACTTGAGTTGAATTTATTTATTTTTATCGATATTAATCAACGTGAAAGCCTTCACGTTCAAATCGATTCATCTTGTTAATTCCAATTGAACACAATAACAACAACATGAAATTCCAGCCAATAAACGAAACTAAAATTAGCTTGAGGTCATTGCAAGTAGTACCTAACTATCGCATTTATTTTTCTACCTCTCTACAATATTTCTTCCATTGGCTGTAAACGTTTACAGGTTCTCTACACTGGGAGGGGGTTGTCAAACTTAACATCTTTTTGGAGAAGTACATGTTCGGTTCTCAGTTCGATAAACGGTATTTTAATCACTTTCAGAGGCAGACATGTTTCGGGGTTGACACGCGTTTCACGGGTGAAATGCCTCCTCGAGTTGGCACTATTTCGGACCATGTTTCCAAAATGGCCTAAGCAGTTGAATTCAACGAGCTCAAATCTTTAATTCGAATCGATCAGTCGTTATTTCTACCGAAGTTCACAGCTTCTGGCATTTTAACATCTCGTGAACGCTATCTGAACATTACTTTAGGATTTTAAATATGAATTCTAAATATTTGAAATCCTTCAGAATTTTTATTGTTTTATTTCCATTGATATTGTTACAAACGATTCAAAAAGGTACTTTTTTCTTCTTAAACATGAATTTCCCAGACTTTTTTTTGCGACTTCCACCTATTTGCGATTGAATTTAAGAAAAAAATCAACTGTTTTCAGGATTTAATAATAGGAACGACAATATTATTATTAAAATTTAAAAAGGAGCTGTCCAATGCGAATTTAAGAAATAATAGTCCGATTTTGGTTGCCCCAGTTAGTTTGTGCACTGAATAGAATCGTTAGGAACAAAAAAAAGTTAAACATTAAATTTAATAAAAACTTTAAAATTGAACAACCCTGAAAATATTCGTCAAGATACCCCGTAGTGATTGTTTTTATGAGAATAAAAAATAACTCGATTAATACAGTGTAAATCAAAACGATGATGTTAGAGAAGCAATTGTGTAATGGTTAGAATTAAGGAGATTATGCAGCAAATAATCTTTCATACATAGACTCTTTCATTACAGAATTCAACATTCATTAGAATATTTACAGATGTTGTAATTAGTACAGAGGTAAAAGTAAATACATTCGCTAAAAATTCCTGTGCAAATTTGTATAGTATTCATTATACAAAGTGCTGTAAGTTGTAAAGCATAGGTTTACAATAATGAAATATTTCCAAAATGAAGGAACTGTCAATAACAAAATTGCGTTTTTTTTTCGTTTTGATATTACTTTTAACGAATTCTGGAGGCTTCTGTGTAAAGCGAACTGTGTTTTTGAATGGATTTTGAACACCAAAGAAGTTGCAGTTGCAGAACTACAATGTTGTATTGAACGCGGGACAACGACGAGCCGATACCGCGTTCACATCACGCGCTTTCATATTTTATTAGACGATGAACTGTGAAAAAAAACTCGTTCTGAATCCTTTACGTGTTTGTGAATCCCGAAGCGTAATTTGGTTCCGAAGAAACTGTGTCAATTTGACTTAAGGCGAATTCTCGAGGCGTCACGATACGTACATCAAATTGTCGATAATTGGCATTTCATTTTTTCAGAAATCTAACGTCCTAAATTCATTTCCAACGCGCAAAAAAAATTGTTCGAAACGTTGTACAATATGAAAATTGATCTTGTTATACGAGTTGTTGTCGAGGGTTAGAAGTGTAAGCGTACGTAACGTAAAGTAATTGCGTCCGTAATGATTAATTTGAATTGATTTTGAATAGCAACGGCGTTGATTTTTATATTTCACCTATGGGAATCGGGGAATACTTAATATTGCACTTGAAGAATGCTGTTGAGAATGAAAAGGGCCTTATAACAAATTGTACAATAGTAAATATTGATGTTGTTGTACCAGGCGCAAAAACGATGCGTTTTCACCGAATGAACCCAGTTAAACTTTTGCAATCACACCGATGTTTTTTTTATATCAATATTTTATTTCAAAGAAAATCGCAGTTATCATTTCGTAACTCATGAACACTGATTTTGGTAGTGGCGGTAGTTAAAAAGTGTAATCTCAATAGTTTATTGAACAAAAAAAACAAAGGGACATTGTAAAAATCTCTACTACCTACATAAGCAAAATATTGGATATATTTTCAAGCCTAATTATATTCAAAATTTAACTAATTTACAACGAATGCGGTTGCGAAGAGAAAACAATTGATATACCTAGAAGACCCTACAGACAAAGTGTACTAGACCTACGTAAATATAGAGGAAACAGCACAAAACTTGTATATTAAGCAATTGGTACTTGGTGCATCATTGAACGCGAAAATTTCCACCGTCCGCCCTAGATGTCGCGTTTTCACCCAAAATTTTCGGGACTCGCAAGTTTTCGCGTTTTAATGATGCTACCAAACGTACCTACATTCTGTTATAGGTTCAGCCCATTTGAATTGTTCCGTATTGGTTAGATTTAAAAGAAAAAAATGAAAAATAAAAAATATAAAAAATAACATGTGAACAAAAAGGAAGAACAATAAAAAAAATTAAAAAACGTAGAATGTATGTGGATTTTGTAGAGAAATGTTCCGGAAATGTTTGTTTTTCTTACAGTGTAAAAAAATTAGCCCATTATAATTAAAAAAAATATGATATTGTGGTGGCGTTGGTCCATTAAAAAAAAGAAAAAAACATAATAATACCCAATTTTACGTGCATTGTACATAAACCAAGGGTTTATATAGAAAAGGGGCGAAGTTAATTTGGTTTTTGGTTTTTTTTCTAATAAGGAAACAAATTGGGTAAGAAAAATGAATTTAGAGGAAATACATTTCGTCTCGCGACGGGCTTGAGCCCGTTTCGCCGGTCGCTAGCTCAATAAGGTCTATGAAAGAACAATCATTTGAAAAAAAAACCAAAAACAAGCTGGAACACGCACAAATATGTTTCAAGGGATTTGGGTACGCATCGTTTCATGTTGTTATTTATTAACTTTTTTTTTTAAAAAAAAAAGAGAAAAATGTTTGAAATTGATAAAAAATTGTTCTCAGCGACCGCGAACGGGGATTAAGCTCGGCGGGAGAATTTGCTTTTTTAGTACTTGCCAATGCATTTCATTGAAAGGGGTTGGAGCTGAAATTTGGTTCATAAAACTTATGTTACTTGTTGAAATAATTCAAAAAGTGAGATTACAAAAAAAGAAGAGGAAAAAATATGTTATTGTTGTTGCAAATTTATTGTTAATCGTAAGAACTAAGTAAACTTGGATTTCTATATTCGGCTGTATTTCCTCAATACTTTTGAATAGTAGACAAACCAGTTTAAAAAAACTAAAAAAAACGCTGGAATGAAATTTATTTTTACGAAGTTGCTTTTTGAGCAAGTTGAAAAAATCCAATAGATTTTTCTAATTTCCATTGAGGGAATATGGTTAGAATTTTTACTAACCTGATATTGTTTGCTTTAGTTTCCATTTCATGATGTTAAATTATGCACGTAACATCCTCGTACACGTAGATATGTATTTAACATGGATGAATAGAAAATTAGGGCATATAATCTCAGGTTAATTATTTGAAAATAAATTGATTATTAGATAAATACCTATATAAAAATATATATTCCCTAGAGACCTGTTTTTTTTTGTAAACAAAACACTACCGGGTTGATAAAACATTGTGTATAAACTATAAAATGCAACTTGAGAGTTGCAGTGGTTAACGCTCGCTGTGTACATAATATTCATATAAACAGATTGGAATAAAATAATATGCGAACTAGAAATGTGTTTCTTATGAAATTGCTACATTTTTATGATTAGGGGTGAATCGGTGATTCCGTTATGGAAATAAGTAAAAGCCTCAATTGCAAAACAACGTGCATCTTATAGAAGAAAGCTCCAGCGACGTAATATCAATCAATTAATAATTAAAAATGTCGTAGCCAAAAGAGGTAAAATTTAAACGTTCCGACCCGAGGGTGAATTTTTTTTTCTTAAGGGGGTCTCAGTCGGTCGCCTTTCGTTCTTAGTATTTCGCGAAATTGAAGGCGCAAAAACTTAAAAAGCTGTACCTAAATTTGAAGTTTTAAAGGATTTTAGAAATTCATAAGTGCACGGCCCTAGGGGAATTTAAAAACTGAAATATTGCCGCCGGAATCATCAAAATCGAACAACAATTCCCAAAGAAAAACGGGAAAAACTACTGATTAAACGGTTTTTCCATATTTCTCTGGCAATTATTGTTCGATTTTGATGATTCCAGCGGAAACCTTTCAGTTTTTCGATTCCCAAGGCCCATGCACTACTGAATTTCTTAAATCCTTGAAAATTTGAAGTTTAGCTACATTTTATGGGAAAAACGTAAGTGAATTAGCGGTTTTCCCATTTTTTCTGGCAATTATTGATCGATTTTGATGATTCCAGCGGCAATATTTCAGTTTTTCAATTCCCTAGGGCCGTTGAATCATCAAAAATTAACTTCCCTCGACCGGGGATCGATCTCCTATTGTTCTGATTCTGAATCGGAGCTGATTCTGAGCTGATCGGAGCTGATTGTGCTGATTCTGAACCGCATGAGCTAAGGAAGTGAATGGACAGAAATGCGAAGAGGTCGCTGATCACAACATTCCCCCCCATTAGGAAATCTTAGGTACTCCGTTACCTAGTCAGGGAGGTGAGAGGCAGCTTTGGCTAGGGTTTTACAACCCAGTGACAACGCGCTATTTTTGACTGGCTTCGGAGTTTTTTGTTATTCTTCCTTATTGACGGAGTGGGGGATCTGCTGACCTCAACGTTTGTCTGAATAGGCGGTGGCTCGACTCGTGTCTTGAGAGGGAGTTGTTTTGATGACCTAATCTTAATGAATTAATGTTTCTCTGAGAAATGCTGAGGAGACCATTCATGTCCAGCATGACTGCGCCACAACGTTGAATCATTTAAAATTAACTTCCCTCGACCGGGGATTGATCTCCTGTTGTTCCGATTCTGAATCGGAGCTCCTACCACATGAGCTAAGGAAGTGAATGGACAGAAATGCGAAGAGGTCGCTGATCACAACACGTGCACTAATGAATTTCTAAAATCCTTTAAAATTTCAAAATTAAGCTTTTTACTTTTAACTTTTTACGTTTTTGCGCCTTTAATTTCATGAAATACTGAACCGGAACGAGGAATGAACGGCGACCGACTGAGACCCCCTTAAGGAACGTACAGGGGAATGAACTGTATGCTGTACTGGACTTATTTGCCTTGATAAGACAATATCAAAATGCACAAAATTACCTATATACAGGATCGATTTTTAGTAGAAGTTGCACTCTTATTTTCTGGACATAAGAACTTGAAATTACCAAGGGCCGAACTCGAATTCAAAAAATCCGTGAGTTGTTGAGTCTGAAGATGATGAAAATGAAGTTAGGAAATAAACTACAAAACACTACGTAGGTACGCATGAGTGGCGTCCAAAGCAGACAACTTATTCTATTCTAAGTTGCTGTGTCAGCCAAGAGGGACAACTAACAAGGGAGTATGAGAATTTATCACAGAGTACCGGAGACAACTTATTTGGAATTTACAACTTAGTTGGAATTTATCCAACACAAACAATATCAACCGTCGTATTCATGACATAGTCAAAATGCAAAACCCCATGATAAGTGCGGAAAAGTCACGATGAATTCGATGCCGCAGGTACACAGTACGAGGTCTCGACTGCTAGCTGTATGAAATTAATCAAAGAAACGTCAAAAGGACTTGGTTGTAGAGCCACAGTGCTCATCGTTTCTCTTCAACAACTCTATTCAACTCCGCACAATAGTTATTCAAATCTCCTTACCTGTAGAGTCTTAACTGTCTTCTGTATCTTTCAAGCTCTCTTCCACATTCAGATTGATGGTAAAGCAGGCAAATTCACTTTATTACATGGATGTAAGAATTAAACTCACTAGATTGATTTTTGTTTGGCAGCTTCGATAGTGGAGGCATGGGAGAAATCTACAACAGTGCTTGTGTCAACGTGGCCGTTTGAAATGAGATACAATCACGAGAACTAACCAACCATCACTTCTTATCACTCTTTATCACTATTCCTTTTGCTTATCGTTATCTTTTTGTCGTCCGTTCTTGTTATTTTGTTTTTTCATTCTGTTTTGCCCTCATTTTCAACGTAGAATGGAGAGGAAAACGGAGAGAATCCCCTCCTATCGTCCTCTCATAACGGTGTTCAGATAAATGAGAGTACATAAAAAAAATGTTTCAAATATTTGGACTGGTGATGTCACAAGTGGTTACCGGTTCATGAAGGCAGGTTCATTTGACTGCGTAGTCAAAAGCTCGAAAGGTGAGATTGTTAAAACATTATACCTACTTATTAGATACCCTCTGGACTATTTTTAAGTAAGTACACAATTTGGTTAGTTTGGTGATGAATTTCGAGAGTCGTCAATTTGGAAAGCTTACTTGCTCACAGTTTGAAAGCAAGCCAATCTGATACTTCAGTTGCACACTCTTATGTTCCAAATCAAAGTTGGCGTTGAATCGGATGAATGCGGAATCATGCGGGTGCTTTTCTAATTGTTCCATATCAAGTTTTACAGCTTTTTGAGACAGTCCTGTGTTATTGAACAGCGTTCTAATCTCTGGTCAACGATTCTCAGTTGGTAAAACACTGCATGTAGGCTACAATTAGTGTCCTTGGATTCTTAGAAAACCCAAGGTGGATCTCCCAAAATCATAAATACATAGTGTTGTCGAGGTTACTTCAAACTGTGATGCCATAGGTTTCTTGGCTAATGGGGTATTTCAGTCAATTTAAAAAAATTTTTTTTTGCTTCCTCAATACCGAAGGTAGGGAAGCTTTGTATTCGTGAAAGAAGTGAAAAAAAAAATGTCCTCCAAAATCAAAATTTCCACTTGCTTTTTGCGTTTTAGAGCTTCCCGAACAATTTTGGTTCCGTGTCTGTCTGTCTGTCTGTCGGTCTGTCGGTCTGTCTGTGGTCAATCCTTGTCCCGGGCAAAACTATACTAACCTGTGGTCCGATTTTGATGAAATTTTCAGGGATTGTGCGGGTTAGGTCCTAGACGGTCCCCTATAAATTTCAGCACCTTCGGACCAATAGGAGCGAGTGCGCATGCGCAAACGTGAATTTCCTGGGACCTCGGTTTCTAATGAACCGGTTTTGCTCAAATTTGGAGGTTAGTTAGGGACTAACTTCTAAGAGACACCCTATAAGTTTCAATCAAATTGGTCAAGCAATAGCCGCTGCGCATGCGCGAACTTTAAATTTATTGTTACAACCAAAACTCCGCAACTATTCAACCGATTTCGATGAAATTTTCAGGGATTGTGTGGGTTAGGTCCTAGACGGTGGACCGCTAATATTTTGGTATTCAATAACTCTTTGAATCATAATTTTTTCGCCAACTGATTCTATACGTCCATGTTACAATGAGTGAGGAAGCTATACTGCCCACCCAACTTGGCAGACGTTTTTCAAAAGAGTATGGTTCAGGGATAACGGTAATCGGGTCTGTTCGTCGAGAAAATGTTTTTAAAAAATCAGAGAAGCTAAGGAAAGTTGAAGATTTGAATGGTGTGACGTAGTAACTTGCTGACCTTGGATCGAGACATTCCACTAATCTCGTGTGGTCTCGAACCCCTCATGGCCTTGAATACTACTTAGCCAATCGTGACGTAGCTAGCCAACTGTCTTTGAAACAAGTATCCATGCACAGCGAGGAGATGAAACCCTTGGAGGACCTCTTGGTTACTACAAAATACTACTCACACACGCGCGCGGCTTAAGTGTGTGTGCCCGCCTTTTTTTCAAACGTCTGATCTCTTTAATTCATTTTTCTACCACATGTTATAGTATCATTGGACTTAAAGTTGAAAAATATAGGTTTTAACGGGTGCTGAATCCAAATTTGAGGTCAAAAACCTGAATTTCCGACCCACCGAAATACCCCATTGTGTCCGAAACCCCATCAGTCAATAAACCTATGATCAATGATACCAAACTTGTAAAATACACAAATTACCTACTAATGTTTTCCTTTCTCGTGGGTTAAAACTTCAGTAAGAAAACTGTGAACTAAATCATAGGCATCAATAGCATGACAATACACTGTCTACGATGCCTTGGCACCATTTTCTGTCGCCATTGTGGCACCATTGATCGAATATAGGCAAGTAAGAACCTCCTCAAAGCTCAATATTTCAGTTGCAATCCCAAATCAAAAATGTGAAAAGGGAGTTTTTCGAACCCTCTCCATACATTGCCATTTTCTGCCTTGATTACTCACGTTTAACATCCATTTAACTTCCTACCATTTTGTCTCCATAGGTACCTACAATAAAAGTCGTGGAGCCAAATTGTGCGTCGAATGAGACCAAACCTCTGCTGTCCTGATACATCTAGTCTGACACGTACCTACTCTGGAATGTCGTAGGTAATTCAAGTAGTTATACATTTATACTACCTATTATAGGTCTACCACAGAAGCTTTGCATCTGTGTGGCGCCCCCTAGGTGGCGGATCCACGAACTATAACGATCGATTCAACCTTCCATGGTGAAACCTTGACACGGAAATTGGAGCCGTGAGAAATTTGACGGTCGTGTAGTGCCACGAAATTTCAATTTCGGAAATGCACGAATTTCAAGCTGCAGTAGGAGGGAAATCAATACATTTTTAGGGGAGAAATTCCCGAAACATTATCGTAGGCGCAGGAATCTGCTTGATGATAAGAGATAAGTAGTTCTATGTTCTCCAGAAGAATGCGCCAAAGGGATGCAAAGTTTCTGTGGCAGACCTATAGTACCTACGTTTTAGTCTATTCCATTCACAGTATGTTTTTTCGAATTTCACCGTCTGAATGTTTAAAATTAAATTAAAGGGTAACAAAAAATAGAACATTTATTGCACTGGAGATCATTACAGTATCTTAATAAGTATAGTGATTTGAAACTGAAACTGATAATTTTAGAATTCTCAAATATCTAGCTACTTCCTAGGTGTTTTAATTATGAACTATTCGTAAATATCGTAAATGAGTGACTAGAAATAATGGGGAATTTGACTCACAATTTTTAATTTTTTTCGAAAGAGGGTTCAGATATGGAAGAAAACCCTAATGTGCTGATCGAAAACGCATCCAAAAAATTTAGAGAATTTAACCCTGCTATGGTAGGGACCTCTACTAGGCGAGTTGAGGTAGGACTACGTAAGGTTGACGTGTTTTACTTCAGGACTCACTCCTACTACAAATTTTAGTTGGAAATTTGGAATAATTCATCGACTTCTATATTTAAGTAGTATATATTATGTTTATTACATTAAATCTTTATTTAATTAGGTAGTGTAGTAGTAGTTATTATTATTATTTGTAGTTCCCAAGCAGCACAATTGTTTATCATATTGGAAAAATCTTTCATTCAAATGTAATTCGAGTTTTGTGCTTAATAAAGCCTAGTTCATGGTTATATTCGGTATTTGCTTTACCACAATTTATTAAGCACAAAATTTTCTCATTGACATGGAGAAATACCTTCGTCCTGAGCGCTTTTCCACGGACCCGTCCACAAGCACTGCGGAAGCTGACTGGACGCACTGGAAGAAAACCTTTGATAACTTTCTGCGTCTATCAGGTAATGACACTCCTCTGACGGATGAGAATAAGTTACAACTGCTGACTAATCACGTATCATCTCAAATATTCAGTCTTATTAATGAGTGCACAACGTACGATACAGCTGTAGCTACCTTGCAAAACGTTTTTGTAAAACCGACAAATGAAATTTATGCTCGGCACTGTCTCGCTACCCGACGCCAGGGTCCAGGTGAGTCAGTAGATCAATACGTTCAGGCACTGAAGCTGCTCAGTAAGGATTGTAATTTCAGGGCCGTGTCAGGAGAGGAGAACCAAAGCACTCACATTCGGGACGCTCTCATAGCTGGCTTATCATCTTCAGCCATTCGGCAGCGGCTATTAGAGAATATCACTCTGACTCTAGATCAAGCACTCGCTCAGGCGCGGGCCTTGGAGTCTGCTCAACATCAGTCCTTATCCTTTCAACACGTTTCTATAGAAGCCAGTGCGGCTACTGCTAGTGATTATGTAGTGACTCCTGAGAATAGTGCAGCTGCTTCTAAACCTAACGATCCCACATGCTATTTTTGTGGATACAAGCGTCATTTGCGGCGAACTGATTGTCCTGCCTTGGGGGAGAAGTGCAAATCTTGTGGGAAGTTGAATCATTTTAAGACAGTTTGTCGCTCGAAAGGCAAAAGTAGTTCAAACGCAGCTATCAACCAACCATCAGCAATTACAGCGGCATCAACTTCATTCGCCTTGAGGAAAGCGGTTGTGCCTGTCTTTGTAAATGGTATAAAATGTCAAGCGCTGATAGACACCGGGAGTTCGTCCAGCTTCCTTCATCACAAACTTGTGAGGAAGTGTAACACTGCGAAACTCCCGTCCCAGGAGCGGATAGCAATGGCAAGCTCATCTCTTACTTCAGTCGTAGAAGGGTGCTGTTATGCTACCGTAGAGGTACAAGGCCACTTCTATGAGGGAGCTAAGCTTTTGATTATGAAAGATCTATGCGCGGATGTGATCATTGGTCATGACTTACTGTCCTCACACTCTGCATTGAAGATGAACCTAGGTGGTGAGAACCCACCCTTAGTGATTTGCAATTTAGCAGCAGCTGAAGTTCCCCCTGTGTCGTTATTCACTAATTTAACTAGTAACATTAAACCCATTGCTATCAAGTCACGAATCTATTCGAAAGAAGATAATGAAATGATCAAAACAGAAATTCAAAATTTGTTGAATGAAGGCATCATTGAAGAAAGCATTTCACCGTGGAGAGCACAAGTGCTTATAGTGAAAGATCCTAATCGTAAGACACGAATGTGCATTGACTACTCACAAACCATTAATAGGTTCACTGAGCTAGATGCTACTCCAATACCTAACATTGAAAGTATTGTAGCGCAGGTAGCCAAGAATAGCTTTTTCAGTACTGTCGATTTAAAGTCCGCGTATCATCAAGTCCCTATTCCTGAATCTGAGCGTCTGTACACTGCCTTCGAAGCTAATGGGGTGCTCTACCAATTCAAGAGGATACCATTCGGAGTTACAAACGGGGTACCGGCTTTTCAGAAGTTTATAAGTCGTATTATCAAGAATGAGAAACTCCAGAAGACGTATGCTTATCTAGACGATGTGACCATCTGCGGAGATACCCAGGAAGAGCACGACATCAATTTAAAGGCCTTTATGGAAGCAGTCAAGAAGTATCAGCTAACGCTGAACAGACAGAAGTCAAAGTTTTCGCAAACCACAATCAACCTCCTTGGCTACACGATTTCAGAGAAGTCCATCAAGCCAGATGCCACCCGCTTACAACCACTTCTTAATCTCCCTATCCCCTCCTCTACCAAGGAGTTGAAGCACTTATTGGGCTTACTAGCGCATTATGCTAAGTGGGTACCACAATTTTCAGAGAAAGTTAGACCACTGGTTTTAGCGAAAGAGTTCCCATTGACAGAAGAACAAGGTAAAGTCATTGAAATGTTGAAGTCATGTGTTGCAAACTCAGTGGTCTCAGCAATCGACGATGAGGAGATATTTATCGTTGAGACCGATGCATCGGATTTTGCAATTGCTGCAACGTTGTCGCAAGGAGGAAGACCTGTAGCGTTCTTTTCCAGAACGCTCTCTGAATCTGAGAAGCATCATCCAGCTGTAGAGAAAGAGGCAGCGGCCATAGTAGAATCGCTAAGAAAGTGGCGACATTATTTAGTAGGGAGACCTTTTCGGCTCATCACAGACCAGAGATCCGTTGCTTTCATGTTTGATAATCGTCGTCACAGTAAAATAAAAAATGACAAGATCATGAGGTGGCGCCTTGAGTTGGCTTGCTTCAGCTATGAGATCGTATACCGTCCTGGAAAAGAGAACGTAGTAGCAGATGCGCTTTCTCGGATAACAACGGCTATGACGACAGATGATTTACAACATTTACATCAAGCACTCTGTCATCCGGGTGTCACGCGTATGGCTCATTGGATCCGAAGCAAGAATCTTCCCTATTCTATAGAGGAGATCCGCCGAGTCACTCTAGCTTGTAGGGATTGTGCAGAGTTAAAACCTCGTTTCCTTCGTACAGGAGGAACGCTTGTTAAGGCCACGTCCCCATTCGAGCGGTTAAACCTCGATTTCAAGGGTCCTCTACCGTCTCAGACCTCCAACCATTACATCTTGACTGTCGTGGATGAGTTTTCACGATTCCCTTTTGCGATTCCGTGTCCAGATATGACCACGCAGACGATAATCAGAGCGCTCTCGTCGATTTTTACGGTTTTCGGGATGCCCGCGTACGTCCATTCTGACAGGGGTGCGAGTTTCATGTCGTCAGAACTCAAGGACTACCTGACGAAAAGAGGTATAGCAGCCAGTCGAACTACAGCTTATAACCCAAGGGGAAATGGCCAAGTTGAAAGATACAACGGGATTATCTGGAAGACTATTCAACTGGCTCTAAGAACCTCGAACCTTCCCCTCAAGAACTGGGAGCAAGTGTTGCCCCAGGCCTTGCACTCGGTACGCTCTCTTCTTTGTACAGCGACGAATACGACACCCCATGAGAGGATGTTTAACCATCCATGTAGATCTGACAATGGGACATCTCTTCCCTCATGGCTCACTTCCCCAGGCACAGTATTGATGAAAAGACATGCCATTGGAAAATACGATGTGCCAGTCATGGAAGTAGAATTGCTAGAGGCGAATCCAGATTATTCCTTCGTGAAGCTACCAGATGGGAGAGAAACTACGGTTTCTAATCGGCACCTTGCGCCCATTGGTGAACCGAGACTTTCAGATCAGAATGAGAGTCATTCACCGGGAACTCCTGAAAAACTCCCAAATCCATCGCACATCTCGACAGAACCTCAGCCGGAAGTCCAACTAATGCCTGCAACTGGCGCCAGCCCAGAACCAGTCAATACGCCAGAGGGCCCCAGACGCTCGCAACGACTGAGACGACCTCCGAGCCATCTGAACGACTACGTTGTAAAATGAGTGGGGGAGAATGTAGTAGTAGTTATTATTATTATTTGTAGTTCCCAAGCAGCACAATTGTTTATCATATTGGAAAAATCTTTCATTCAAATGTAATTCGAGTTTTGTGCTTAATAAAGCCTAGTTCATGGTTATATTCGGTATTTGCTTTACCACAGGTAGTACATTATTATTTATTATCAAATTAGGTAACTAAGCTCTGGAAAATGAAATAATTGCCTCAAATAAAGATCATCAGCGTGAATAATCAAATAATTTTCACACGCATTCGAGAAAATTTTGATTATACTCGTATGTGATCCACGTATTGGCATATTGCATTTTGCACAATATGTCTTCGTCAATCTTATTTTTTTTGGAACTGCAGTAGGTACAATATTTTCTAGCACCTGTCTGATTCTCTTTATTCGTTAAAGATCCCTCTTCTCCTGGGTTTTTTTTTTGTTCAATGATTTATCGACCAATCTCGTCAGATCTTTGCTCAAACACGGACGGGTTAGCCTACGTTTCTGCCGATTTGCACATAGTCGATCACTTATCCTTGATATACCTACTCGTATTCTTATACACAACTACGAGTAATTCCTCTACTACTTACTACGACTAATTTCCAACAAAATGTGCTTTTTAGAGTTTTTTTTAACCGTAGAAATCAACATTTTTTGGTGGTACGATTTTGTTCGCGTTTCCAACCTTGGTCACTGATATGCCCGTGACTCGTTTTAGTTTGAAGAGTAAAACCAACTCTGGGTACACTGTTGAAAAGAGCGTTAAATTTCTCGTCTTCACAGCCTCTAACATAATTTTTTGAAGAAAACTTGTAACTTTTAAAAACTGCCAGTTTTTCAAAAGGTCGTTAGGCCCCATAATTCTGTAGTTATACTCGTAGCCTAAAAACGTCTGCCAAGTGGGTGTGGCACATAGCTTCCTCGTATTCATAACCCGATTGTATAGATGATCCGATGCATAGTAGTTAATATCAAAACCCCAATCTCTAATTTCGTCAAAATCGGATGAGAAATGTAGAAGTTCACAAGGAATTCACGTTTGCGCATGCGCAGTAACTACTACAAGTTTGGGGAAGATGATTTTCACAGGGGACCGTCTACATGCCAATCCGCACAATCCCTGAAAATTTCATCGAAATCGGACAATAACTTCGTATAGTTATGCCGGTTACAATTATTTAATGACAGACAAAATGAATGAATGAATTATGAAAATTTCATCAAATTCGGATGATAATAAGTGTTATGTTTGTTACAAGGATTTTTCGTTTGCACATGCGCAGAGGCTACTGTCAATTTTAAGGCCTTGATTTTCTTAAGGGACCACCTACAACCTAATCCGCATAATCCCTGAAAATTTAATCGAGACCGGATGAAAAATGTGGAAGTTATGGCTGTTACAAGGAATTCACGTTTGCGCATGCGCAGCGGTTACTGCCGCATCCGGGGGTGATGATTTTCATAGGGGACCGTCTTCATGCCAATCCCTGAAAATTTAATCGAAATCGGACTAACTTCGTATAGTTATACCGGTTACAAGGATTTAATGACAGACACACAGACATGGAACCAAAATTGTTCAGAAAGGTCTGAAACGTAAAACGCGAATGGAAATTTCGATTTTGGAAAACTTTTTTTTGAAAGCTTTTCCGCTATCTTGGTAGACTCGGAAGCAAAATGCGCACCTTTCCAACGGTATTGTCATTTTTCATTTTTGAGAGACCACTTTTTGAAAAAAATGAGTTTTTATGGGAAATAACTTGGGCTGCAGAGGTTTTCTCCGAATAAAAAGGCCTGCACGACTCAAGGAATTTGAAGGTGGCTTCACATTGTATTTTATGCTTAATCGAATGGCGACTTACCTCCTTAGTAAAAAATAAGTTTTCTGTCGCAATAACTCCATTTAAGGGAACCGAGTGAGTCATCTTTGTTGGTAGATGTTTTCCTCAGTTCAGCCAAAGCGCCTTAACATCACTGGAATAACCTACGGGTAACTGGAGCTGTGATCATATTGATTCCGCTGGACCATTCCAAGGATTTTCGTTTTCTTGTGATAGTTGCAGGAAAATGGAAACAATCCAGGAACCACTTACGTCAATCAGCACTATCAAACTCCTCAGAAAAGTATTTTTCTAGGCGTGGATATTCATTTGTTTTAGTAGGTATCTAACAGTGTCAGCTTATTCTCAAGCAAGTGTTCCTAAATATTGCCAAACTAACGGTGTAAAAAAAAAACACGTTCATACCTCCTGTTTATCCTGGCTTGGCCGAAACTAAGTACGTTTTTTTTATTTTTACAGAAACTGCGTCTGCAACAAGAAGTGTTGACGAACTTACGACTTTCTCATCGAGTGAAAT
This sequence comes from Apolygus lucorum, assembly GCA_009739505.2. NCBI lineage: Eukaryota > Metazoa > Arthropoda > Insecta > Hemiptera > Miridae > Apolygus > Apolygus lucorum. The sequence continues at coordinate 23,727,981 of CM019168.2, read as the reverse complement.
TGATAACCATGAAACGTACATACCATGTTAACGGGTAATTTTACGTATTCCTACCTATCTGTTACGTAATACCTTCCAGACTTGTCTTGGAGTAGATAACTGTGTTTATGACCTACTAGCTATTTGTTTGATCTTCTAAAGATTACTTTGTTTGTCTGACTTCTGTGATATTTCTGTCATTAATTTATTTTTAGATAGTTACCAGTGTTTTAAATCTAGTCGAAGTAGTTTCTTCTATACAACAACATGAACGGGAAGTTCTGTTTTGCGATTGATAGAGGCGGCACGTTCACTGACATTTATGCCAAGTGCCCTGATGGTTCCGCGAGAACTCTCAAGCTCTTGTCCGTGGATCCCGCGAATTACGAAGATGCTCCGCGCGAAGGTATACGGAGGATAATCGAAGAAGTGACCGGGAAGAGGATGCCAAAGAACGAGAAGGTCGACACTGGACTTATAAATTGGATAAGGATGGGCACAACTGTTGCAACGAACGCTCTTTTGGAGCGCAAAGGCGTTAGAACTGCCTTGATCATTACTAAGGGATTTCGCGATTTGTTGTACATTGGGAACCAGTCTCGACCGAAAATTTTCGATTTGGAAATCAAAACTCCGGAAATGCTGTATGAAGAAGTCGTGGAAGTGAATTGCAGAATCGTTCCTCAGATGGAGGGTAAGTGTATTTTGACTGAAGCTAAAACTTGGCCGGTCGTTGAAGGTCTAAGTGGAGAGAAGTTTCTCGTTAGTCAGAGCCTGAAGCTGGAAGAAGTCAAAGATCAATTAATTAAGGTGCTAGCAAAGGGAATCAAAAGCATAGCTGTGGTCCTTCTGCACTCTTACATGTATGCCCAACATGAGGTAGAGATAGGTAAGCTAGCTATTGAATTGGGGTTCGACAACGTTTCTCTTTCACATCAGGTCATGCCCATGGTTAAAGTCGTCAATAGGGGGTATACAGCTTGTGCAGATGCGTATCTCACTCCTCACATACAGCAATACGTAAAAGGGTTTGCTGCGGGTTTCGAAAGTGATTTGAAGGGAGTAAATGTTCTCTTCATGCAGAGCGACGGTGGTCTGACTCCTATGAACAATTTCAATGGTTCCAGAGCCGTACTGTCTGGGCCGGCCGGTGGAGTTGTGGGTTACGCTGCAACCACTCCGGGTGATGATCCAATTATCGGATTTGACATGGGTGGAACGTCTACTGACGTGAGTAGATACGCTGGACATTACGAGCACGTCTTTGAGTCAACCGTTGCTGGCATCACGATTCAAGCTCCTCAGCTGGACATTAATACTGTAGCTGCAGGTGGAGGCTCTAGACTCTTCTTCCGCTCTGGTTTATTCGTAGTCGGGCCCGAAAGCGCAGGAGCACACCCTGGGCCTGTATGTTACAGGAAAGGCGGCTATCTGACAGTTACTGATGCAAATCTTGTTCTTGGTCGTATAATTCCTCAATTTTTTCCATCTATATTCGGGCCAGATGAAAAACAACCTTTAGATAAAGATGCGACTTTAGCTGCGTTCAAAACACTTCAACATGAAATCAACTCTTTCCTCAAGGAACAAGGGAGCAATCCAATGACCATAGAGGAGATAGCAATGGGTTTCATTCGAGTTGCAAACGAAAGTATGTGCCGTCCCATACGGGCCTTAACACAAGGCAAAGGTTATGATACGTCTACCCATATATTATCTTGCTTTGGAGGTGCTGGAGGTCAACACGCCTGTGCTGTTGCTAGGGAGTTAGGCATGTCGAAGGTTGCTGTTCACAAATATGCAGGAATTCTTTCAGCATACGGCATGGCTTGTGCAGATGTTGTTCATGAAGATCAGGAACCATCCTCTCTTGTTCTTCTCAAACAAAACGTTGCTAAACTACAAGAAAGAGTCAAAGTGTTGGTTAATAAAGGTGTAGATAAGTTGAAAACTCTTGGATTTAATGAAAGTAACATACTTTACGAACCGTTTTTGAATTTACGTTATGAAGGTACAGATGGCTCTCTCATGATATCGTCCGAAAGGAAGCCAATCACTTCACTGTTCTCTTTGGACGTGGATTCTATCAAAAATTCGTTCCTCCAGAAGTATGAAAGCGAATTTGGATTCATTATTCCTGAACGCCCACTTTTGATCGATGACATTCGAGTGAGAACAGTGGGTCAAACGAAACTGGACAAGGAAGCTTCTTTACCCCAATCAGACAAAGATCCAACCTGTACCACTCAAACAAATGTATATTTTGAAGACACTAAGTATGTTTCAGTTCCTGTATTTCTCCTGAAAAGCCTCAGCCCTGGGCATGAGTTGCCTGGGCCTGCTATTATAATTGACGGTTTGAGTACTCTTGTGGTAGAGCCACAATGCATTGCAACAGTTACTATTTCTGGAAGTATTTTAATCAAGGTAGGAACCAACGCTTCCAAAGTGATTGGCACTAAATTGGACTCCATTCAACTTAGTATTTTTTCTCACCGATTTATGAGCATCGCTGAGCAAATGGGAAGGATACTACAAAGAACTTCCATTTCAACTAATATTAAAGAACGGTTGGATTTTTCATGCGCTCTGTTTGGTCCAGATGGCGGACTTGTTTCCAACGCACCGCACATCCCGGTGCATTTGGGTTCGATGCAAGAAGCTGTACAGTTTCAAATTGGAAAGCTCGGCAACGCAATCAGAGACGGCGACGTCATTTTAAGCAATCACCCCAAAGCTGGAGGGTCTCATCTTCCTGATTTGACTGTCATCACGCCAGTATTTTTTGAAGGGGAAAGTAAACCAGTGTTTTACGTTGCTAGTCGTGGCCATCATGCTGACATTGGCGGGATCACTCCTGGATCAATGCCCCCTCATTCGAAGACGTTGAGTGAAGAAGGGGCAGCTTTCATAAGTTTTTTCCTCGTCAAAGAAGGAAGGTTTAGGGAAAAGGAGCTCACGGAAGAACTGCAGAAACCAGGGTTGATTCCTGGATCGTCTGGCACGAGGAATCTTCACGATAATATTGCTGATTTGAAAGCACAAATTGCTGCTAACCAAAAAGGGATTAATCTAGTCAAAGAGCTCATTGCGTACTATGGATTGGACGTTGTTCAAGCTTACATGCTATACATACAAGAACATGCAGCTTTAGCTGTGAGAGATATGCTTCGTACTATAGGAAAGAGGGAATTGGAAAAACAAGGTACAACTACTCTGACAGCTAGTGATTTAATGGATGATGGATCCCCCATTCAAATCAAAGTTGACATTGACTTGAAAGACGGCTCAGCTGTCTGTGATTTTACTGGATCTGGACATGAGGTTTGGGGTAATTGTAATGCCCCTAGGGCTATTACGTTATCCGCTCTTATCTACTGTTTGAGGTGCATGGTTGGGCATGATGTCCCCCTTAACCAGGGATGTTTGGAACCGATTAAAGTCGTGATTCCTCCTCAATCAATTCTGGATCCTTCGGAGGATGCAGCAGTTGTCGGAGGCAATGTTCAGACGTCGCAGAGGATCGTTGATGTGATTCTCAAAGCCTTCAGGACTTGTGCGGCGTCTCAGGGTTGCATGAATAATATCACGTTCGGACAGGACACGTGGGGCTATTATGAAACTGTCGCTGGAGGTGCAGGGGCTGGCCCAAGTTGGCACGGAAGGAGCGGTGTTCACTCCCATATGACGAACACCAGAATCACGGATCCTGAAATTCTTGAAAAACGATATCCCGTGATATTGGAAGCGTTCCATCTTCGGTCTGGATCTGGCGGAAATGGGTTGTTCAGAGGAGGCGACGGGGTGGTTAGAGTCTTCACATTTCGGAATAAAATAGCTCTTTCTATCCTTACTGAACGCAGAGTTTTCCACCCCTTCGGAATGGAATGTGGACAGGCTGGTGCCAAAGGTGTGAACTTACTGCGAAGGAAAAACGGCTCCATTTTGTATTTGGGGTCGAAAACAGCTATCAATATTGAACCTGGTGAGGTCTTTACTCTACTTACTCCTGGAGGTGGAGGCTGGGGTAGCCCCGAATCCTCTAGCCACTCCAAAAACATCACCCATTCACACCAGACTTCTTTTACTCCCAGAGGAAGCCTTCAAGATTACTTGAGCTCTCAGGAATCTGCCTAATATTTTGAAATTAGAGTGTCAGTATATCTTCGTGTAAAGTGTATGTACCTACATATTTCATATTGTGCAATTATTTTATTACCTACTTAAGGGATTTAGGTGAATCTAACCTAGTTCTTCTACATAATTTGGATTCAAGTGATAATCTCCAAGATTAATATTTCCTATAAGATCTGTTACAGGGTGTGTATACCCATTCTATACTATTAATTATTTTATTACTTACAAGAGATGTAGGTGAGCCTAACTTAGTTTTCTACATTATCGAATTCAAATACTAATCTCCAAGATTAATATTGCCTGATATAGTCTTGTCAACAATTTACTGCTCAAGTTTTTGCCATGTTCACATGATGTTGACGATTACGGTTTGTAAAACCTGTTACCATAAACATACTTGTTGTCAACCTTCACTCAAGAACCCCATTGATGATATTGGTGTTAATATTGAATATTCATCTATTATACTCGTGATATTTATTTTCGCAAAAATAAGAAAGATAGCTATTCCATTGTTGAGTTATATTCTGAGAGAGATATTTTTTCATGAATATTATCAAATAAAATATTTTACATATTTTACCTACTTTTTTAAAATCCTCCTCGTGGTTTAACAATCTCAGCGCGGATGATGCCTTATGGCATTATCCCGCACTTCCCTAAGTGATGGATGGCATCATCTGATTCCTGAGGCGCTCGAAAACTCAAAATGTCAGTGAGAGCTTAAGAACGTTTTTAAGGGTTCCTTCTTGTTTAGTGGATATTTCAAAATATCGAGTATCGATACTTTAGGGTCACAAAATATTAACACTTCCAATATTCTCAAGAAAAATATTTTTTCGAACAATGTTTATTCATTTCTCACTATGAAGTGTCCACGCTGAGTGTATTTACTCAACATACCGTTGATTATTAATAACTGTGGATATTCATTGAACATTTTCTACATAACATATTATGTTATTAAACATATAATTTATTAATAAACATATTAATTTATTAAATTAATTTCATCTGTTGGTAGGTATAAATTACGTGAAGAAATCTGGGCTTATTTCTTTTTGGGTTGAGCTTCACCCAAAAGTAATGACCCCAGCAGCCTCTTTACCTTCTTCATTTTTTCATTTTTAAGCCATTATGTCGAATTTTCCGCTAGAACTGTATCGATATTCGATATTGATAAATATCGGATCCCAATTATCGAAATCCAAAAATATCGGATAGTGCAGTATCGATATTTTGAAATATCGGGTATTATATCCATCCCTACTTTTCTCGTTCTCTTCTGGAACAAAATACCGAAAACGTTCGTTTATCTTCATAAAGCCACTGTTTTTCATTAAGTACCACATTTATTGATATTTCTATGGAATTTCATTCACAATTTTCGATATTTCAAGCTGAAAATACTATGAATATTTGCAAATGAAGACTATTATGTTATGGGTTTTTTGATCCATTGACACCAATAATAAAATTAAAAAAGTTCCAGACATGCAAAATTACTCAAAGAGCGAATTTTTGTTACAAAAACACCCTGGTTCTTTCACTCTACCGGATGATGCCACGAGGATTCAAATTTTTAAAATTGATGAATTTGATTTTTTTTCTTGTAGTAAATACTTCTACACACTTCCCTGGTTAAAAAAATGCACTGTGTTTAATGTAAAACCTTTCCGAAATTCAGGCAGGGGCTAAAGTCACGAAAATCGATTCCACGCTGGAGGTGTTAACGATTTTCTTCAAAAGTCAATTATCCACCGAAATGGATCGTGGATGCTGTAGAAAAGGTTTTATTTTTGAAAACTACTAATTTCTACTTAAAACTTAAAATTTGAGAAAGTTTTTCGATTTTTTTGTCATTAATTTAGCAGGTACCTAACTACTGTTCACACGTAATCACCAGTTCGAATTTTGGGGGTTCTCCCTAAGTCACATGAATCAAGGAATACTTACATATCTTTTTGAGAAAAACCTTGAGTTATCAAAACCTTTAACTACTTTCTTCTTCTCTATCTTGTTGTCCATCAACATTCTTGAAATATTGTTTTACTCTGGTCTACGTAATATCCAAGAAGCACAGTAACAAGTACAGAAAATAGTGAACTCTGTTTTGCAGGAGTTTTAAGGATTTTCTGATGTTGAGAACCAGTAGAAAAAGAAAAATCATACAAGAGACACCGAAATTAGCAAGGGTATCACAGTCCTCGTCGGACTTTGGGGATTTTTTACCCTCAAGAATATTGATACATCTGCTCTCCGGTGGCCAATCAAGGCAAGATGCCTTCTTCAGTGCTTCAAATCAATACTGAACTCAAAATGACCAAAACTTACAATCATGATTTGAGGTCTCTGTTATTGGTAGGTATGCTCAATCTGTAGTTACGCTATTCCCAGAGATACTACCACACACTATGAATCCTATCCTATGGGACAGCGGTGTGGCTACTGTCGTTGGGGCTTCGTTGTTTGGTGGTGGACTTTGGACCTTCCTTTGCGGGGATCAAGGGTTCAAGGCCCATCGCCATCAGCGTGCATTTATCAGCAGCCGGGGCTCTCATCGCCCCTCTCATCCTAACCCAATGGCGGTGAGGCAATGGGAAGCCATGAGCGAAGTCCAAAGTAAGCTTTTCAGGAAAAAGAGAAAAACTTCATGAAAATGGACTGAATGAGTTTGAGAAAAGGCATTGACTATAATGTGACCCAGTACCTATTGGTCAACTGAAGGAATTAATTAAAGTGATTCTGAAAAAGATTGAAAGATTGATTGGTGATTCATTGAAAGTGATTATGATTATTTTGAATAGAGAGAATTACTTAAAAGAGGCCAATTTTAAGATACTAGTTTTTCCTCATAGGTACCTACCTAGCAGTGGACTTACAAGGTTTTTTGGTTAGGTTTTGTTAGAATAACTTGTAGGTAGAGGTCCGTGGGAAGAGAAATCACGACGGCGATAATGGTTTTAAATACTTTTTACTCGAATTAAGGGAGCGAACACGACACATCAATTACATTTTTGAGGGAGAAGGAAAATGGCAAAAACCGATGACGGCGGGAGAACAGAAAAAAGTCTACCAACACAACAAAAAAACTTTAGCCACCACAGAGTTCACAACTACCAACAGGTTTCTGTTAAACCAATGGGGTCAAAACTAAAAACTACTATGTAAAACTTTTTTTTTGACATTTTATGTCTACTATGGCACATAAATGAAAAATCGTCACGCGGGGAGCGTTAGTCGTAAATTTCTGATGATTTTCGCTTACATAAAATGTCTCTTGTGGTTGCATACTTGTACGAAAGTTGTAGCCACCGATCGGGAGGATTTAGCTAATTTACTTTGTTTTCTGCTGTAAAAGGCCTCTTCATTAGACAATCTAGGTTCATCATTTCCTCTGGCATCAGCTTCTTCTAGAATTTTCACCTTGAGTTCAGTTGGCGTTGGAAGAGTGTCTCTACTTTCAATCGCTACTCTGAAATTTTCGTATGAAGGTGATAAGCTGTATAGCATCATTATACTGAGTTGGTCATCATTTATCTCTATGTTCATATCATTTAACTTGTCGACTGCATCCAAGAATGTTTTTAGATGTTCGCGAACTGATTCTCCTTCTTTCATTTTATGTAATACTAGTCTTTTTAATAATGTTGCCTTCCTAGCTGGTCCTTCACTTTGGTATATTTGCTTTAGTTTAAATTAATTTTTAAAATGTGTAAGCAGTTACAGGGTTTACTGTGTGTGTGAGTTCACTAACGTTACAGGGGGTTTCACCTGAAGGGTATCGACCCCGTTCCTAACACAAAACTATCGGGAAACTTATGATTAGTTACGAAATTTGGTACTTAACTGGTTCTGTTGGTAGCGGTGTTCCCGAGTGGTGAGGCGAACAGGCGAAGGCGTTCCAGTTACGATACCTTGAAAGTTCACTTGTGATATTGTGCCTGAAGGGCGTTTTGTATCGATATGTTGCAAGAAATAAAAGGATTTTACGTTACTCTTTGTTCAATGACTCTAACTACCTAATTCGATACACTTTATGATACTCAGAACCAGGGGTGCAGGTGTAGAAGGAGAAGATAGGTATGAGATACAGTAAGTTTAATGACCAGAAAAGTTCTATCGGATCCAATGATCCGATGCGCCAGAGGGGTGATACAGGTACAATACAGTTCAAAATAAATTAGTTCAGTCTTCAATACCAAAGCAATACAGTTAGTTTTTTAATAGTTCTACTACGATACACTAGTTCAACTTGGTTTTAGTACTCTACTTGACAAGATACTGTTAGTTTTTTGAGTCACTTCTCACTCTATCTACCTAGTACTGGCCAATCTAGCATAGATACACCTTTAGTTCACTCACGTGCTGGGGTACCGAAGCGAGTCCAGGTTTCACGGAGAGGCGAAGATACAGGGGAGTAGCCGGGAATGGACTGGAGACTCAACGGAATCCAGGGGAGGCAGGATGATACCAGAGAGCGTTTTCCACAAGGCTTCTGGGGGGAGGCAGGAGGGCGATACACTTGCGATACCTTTGAATGGGGTATCGTGAATTACGGGGATGAGCGCGTCACAGACAGGGGGAGAGAGCTTCACAGGCTGCTGGCAAGGCGGAATAACGGGATCTGATCTATTAAGACAATGACTAGTGCTTTTCATTGCCCTGATCAGGGGCGCCAATCTGACAAGGCAATAAATTAGTCCTTCTTCTGATTATTAGATGGATGTTGTCCATTCTACCTCCATGTTCGTGAAGATTGGTGTTTTTGTGCTCTTTTGGTGTTGATCAGAGCACTTTTGAAAGGGGGAGGCCACGCCCATGTTAGGCCTTGAATAAAATTGGTGAATAATAATGGTCCCAGAGGGCATCATGGCCTACTGGCCTGTGGGGCCTATGATGGGGAACAGTGAGTTGGTGGGAGCCAGCTCACAAATGTGTTTTACAATATGTTTCAATGTTAATTCTGGGGACCACAACTTGTTGGCCCTCCATTGTGATCATATGACCTCGCTGCATGAAAGCAAGGAAGCCAAAGAAAAATCAGAATCAAAGAATCGGTAGATACTCGACTTTGATACGAGGCTAATACGACGTCATTAATATCACATTACATTAAAACATTCAATTTCCTTAAATTACTGATATGAAACAACAGGACCGTGAACTACGTAATCATCCACGACAAGAGAAACAGCTCGAGTTGAACCATCAAAACTCACAATCATTTACGTCCGACATGGAGGAGGGAAACTATGAAACACGAAGAAGAAGAACATCTTGAACCTCCCTCATTAGGTTACCTACAATCATTTCAAGGATTTTCCCGATTGGCTGAGTTTTCGTCATTAATTTTTTCGTCAGTATTTTGTTGCAATTTCAGTATTTTCAGAAGAAACAATAGAGAAGATCTCAGTACTTAGGCTATTAATGTTTTTAATCGTAAAGTGGGTTTGAGAAGTAAACATCCTTCAGCTGTTCAACTTTCTCCCTTCGTCAGCACTCCTTCCTCGTAGGTAAGTTTTTGTAATATAATTCATCATTATATACCTACTTGTTTATTCTCAAATGAAGTGGGCGAATCTATTTGTTTGAGAAACTACGTAGGTCAATGTGGTTGAAGATGCCCAGTTTCTGACATTACCTTCACGATGGGCCTGTCTAGGCCGAAGTCTTTACTAGGTACGATGCAGTTCGTGATTTACCAACTATTTTTGTTAATAGAAAAGGAAGATTTTGTGACTTTACAGATCCTTATACTAACTATATCCAGTTTGGTACCAATCGATGTTTTTGAGTTCCTAGTGCGGAATACAGTGAATCTGACTGACTGACCTGACGCTGAGCATGAGCTGATCAATCATTTCTGTCTTTCCATTGTCTGATCTCGAGGGAGTTTAATGATCCAAATCATGATAATCGTGCCATGTCATATACCCATAGCGTATTAGACTGGAAATTAAATATAAAAGGTAATATTAATAAGACAACAACGTGGGTTGTTCGACGAGTTTTGAAAATTCCCGAACAAAATTTGTTCGGTACATTTAATAGTAGGTACATTTAATGTACCTACCTACCAATTTTCAGTTCAATGATGGTGGATTTGTCAAGATGAGAAAGTCCATACTGGGAATCTTCCCGACAGAACAGCTGTGTACAATTCAGTCATTTTCTGTCCGACTGGGGTTCTTGTTAGAACAACCAGCAGACAGTGGGTGGAAAACGCTTGTTCTACCTTACTTAACTAGGCTGAAAACACGAGAGAAGTCAATCACTGCTAACACTCAAGGTAGGCTGTTTAATCGATTTTTTGAAGCTTATTGATTGTCGGTGACATCACTGTAAAAGCTCAAATTTGGTTCAAGTATTATTTATTGATAATCACCGCCGTCTCTATTTTTTCCTACTACCTACTGTCCACAACATCATTCGTACCTTGGTGGACGTACGACTCTTCTGGGTTTTATCTTGCTACTAAAGTTATTTGATTTACATTTATGTTTTTACTGATGAGCTTTCAATTGGTCAGCAACACGCACGTAAATATCTTTTGGGGTTTAGATGCACTAAGTAATGACCTAAATTTGGCTTCCGTGTCTGCCAGGTAGCTTAGCGAATGACCAAAAATGTTCTACAATATCATAATTTCCATAAGCGTTTTACGTTTTAAACCTTCCTGAACATTTTCATAACTGTAAGATGTTACAGTCCGGTGCGATGAAATTTTCAGGATATTGTGCGGGTTGGCATGTAGATAGTCCCCTGTGAAAATCATCGCCTGGTGTCTCTGCGCACTCGCAAACGTAAAAGCCTTGTAACAGCCCTTCTACATTTTTCATCCGAAATCGATGACATCTTCAGGGATTGTGCAGGATGGCGTGTAGATAGTCCCCTATGAAAATGATAACCCTCGTATTGATTTGAAGTCTCTGCGCTTGCACAAACATGAAATTCTTCCTCAACATAACTGCTACAGTTTCCATTCGATTTCCTCGGGATTTTGAAAAGTTGTGTGGATGAGACTCTGGATGGTTCCCAATAAATGTCTACGTCATGAGATCATCCAATTTTAGGCTAGTGGTAGGTACTTGGAGATTGACGTTTCGAGTTTTTCTACTATACACCGGGACAATGGGGAATTTGTCTCAATTTTAGATTCTGGAATTTCAAGTCAAATCCAATGACAAGGCCCTAGAATAACGTTTAACACCCGGAAAGCTTTTTATTACCGTTATATTATTTTTATTACCGTAGAAGAAAATCCTTAACAAGTGAATCCTCTGTCAAAACCTCGAAAATCGAGGAAGGCTGAGGTCATCACCACCTCGGGGTTTCCTCCCGCGAAAACTGACTGAATTCACACTGCTGTGCTCTGGCGAAGTGAAAAAGATCAGTAACTCAGCAAATACCATCATAGAACGCCAACAGGTAGAGCAGTAGGTGTCCTTGTGATCACACAAAACTCAAATAATGACATTATTTGAATCACATTGTGATTCAAATATCGGAACTAACTGATATTGAAACTAAATAGGAAAAGGTGAAGACCAATAATGCTTGATAAACTAATAGGTAGAATCGTATTGGAAAAAATAGAGTAAAATTGCTTCTAGGTCACTTTCGCGTCTGCATTCTTCCCTCCCCCAGTTTGAAAAAATGTTAACCCCCCCCCCCCTCAAAATTTGATCCGATTTGGTTCAAATTTTGTATATGGGCTCCATTTGGGGTCTAGTTGTGCCGCGAAGCTTTTGGTTGATATCAGTCACTTCTAAGGGGTGAAAATTAAGGGTTGAAATTTTCAAGAGTGCCCTAGCTCGAAAACTCTCGAAATAAAGGTATCGTTTTTTCACCAATTTTAAATAGTATTGAATTTTTAAAAATTTTTGAGACCACCCGGAGCTCTGCAGGACAAACCGTTCGGTCCCTACGAGTACTTAAAGGTTTTCCTTCGATAAAACAGAATCATGAGTGTGAATCGCAAAAGAGGTCTAATCTCCATTCAAATTTTATCTGACTAAAATGCGATCGCTGTTCATTTCTTCGATTTGTATACAGTTTTCCATATGAAGCTTTCTATTTTTCGAATCGAGTGTGAAGCGTTTAGTTCTTTCTAATAAACTTGATTGTGAAGGTTTGAAGCCAGTATGGTGTGGTAGGTAGTACCTACCAATAGTTGGTAGGTAAAAAACGCTGCAAATCATTGCCCAAAGGTTTATTATTTTCTGTATAGATCACCCTTCTGTATAGATCACCGTTCTGTATAGATCACTGGTTCTCCATCAATAGCACCTACCACCATCTGTATTCTCCCTTGACCTTCCCTCTCAAATTTCAGCTTCCTGCGTTCAATAGGATTGAAAATGGCTTCGGAGCTCACTCAGCTGATCAGTGCTCTTCCAGGCGTCTCCAGCATTCGAGTAGATCTTTTTCACTCTTCAGATCACTGATCAGCTGAGTGAGCTCCGAAGCCATTTTCAATCCTATTGAATGGAATTGCTCTCCCAGGCGTCTCCAGCATTCGAGGAGATCTTTTTCACTCTTCAGATCACTGATCAGCTGAGTGAGCTCCGAAGCCATTTTCAATCCTATTGAACGCAGGAAGCTGAAATTTGAGAGGGAAGGTGAAGGGAGAATACAGATGGTGGTAGGTGCTATTGATGGAGAACCAGTGATCTATACAGAAGGGTGATCTATACAGAAAACAATAAACCTTTGGGCAATGATTTGCAGCGTTTCTTCAATAGTGAACGTCTTTCCATAGTTCACCTTCCATAGTGAACCTTCTTTTTCCATAGTGAACCTCTCTAAATTTTTTGGAAATTCTCTATGGTTTTGTCCCATAGTGAACCTTCTTTCGGGAAAAATAATTCAAAATTGTGAGTCAAATTCCCCATTGTGTTTTGGATTCGAGGGAGCTTTGTCTCTCACCCACTTTGCAGTCTATATTTTGAACTATTTAATTCTCGTATGAGCCAGTGGTTTTCGTATTGAGTTCACGTATCGCCAGTCCAAAAATGCAGAAATGAATTGGATCAAATTGAGAACACAAAAATGGTGTAAGAGATTTGTAGTTAACGAAATTTGGATGTTTTTGAACTCTCCGGTCAAGTTTGCACAGTGTGAGTACGTGGTTTCAATTCTTTACTGTAGATATTCTATTTCCAAGTGTTATGTGACGGGATGAGTCCAAAATCGCCCACCCACTTGGCGTACGTGATTTTTCGGACCTTCCTTCCTCCGGAACTTTCTTCCTCCTGAAGACGAGCATTCAGGTTATGCAACGGCCGACCACTCGAGTTCCGATCTCGTATTTACGAGTCACGGGGTTACGTATTACGAATCCCGCCTTCGACTTCTTCGTCGCCTTCTGTAGCGCACTCGGCTCCAAGGGAAGGGCATCGCAGACTGGAAGGGGAGATCACTCTCACTAGCGAAAGGGGGTCGTGCCGTCTTACCTGTGACCTTAGGTTCGTTTCAGTCGGGATTGTGCTTTTGAACGGTGTCGAGTGGTTTTGGTTGCGTGTATGACGTGAGGTATTACGCGTGTTTCACGGAGGAATTTACAACTTGAGCTGTCAAGAGTGAGTAATTCATCCATATTTTCTAAACCTACTCATGTCATAATTAAGGTGTCGATATTGAAATTTTGCATTTATATTGCGGTTCATTTTTCCAAAACTCTAATTTCAACTCGCTAGAACTTGTTTGTGACTATTTGGAGTTCGGTTGTGCCTTGAAGCTTGATTATTGTCAATTACTTCGTAGGGGTGAAAATTGTGTACTTTTCCGTTACCCCCCCCCCCCCCCTAAATTAATAAATTTAAAATGGAATCAAATTTTTAGAATCGAATGAGACCACATAGAACTGAATAGGATTTGCCCCCTTGCTCCCCCCATTTGCTCCCTTCAATGAATTAAATGTTGGACTAATACGAGTAATAAATCAGAAACTCGTGAGTCGCAAATTAATGTTCTCTGTTATTTAATAATTTCAAGATAGTGGTTAATGTTTGGGGATGAATGAGACCACCCGGAGCTGTGTAGGACCAACCCTTAATTCCCTAAAAGAATTGAAGGTTTGATTGAGAAATCAATCAGAAATACAAGTCGCTGGCTGCGAACCTAGATATCATCATTTTAGAAGATTTAAGTTCACGTTCGTTGACTAGAATTCAGTAAGAGAAGTAGTTTTAACACAGAATGTGTTTTTGCGATGACCTACCGAAAAAAAATCGTCACGAAAAAGCGACAGAAAAAACATCTGGTGATATGTTTATTGGTTGTCATGTTAATGTCAACTCCACATTTATTATTGTTGTTTTTTATTTAACGGATGACTAGTATCGCAAAAACACATTCTGTGTTCCTATGATTTCATACAGAGTATGGAAAAAGAAATAAACCGGGGGGTGCAGGGGGGCGGAGCCCCCCGCCGAGGCGCAAAGCGCCGAGTTTTTCTTTGAGCGTCATATCACTCAGTTGTGCTTCCTTAGCAATTAAGAACCAATTTTGAATTTTGTTGAAGATACCCACTACTCCCGTGAGAGCAAACAAAACTACCCGTTTTGTAACATTTTGCTGTTTTTAAACATTTGATTTCAGCATTTGGGGGGGTGGGGGGTGTATTACTATTAGATAAAATTTCGACTTTTAATTAGAGATTATCTCCATTGATTTGGTTAAGATTTTTTTTTAAATTGAAAATTCAAAACAAATGTACACTATCCCTAAGAATTGGGTTACCATCTCCCGTGCAATAATCCCGGGGCGATTAGATTCAAAAATCAAACAAAACGAAAAAATCCAGCACACCATCGACCGTAGGGTGCTACAATTACGTTTTGTCGTCATGGATATTTTTCCGTCTTTCAGCCACATGTGCTACAGCAAAACCTCCTATCTCTACTAAACCTCTGATCTTTACAAAATAGTCGACAGGCGTTCGAATCTGAACAAGAAACATTAGCATAGTGATGCTTGTCTAACATTTGAATGATCCTTTCTTATTTTAAAAAAGTACCACCTTTCTTATTTAAAAATACCACACCATACTGCCTTCACACCTTCACAATCAAGTTTATTAGAAAGAACTAAACGCTTCACACTCGATTTGATGAAATAGCGAGCTTCATATGGAAATTTGATTACTGGTTGCTGAAGAAGCAAAACTGAATACGACTCGAAGAAACGAACAGCAATCGCATTTTGGAAAGCTAAAAATTCGACTGAGATTAGACCTCTTTTGTGATTCACACTCGTGATTCTGTTTTATCGAAGGAAACCCTTAATTACTTGTAGGGAGCGAAGAGATCATCCTACAGAGCTCCGCATGGTCTCTAAAATTTCTAAAAATTCAATAATATCTTAAATTGGTGAAAAAACGATATGTTTATTTCGAGAGTTTTCGTGCTAGGGTACTATTGAAAATTTCAACCCTTAATTTTCACCCCTTACAAGTGACCGACATCAACCAAAAGCTTCGCGGCACAACTGGACCCCAAATGGAGCCCATAT
The DNA here is from genome assembly GCA_009739505.2 of Apolygus lucorum. NCBI lineage: Eukaryota > Metazoa > Arthropoda > Insecta > Hemiptera > Miridae > Apolygus > Apolygus lucorum. The sequence continues at coordinate 23,712,348 of CM019168.2, read as the reverse complement.
GCCAAATTTGAACCAAATCGGTCCAGTGTTGCTAAGAAGCCTTTGGAATCGAGCAAGAAAAAAATTTTAACCCCCCCCCCCCCCCTCAAAATTTGATGTTTTACGTTTCAAGGTAAGTAGTATCCAAAAATCGAATAAAAATTTGGCCAGCCTTATTTGGCACTTTTCTAGCAACACTGGACCGATTTTGTTAAAATTTGGTATATGGGCTAGAGCCCAAATGGATTTGGGGTCTAGTTGTGCCGCGAAGCTTTCGGTTGATGTCAGTCACTTCTATGGGGTGAAAATTGAAGGTTGAAATTTTCAAGAGTGCCCTAGCTCGAAAACTCTCGAAATAAAGGTTTCGTGTTTTTACCAATTTTAAATAGTATTGTATTTTTAAATTTTTTTTAGACTAACCGGAGCTCTGCAGGACGAGCCATTCGCTCCCTACGAGTACTTAAGGGTTTTCCTTCGATAAAACAGAATCACGAGTGTGAATCACAAAAGAGGTCTAATCACCGTTCAAATTTTATCGGACTAAAATGCGATCGCTGTTCATTTCTTCGATTTGTATTCAGTTTTGCTTTCTTAGCAACCAGTAATCAAATTTCCATGTCCAAACCCCAACCACCAACCAAATGGTAATGAAGAGTTGAAATTTTCAAAAATGCCCTAGTAGGTAGTAGGCACCTACGGTTGGTAGGGAGGTATCTGTACAGAAGGGTGATCTATACAGAAAATGGTAAACCTTTTGGCAATGATTTGCAGCGTTTTTATTCGATTTTCGGATTCTTTGTACCTTGAAACTTAAACCAACAAATTTTGAGGGGGGGGGGGGGGTGAAAAATTGTCTTTCTTGGTCGATTCCAAAGATTTATTATTGAAAATATTCAACCAATAGTTAGGAAAATGAGCTCCTTGGCTCTCGATTATTGGCCTCAACGTTAAAACAACTTTTGGCCACCAGCAAAAAATGGTCGACTCAATGCCTCAAATTCGAAACGCTTATCCTATGTCCGACAAAAATTAATTGTTGAAAAAGTAGTAGATAGATTCTACTTGATAATACTGAGTTGACCTCTTCCTCTTCGCGCCCTTCAAGTCATTTTTTTTTCTTACATTTTTAGAACGATGATGGATGTTACAGCTTATCTAATCTCAAGTAGTTTTTAATGTATGAATAGTAAGTGATTAAATCTCAGTAAATGACCACCGTAGGCACTAAATTCTTCGTTAAATTTTTCAATTTTTTTCTTTTAATTCTACATTTATGTTTTTTGTTGTCTACTTCAAATTCTAGGTTTCTTATAAGTTTTCCATTATCTATTCCTTTGCTCTCGACTCAATTCTATGAAAACTGACTTTTACTTGTATGATTGATTCCGAACCCAGTAGATACCTGTTGTTTCAATACTTCTAGAATGGAATCGAAGATGTAATCAGTGAAGCTAACAATTATCTGCTATTAACCCTAATTGGACCTTGGTATCACTAGTGTCACCGAAAACATCACAGGAGTTCCACAGATATCCTAAAGTGTCACCCGAGTAACCAAAATTTAATTGCAATTATAAATTTAATGGACAACATAATTTTTTTGGGGCATTGGAACTCTCAAAATAGAGTTATGACAAAACATTTTCCAAGGGAATCGATGAAAAAAAAAATTTAAATCATTTTACGATTTCTAATAACTTACAATCAATGGTTCAAACAATTCAGTTCTGTCCATTAATTTTTAAATTGCAATTTGAATTTAGTTAATCTGGTGACATCTTGAGTCATCTGTGGAATTCCCAAGATGTTCTCGGTGATACTAGTGACACCATGGTCCAATTAAGGTTAAAACTTGGAAAACTAAATTTTTAGGTACCAACCTTCACATACTTGCAACTTATTATAGGTATAATATTGTCTACCTATATAAGAAATAGACTGTTACGAGTAGGTGCTTAGTAGAGTACACATGGAGTTAATTCTAGGGACTGGTCGTTCTTTTGGCGTATGTTCAATTTTATCATTCTTTCTACCTTTAGTCAGTTGAGTAGTCTAGAGTATGCCCATATTGGTAAGGTATGTGTGGTGAGGTAGGTGTGGCCTGTTCACATACCTACAAGAAATCAACAGAGGGGTTCGCCTTGAGATGCCTTCCAACTTGGCAGGTGCCCTAACTTGTTTTCATTTACTTCACGACGAAAAGTTCGTTGCAATCAACATCATAACGTCACTTCCTGGTGAAAGTTTCGATAAAACCTATCTATGGTGTGACTTCTTGTCAGTTTGAAGCAGTACGTTCTCAATTTGCCTAAAAACAAATATCATCCAGTAATTGAATTCTATTATAAGTTCTTATCGTTTTCAATGAGTGGGACTGAATTCTTAATTACACTGCAGATTAATCACGTTCATAAAGCCTTGTAGAGACGCTGAAGTGAACAAGATGGTGATTTCTAAACAGAGTCAACTGATATTTAGATGACAATTGTAACGGTATTCTTATTGCTTATTGATTTGTATGCTCAAATCAACGTAATCAGGCACAACGTAATTCATATATGAAACTACTTTATTAAAGTTCTTCTTATAAGTTCTTAATCGTTAATCGTTACTCAACTTCTGCTGTGATGGTCTGGTGATCTGGCAGTACGTAGTAACTCCGCTGGCAGTAGGTTGGTCGGTAGGTTGGTCGGTATTACATCTTAATCTTAATTACACTGCAGATTAATCACGTGCATAAAGCCTTGTAGAGACGCTGAAGTGAACAAGATGGTGATTTCTAGACAGAGACAACTGATATTTAGATGACAATGTAATGAGGTGCCCACTTAGCTCAACTTATTGTTAAGTGAGTAAGTAAAAAAGAAGAAAAAGTTGCTAAAATTATTTATTTAGATTACTACTCTTAACTATTCTGAATGCCAACTATTGTCGGTAGTGTAGTGTACTCTGTAACCTCCAGAGATGGGTTATCTTTCGCTTCAAGGTTCTACTATCGCTCGTTCCCGAGTAGCTGGTTTCATCGTTTGAGCGAGGTATATAAGGTCGCTGCATCGCTCTCTGTTGGCGCCCAGTTGATCTCCGGTGGTCCGGTGTGCAGGCTTCAAACCTGTATCTGTCTAGCGGCTGAGTGGTTCGATTCCACCTGCTGGGCGTCTTGTTGACTAACATAATATTTTATATAAATTCAATATACATTTTTTCTCCTTTTTTGAATCTTATAAGAGTTTTAGTCAATTACAGTAGATGGAAGATGAATAATCAAAGACATCAATCGAATCGAAATACATCTTCAATGAGGAATTTCAACAAATTCTGTTTGCATTTTTCCTGAATAGTTAATGGTGTGGGATAGATGAAAATCGGGTTGATTTCGGAAAATAAGTCTCCTGTTATTTTTGGGAGACAATCAAAATTTATGATTTCAAAAAATAACCGGGAAAACGGACCTTTTCAATGTGAAGCAGGAACGCTCGCTGATTGGCTGTTCGGATCGCAGTCTCCTCCCAGTGTTGCCCGATGGTACGACGAAATCGTGTTATCCAAGAGGAAAGTTATCAAACAAAAACAGGAGAAACCTCATTTTCCCAATCTTGCTTTGGTTTATTATTTTCAATAATAAGCCTTTGGAATCGAGGAAGAAGAAAAATTTTAACCCCCCCTCAAAATTTGATGTTTTACGTTTCAAGGTACCTACGTAGAATCCCAACCACCAACCAAATGGAAATGAAGGGTTGAAATTTTCGAAAATGCCCTAGCAGGTAGGTAGTAGGTACCTATGGTTGGTGGGTAAAAAATAAATAAATAGTGACAATGGCAAAGCTGTGATCTTTCCAGAAGAGTGATCTATACACGAAAATAGTAAACCTTTTTGAAATAATTTGCAGCGTTTTTTATTCTATCAAGATTTTTTGTAGGATCTATCTATTTCCAATCGAATCCGTATTGATTGTTGTGAATTACAGGTATGATTCATACAATTTCACTTTTTTAGATCCAGAAATTCATTATGATTTCTGTACTCAATGTTTACCTGCTAAATTTTACTTGCCCATGTGAGGAAACCACACCTCCCTCCTAACTTGTCGGAATTTTTTTTTATGGGTTCTATTTTTTGTTCTCAACGTTTTCACGCCGCTCTGGGATGTACATCAGTCAAAGTCATGTTCTAAGTTCACATCTTGATGTCTCGAATCTGATGAATGGGATCAACTTTCAACGTGATCTTTTGCGGTTGTAGCGATAAGCCCGCTTTCGTTCACGGCTGTGTCAAGTTCGATGGGTGCGGTAAGGTTAATTGTAGAACTGGCCTACTTTCAAATCCTTTGGGCACCTCAACGTGAGTATTTTTATTTCGGCTCTTTCGAAAATGGCATTCAGATGAATTTAGGTCTTCTCAAAACAATGTTGGGTCAAAATTTAAGAAACCAGCGAAGCACTGACATAATACCTAATACTTGCATAGTATTAGGTGATGTAAGATGCACGTACTCGATGAATTCACAGTTTTTTGGCTGGTGGAAAGTGATTCGTTACTCAGTATTTCTCAAGTGCTGCTTTTTTAATTTGGTGTGGCTTCTACTGTATACTATCGTGATGTACTGTGTAAGCAATCATCATTTAAGCAGCTCCAAATTTGGGCCTAATTAGGGATCCAGATCGTGAGATAATGCTGAGGGAAAATCACCTTTGCGAGTGTGGAGACGTTACTACTGGTCTTGCGGTTTTGCAATTTATTGGGAACCGTCTACAATAATTAGATATAATTAGAGGACTCAAAAAAAGAAGTTATTTATGGAATACTGTAAAATCTTACTTGAGTCTGGTATATTTGAAGTAGGTACATCTCCTGAAGAGAGTATCATGACTAGATTGCGTCGATGCTGAGAACCAGTAATGACAAAATCTCAGCTTCATGCATACACAAATGCAGACAGAAATCATCTAGCTGATGTCTTCTTTAATTAATCTTCGATCTACAATAGGTTCCTGATTAATTTCTCCGACCATTGTTCTTGTAAGTAGAGCTCTGGGTTATTGTCTGACGTCCAGTTCTCTCAAAGATCTGATCTCAGTGTTTCATTTCGTTCACATCTTTCAAAATGCGATCAGCAGGCTGGCACTAAGAGCGAAGATTCGAAATGGTTTTTCGCATATCGCTCGAATATTGTGACAACTCCAAAACCCCGAGTTGTGGGAAATCTTAGAACTAATACTTCCTATTTAATTATGAGTACTACCTATTTGTCCTATCGACTCTCGAAAAGCCGAGATTTTGTCGTTACTGGTTCTCAGCATCCGATGAATTTGCTCACTGGTGTCCAACGACGCAATCTAGACATAGTACTCTCTTCAGATGTACTTCAAACATGCCAGACTCAAGTAGGCCAAAACATGAGATTTTACAGTATTCTAATGTGAGGGAGTGTTTAAAAATATATGAATAAGTTATACCAACTTACTTCACTGCTTTTCTATGCTCTTTTGATGAAAGTCTGATAAATTTTCTTGTAAAAACTTTGGTAACAAATTTGAAGGAATAACTATGTGAAATCATCGATACTGTAGTATTTGCGTACTATCACTCCTTTACAATCTTTTTACGGAGCAAAATATGGCTTGTGAATAGTTATGTAGTATTTTAGGTAAACCCTACAAAATTCGACCTATTTTCTAGGTGCAGTTACGTACTAGATTCAAGTATTATGAATCATGGGTGCTCTTGGTGTGTTGCTACGTTGTTCCATTGACGTGATCTTAATAAGTAGGTTTAGTTCATAATTAGCCCGCTCCACTGAAGGACGTAGGGAGGGCTGGACATGAGGCAGCGATTGGCCCACGGGAGGCTGTAAGAACCTCGTGGTCCTTACAGGTCCTTACAGCCTCTCGTGAATTTTACCATGAGATACCGAACTGGGTCAAGTGACGCAAAGCTCTGGTTAGCTAAGTCCAAGGATGAAAGTCACACACCCATAACTTGACTATCTCTCGGCCTTGTAAATGTATGATGCCATTCAAAGCACCATTACTTGGGTTGTTGGAACTGTGCAAAATTGATACCTACCTAACTCGACTCATTCATTAATTTTAAATTCAGTAAATTTTTAATTGTATAAAAAGGGTGTATTGTGCCTCATTTACACATACACACATTCAGACACTCCACATTCTTCCCTTCATTAGTCAACAATACCTACTATGCGGTCGAAAAGTCATACTAAAACTCCCTTTATTTTCCCATTGACTTCCGAGTAAAATAAATCTTGAATAAAGCTGCGGGTGCTCTTCTCAGATGGGACATCGTAGATTGATCTATGATCATCATTATATGGTAACTGCAAATATTAATAAAGAATTAGGAATTTGAACTCAAGACAACTCAAGTTGAAAGGGGCAATCTAAAATACCTAATAAAGAATGCGATAAAGACGCTCTTTGTTATGCTGCGTTCTTCATTACTTGTAAAGGCAATTCCGTTGTCGCAATGTCCTTAAATGAAAGACCTCTTTGTCTATTCAACTTTTGTTTTTCGGTCATCACCTCATCACGTCTAAATTACTGTTCCCGAGTCCATATTGAGAGTTTGATCATCTTGTTACGTTCGGTCATTTCCGAATAAATAAGGTGTGTTTTATGTGCTAGATTAACAAAAGAAGAGTTAATAAAACTAATTAATCAAGTTCATTGTTTATAATTAAAATTATTGGTTACAGTGTATAAAATATAAAGACGTTTCAGGGTTCCAAAATCCGATTATCTACCGAGAGTACCTACGGATTTCTTATGAATAGTAAGTTTTCCTTTCTATGAGATAGATAGGTAACAAATGTCCTTGACGATGGTTGGTACTTCACAGTATTGGGGATTTTCGGAACGAACTGATCGGTTTTGCTTTATAACATAACACTAAAGCAGTGTTCTCGAGTATTCGATCCTCCAAATTACCAAAGCTGGAAGTGAGCACATAATATGCTGCCTGATGATGATTGTGGTCTTTAGTATGATCTCGATTTTGCTGTCTCTAGATTCCCTAAATAATCTAAAATTAAAGGCAGGTCCATCCATAAGCATCCAACATTTTGAATAGTTTTGAGAACCTTTCTACGCAAAAACACCTTTGTTCAATATCCAGAATACATGTTTTTCATGAATATTTTGCTTTCCACATTATTGAACATAAGGAACTTCTGTATTCGTGCAAAAGTTCCAAAAAATGTGTTTCCTATAAAATCAAAATTCTACTCGCATTTTCCGTTCCTGAGCTTTTTGATCAGTTTTGCTTTTAAAATAATAATATTGATTAGGGAATGCAGTGCTTACCATTTGAACCTCTTCGCTCCATTTTTTCTTCTTCGAAAAAAATGTCAAAAGTATACCTACCCAGCCACATTTTGAAACGTTTTTGAATCTTTATCAGAATCAACTGAAGAGACAAAGCGGGCCAATATGCACAGTTTACTACAACTCGTTTTCTTCTACAGTTTCATGAACTCACATAAGCTCCCCACTTTCCTTTTGCACTTAAGAAAATTTAAATATTTCCAGTTTTTGAAGTCGCCCTAAAATTTTTGAAATACATAGTTTTGTATTAAAACGGTTCTTGGTGGTAGGATTTTCCTCTCCTATATACATTTTTATGTGAAATTATCTATTTACATTGCAAACTATAATTTGTCTACGATTTCTCGAGGTACGTTTTTACATAATTGAGGTTTGATGTTCAACTTCATCATTAGTTTTATAGTTCAACGACTTTAGCCCCTTTACACTTCTCTAGATACCTACCATGCATTTCAGTAGATGGTCCAATTTGTTCAGCTCCTCTCATTTCAATAATAAACTGAGAGCATCTATAGTTCGTTTTCCTTTGCTTCAGGTGTACTTAAAATAATAAATTGGGTGGAAATAAATTGGGTTGTTGAGAAATATTCACATATAGTTCGTTTTCCTTTGCTTCAGGTATACTTACAATAATAAATTGGGTAGCAATAAATTGTGTTGTTGAGCAATATTCACATCATTCTGGTCGGAAATTTGCGACAGGACCTTAAGGCTAAATGTCACGATGTTTTAGTGTGATTCTGAAATAAGAGACGGCAGCACTGTCGGGGCCAAATTTCGTTTACTCCTCAGTTGAGAACGGATCGAGATATTTTAATTCCGCAAACGGATTTCTCTTCAGGATCACCGTAGAATTCCGGGTAATTGGTTTAGAAAGTGTGCAAAAATTTTTTGCACACAGTTCCAACAAAAATTTGTTCAAATTTCGAACATTTTCAAAAAGTGGCCTTATAGCCACTTGCAGAACCTTCATCAGAATACGAATCCGTTTGCAGAATTTTTCTAACTTGATCATAGCCGTCGGATTCGCGTTTTTACGATTTGGAGTGGGGCGAGGGGGGCGACCATGGGCTGGAGGGCGAGGGGGCGGCGGCGGCGGCGTTCAAACGCCCGCCACCCGCGCGACCTTCACCTTCTCTCCGACATTCATGTTTTGATAGTTTGCACCCTTTCATCACTATTCTTTTTTCCTTATAGGTACCATCAACCTTCCCATTTCCAACTTCTCTTCCTTGAGGTTGAACGAATGTGGTGAAATTGCCATAAAAAGCAAGATTCTCATATAATTAACTTATGAGCAAGATTCTATTTTAATTTGATACTGATAATGGTTTGCACTACTAAATAGTTGGTTCTGAAATTGTGGTAATTTTAGTTCATTGTACATGGAGTAGGTAGGTACCTATTTGTTCAAATTTCAATGTACCTAGTTGCAAAAGTGATCTAACATCATTCTAGTCTCGGCCGTTTATTTAGTTGAACTAGCAATAGAAGGTTTATCGGGGCATATTTCTCCCAAATTCCCTCTTAATTATTCTAGGAGTTACACTATTAATTTTCCTTGTTTTCAAAAGTCATTCGTGATTTTATGTAAATATAACGCCTAACAATACTGAAGTGTTGCATTTTGAGGTACCTACTACCTACTAAATTACAAACATGACTGTCCAAAAATTACCATTAGTACAATGTAATAAATACCCTAGAACGAGGGATAGTGCTGTGGTCTTACAAGATAATTTTCTTACAGATGGCAACTCTACCTGATGGCAAGTGTTTACCTTTTCGGATTACTCGAAAAGTTCAAGGTCGCACCCCTTTCTCGTTCTCTAGCAATCCCGGTAACATCGGGGCACAGTAACTGTTGACGTTCGAGTTATAGTATGGCGTTGGTGATTTTACTTTGATTTCACTTCCGTTTCCGTGATTGCGCAGTGATCACTACTAACATCGTTTTTTAGGACGGCCCACAGTAAGAATTGGGCGACCGTACGCGATTAGTCTGGGGTAAAGGAGGACACACTCAAAAGATAAAAGAACTCTGCGCATTGCTACTATCAGTTCCGGGGCCGTGATTTTCATAGGGGATTATCTGCAAGCCAATCTGAATAATCCTGAAAATTTTCATCGAATTCGTACGAAAAATGTAGGAGTTATGGCTGTTACAAGGATTTTAAGGTTTGAGCATTCGCAGAGGCTAATGTCAATTTGGAGGCCGTGATTTTCGTGGGGACCATCTTCACCCCAATCCGCATAATCTCTGAAAATTTCATCGAAATCAGATGGGAAATGTGGAAGATATTACTGTTACAAGGAATTCACTTTTGCGCATGCGCACTCACTACTATTAGTCCGGGGTGATGATTTTCATAGAGGACTATCTACACGCCAACCCGCACAATCCCTGAAAGTTTCATCGAAATCGGAGAATAACTTCGTATAGTTATGCCCGTTACAAGGATTTCACAACAGAATCAAAGACGGACAGACACGGAACCAAAATTGTTCAGGAAGGTCTGAAACGTAAAACGAGAGTGGAAATTTTGATTTTGGAGATCATTTTGACATGGATATGTCTTTTGGCTGGGGGTCAAGGAATTTTTCGTGACACTTTTTTTGCCACCAAAAATGCACAAACAAAATCATAACTACACCTATCGGTAGCTTTGAAGCAAGGTTTTCTAGAATACTGCAATATTATTACTACGTACAATCGGAGTTTTTTATTTAGAAATTTTTTTTCAACCTTGAAAAGTGAAAACAATACTTCCGCTTGGTAGATTCGGAAATAAGAAATGCGTAGTACCTACCTTTTTTGGTGCTCTGTACAATGTTTGGGAAATCATACATTTTAATTTAGCTTCCGAGTCTACCAAGGTAGCGGAAGTATTGTTATCACCTTTCAACGTTGAAAAATGTTATCCAGAATCAAAATTGTTACTCCAGTTTTACGTTCTAGACCCTCCTGAACAATTTTGGTTCCGTGTCTGTCTGTCATGAAATCCCCGGAACGCGCAAAACTATACAAAGTTATGGTCCAATTTCGATTTTTAAAAAATTTCAGGGATATTATGCGGGTTGACGTGTTGATAATCCCTTATGAAAATCATCGCCCCAAGATCAATCAAGTAGCCTCTGCAAAAGAAGCTAATGATAACCATTAAGTATCAGTATCAAATTAAAATAGAATCTTGCTCATAAGTTAATTATATGAGAATCTTGCTTTTTATGGCAATTTCACCACATTCGTTCAACCTCAAGGAAGAGAAGTTGGAAATGGGAAGGTTGATGGTACCTATAAGGTGGCCAGGAAAAAAGAATAGTGATGAAAGGGTGCAAACTATCAAAACATGAATGTCGGAGAGAAGGTGAAGGTCGCGCGGGTGGCGGGCGTTTGAACGCCGCCGCCGCCGCCCCCTCGCCCTCCAGCCCATGGTCGCCCCCCTCACCCCACTCCAAATCGTAAAAACGCGAATCCGACGGCTATGATCAAGTTAGAAAAATTCTGCAAACGGATTCGTATTCTGATGAAGGTTCTGCAAGTGGCTATAAGGCCACTTTTTGAAAATGTTCGAAATTTGAACAAATTTTTGTTGGAACTGTGTGCAAAATATTTTTGCACACTTTCTAAACCAATTACCCGGAATTCTACGGTGATCCTGAAGAGAAATCCGTTTGCGGAATTAAAATATCTCGATCCGTTCTCAAATGAGAAGTAAACGAAATTTTCTTCATTTTGGTGCTGCCACGTGGTGGCGGATTTTACAACTAAACTCGGGACATTTAGCCTTAAGTGGATCGGAGTGTAGGATTAAGAGCGATTAATTACGAGCGTTCTCTCGGAAGATCGGTCATCCGTTGCAGCATCTGAAGTTACACCATCGAGAGGACTGGTTTTCTAACTTCAGGTGAGAGCTTCGAGTTAGGTCCGTTCCTCTAGCGCGGCCCTGAAACGGTTAAGAGGCAGTCACGTAAACATTATCTGAGAAATGGGAGGGACCCAGCTAAAAGCTTTCCATTTCTTGGGCCGTTTCATTCTTTAATATGCGTAGGAAGGTCACCGCATGTAAAAACTTGAGTTGGTAACGCCTTTTTACCTGTTAAACACCGGCACTTTCTCGTTTTCGTATCTCAGTTTAGTTGTTTCCTCTGTATAGCAGATTCCTGAACCAGTTTAATCGTGCGAGGAAAACAGAAAATGTCTGCCAAAAAGGAATGAGGCAAATAGCTTCTTCATCATCCTTACAGATTGTATGTACGAGTATGATCACGGTTGTTACATATTCGTATTAGATATGTGCTAGTGTTTTTGTATTCTAAGGACCCCTTTCTAGTCCATTCAAATGCTAATAGGTTATGAGCCACTGCAGGCCTGGGGTTTATAGGAGAAAGAGGCTCGGAAAAATAACTTCTTCATAGAAAATCTCCATAGAACTCAGTATTCAAGTCCAAGGTAGTTAATCAAAATAAGGAAGTAAATCAAATGCTGCTGCTGCAGCTTTGAAGGACACATGGCGTCGCAATGTCCAAATAAAATCAAAAATCTTGATACAGACGCCCAAAAGAACGGTGTGAGAAATACCCGGTTGTACTGTCTGCTGTAAGATTCGTCCATACCCTGGGAAACAAGATGAAAGGCTAGGATGATGTGCTTTCGACGTAAACTGAAAGATTAAGTGTCATAAAGTTCTAGAAAAATCAATCGAACTGGGATTATGTACGATCTTTTAGAACTTGAAAGGCAGATAAGAGGATAGAAGGCAGCCCAAAAATTTGAAAATGCATAAAATTTGGGCATTTGAAGAGAGGAATCAAAAGAATCAAGGAGGTTCTAAAAAACAACCGAATCAATATATTATATTGAAGTAATATCAATACAATGTAATATGTATTACTTATATGACTGGAAAATTCATTGGCTTGATGAATTAGAAGTTCGGAACACTTTTTAAAGTTGATGCAATTTATGAAAGATCCGAATTTTGTGAAAAAAAATTCAGTTATCTGACAAAATCTCAGGAAAATGGGGCGTCAGAAACCAAGTGGTAGGTACACTATCTAAATTGGGAACTTGAGAACTGTAGTTTCGTGAAGCGACATGGATATTATAGAACAAATTACGATTGGGGGTACTCCATGAGTCTGTGAAGATGGTGAGTAGAGTTTAAGAATTGAACACTAACTCATACTTTGAAAGTATATTATGCTCAAAAGCGAAAAAATAAACCAATAATGAATGTGTAGGATACAAATAGTGAGTATTATATCCCTTTGAGTTTTCTACTCTATGAGTCAGTGGAAATGAGAAGAGCGTGGGTGGTATGAATATAACAATTTTTATCAAATACCCTGTGGATTATTGTATAATAGTTTGGTATGCTGAAAATGAAGTAAAATCTCTACGTGGGAATAGTGTATGTTTTAAAGATCTAAATACTCAATATTATTCATACTCCACTCGTCTCGGACTAGTGGATTAGGTACCCTGTACCTATTAGGGTAATACTGCTTAGTATCCATGTAGCTAGGTGAAGCAGCTGCATTCAGTGGTTCACAGCAGATCATTCTCTCTTCAGGTAGGTATACATTGATGATCTTTTATCTTGAATATGGAAAGGTTTCAATAGTTTATTCTTCAACTGCAGTTTTCTCGTTTTGAATATCAATATCGCTTTTGGTGTACCTTTTTTCAATAATGAACCTTTGAAATCGACCAAGAAAGAAAATTGTTTAACCCCCCTCGAAATTAGTTGAATTGCGTTTCAAGATATGTAGATTCCAAAAATCCAATAAAAATTTGGCCGTCCGTCCGCCGTCCGTGGCACTTTCCTTAGTTCGCATGGACCCATTCTGATGAAATTTGGTGTACGAGCTCCATTTAAGATCTAGTTGTGCCGCGAAGCTTTTGGTTGATGTCGGTCACTTCTCAGGGGTGAAAATTAAGGGCTGAAATTTTCAAAACGTCCTAGCTCAAAAACTTTTGATATAAATTTATTTTTGTTTCATTATCTTTCATTTAAAATACTATTGAATTTTTAGAATCGACTAAGACCACCCAGAGCTCAGGACAAACCGTTCGCTCCCTACGAGAAATTAAACCAGTAATTAAATTCCTCTTCACGGGAACCACAACTCTTTATTTCTCCGAATTGAGTGTGAAGCGTTTATTTCTTCAAAATAACCTTAATTGTGAAGCGAAAATATGGTTGGTAGGTGTTATAGTAACAATGGTTTTGAATGAATTTATAGCACCCGAAAACAACTAGGAACAGATCTCCCGCTTTCGTATGTTATGAAAGTATGAGTTTCTTGTACTATTTACACACTGCAGTACCTATTCAGAGAGCATTTTGTCGACTTTCCAAACTGCTGGTAGACCCTGAACTATTCGTGACATTGGCTTATGGTCCTTGGAATGGAGATATGCGTATTGTTGATACATTATGATGTATCATTGGTCAAAATATGTATTCGTGACATTGGTCGAACTAATTTTATTATGTGGGGGCACATGAATCTCCATGTTGTGAAATATTCCACAAAATTAATTCCCGAGTGAGAAACACTGAATTGTCCCGATCTAGACGGTCTCCAGAGAGTGGACTACCTTTGAATGAAACTGTTTGACCGTGGTCAGAAACATGGAGGCTTTCCCTTCGTCTTTTGTAGGCGCTATATTAGCTCTAATAGGTTTTGTAACCTGAGATTCTGAGCGAGGTGGCCTCAAACTTGCGTAATCTCTCGGCGAGACGGTGTTTCTACTCTGCAAAACCGCTCCCGTTGCAAAACGCGTTTGCGGTGTAAAGATTCGTGTCATCGACACAGTAAAAGTGTTGCGAATTGTCGGAAATGAATGCTGGGAAGATGGTTGGATTGTTCCTCATTTTTGAGAACGAAATCTTTTTAATGTGTGGGAAATTTGCATCTTCGACCAAAAATCGTGAACCCCTAAACTACCTACCAAATCTGTGAACCCCAACCTCCTTTTTTTACATTCATTTTGTTTGATCTTGCGGCATTAGAATACTCATAGAACTTCCCCATTTTCCATGCAAATTCAAATCTGATCACACCATTGGAAAGAACGTTAAACTTCCCGTGTAATGTGCTCTTGACAACATCGGATAATCTGCACACTAGAATAGTCTTTCTTTGTCCCAAATTGAAAATTTGTCAATTTCTGTTTTTTCAATTATTTTGGAGATTTTTTTCTGCCAAAACACGGCCTTTTTCAGAGACCACCAAAATTTTGAAACATGCTCCAATAATCTTTCCAACTTATTTTTAAGTTATTCGCTGATTTCAATTTTGCTCATTTGGAACATACTAAAAGATTCCTTACTTTCTGGTGTTCTTTCTTGCTTTCGAAATTACATTTTTCGTTTTAGATTTGTGTGATATTCAAATTCTGTTGTCTATCTATGTATTTGAGATCCCAAATCTTCGCAACAGTTAAGCACCGCTACGGTGAATTAAAGGTAATTTTCGGAGCAACTTTTTGTTCAATCCGGCAATGAACAGCTTGAGTGAGTCCTTTCCAAGACGAGTTTTCCAAGGTCTTACCAATCACCGAGGCAACTGTTCTTCCTCGCGCGTGTCGACGCGTATCGACTCGTAATTCTTCAATTCCTGCGCGCTATCTTTTGAGATGAAAATCGAGTTTATTTCTCTTGACGAGAAAAACAAATTTATGCATTTGATCAGGAATCCACCAGGCATGAAGGACAATCATTTTGTGTGATGGTCATTGATATCTTATTAGGATTTCCTAACATCACTTGAATCTGCTGCGGAATTTGCCTGAAACATGAAATCATGAAATTAAAGGCTTCACACTCAATTCGATGAAATACGGAGTTTAGGTTACCATAATTATTAGGAAATTAATGAGATTGCTTGCTAAGGACGTAAAACTGAGTACAACTCGAAAAAACGAACAACAATCGCATTTTGGTCAGCTAAAATTTTAACGGAGATTTTAGTCCTCTTTATATATTCTAGTCGCGTTTCTGATTTACCATAAGTCCAACCCTCAAGGGGAGCGAACGCTTGGTCCTACGGAGCTCTTGGTGGTCTCATTCGATTCTAAAAATTCAGTGCTATTTTAAATGGATGAAAAAACAATACCTTTACATCGACAGTTTTTGAGCTAGGGCGTTTTGAAAATTTCAGCCCTTATTTTTTAACCCTTAGAAGTGACTGGCTTCAACCAAAAGCTTCGGGGCGCAACTAGACCCCAAATGAAGCCCTTATACCAAATGTCATCAAAATCGGTCCATGAGAACTTAGGAAAGTGCCGCGTACGGCAGACGGACGGAAGATTTTCGGATTTTACGCAAATTTTGAGGCGGGTTAGAATTTTTTCTTGGTTGATTAGAAAGGTTTATTATTAAAAATAATAAACCAAAAATATAAAAAACTTGGAAAATTTGCTTATTTACTTATGCTGCACGAATAGGATTTTATTCTATTATTACCGAATATTTACAATCCCTTCCAATAGGAGGAGGATGGAACTTGTGTATCAAGTTTCATTGATCTAATGAGATGAACAGTAAAGAAAGGATTTATACTGATCTTTATCAAGGCATCCTTTTGCACGCGAATCTTCCGGCAGTTATCGGAAAGAACTATCTATCCATATCCCATTCATTTTGTTAAACGCGATAGCACTGAAAAAGTTATCACTGTGCATCACATAAAAAATAAATTTTATAATGCAACCCATTATTATCAGGTCGGAGTTCAATATAAAAAAATGATTAGCCAGAATCATTTAAAAAACCCGTATATCTTCATCCTGCTGAGTCTTGTGATGTCACGAAAAAAAAACATCTATTATTATGTTATGAATGAATCAATAGAATGAAAATTTGTTCTCCTGTTCTGCGAGGGGTAGTAGCTTCCTCACTTATTGTCACCTGGACAATTTGAAGTGAACAATTTGAATTTGTGAACAATTCCGATGAGTTGATGAAATTGATAACAATGATAACATTTTGATAGAAATTTACTGTTAGGAGTTGTGTGCTTGGGACATTAGATGGTTCCTTATCAATTTAATTGTGATCGGAAATCGGTACCCACTGCGCTTTTGCCAACGTGAAATCCTTAAATAAGCATAACTTTACAGTCTCTATTGATTGATTGATTTGATGGGGTTTTGAGGGATTGAGACTCTGGATGGTTCTCTATAAATGGCAACGGTGGTTGGCTCTGGTTAGGGTTTTTTTGGTATGGAGATACTTGGAGATTGAAGTTTTGAGATTACCTACTAACCATTGGATCATGTATTCAATAGTATTATTATGTATACGGAAAAACTAAGAGCCAAGCCCAATTTTCAGGCTTTCTTTTCCTGTTTTTCGAATTGCGATTTCTATTCTCTTAGCATTCAAGATGAGTTTCTTGAGGAACGAATAACCAATGATCGATAGCGCCAAATGAGAACTACTACGAGGTGTACAGAAAATAATAAACTGTTGTAAAATAATTTGCAGCGTTTTTTCCTTCTTAGTGATTTGCCTCAATTAGTCATGAAAAACTTCACAAAGGGTCATTCGTAAAACCAAACGACAGAAACAATTGGGAGTTGCATCACGATTAATGCCACACAGCAGTTTCAATAAACAAGTTTTTGGCCAGTAAAAACCTCGCTGCTAGAAATAAGGAACGCTACGTCAAAACCTCTGTTTTCTGGAAAAATGTACTCAGAGTTTTCAAGATTTTTCAAAACGCTCTTCTCTGTTTTCTGAAACACGCATTCAAAGTTTTATCCTTTTTCAAAACGCTATTCTCAATCTTTTATCATAGTAAATTCCTTCTTTGTTTTTGCAATTGGTGAGGGAATTAAGCTACTTTTGACACTTCAACTGTTAGAATTATAATTCCTTCAAAAATGACCTTTCATAAATCGATTACTGGGGAAACAAACCGAAAATTAAAAAATTAAATTCAGAATGCTCAAATCCGAGGAAATTTAATAGGGAATTGGGGTAGATGTTCCATCATTACGAGTTGATGCAGTAATAAGAGAAGCTTCTTTAGTGATTACACCGCCACTAAAGGTCATGAGCACACTGAAAGGTGATTTGTACCCCTTGTAAAGGATAAGGACACACCACAATGCACCAGGAAGATCCTAATTCCAAATCCTCAGAATGAAAAAACCCTACTACTCGTATCTAGCGACATTCAGAGCAGAAAGAAGTACGGCTGTATGAGCTCGTCTACGTGTTTCTCACAATGAAGTTAACTCAAATCCATAATTTTGGAATTGCGTCCCTCGTATTCTATCAGTGCAATACATTCCTGTGGCTCCTAAGCTTCTTTATTCGCCTGACTTGAGTCCTTGTGACTTTTTTCGCTTTCCGAGATTGAAAAATTATCTTAAGGCTAAATGTCACGATGTTTTAGTGTGATTCTGAAATAAGAGATGGCAGCACTACATCGTTTTTTAGGACGTCCCACAGTAAGAATTGGGCGTCCATATGCGATTAATCTGGGGTAAAGGAGGACACAATCAACGGAAAAAATCTGCGAAGTGCTACTATCAACTCCGGGGTCTTGATTTTCGTAGGGGACTATCTACATGCCAATTTGAACAATCCTGACAAATTTCATCTAATTCTTATGAAATGTGTGAAAGTTATAGCTGTTTCAAGGATTTGATGTTTGCGCATGCGCAGATGCTAATGTCAATTTGGAGGCCGTGATTTTCGTAGACCATCTGCACCCCAATC
Organism: Apolygus lucorum; assembly: GCA_009739505.2. Lineage (NCBI taxonomy): Eukaryota > Metazoa > Arthropoda > Insecta > Hemiptera > Miridae > Apolygus > Apolygus lucorum. The sequence continues at coordinate 23,694,286 of CM019168.2, read as the reverse complement.
TCCATAATCCCTGAAAATGTCATCGAACTCAGATGGGAAATGAAGAAGACTGTTACAAGGAATTCACGTTTTCGCTTCCGCAGTCACTACTATTAGTCCGGGAGTGATTTTTATAGGGGACCATCTACTCGCCAACCCGCACAATTCCTGAAAATTTCATCGAAATCAGACAATAACTTCGTGTAGTTCTGCCCGATACAAGGATTTCACGACAGAATCAAAGACAGTCAGACACGGAACCAAAATTGTTCAGGAAGGTCTAAAACATAGAACGCGAGGGGAAATTTTGATTTCGGAGATATTTTTTTTCTAGAATCTTGAAAAGTTGAAACAATACTTCCACTACCTTGGTGGACTCGGAAGTAAGAAGTGCGCAGGCACCTTATCTATTTTTGGTCTGTACAATTTTTAGTTAATCATAAATAATAATTTTGTGTTCGAGTCTACCACGGTAACGGAAGTATTGTTTTCACTTTTGAACGTTAAAAAAAATATCTCCAAAATCAAAATTCCTACTCGAGTTATATATTTTAGACCTTCCTGAACAATTTTGGTTCCGTGTCTGCCTGTCTGTCATGAAATCCTTGTAACGCCCGAAACTATACGAAATTAATGTCCAATGTCGATGAAAAATTTTGAGGTAGGTATATTATGCGGGTTGACGTCTAGACGATCCCCTATGAAAATCATCGCCCCAGTATCAATCAATAATATGTATAACATTCTACCATAATTATGATACCTAACCATTATCTGAATCAAATTAACACAGAATGTGTCTTATAAGTTATTTGTTCATGTGTCTTGCTTTTTATGGAAATTTCGCCCAATTCGATCAACCTCAAGACAGAGAAGTTGGAAATGGGAAGGTTGATGGTAGCTACCTATTAGGTGGCCGGGAAAAAGAATAGCGACCAAAGGGTGCATACTAGCAAAACATGAATGTGTGATGGTCGGGCGGGCGGCGGGGCGTTTGATCGCCGCCCTCCCCCCCAGCCCATGATCGCCCCCCTCCAAATCGTAAAAACGCGAATCCGACGGCTATGATCAAGTTAGAAAAATTCTGCAAACGGATTCGTATTCTGATGAAGGTTCTGCAAGTGGCTATAAGGCCACTTTTTGAAAATGTTCAAAATTTAAACAAATTTTTGTTGGAACTGTGTGCAAAAAATTTTTGCACACTTTCTAAACCAATTACCCGGAATTCTACGGTGATCTTGAAGAGAAATCCGTTTGCGGAACTAAAATATCTCGATCCATTCTCAACTGAGGAGTAAACGAAATTTTCTTCATTTTGGTGCTGCCACGTGGTGGCAGATTTCACAACTAAACTCGGGACATTTAGCCTTAAGGGGGTCCCAGTCGGTCGCCATTCATTCTTCGTTCCGGGTTAGTATTCCACGAAATCGAAGGCGCAAAAACTTGAAAAGTTGTATATAAATTTGAAATTTTAAAGGAGTTTAGAAATTCATTAGTGCACCGCCCTAGGGAATTGAAAAACTGAAATATTGCCGCCAGAATCATCAAAATCGAACAATAATTGCCAGAGAAAAAAGGGAAAAACCGTTAATTCAGTTATGTTTTTCCCATAAAATGTAGCTACAATTGAAATTTTCAAGGATTTTAGAAATTCATTAGTGCATGGGCCTTGGGAATTGAAAAACTGAAAGATTGTCGCTTGAATCATCAAGATCGAACGATAATAGCCAGAGAAATATTGGGAAAAACATGGGAAAACCCGTTTATTCAGTAGTTTTTCCCATTTTTCTTTGGCAATGATTGTTCGATTTTGATAATTCTGGCGGCAATATTTCAGTTTTTCAATTCCCTAGGGCCGTAGTTTAATGAATTTCTAAAATCCTTTGAAATTTTGAAGTTAGGTACAACTTTTCACGTTTTCGCAATTTCCCTAAATACTAAAATCGAAAGGCGACCGACTGAGACCCGCTTAAGGGAGCTCATTTTGGGACACTCGAACACTTCAAGCGGCTGTAAACCGACAAGCTGGAGAGTATACCGTATACAGCACTGCTGGGAAGAGTGAAAGAACCGTCTCCAACGCTGTATGGCTTCCAAGTGAAGTAAACAACCATTTCAGGTTGAATTTTCGTCCGACTGCCATTCCTGGCGTCGCGGACATCATCAGCTGTCTTCCTAAGGGAAGATCAGAATTTGTTCTGATGATTTCGCTCATGGCTTCTGGGGAGCTGCGACCGGCTTACTCGAAAATATGCTCCCGAGGCGTGCCTCGAACTCACGGCCCCGCTAACGGTCCGAGTCTCGTCTCCAGAGACACATCCCGGAACTCGCTCGGCCACAGCCGAACTGATGGCTATCAAGAACCGTATGGCTTCAAAAAGAAGTTATTTTGAGGGTAACAATGTAAAATTGCAATTCTGTTTGAATTAAAAAAAATTAAAAACATCATTCTTAATTCACATACTTTATAGGTAAAGTAAGTATACACTTACTTGTACTATGCCACAGTTCTAGTTTGATACTGAAATGGATTCCTACACTTCGTCGCGACCGATTTCCTCTTAGCTCGTGCATTTAATGATACCTAGATAGCTCGTAGTTTGGGATTTACTGGAGCGTTTCGATGATGCAATCTAGATGTCTTTTTTTGTAGATAGTAATTTTTCTAATTCGTCTTCCGTTTTTCCTAAAAATTGCTCACCAAAACATTTTTGACTTCGATTTATGAGGCGAATCCGTCCAAACAATATTGATAAAAACCGCTACGTCATCCTGGGAAATTTCGTCGGGTCGAGGCGGTCTACGAAGGTCGCCGCTCACTTCGCCTTGGATGGTTTCAGTTGAGTTCCGTCTGGGGTTCGTCAAGGATCGGTCCGTCCTTCCCCTTCAGCTCTCTAAAACTTGTTGTGCGGGGCTTCACACTACTTCCCTTACTATACATATAGACACTTACTAATTTAAGGTATTCGTCTACGGCTTTAAAATCTGGTTTACCCTCTTGAAGGTTACTCTTTTTACTCTTGAATTGATGATAGATTCAACACAATATCTTTTTTAAAAACATCTGCGTTGCAGAATGGTGGGCAGTAAGGCTCGGTCACTAGTAAAAGACTTGGTTAGAACGAAATAATAAGCCTTTTAGGAGTGTAAAAGTGATGTTGTGGTCCATGAGGGCAGTGTAGCCAATAGTGTAATCACAGTGAATTTCATGAACCAGATGGTATTTTACTCGTACTAAGAAGTAGTGTAAAGTTATGAACGCCACCACGAGACAAGTTGTTGTATGATGAGCAATATATTTTCATTTAACGAAGTTATAACATAGAGATATTTTACTTTTACTAAAAAGCTCTATCTTCGTGATTTTTCTTATTTTTGTCGATATTTTTCTATTAATTGAAGCAAAAATCTGAAATTCTTAATGGAGTTTTCAATGTAATAGAGAAAATAACCCTTGAGATCAAAATATTTTAACCTCGGAAACTGAAGTCAGTCGTGATTGGTTACATCATCTTTCTTCTTGTTACCTAGGTACTACATGGAGAAGAGAAGAGAAGTCTCTCTAAAAGTTATGAAAGTGTGAACAATTTTTGAGGATCATAAGTCCTACGTTATTTATCAAATTTTGTCAATCTACTAGTCTCGAGTCCCATTAGCGTAGTCTGAGTGTGTGAGCGAATTTTTTATAGAATTATTCGCAAAGGAAGACACTTCTCAAGATACCATACAGCATCATGATGGTATTTTATTGCAAAAACATTTCAAAAAATACTCTACTTGTCTCCATGGGCTCAAAATTCAATTTACCCCCTAAAATTCAATTTACAGTCATTTTTGGACAACGTTATATTTCTAGAGTTGTACGCTTGTCCGCTGATACCGAATATACCATGTACCTATTTATTAAAACTGCGATTTCTCCTAAAAACGTGGAAATTCTTTTTGCTTCCGAGTCTACCAAGGTAGCGGAAGGTTTGTTTTCACTTTTCAAGGTTGAAAAAAAATTCTCAAATCGAAATTTCCACTCGCGTTTTACCTTTCAGACCTTTCTGAACAATTTTGGTTCTGTTGGTCTGTTTGTCATGAAATCCTTGCCACAGCCATGACACTTACATTTTCCATCCTATTTCGACGAAATTTCTCAGAATTGTTGGGATTAGCGTGTAGATGGTCCCCTATGAGGGTAGTGGAAGGTACATGGAGATTGATGTTTTGAGATTAACTACTATGCATCGGATCATCTATACATTCGGGTTATGGATACGAGGAAGCTATGTGCCACACCCACTTGGCAGACGTTTATAAACTCTATTGGCCTTATTTTGAAGCCATTCTTTAGTAGCTTACCTGTTTTTCTAAATTTCGCTAGAAGCTAGGTTTTACCGGGAGAAGCTTGGGAAAATTTTATGGTGGAAGATGAATTTTGATTTCGTCACTGGGTTCTTTGCTTTAAGAGCCCACCTACCCACCTCCTGGGTAGGTGTGGGCAGGTTGTCAACAGCTACCATCTAATGGAAAAGCTCTTACTGTCTTCAGGGCTAATCTATTCCAGGAGTTTCGATAATATCTTGTTGATTCCAATCTCATTGATGTGCTTCCGGCTTATAATTTCCCTCTGATTCAAAAATAACGACTTGAGTTGGTACTGAATTCTTTGCTGTTGATGTGAGAAAACGAACTACTTATTCTAGGTAGGTACAGAATTCCAGCATACGAGTATTTCTAGAGGTGTACCAAAGAATGTCCTTTTATAACCAAGGTTCTAAGGAAGTTTTGTTATTCAATGAAGGGTTTTTTGAATTCCTTCCTAGATTCGATTTATCCGGCGTCCAAGATTTTATGCTTTTTTGAAAGATCCATGATTTAATAATAATAATAATGTAAAATAATATCATCGATATTATATTATTTTAATAATATAAATGGATTTTATCACGAGCCTTTCTCTTGTCTTGTTACAGTGATGTGCCCACTATGGCCGCTGCACATCGTGCTGATGTACCTAATAGCGCTCTGCCCGCTTTGGTTCGTCGCCTGCCAAATTGCCTCCAAAGCTGCCACCTGGGGAGTCCAGTTCTCGTCTTCTGAGTTGGATTCGCTCTTCATGTATCAGAAGCAGCAGGTCGACGTCAGCGTCGACCAGTTCACCCAAGACGACCTGGACAACCGAGTGATACGAGCTCTGGTCAATAATCCTGACATAGCTTCCGTCTCACCGTCAGAGCTGGTATTCAGGAAAGAGCCTGGCGGGTTGTGGTCCTCCGCATTCAATGTTTCTGGCGACTTTCTCGGCTACACTAGCATCAAGCTCTGTATGTCCGAGAAACAAGGTAAATCTTTCTTCACAACACTACCTATGATGATTTGGGTTCACTCTTTCCAAAATATTGTTTATATGTCAATGTGTTCTTATCTCAAAGATTTCAAGACGGTATTTTCTAAAAGTACCATTTCTTTATGATCATTGAAGAAACTTTGTTTTGCAATTTTGAAATTGGACATTTGAAATTTCCTTCAGACCACTGTAGTATAAAATACAAAGAATGTTTGCCGGAAATCATAGGCTTTATTTGCCAGAATCGAACTGAATGAAATTGTGAAATTCAAGATAGGGATCGTAGCAACTTTGCAACAAACAAGAACATGTGTGGTGTTAAACTAATACTACATTCACCCCCTCCCTTAGAACGGAACATAATCAGCCAGGTATCCGGGGGGTCTCCGAGTTCTGGTACTTCTTCGGATAGGGACCTCGTCAGACGTTCCTGGACTGGAAACGGGTTGAATGGGGGAGGGTGAGGCAGAGGATAAAAGTGGTGTTGGAGTTGGCGAAGCTGGTATCGAGTTGGTAGAAGCTCCAATGCTGTCCTCATTCCCATCGCAGGGGTCATTCGTTTCATGAAAGGGTTCTTCCACCTGAGTACATTCCGCTACTCCAAGAGGTGCGAGATGTCTGGAGGAAACTGTGGTCTCCCGTCCATTAGGGTACTGAATCCGAGCATAATCATGCCCCCCATCCAAAAGTGTGACCTCCTCAACTAATGGGTCAAATTTCGAACGGCGGTCGAACTTCCTCAGTAAGACTTGACCGGGGGTCATGAGCCAAGACGGGGTGGAGCATCCATTTCTAGAACGACGAGGGTGGTTGAATATCCGTTCGTGGGGCGTACAGTTCGTCGAAGTGCAGAGCATAGATCGAATGGCGTGCAGCGCATCTTGTAGAACAGTTTCCCAATGACTGATAGGCAATTTATTCTCCTTGATGGCCAGTTCTATTGTTTTCCACAATGTCCCATTCAGCCGTTCGATCTGTCCGTTGCCCTGAGGGTTATACGGTGTGGTTCGGCTGGTGGCAGTTCCATACTCTGCCAAGAATGATCTCAAATTTTGCGACATGAATGATGAACCTCGGTCGGTGTGAATATACGCTGGTGCCCCAAAGATAGAGAACAGCTGTTGTAGGCACTTTTTAACAGTTTCTGAGCTGACATCCCGACAAGCAAATGCGAATGGGAATCTCGAGTATTCGTCAATGATTGTAAGGAGAAAGCGATTCCCAGAGCTTGAGGGTAGAGGTCCTTTAAAATCCATGTTCAGTCTTTCAAAGGGAGCGGTTGCTTTGATGAGTGTGCCTTTATTCTTGAAAAACTGTGGTTTCACTTCGGAGCAGACTCTACATGATGAAGTGATTTTGCGAATGTCTTCCATTGAATATGGTAAGTTCTTGCTTCGAACCCAATGATTCATTCTAGTTACTCCAGGATGGCTGAGTGAGCAGTGGAGATTGGTAAGATGTTCGAGATCGTTTGATATGTGGCATACTCTTGAGAGGGCGTCAGCTGCACAGTTTTGAGCTCCAGGTCTGTATATTATGTCATATGAGTAGCATGACAGTTCCATTCTCCAGCGCACAATCTTCTCGTTCTTGATTTTCCCAGAATGTTTCAAGTCGAACATAAACGATACCGAACGTTGGTCGGTAACTAGAGTAAAATGCCTTCCCAGTAAGAAGTGTCTCCAATAACGGATGGCCTCAACGATAGCATAAGCTTCCTTCTCAATCGATGAGTGACGCCTTTCCGAGTTTGAAAGAGTCCTAGAGAAGAATGCAACTGGCCTGTCAGATTGAGTGAGCGTGGCTGCAATCGAAGTGTCGGAAGCGTCAGTTTCTACGCAGAAAGGAACATCATTATCAATGTCGATGTGAGCGAGAGAAGAATCTGCTACTGACTTTTTGAGATCTTCAAATGTCTTCAATGAGTCCTCGGAGAGAGGAAATGAGCTGTTTACCAGGGGCTTGATTCGCTCGGAAAATTTTGGTATGAATTTTGAGTAATGGGAAAACATCCCAAGGGCTCTTTTCAGAGATGCCAGGTCAGTTGGTGGTGGGTACTCGAGTAAAGGTTTGAGCCGATTGGGATCAGGACGTATTGTGTGGTTGTGGATAGCATGCCCAAGAATGTTTATGGATCGAATTGCATATGAACTTTTCGCGTCATTTATAGTGAGATTATACTTCGAAGCTGCGCCCATGAATCGTTCTAGGTTCCTGTCATGTTCCTTCTCATTCTTACCACAGATTGTCAAGTCGTCTAGGTAAGCGAACGTATCTTTCAAACCTTCTTCTCTTATAATTCCATCAATGACTCTCTGGAACCCAGCCACTCCATTTGTAACTCCGAAAGGGATACGAGTAAATTGGAAAAGTTTCCCACAAGCTTCGAAAGCTGTGTATGGTCGATCCTTCTCGGGAATGGGTACTTGGTGATACGCGCTACCAAGGTCGATTGTGCTGAACACGGAATAGCCTGCAACTTTGTTAACTATGTCACTAATTTTCGGAAGTGGGTAGGCATCAAGCTGAGTAAAACGGTTGATCGTGCGTGAATAGTCAATACACATTCTGCGCTTGTGATTCCCTCCACCAGCGACCAGAACCTGGGCTCGCCAAGGAGAAATACTATCCTCGATAATGTTATCATCGATTAATTTCTGGATTTCGATCTCTATGAATTGAGCATCCTCTTTGGAATGTGCACGGGGCTTAACAGCGATAGGTCTACAGTCACTGGTGAGGTTCGAGAAAAGCTGTGCAGGTGCTACTTCAGCAACTGCAACGCATACTTGTAACGGAGCCTTTGGGCCACCAAAATCGAATAGGACAGTAGAATGCTGCTGAAGCAAATTTCGGCCAACAATCATTTCAAAGCACAGATCAGGCATGACAGAAAGCTCGGCTTCTGGATAGGAGTGTCCAAGCATCGTGATGTCGGCCTTACATGTCCCTATGATGTCTGCATGCTGACTTTTTGACGCTAAGCCTACCTTTCCAAAAGTTGGAAGAATTTCCAAACATAAATTTTTGGCTATTCTCTCATTTATGATGCTGATGTCACTTCCTGAGTCGATCATCCCACGGATCTTTTGTCCATCTATGAGAATATTGGCCTTGACTTTGGATACTCCGGAAGAACATATAGGGAGTGTGACAGCAGCTGCCATAGAGGTCTTACTACTTCCTAGTGTTTTGACAGTTTTGGGTGAACGACATACGCTCATCCAGTGCCCTACTTTGTCACAGTTATGGCATTTGTCTTTCAAAGCTGGACATGATGAGCGGGGATGTTTCGTTCTACCACAGAAATAACACAATGGTTTAGTTCGTAACGCATTAACATGAGGTGATTCGTCAGAAACTGGGGCCTGAGATACATCCAGGGCTTTTGTAGGAGTCAAGACAGCGTTCACTGTCGGGGTGGGTTCATTGTAACTTTGAGCATGAATTGCTGCTAGTTCTAGGGAGCGTGCCTGCGAGTGTGCTTCATCCAACGTTAAGGTCCTATTCTCTAGCAATCTTTGACGAAAGGATTGGTTGAGTAATCCACGAATGAATGAATCGCGAACGCACTCATCCCGGTACATCTCGGCCGTAACCGCTCTGAAGTGGCAATCCCTACTCATTAATTTGAGGGAATCCATGTATCTATCAACAGACTCATTTGGTTGTTGAGCTCGAACAGAAAGTAAATGTCTCGCAACTATCTCGTTCGGTGGTTTCTCGAATGTATCTTTAAGAATTTGTATTGCATCGTTGAATGTTTGTGACTGACTCACGTACTCGAAGATTTCTGTGGAGACGAAGTTGATCAGAATTCGTAACTTCTCTTCCTCGGTGACCTGCATGGTGCGCAGATAGTTCCGGAACCGTTGATGCCAGTGCCGCCATAGTCCAGGAGATGATGGAGAATCTGGTTTGAGATCCAGCACTGGAGGACGTAATACGCGTTCCATTGAATGAAATAACGATTCTGGCAAATAAATTGTAGTATAAAATACAAAGAATGTTTGCCGGAAATCATAGGCTTTATTTGCCAGAATCGAACTGAATGAAATTGTGAAATTCAAGATAGGGATCGTAGCAACTTTGCAACAAACAAGAACATGTGTGGTGTTAAACTAATGTTAGATGTTTTCCATCAGGCAAATTTACTACAGTTGTTGGTGATACTTTGAAGGAAACTTCCTCCACTGGAGTTTGAGTGGGTCTTTCTCTACGAATTCCCCCCTGAGTGGACATTCTGAATCTCGATTAGCTCAACAAGCTTTAATTTCATTTTCACAATTATCTCCTCGTTTTTGCTTATACTTTCTTATCATCTCTAAATATCCAAACCCCCAGGCTCAAAAAAAGCCTCAAAAGCAAAGGGGTTTTTTTCCTCATGCTTGAAAAGAATGTCGGGTGTAGTAAAATTTGTCTAACAACATAAAATGCTGCTCTCCATTTTCATCCTTGAACTATCTCTATTACTTATATACAAATTGTATTGGTTATCTTTCTGCCTTTCAGACGCCACACAAAGCTGTGTGAAGGAATCCAAGCCGATTGACGTGACGGTGAAGAGGAAGCCGGCTATAATCGACAAAATCTTCACTTACAGCGTCATAATTCTAGTTTCGATAATCTTCATCAACTTCGGCTGCGCTCTTGACGTGAATTCTTTGAAACAGGCCATCATTAAGCCTGTTGGGCCTGTCATTGGGCTCGTCAGCCATTTTTTATTTCTGCCTCTGGTAAGTAATTTACTGATTAGCTTCAAAAGTACTTTAGTTATACCTAGCATAATAAATTCTGCAACTGTTCCAATTGATGTTTTGTGAACTAGGAGTTCACCCATAATTTCCATGTAAGTCCTTCTAACATAAATAGTATTGTAAAGATAAGGCGAAAGACACAGTTGAGTACAGGCCCGTTCCTGACGAATTGGTGGAGAAAATTGAGCTATTGTAACTTGAAATATTGTTCACTGAAATACGTTTTGGAACATTCTACAACGATTCTTAAGTTCAACACTTTTTTCTATCTAGTAACATGACAACTTGAGCTATTGATTAGCAAAATTTCCAAGTTTGTGCCAAAGTACCATACAACGTACGAAAACACGACATCGTTAGCCTGGAATTAGACGTTTCTAAGAGGCAAAACAAATATGGCAAAAAACAGTGTTTAAGTAAAGGTGTTTGTGCAAGTTATCGTCATATATTCGGAATCTTCCAAATTTTGGATGGAGGTTCGATTTCATATATTCAAAATTGTTCTAAATTTGTGAATTTTTATGAAAAATGTACCTACTCTAGTCGAGGGGGGGGGGGGGGTGCAGAGTACTTTTTCTCAAAGGCCTCCAAATCGTTAATACAATGAAAGACTTGAGGTAATGGTAGTAATCAATTGCACTGTTACCGAGCAAACTCGTATTAGCATGGTTCTAGCTCAATTCAAAACCACCTTCATTTGTGTGATTCCTCTGGTGCGTGTTCAGAATCGTTGTCGTGCGGTTTGTCAGTTCAATTTCCCAATTACGTTTTTTCCTTATTCACTCCGGTCGTAAACTGGAGTGTTAGATATTGCTACTTTGTTATGACGACTCACTTAGGGCCCCAAGGAGGGCGTTTGTCTCATTAGGGAAGTTGTTTGATCCAGTGACCTGGAAAACCGGGAATACTCAGGGAATTTTACTCTACTGGAAAATTCATAAAAATTCATGTTCTCCCAAAAAACCCCGGAAAAAGCCCTAGCGCCAATAAACCTTTTAGTGGGAAGTTCCGGCAGTCTAAGGAGACAAAGTTTTAGTATGGAAAAATACTCACAATTGAAAGTGCGGCTTAGTAGGAAGTTAATTTTAGCGAATTTTCAAAGAAAATGAAGCTATTGCAATGGCCTCAAAATTTTTAGAATCGACTTTTTCGAAAAATTTTCACACTGAAATCCGTTTTGGAACATTCTGAAACGATCCCTGAAGTTTTTCCAAAAATCATATGTATATATATATATATATATATATATATATGTGTCATTCCGGACGATAACTTGAGTAATTGTTTAAAAATTTTTTTTTAGTTTTTGCCAAAATGTTTGTAACAACAAACCATAGGTCAAGTTCGTTAACCAGCAATTTTGGACAATCCAAAGTGGTCCAAAATTCAAAAAAACTCCAAAAAAATGGGTTTTTCCCGTTTTTTGAGGTTTTTACATTGAAAATCATGGTAATTTATGGTATATTCGGATTCAGCACAAAATTTCTGATATGAATGCTTTTTTCAAAAATTAAAATTGTCCAAAATTAAGAAAAGTTTGTAGCTATATATATATATAATGAATACGTGCGTATATTTGTTGTAACCAGAAATGCAGTAGCCGTGTGGGTACTCTATGAGTTCGTAGAGACGACTAGAACATGAATATGGACTCCTAAGATCTTCAAAGCATACCCAGCAATAATTTGCAGCGTGTTATTAGCGAATTTTCAAAGAAAATGAAGCTATTGCAATGGCCTCAAAATTTTTAGAATCGACTTTTTCGAAAAATTTTCACACTGAAATCCGTTTTGGAACATTCTGAAACGATCCCTGAAGTTTTTCCAAAAATCATATGTATATATATATATATATATATATATGTGTCATTCCGGACGATAACTTGAGTAATTGTTTAAAAATTTTTTTTTAGTTTTTGCCAAAATGTTTGTAACAACAAACCATAGGTCAAGTTCGTTAACCAGCAATTTTGGACAATCCAAAGTGGTCCAAAATTCAAAAAAACTCCAAAAAATGGGTTTTTCCCGTTTTTTGAGGTTTTTACATTGAAAATCATGGTAATTTATGGTATATTCGGATTCAGCACAAAATTTCTGATATGAATGCTTTTTTCAAAAATGAAAATTGTCCAAAATTAAGAAAAGTTTGTAGCTATATATATATATAATGAATACGTGCGTATATTTGTTGTAACCAGAAATGCAGTAGCCGTGTGGGTACTCTATGAGTTCGTAGAGACGACTAGAACATGAATATGGACTCCTAAGATCTTCAAAGCATACCCAGCAATAATTTGCAGCGTGTTATTAGCGAATTTTCAAAGAAAATGAAGCTATTGCAATGGCCTCAAAATTTTTAGAATCGACTTTTTCGAAAAATTTTCACACTGAAATCCGTTTTGGAACATTCTGAAACGATCCCTGAAGTTTTTCCAAAAATCATATGTATATATATATATATATATATATATATGTGTCATTCCGGACGATAACTTGAGTAATTGTTTAAAAATTTTTTTTTAGTTTTTGCCAAAATGTTTGTAACAACAAACCATAGGTCAAGTTCGTTAACCAGCAATTTTGGACAATCCAAAGTGGTCCAAAATTCAAAAAAACTCCAAAAAAATGGGTTTTTCCCGTTTTTTGAGGTTTTTACATTGAAAATCATGGTAATTTATGGTATATTCGGATTCAGCACAAAATTTCTGATATGAATGCTTTTTTCAAAAATGAAAATTGTCCAAAATTAAGAAAAGTTTGTAGCTATATATATATATAATGAATACGTGCGTATATTTGTTGTAACCAGAAATGCAGTAGCCGTGTGGGTACTCTATGAGTTCGTAGAGACGACTAGAACATGAATATGGACTCCTAAGATCTTCAAAGCATACCCAGCAATAATTTGCAGCGTGTTATTAGCGAATTTTCAAAGAAAATGAAGCTATTGCAATGGCCTCAAAATTTTTAGAATCGACTTTTTCGAAAAATTTTCACACTGAAATCCGTTTTGGAACATTCTGAAACGATCCCTGAAGTTTTTCCAAAAATCATATGTATATATATATATATATATATGTGTGTCATTCCGGACGATAACTTGAGTAATTGTTTAAAAATTTTTTTTTAGTTTTTGCCAAAATGTTTGTAACAACAAACCATAGGTCAAGTTCGTTAACCAGCAATTTTGGACAATCCAAAGTGGTCCAAAATTCAAAAAAACTCCAAAAAAATGGGTTTTTTCCCGTTTTTTGAGGTTTTTACATTGAAAATCATGGTAATTTATGGTATATTCGGATTCAGCACAAAATTTCTGATATGAATGCTTTTTTCAAAAATGAAAATTGTCCAAAATTAAGAAAAGTTTGTAGCTATATATATATATAATGAATACGTGCGTATATTTGTTGTAACCAGAAATGCAGTAGCCGTGTGGGTACTCTATGAGTTCGTAGAGACGACTAGAACATGAATATGGACTCCTAAGATCTTCAAAGCATACCCAGCAATAATTTGCAGCGTGTTATTAGCGAATTTTCAAAGAAAATGAAGCTATTGCAATGGCCTCAAAATTTTTAGAATCGACTTTTTCGAAAAATTTTCACACTGAAATCCGTTTTGGAACATTCTGAAACGATCCCTGAAGTTTTTCCAAAAATCATATGTATATATATATATATATATGTGTCATTCCGGACGATAACTTGAGTAATTGTTTAAAAATTTTTTTTTAGTTTTTGCCAAAATGTTTGTAACAACAAACCATAGGTCAAGTTCGTTAACCAGCAATTTGGACAATCCAAAGTGGTCCAAAATTCAAAAAAACTCCAAAAAAATGGGTTTTTCCCGTTTTTTGAGGTTTTTACATTGAAAATCATGGTAATTTATGGTATATTCGGATTCAGCACAAAATTTCTGATATGAATGCTTTTTTCAAAAATGAAAATTGTCCAAAATTAAGAAAAGTTTGTAGCTATATATATATATAATGAATACGTGCGTATATTTGTTGTAACCAGAAATGCAGTAGCCGTGTGGGTACTCTATGAGTTCGTAGAGACGACTAGAACATGAATATGGACTCCTAAGATCTTCAAAGCATACCCAGCAATAATTTGCAGCGTGTTATTAGCGAATTTTCAAAGAAAATGAAGCTATTGCAATGGCCTCAAAATTTTTAGAATCGACTTTTTCGAAAAATTTTCACACTGAAATCCGTTTTGGAACATTCTGAAACGATCCCTGAAGTTTTTCCAAAAATCATATGTATATATATATATATATATGTGTCATTCCGGACGATAACTTGAGTAATTGTTTAAAAATTTTTTTTTAGTTTTTGCCAAAATGTTTGTAACAACAAACCATAGGTCAAGTTCGTTAACCAGCAATTTTGGACAATCCAAAGTGGTCCAAAATTCAAAAAAACTCCAAAAAAATGGGTTTTTCCCGTTTTTTGAGGTTTTTACATTGAAAATCATGGTAATTTATGGTATATTCGGATTCAGCACAAAATTTCTGATATGAATGCTTTTTTCAAAAATGAAAATTGTCCAAAATTAAGAAAAGTTTGTAGCTATATATATATATAATGAATACGTGCGTATATTTGTTGTAACCAGAAATGCAGTAGCCGTGTGGGTACTCTATGAGTTCGTAGAGACGACTAGAACATGAATATGGACTCCTAAGATCTTCAAAGCATACCCAGCAATAATTTGCAGCGTGTTATTAGCGAATTTTCAAAGAAAATGAAGCTATTGCAATGGCCTCAAAATTTTTAGAATCGACTTTTTCGAAAAATTTTCACACTGAAATCCGTTTTGGAACATTCTGAAACGATCCCTGAAGTTTTTCCAAAAATCATATGTATATATATATATATATATATATATATATGTGTCATTCCGGACGATAACTTGAGTAATTGTTTAAAAATTTTTTTTTAGTTTTTGCCAAAATGTTTGTAACAACAAACCATAGGTCAAGTTCGTTAACCAGCAATTTTGGACAATCCAAAGTGGTCCAAAATTCAAAAAAACTCCAAAAAAATGGGTTTTTTCCCGTTTTTTGAGGTTTTTACATTGAAAATCATGGTAATTTATGGTATATTCGGATTCAGCACAAAATTTCTGATATGAATGCTTTTTTCAAAAATGAAAATTGTCCAAAATTAAGAAAAGTTTGTAGCTATATATATATATAATGAATACGTGCGTATATTTGTTGTAACCAGAAATGCAGTAGCCGTGTGGGTACTCTATGAGTTCGTAGAGACGACTAGAACATGAATATGGACTCCTAAGATCTTCAAAGCATACCCAGCAATAATTTGCAGCGTGTTATTAGCGAATTTTCAAAGAAAATGAAGCTATTGCAATGGCCTCAAAATTTTTAGAATCGACTTTTTCGAAAAATTTTCACACTGAAATCCGTTTTGGAACATTCTGAAACGATCCCTGAAGTTTTTCCAAAAATCATATGTATATATATATATATATATATATATATGTGTCATTCCGGACGATAACTTGAGTAATTGTTTAAAAATTTTTTTTTAGTTTTTGCCAAAATGTTTGTAACAACAAACCATAGGTCAAGTTCGTTAACCAGCAATTTTGGACAATCCAAAGTGGTCCAAAATTCAAAAAAACTCCAAAAAAATGGGTTTTTCCCGTTTTTTGAGGTTTTTACATTGAAAATCATGGTAATTTATGGTATATTCGGATTCAGCACAAAATTTCTGATATGAATGCTTTTTTCAAAAATGAAAATTGTCCAAAATTAAGAAAAGTTTGTAGCTATATATATATATAATGAATACGTGCGTATATTTGTTGTAACCAGAAATGCAGTAGCCGTGTGGGTACTCTATGAGTTCGTAGAGACGACTAGAACATGAATATGGACTCCTAAGATCTTCAAAGCATACCCAGCAATAATTTGCAGCGTGTTATTAGCGAATTTTCAAAGAAAATGAAGCTATTGCAATGGCCTCAAAATTTTTAGAATCGACTTTTTCGAAAAATTTTCACACTGAAATCCGTTTTGGAACATTCTGAAACGATCCCTGAAGTTTTTCCAAAAATCATATGTATATATATATATATATATATATATGTGTCATTCCGGACGATAACTTGAGTAATTGTTTAAAAATTTTTTTTAGTTTTTGCCAAAATGTTTGTAACAACAAACCATAGGTCAAGTTCGTTAACCAGCAATTTTGGACAATCCAAAGTGGTCCAAAATTCAAAAAAACTCCAAAAAAATGGGTTTTTCCCGTTTTTTGAGGTTTTTACATTGAAAATCATGGTAATTTATGGTATATTCGGATTCAGCACAAAATTTCTGATATGAATGCTTTTTTCAAAAATGAAAATTGTCCAAAATTAAGAAAAGTTTGTAGCTATATATATATATAATGAATACGTGCGTATATTTGTTGTAACCAGAAATGCAGTAGCCGTGTGGGTACTCTATGAGTTCGTAGAGACGACTAGAACATGAATATGGACTCCTAAGATCTTCAAAGCATACCCAGCAATAATTTGCAGCGTGTTATTAGCGAATTTTCAAAGAAAATGAAGCTATTGCAATGGCCTCAAATTTTTAGAATCGACTTTTTCGAAAAATTTTCACACTGAAATCCGTTTTGGAACATTCTGAAACGATCCCTGAAGTTTTCCAAAAATCATATGTATATATATATATATATATATATATGTGTCATTCCGGACGATAACTTGAGTAATTGTTTAAAAATTTTTTTTTAGTTTTTGCCAAAATGTTTGTAACAACAAACCATAGGTCAAGTTCGTTAACCAGCAATTTTGGACAATCCAAAGTGGTCCAAAATTCAAAAAAACTCCAAAAAAATGGGTTTTTCCCGTTTTTTGAGGTTTTTACATTGAAAATCATGGTAATTTATGGTATATTCGGATTCAGCACAAAATTTCTGATATGAATGCTTTTTTCAAAAATGAAAATTGTCCAAAATTAAGAAAAGTTTGTAGCTATATATATATATAATGAATACGTGCGTATATTTGTTGTAACCAGAAATGCAGTAGCCGTGTGGGTACTCTATGAGTTCGTAGAGACGACTAGAACATGAATATGGACTCCTAAGATCTTCAAAGCATACCCAGCAATAATTTGCAGCGTGTTATTAGCGAATTTTCAAAGAAAATGAAGCTATTGCAATGGCCTCAAAATTTTTAGAATCGACTTTTTCGAAAAATTTTCACACTGAAATCCGTTTTGGAACATTCTGAAACGATCCCTGAAGTTTTTCCAAAAATCATATGTATATATATATATATATATATATGTGTCATTCCGGACGATAACTTGAGTAATTGTTTAAAAATTTTTTTTTAGTTTTTGCCAAAATGTTTGTAACAACAAACCATAGGTCAAGTTCGTTAACCAGCAATTTTGGACAATCCAAAGTGGTCCAAAATTCAAAAAAACTCCAAAAAAATGGGTTTTTCCCGTTTTTTGAGGTTTTTACATTGAAAATCATGGTAATTTATGGTATATTCGGATTCAGCACAAAATTTCTGATATGAATGCTTTTTTCAAAAATGAAAATTGTCCAAAATTAAGAAAAGTTTGTAGCTATATATATATATAATGAATACGTGCGTATATTTGTTGTAACCAGAAATGCAGTAGCCGTGTGGGTACTCTATGAGTTCGTAGAGACGACTAGAACATGAATATGGACTCCTAAGATCTTCAAAGCATACCCAGCAATAATTTGCAGCGTGTTATTAGCGAATTTTCAAAGAAAATGAAGCTATTGCAATGGCCTCAAAATTTTTAGAATCGACTTTTTCGAAAAATTTTCACACTGAAATCCGTTTTGGAACATTCTGAAACGATCCCTGAAGTTTTTCCAAAATCATATGTATATATATATATATATATATGTGTCATTCCGGACGATAACTTGAGTAATTGTTTAAAAATTTTTTTTTAGTTTTTGCCAAAATGTTTGTAACAACAAACCATAGGTCAAGTTCGTTAACCAGCAATTTTGGACAATCCAAAGTGGTCCAAAATTCAAAAAAACTCCAAAAAAATGGGTTTTTTCCCGTTTTTTGAGGTTTTTACATTGAAAATCATGGTAATTTATGGTATATTCGGATTCAGCACAAAATTTCTGATATGAATGCTTTTTTCAAAAATGAAAATTGTCCAAAATTAAGAAAAGTTTGTAGCTATATATATATATAATGAATACGTGCGTATATTTGTTGTAACCAGAAATGCAGTAGCCGTGTGGGTACTCTATGAGTTCGTAGAGACGACTAGAACATGAATATGGACTCCTAAGATCTTCAAAGCATACCCAGCAATAATTTGCAGCGTGTTATTAGCGAATTTTCAAAGAAAATGAAGCTATTGCAATGGCCTCAAAATTTTTAGAATCGACTTTTTCGAAAAATTTTCACACTGAAATCCGTTTTGGAACATTCTGAAACGATCCCTGAAGTTTTTCCAAAAATCATATGTATATATATATATATATATATATGTGTGTCATTCCGGACGATAACTTGAGTAATTGTTTAAAAATTTTTTTTTAGTTTTTGCCAAAATGTTTGTAACAACAAACCATAGGTCAAGTTCGTTAACCAGCAATTTTGGACAATCCAAAGTGGTCCAAAATTCAAAAAAACTCCAAAAAAATGGGTTTTTTCCCGTTTTTTGAGGTTTTTACATTGAAAATCATGGTAATTTATGGTATATTCGGATTCAGCACAAAATTTCTGATATGAATGCTTTTTTCAAAAATGAAAATTGTCCAAAATTAAGAAAAGTTTGTAGCTATATATATATATAATGAATACGTGCGTATATTTGTTGTAACCAGAAATGCAGTAGCCGTGTGGGTACTCTATGAGTTCGTAGAGACGACTAGAACATGAATATGGACTCCTAAGATCTTCAAAGCATACCCAGCAATAATTTGCAGCGTGTTATTAGCGAATTTTCAAAGAAAATGAAGCTATTGCAATGGCCTCAAAATTTTTAGAATCGACTTTTTCGAAAAATTTTCACACTGAAATCCGTTTTGGAACATTCTGAAACGATCCCTGAAGTTTTTCCAAAAATCATATGTATATATATATATATATATATATATGTGTCATTCCGGACGATAACTTGAGTAATTGTTTAAAAATTTTTTTTTAGTTTTTGCCAAAATGTTTGTAACAACAAACCATAGGTCAAGTTCGTTAACCAGCAATTTTGGACAATCCAAAGTGGTCCAAAATTCAAAAAAACTCCAAAAAAATGGGTTTTTCCCGTTTTTTGAGGTTTTTACATTGAAAATCATGGTAATTTATGGTATATTCGGATTCAGCACAAAATTTCTGATATGAATGCTTTTTTCAAAAATGAAATTGTCCAAAATTAAGAAAAGTTTGTAGCTATATATATATATAATGAATACGTGCGTATATTTGTTGTAACCAGAAATGCAGTAGCCGTGTGGGTACTCTATGAGTTCGTAGAGACGACTAGAACATGAATATGGACTCCTAAGATCTTCAAAGCATACCCAGCAATAATTTGCAGCGTGTTATTAGCGAATTTTCAAAGAAAATGAAGCTATTGCAATGGCCTCAAAATTTTTAGAATCGACTTTTTCGAAAAATTTTCACACTGAAATCCGTTTTGGAACATTCTGAAACGATCCCTGAAGTTTTTCCAAAAATCATATGTATATATATATATATATATATATATATGTGTCATTCCGGACGATAACTTGAGTAATTGTTTAAAAATTTTTTTTAGTTTTTGCCAAATGTTTGTAACAACAAACCATAGGTCAAGTTCGTTAACCAGCAATTTTGGACAATCCAAAGTGGTCCAAAATTCAAAAAAACTCCAAAAAATGGGTTTTTCCCGTTTTTTGAGGTTTTTACATTGAAAATCATGGTAATTTATGGTATATTCGGATTCAGCACAAAATTTCTGATATGAATGCTTTTTTTCAAAATGAAAATTGTCCAAAATTAAGAAAAGTTTGTAGCTATATATATATATAATGAATACGTGCGTATATTTGTTGTAACCAGAAATGCAGTAGCCGTGGGGTACTCTATGAGTTCGTAGAGACGACTAGAACATGAATATGGACTCCTAAGATCTTCAAAGCATACCCAGCAATAATTTGCAGCGTGTTTATTAGCGAATTTTCAAAGAAAATGAAGCTATTGCAATGGCCTCAAAATTTTTAGAATCGACTTTTTCGAAAAATTTTCACACTGAAATCCGTTTTGGAACATTCTGAAACGATCCTGAAGTTTTCCAAAATCATATGTATATATATATATATATATATGTGTCATTCCGGACGATAACTTGAGTAATTGTTTAAAAATTTTTTTTTAGTTTTTGCCAAAATGTTTGTAACAACAAACCATAGGTCAAGTTCGTTAACCAGCAATTTTGGACAATCCAAAGTGGTCCAAAATTCAAAAAAACTCCAAAAAAATGGGTTTTTCCCGTTTTTTGAGGTTTTTTACATTGAAAATCATGGTAATTTATGGTATATTCGGATTCAGCACAAAATTTCTGATATGAATGCTTTTTTCAAAAATGAAAATTGTCCAAAATTAAGAAAAGTTTGTAGCTATATATATATATAATGAATACGTGCGTATATTTGTTGTAACCAGAAATGCAGTAGCCGTGTGGGTACTCTATGAGTTCGTAGAGACGACTAGAACATGAATATGGACTCCTAAGATCTTCAAAGCATACCCAGCAATAATTTGCAGCGTGTTATTAGCGAATTTTCAAAGAAAATGAAGCTATTGCAATGGCCTCAAAATTTTTAGAATCGACTTTTCGAAAAATTTTTCACACTGAAATCCGTTTTGGAACATTCTGAAACGATCCCTGAAGTTTTTCCAAAAATCATATGTATATATATAATATATATATATATGTGTCATTCCGGACGATAACTTGAGTAATTGTTTAAAAATTTTTTTTAGTTTTTGCCAAAATGTTTGTAACAACAAACCATAGGTCAAGTTCGTTAACCAGCAATTTTGGACAATCCAAAGTGGTCCAAAATTCAAAAAAAACTCCAAAAAATGGGTTTTTCCCGTTTTTTGAGGTTTTTACATTGAAAATCATGGTAATTTATGGTATATTCGGATTCAGCACAAAATTTCTGATATGAATGCTTTTTTCAAAAATGAAAATGTCCAAAATTAAGAAAAGTTTAGCTATATATATATATAATGAATACGTGCGTATATTTGTTGTAACCAGAAATGCAGTAGCCGTGTGGGTACTCTATGAGTTCGTAGAGACGACTAGAACATGAATATGGACTCCTAAGATCTTCAAAGCATACCCAGCAATAATTTGCAGCGTGTTATTAGCGAATTTTCAAAGAAAATGAAGCTATTGCAATGGCCTCAAAATTTTTAGAATCGACTTTTTCGAAAAATTTCCACACTGAAATCCGTTTTGGAACATTCTGAAACGATCCCTGAAGTTTTTCCAAAATCATATGTATATATATATATAATATATGTGTCATTCCGGACGATAACTTGAGTAATTGTTTAAAAATTTTTTTTAGTTTTTGCAAAATGTTTGTAACAACAAACCATAGGTCAAGTTCGTTAACCAGCAATTTTGGACAATCCAAGTGGTCCAAAATCAAAAAAACTCCAAAAAATGGGTTTTTTCCCTTTTTTTGAGGTTTTTACATTGAAAATCATGGTAATTTATGGTATATTCGGATTAGCCCAAAATTTCTGATATGAATGCTTTTTTCAAAAAATGAAAATTGTCCAAAATAAGAAAGTTTGTAGCTATATATATATATAATGAATACGTGCGTATATTTGTTGTAACAGAAAATGCAGTAGCCGTGGGGGTACTCTATGAGTTCGTAAGACGACTAGAACATAAATATGGATCCTAAATCTTCAAAGCATACCAGCAATAATTTGCAGCATGTTATTAGCGAATTTTCAAAGAAAATGAAGCTATTGCATGGCCTCTAT